>JALGBA010000344.1:0-1200000 GCA_023970755.1 Azemiops feae | reverse complement strand
TTTTCGTTCATTGGACTCTATTACTGTAATCTGTCAGTTCATGCTTCAATGTGATTGTGTCCTTGTCTCTGGTTCAAATGTTCCCTGAGGGGAAAAACTATGCTTCAGCCCAGACTTTGGTAATACAACACTGCAACTTAATTAAAAGAAAATAAGAAAAAACCCCAAAGAAAGAAAATGTAATGTTTGATCATAAGATGCCCCTAGTCTGCTACAAATAACAAAAGCTCACTGTAAAGAGATTGGGGCAGGATTTAAATTATTATAGATCCCAAGAAGATTATAAATAAAATTAATATCTTTGTGCCCAACCTGAAGAAAATATAAAGGCTGAAATTACATGGTTTGTGAGGTGCCTCAAGATTTGATGGTCTTGTCCTTTCTGTTTAACATCTAAATGGAATCACTAGGTGAGGTTACCCACTGACATAGATTAGTTATCATCAGTATTTTCATTATACTCAGTTAAGCCTGTTTTTCCCCCTCTCAAACTTCAGAATAGGTCGCTATGTTTAATGGTGTGTGAGAATGGCCTTGGGAGACAAGAGGAAGAATGGCAGATTGAACAACCGGTGAATTTCTCACTTGGGGAGCATTTCAGAAGGGGCCCTCTCTAGTTTTCCAGCCAGTAAAAGGAAAGGAGGGAAGATGTACTTTCAGTCTTACAAGATTCTGCTAATGTAACCCTACAATAAAGATAGAGTTAGTACTCTTGCCTGTGCTTCTTCTCTGGACTACCTCAAAGGGCTAATATCATCACCCATCTATTGGCAAGTCCATTTTGATTAGACAATGTCTGCTTCCTGGTTATGCTTGCTGTCATGCATAATTTCTTTTAGGCATCTGCTTGCATTGGGGGTCTTATAAACCAAATAAATAAAAATGAGACTTTGACACTTTATTTAGCACCATGAAGAAATCAAATTACAGGTACTCCTCATGTGACCATTTGAAGTTAGAATGGTGCTGAATGAAGGGACTTATGACCGGTGCCTTGAAGGTCCGGCCCTTGCAGCACCCCCACAGTCACATAAACAAAATTCAGGCACTCGGCAAGAAGCTTGAATTTATAACAAGTTGCCGCATCCCACAGTCATGTGATCTCCATTTGCAAGCTTCCCTGCCAGCTTCCCATAAGCAAAGTCAACAAGGAAGCTGGCAGGAAAGCTCACAAGTTGCTCGGTTAAGTCTCTCCCACACATCGCCAGCCTTTCTTCGCTCATACAAACCACATCCTCCTTCCCACTTCACTCGCAAGGACCCTGTGCCCTCCTTCCCCAGCTTCCCCAGACTCACACATATGCATGCAGTCACCAGCCCCCTCCTTCCTGGGCCTTGGGCCCTCTTTCGCTGGCTTCCCTGAACTTGCACTCACCCCTTGCTTTCTTTCTCCAGCCTACCTGTACTCACACCCATGGCACATACCCATCAGCACCCTCCTTCCCAGGCCTCCTTGTGCTTGCCCTCACCCTGTGTCCTCCTTCCCCAGCCTACCTGAGCTTGTACCACTTGTGCCACACTTGCAGCATCTCCAACCTGTATGTGGGCTATGCTGAGCTTCCCGGGCTCTCCCTCCCCCTGCGGAACCACCATTATCCTCACCCATTCTGCTTCCTGCTTAATGTCCCACCCATCTTTGATTACCATGGCAGCTAGGATTACCTGGATTGCCATTGCTAAGTGATCTGCTCACTCAACATTATGCTTTATAATCATATCACTTAGCAATGGCAATCCCAATCCCCATAGCAGTTGTAACTTGAAGATGACCTGTATTGTATGTCTGCTTGTCCCACAAGATCTAATGGTATGAGCATGTTCTGGGTGTCTGCCATTAAGCATTGCCATCTAATAGGACCCAGGAGGCATAGTGCCTTCTCTATCATGGCTCCTGCCCATGAAACAGCCTTTCCCCTCCAAGATTCATATGGTTCTGACCTTGAGGCCTTCAATTAGGCATTAAAATACTGGCTCTTCCCCAAGCTTTGGGCCTGAGTTCTGAGTCCATTTAGCTTGCTGGCTGTCGGTTTACCATGCTCTCTTAATATGCTTTAAATGGTTATTGTGGTTTTTTTATTGATTGTTGGGCACCTAGAGTTACATGCTGATTGGGCAGCTGTATCCATCTATGTAATGACTTAATTAAACCAAATGTAGATTCTGGGCTAGAACATTTTGACTTATTCCTACAAAAATAAAATATTCTGAAGAGAGATTTTTTTCCTCCCCCCCCCTTTACAGCTCCTTGGCAATGCCCAAATCTCAGTCAATGGCTGTAGCGAATGACATTAGTTCTCTGCTTTTTCTAGAAATCTGCTCCTAGTTTTAAAATAACCACTTTCTCCCCCATCTAGCCAAAGCCGAATCTGTGGATGTCTGCCTTGGTGTACACAACAGAGAGAATCTCTCCCTCATGGGAATGTGGATTGAAATCTTAACCAAGAGTCTTCCCAACTGGTAAGATTGTGTTTGAATGGGGTCACTACAAACTGCTTAGGTAGGGAAGTTTATATGATTGATTTCTTCTCGGGCATGTGAAAAGTTAGATATCTGCGGTGGTGAGTGGTTAGAATGCAGTATTACAGGCTAACTCTGCCGACTGCCAGGAGTTCAATCATGACCAGCTCAAGGTAGACTCAATCTACCACCTTTCCAAGGTCGGTAAAATGAGGACCCAGATTGTTGGGGTCAATATGCTGACTCTGTACACCGCTTAGAGAGGGCTCTAAAGCACTATGAAGTGGTATATAAGTCTAAGTGCTATTGCTATCCTCTAAGTCTAAGTTTCTCCTTAATCTTCTATCTCTCTGATGAGAAATATTTTTCATGAAGCCATTAAGGTGGTATCTTCAGCTGAGAACTTGGACCACAGATGCTGCACTGTTTGACAGAAACACCAAGTGAAAGACACATGATCTTGTGGAACATTTTTTATCATGGTCATGAATAATATATCTAGTCTTGCTCTTTGAATCCAGCTTCTTATACTGTATCCTTTTATGTCATTTTCCTTGCTTCCTGTTGTTAGAGGGAAATTCTAACTTACCCTGTGATTTTTCACATGGAGAAACAGGAGGATTAGAATAAAAAAAATCAGGAAGGCTGAAATGGGCCAACTTTCTGTCAGCCTTTCATGCTGAGGGCAAATCGCCCTCTGCAGACACCCCCTTGGCATATTTTATAAAAGTTTTGAAACTCATTTAAAAGGAAATGGAATTCATTTAGTAGCAAAATGGAAAAACTACTTTTTTGTGTGGCTTTGTTCTAATGAAATAAGGAATTATTGCTGCATCATTTGCATTCATCTTAACCTGCTGACATCTTGGAGGAAGAATTCAATGGTTACTCAAATTGACAGCGATTCAGAGAAGCCATTTCAGGCTACGTGAACATAAGTGGTCCCCAAGAACAGCTCTCCAAGTTGGCTTATGCAGCATCACAGTCTGTAAGTAGCATTCAAGCCACAGATGTTTATTTTCCACCCTTTAGAAAGTCTCACTTCAGCCATAGAAAACAACACAAGAAGCACAGCTCCATTTTTCCCATTTACCCAGAAAAAAGATTTTATGTATTCCACCCTTTTATTTTAGCCGATGCTGGAATTTAATTGTATGCAGTAGGGATTGTTTTCTTTTCACCTTGTTTAACAATACAACCAATTTACCATGTTTCATTATAAATGCTGCTAGTTAATTGTAATGTGTGAACATATTTAGAGCAAAAAATAGAAAGGAACTATCGCAAGCGTGAATTGATTTCCTACAACAGGAAGAAAACTGTAACTTTATCCAATTACAGTTTACTTTCCATAATTGTTCATAGATGGACACCATAATTTTCATGGTAGTTCTTACTAACATTTATTCCAGTTGCCCGCCTACCCATTCCATCAAGGCTCTTCGCTTCCCTTTGTAATGGTCTTCTAGAACCTGGCATCTTCCAGATGTGTTAGCTTGCAGTTCCAGGAATTTCCAGTAAGTATCTTGCTGGATATCCTTGGAATTGCACCAAATAGTTTGCAATTTGCAATTTGCAAATTAAATTTGCAATTTAATTTGTCTTGAACCTTCTTTTCTACATGTAGCTCTGATGCTATGCTGTGGAAGGACAGCATAGGCACCCATTACAAATTGTGCTGATGACAAAATGTGTATCCCAAGACAAAGCTCATTTTTTAGTACATGCGCTCGAACTTTGGGGTGTAAGTTGTCCAGTCACAGGGTTTACCACATGATGTCATGATTCACATTTTGTCATTTGCCCCAAGGGTGCAGGAAAGGGTCAAAGAGGTCAAGGTGGCACTTCAGCATTTGTGTGATTCTAGCCACTGTGGTGTATAAACCACAGTTTGAGACACGTATCAGATATAAAAAGGAGTGGAGGCTTGGTTGCATGGTTGTGGCTGCCATGTTGATCTTTTCGACTCCATATGGACACCGTGCTTGCCCTCCTTGCTGGCCCATGAATGCTTATGAAGGACAGATGCAAGATGAGACGGTGGTTGTTTCTACTTCCCTTCTTCCACCTTTCATTGGCCACATCATGTTCATTTGCTTAGCAAAGCTTTATGTGCCTTTTTGTGCCTGATTGGACTTGCTTATTGATGTCCTTAATGGTGCAGCTATTAGAGTTTGCTATGGAAGTCAGTATTTGCTTTTCTCAAACAGTGAACACAAATACCATCACACTCAGCATGGCTTTGTACTTAAAAGTGAACAGGCTCACTTCCAATAGAAGTCATGCATCAAGAAATCATCAGGATAGAAAACCTTTCCCTGTGGTGATAGCGAAATATTATTAGCAAAACAACATGGCGCATAGACTGCAGAGAGAAAAATAGATCAAGTGGATTGAAAGAAGCAGCCCATTTAGATGTAATATGCTTCATATGTTCTTCTTCTTGCTCATGTGGCCTTTATATAACTGATTCGGGAGCTATGCCTGAATCAGGAACAATTTTAAGGTAAGGGTCAAACAGACACAGGATAATAGAAAAGATGTCAAGGGCTGTGACTTCCCAAAATGAAACTTAGGAACTCTGCAATAGTTGCTCTATTGTGTACCATGTGTGCACACACAATGTTGCCATTTGTTTTCTTGTCAGTTTGTTAAAGGCTGACTTGCATAACAGCTGATCTGTATGTAAGGATTGTTTTTCAAATGTATTCTGAATGAGCTCAAAAGGAGTTAATGCAATGGTGAAATGATGAATTATGAGTTAATGTTCTGAGATATTACATACGGTCTTGGACAGGAATCTCCAACTTGGCAAATTTAAGACTTGTGGACTTCAACTCCCAGAATTCCCCAGCCAGCATGAGTTGAAGTCCCACAAGTCTTAAAATTGACAAGTTTGGAGATCCCTGGTCCAGGAGAACCTTGTTTAACTCCATCCAGGTGTGTGTGTGTGGGGGGGGGGGAGGCAATGAGGAATCTTGGAAAATAACAATGACTAGCCCACACATACAGCCAATGGGCTGAAATTGTCTCTTGAATCTGATCAGCAAAGGAGCACTTCTAAAACAATATTGGCAGCTATGTTTGCATTCATTACTCCCAGAACACAGATCAGAATCACACCATGTGTTCTTAAATGAATGAAAATGGTCTGGATTCTTATTTTGAGCTAAGTCATAAACTAGGGATTTATAAGCCACAATGGTTAGATTCATACACATATTAAGGCAAAACCAGACAAATTGTATAGGCAGGGCTTAGATTAGGCTACCTCGCTGATGAGGGCATTTCAAATTTTTTAAAGTAATTTTAATTGAAAACTTTTAACAATAATAAAAGATAATACAAAATGAAGTTTTTTTTTTAAAGTGGAAAAATTGGAAGTGCCAAAAAGTAAAAGAGGAAAAAAATATTTAAAGATGTGACTTTGGATCTTCTTTGCAGCAGTTCCAGACTTAGTATCACTTGTCCCCCTTTGAAATCATATTGCGTAGATCACTTCCCATATCCAACATTTTTCAATTGGAAAATCCAAAAGTCATTAACTTAGTTCTATCCATTTTCAGCAAAAAGTCTATAAGGGGCTTCCAATATTTTATTTTCTTATCCCTGATCGAACAAGTCAGTTTTGACATTAAGATGTCATAGTATCCGATCTCCATTCATATCTTTTTCCTCACATCCTAATTTTTTAAGGCATCAAAAGCATTCTCTTTACTGTTTTCATTAAGTTGTTTTATAAGGACTCTTGGTCTCTAACAAGATTCTTTCTCTTGTAAATCTAGCAATAGTTCATTATCTATATCATTTCCAAAATTTACACCTTGACTGTAATTTGTTTCACCTCTGGTTTCAGTTGTCTTGCAGATTTTGCAGTTATTTCTCATCTATCTTTTATCTCTTCTTTCGGATCCTTATTAAAGGAGACATTTCACATAAGCAGTTATTGGTGCTGTTACTGTAGCTGTAACATTCTTTCCCAGTTCCTCAAAGATCCTTTGGAAGGTCTCAAGCGCAGTACCTTTTTCTGTACATTCCAATACTTTTCTAGAAACAGCCATTTAAATCAAGAAAGGGAAATAAAAGTAAAAGAGCTTTTTCTTTTACATTTTTCTTCTTCTCTCCCCTCCCCCCCCCGATCTTTGGATCATTGTCTTTAGTCCCAGTGAACACTCCATAATTCTGTAGTCAGATGATCTTTAGCAACTTTCTCTTATATTTTGTTTTACAAAGTAACCAATCATTGTATTCAATTAATCCAAAGAGAACCCATATATGTATATATATATTAATTGTTTATTTCAAAAATATTTTAAAGTCAATGATTCCAAATATAACTGTCCCCTTAATTCATTTTAAACTTCCTTAGCCTAAACTTTTGCCGTGGTTTTTGCATTCAATTATTTTAAAATCTCTTAAATTGTTTCTGAGCTCTTATCTTTAATCTGGGATGAAGGAACACTCACCGGATGGCTTACTTGCTCTGCTGCTCCAAAGATCTCTTTAACACAACTGTCTTCCAAATATCTTTAAGAAAGCAGGATGCTTTACAAACCCTTATGTAGACTCCACTGCAACTGTGAGTTTGCTGACTTTTCTACAGCTCCTGGCACTCAACTTCCTGACACCCACAAACTCTTCTCAGGTCTTGTGGGTCTCTATGTAAGAAGCAATTTTTCACAGCATACATCTCCCAGCCTCACCTTGTCCAAAGAGATGATGTTGACTTCCAGCCACTGGTCTTCACCATAGTTTCATTTCCTCTGTTTGCAGAGGCGCATCACTTTGTTAATTTTTCTTTCACCTGGAAGCCAGCATTTAAAAATTTGACAAAATATGGTAAGGAATTTTTGCAACATGACTGTTGGAGATTACCTAGAACACGGGTGTCAAACTCATGACGTCACGTGATGTGTCGCGATATATCGTGACTTTTTTCCCATTGCTGGCAATGGGGTGGGCATGATTTTGGCGTGACACATCTGGTCCGCGGGCCAGCAGTTTGACACCCCTGACCTAGAATTATCCAGTAATTGGGAGGGGGGTTATCCAGTAACTTACTGGTCTTCTCTGACCAGCTGTGACTTGCCCCACAATACTTATATGTGAGGATAAGAAACAGAAAATTTGTGTTTTAGAGCATGGCTTATTGGAGATTAAAAAAAACCAGTTCCTGAGACTTGCCTCACAAAGCATAGCATGGTTCAGGGTGTAATTTGGCATAGCACTCTCTTTAGTTGCAAAAATCTGAAAGAAAAACTGCATGCCTATCTAAAGCCAGGAAACAGCACTTTTGAACCAGGGCATGTTTGGAGGCTGTCTCCCTATTAGGACAGGGATGAGCTGAGGGTGACAACATCTTCTCAAGCCCCTCTCAATGTGATTGCTGAAGTGCAGCCATCTTGCAATAAGTAGACCATGTAGAGCAGGGGTCTTCAAACTTGGCCCTTTTATGACTTGTGGACTTCAACTCCCAGAATTCCTCAGCCAGTTTGAAGACCCCTGATGTAGAGGGACTTTTTGTGTCCAGATCTGTGGGATTTGCACCTTTCTCAGCAGACGGATTGTCCCCTCTTAATCAAGCAAGTTTAAATAATATAGAAAAGTGAGCTCTGGGAAATGGATTCAGAGTCATTCATTCAAATGAAATGAGAGACATGGTACAGGGAGGAGATGACATCAACTTGAAATATTTTCTTGAAAAGGTGTGCCTAACTATTGCATAAGAACTGAAATAAGAACAAAAAAAAGATCCCTTAAATACTTGTTTTCTGTTTTCTCTGACCTGTAACATGCATGTCTCTCCCCTAATAATTCTGACAAATGTAGTACTTTATGGGAAAGATATATTGTTGGTTTTGAAAGGCTGGTTATTGACAAGTCAAGCTGTAGTCACTTGAGAATCAGTTGAAAATATGTGAGCTTCAGAAATAAAAGCCACTCAGCTTTTGATGAGGTCATGTCCCAAACAGATTTTCTGCCATTTAAATCTCATGCTAGTTCTTCACAAATCTACTAAATGAACTCCTCACATTCTATATTCTATTCGTGGGCAACTACAGCAACTTTATAACCTATGGATTTCAACTCCCAGAATTCCTGAGCCAGCCATGCTGGCTCAGGAATTCTGGGAGTTGAAGTCCACAGGTCAAAAAGATGCTTTACTTACCCACCCCTGCTTATTCTAAACAATTTTGAAAGCAAAAATTAATATTGCCAACAATATTTCCTCCTCTGTTTTATTTTATCGAAGATTCTTCTCTCCACTTGTATTAAATCATGCAACTACTTCTGCATTAGACCTGAAAGAATGCTCAGGTGAGAATCAGTGGATTAAATTGTTTACTTCAGATTTTTTTTTTAAAGGTAAATCATGTTATTCCTCAGTTGTTAGATTTGATAAGGTCAAAGATAAGAATACTTTTTATAACATTATTTTTCATTGCCTTATTTTATGTACTATTCTAGTACTGTATTCCATTGTAATACTGCATTGCAATATTATGTAGTATCCAGTACAGCAGAATTGGCATGGCTATGCTGTATAGAAATGAACAAAAGGAATAGAAAAATAGAAACACAAGAAAAATATGATTAGCAACAGACCTTGGCTGGAATCAAGGTCAAAAGCAGAAAGAATAATAAGCAACAAAAGATGAAAACAATTTTAACTCATCTGTTTTCTAGAGGTGAAATATTTTGCAACTTTAGAGCTAAATGAATGCCCAAAGCAGTATGGTGAGACTGGTACTTTGGGGGGTTGTTTTTGGGATAGATAGATAGATAGATAGATAGATAGATAGATAGATAGATAGATAGATAGATAGATAGATAGATAGATAGATAGATAGATAGATAGATAGATAGATAGATAGATAGATAGATAGATAGATAGATATAGGTAGGTGGGTGGTGGGGGGTGGTGGGTGGGTGGTGGGGGGATAGCCAAGGATATAGATAGAGAATAGATAGATGAGATATCGATAGATCGGTAGGTAGGTAGGTAGGTAGGTAGTGGGTGGGTGGGGTGGGTGGGTGGGTGGGTGGATGGTGGGATGATGGATGGATGGATAGATAGATAGATAGGATGAATGGATAGATGATAGATAGATAGATAGTAGATAGTAGTAGATAGATAGATAGATAGATAGATAGATAGATAGATAGATAGATAGATAGATATAGATAATAGATGGGTATGGATAGATAGATAGATAGATAGATAGATAGATAGATTAATAGATCAGATAGATAGATAGATAGATAGATAGATAGGATAGATAGATAGATAGATAGATAGAAGATAAGATAGATAGATAGAAGATAGATAGATAGATAGATAGATAGATAGATAGATAGATGGATGGATGGATAGGTGGGTGGGTGGGTGGGTGGGTGGGTGGATGGGTGGATGGATAGATAGATAGAGAGAGAGAGAGAGAGAGAGAGAGAGAGAGAGAGAGAGAGAGAGAGAGAATGAAAAAAATCACAAATATGATTTGGCAGTCTATGAATCCTCCTTGGTTGGCATCCTTAGTTTGGAAAACATGTGGATTGAATGGGTTACTTCCTGCTGGTTCAAATCTATAAATGTGAACCTCACTTTACCTCTCTATACAATTGTACTGGATTGTGGAACACACACACACACACTTGACCTGAGAACTGAATTTATAAAATTTATAAAATTTATAAAAAATTTATAAAAAATGACAATAAAGGTTATTTATTATTATTTATTATTTATTATTAAGGTATGGCATCCTCTAGCCATTTGTTTTGAATATATGACTTTTTTTAATAAGTCATTTATAATCTTGAACAAGCTCACATTTTCTGTGCAATGGGTAATTCCTATCCTTCCAAAGATTGCTTTGTTTTCTTCTGTACCTGGAGTCTATTTCTCTCACCTTCAAACACCAACTGCTCCAACCTCCCTTTTAAAAGGCAGGTTTCCCGGTGAGCTTTCTTTCACAGACAGGCTAAAAGATGCTTCTAAAAGTTCCAGGGCCAAATTGCTCCCATTGGGAGTAGTGTGCCTGATTTGCCGGCTGTAAGAGATTGTAACAGGTGGCAGAGGCCATACACCTGTTCTCTCTCAGTATGACAGGGCCTTTGCCTTCTAAACCATTACCACATTCATATGATACATTTCCACAGTTCAGAGGCTTTATAATTGCAATGCTTTCAAGAGAACAGATTGCCAAGTTGACTAGACATAATTAGTTCCATCTTTAATTCAGCAGACTGGCTCTCCACTGACTGCAACATTGCCAGACAGATCCAAATATGTGAGGGCTGAAAGATGAGAGAGCCTGTCAAAGACTGGAAGGTATCAGGGATGAGTGGAAATCAAAGTTCTGTTGCCAGAAACAAGAGTGTCATGAACTTCCAAAAGAATCAGGTACCAAATGTAGCTGAAAATGTTCCCAAAGTATTTGTTGAGGATAGTGTCATCCTGACACTTCAGTGGCTGAGGGTTATTTTTGTTAATACATCTTATGAAGAAATTGTCAGGAGATGGGGAGAAGGATTAATCAGCCTGGGCCATATTCCTCATTTCTCAACTGTGACTTTCTGAAGCACTATTGACCTTTCAAAACAGAGGATATAGGCCTCAGGGTTTTATTGTATACTAGGCAACCCATGACCCATTGGGTCATCTTTCAAAGATATTTCCTTACCAAGACAAAAAAACCAGACTAACAAGTGGTTTGCTATTGTTTGGGATTTAAAATTAAGCATGAAAACATAAATTTATTAAAGAACAGAGATGCGTAGCGAGACAAATATTAATGCTTTTCTTTTAACCAAGGATGTTTTTGATGACAACATTTGTGGTTGATCTTCCATTCTTTAAGAATACTGTAACATTTTCACTTCTTTTTCTTGGCTTAAAGTGACATGCAGCTGACCATGCTGGAATACCAGTTTTGCCAGATAAATCAGCCCATTCTCCATGGTTTCTCCTTGTGCTTTCTGTATAGTAAGACCAAAGCATGACTGTATTAGGAACTGTGACCACTGAAGAGGGGTATCTTCATATTCTGATAAATTGAGCATCATTCTAGAAATCATGACAGTGTTATTTTTGAACACACCATTTTAATGATGGATTTGTTCTTAAATAGTTACAGAAGGATTCCATCCATTCCTTGTTGGAAGAATTGAAGGACACCATTTGGAAGAGGTAATTGTATTATCTGATGTTCTTCTTGAACTTGTTTGCAATGGGTTCGCCATTAGGTTCATTAGGTAGAGGTAGCAAATTGCCTATTTTTTACCTTTTCCTTCATATAGCAGAAACTGGTTTCTCCAGAGAATATGAGTGCATAACAGTGAGAGCAGACTTTGGCCAGGGCACCAACTTCAGCAGAAATATAACACTGCAAGTCAGGCATTTTGGCTTGCTGTTTCTCTATTGAGGTCTTGTTGTTGAAGGGGGTATTGTTGTATTGAGGAACTATCACAGTAATTAGTGTTTGCCCCATATTCTTAAGGTGATCCCTTTCCTTCTCCATCTTTTCTTGTCTCCTCATTCTGTACCTTTCCTTGTGATTCTGGAGATGTATAGCCATTTCATCCTCTGTTCCTTCATCTCTCCACCTCCTTCCCGCATCCCAATGTTTGGTATCATTTCTTGACTGTGACATCCCCCCTCTTTTTCCACATGCCATAATTATGCTAATCATAATTTAATTTAATTTAATTTAATTTAATTTAATTTAATTTAATTTAATTTAATTTAATTTAATTTAATTTAATTTAATTTAATTTAATTTAATTTAATTTAATTTAATTTAATTTAATTTAATTTAAATTTTTTTACCACAATGTTGTATGTTTCTATTCTCACTTTAGAACAGTTTAGAATCCTTGCTGGTTTCTCCACTGAGTTGTAAGAAGCTGTCAGAGACATTTTAAAAATAGGATCACTTGATCGCCTGAGATGTAGGGTGGGACCAGTCAACCTGATCTTCAGTGGCCGAAGGGGAGACCAGTCTACTTAGTTTCAGAGTAGGAAGCAGTTGAAAAATGAAACAGAATGGGAAAAGACTAAGATTTATTGGTTAATGTATTTGACTGACATCAGAGATATCCTTTTCTACTCCATCTGCAGCGACAGCAGCTCACTTGGTGACTTTCAGCTCAATTTACCTCACAGGGTTGTTTGTGAAGAAATATAGAAAGATGAAGTGCTATATATGTGGTTTGAGTTCCTGAACAAAGATGGGATAAAGATACATGTGCATGTTTGTGTGCCAGGGGCAAAAAAAGCAATAAAAATATCCTGGCCTTTCTTCATGCACCTTATAGTTCTTGCTTCTATAATGAGTCAATTCCTTGCTGCAGGGTAGGGGAAGGAGTGAGATTGTGAGATTGGCTGGGAAACTGTCACAGAATGTTGGAGATGAAGACTACATAACCACAGCAACATTCTAACAGTGTAGCAATCACCAGTAGCACTGAAGAAGCCACAGCTTCCCCAACTTTCATCCCCTTGAGAGTCATGGGTCCCACATTTTGGACACATTCTATAAGTTAGCCCACCTGAGGTACCTTGATTCAAAAATGTTGCTCTATGATGCGTTGTTTTACCCAGTTGAAGGTCTTGTCGACAAGAGTGTTAATGGTATATAGATAAACATATCACATTCAAATAACTGATAATTAATGTAGCCTCTTGCTGTAAGCTATATTTTGTGCTATGTTAGCTGCTAAGACACCATCAGTAATTCCAGAAAGGCAATCTGAAGAGAGCTACAACTCATGAAAGCTTATGCCTTTTTATAAAATGTGTTAGGTTTAAAAAAGGTGCTACTATGCAAAGAAATATATGAAATCATAGCATCTTGCATTTTAGGATTTTAAAATCTTCTTGCTGATAGTTCCTGAATTCTGCAACAGCTCCTTAGAATAAGAGCACTTGAAATCTATAGGCTGTCATCACAGCATTTGTTTTATTTACAAATATACAAGCAGGTTAGTTCAAAACCAATGAATGCAATCTGCCATCTAATTTTCATAGAAAGATCCCACACTTCACTAAGCTTGCCACTCATCTGTTTCTCAATGCAAATAGAAAATCTGCCTGGTTTGAGTTCAGCTCTTTAGAGATGAATTGCAGTTTTAGAGAGACAACCATCAAAAATATTAATGTTCTCAACCATAGCGACACAGATCTTATCAATCTTTCTTGCCAAATAACATGTATTAGTTGCCATAGCAAGCTTTAGCTTTCTTGACCAAAGGGGTGGCAGCTTCCATTGATCATTGTGTTTGGATAGCTGGCATGGTAGCATTTATGCCAAACCTCTGCCAATGTCCCTTAAAGGCTTTTCATTTTGGGGTTATTATTTTCAGCCAACTTTTTTCAAGTATACCACTCAGAGTCTGGTGCCAGTGAATATAAAATCACAGAGTCCCAGATGGTATCATCAATGATTGCCAACTTTATACATTTTATGTCTGGTTTCTGTTCTGCACCTTCAGTCCTATAACTGTTACACACAGAAAAATTAGGTGGCACTAGTTGTGTGCTGCAGTGCAATTCAGTTAAATAAAACAGTAGTAATGTCATGGTTCCGATAGATGAAACCCATCAAAAGAACTTCGAGGCAAAATTCTTCCTTAAAGAACATTTATTCGGGAAACAAAGTATCAGCACTACATAGTTGAACCCAAAAACTAAATTCCCTTCCCCCGGATACAAAGTAACAAAGTACAATTCCCACCCCCAATAAACTGTCATAAAACACATTCCCCAATTAGCTTCAAGCGCGGGCTTTCTCCTCAGCTCCTCAGCCCGCCAAAACGTTATCAGCTTGTCCTTGGGTTCCCACAGCAGCGTTATTATTATGGCTAGCTGAGTTTACATTCCAACCCCCCCCCCTGCTGCACCTGAATTCTAAAAGCAAGAAACGCATGTTAAAGGAGAAGAGAAAAGGGTTGCATTTTCATCAGTTGTCAGAGCAGGAACATCCAATGTTTAGCAGCTTTTAAAGTTTAAAGGATGCTGCTTGCATGTTAATTTGGAATCCTAGCTGCCGACATAAAAAAAATTGTGTATATGTAAAGATCTGAATAATGCCAAAAATTATTTTATTGGTATAAGAATTCTAGCTTGCTTAGGATATGATCTGAGACCAGTAAGCTATACTTGGTGTGGCTTACAAATCTCAAGTGAAATGGACTGTGAGTCAGTAGACTGGAAGACTTGGGAAGAGAGATATTTGTTGAGCTGGTGTTTCTACAATAGTGCACATATTGCTCTACATGGGATAATGTGTTGTAATGTACTTAGCATATCATGTTAACACATGGCTAGTTCAATAATGGTTTATTGAATAACCTATGGCTCCCCTCCCCTCCCCCCAAGTCCTGCTGTGCTGCCTCATTGTGGGGAAGGGGGTATTCTTCGTTTATGCCAAGAGGGTTTATGCCAAGGGGGTGTTACTAGGAAATGCTGGAAGAATAGGCTGAGTATATAATGCCAGCAGGGTCACCCAAATTGTGAAGATTATCCCAGCTGTTCGGTTAAAGCTATCTGTCGCCTGTATCAGACAGCAGAGATATAGGAAGATACTATTGGCAGAAGATCATTTAAGTGACAATAGCAAAAGCATTATTTAATCATGCAAGGGAGAAGACAAATGATAAACCACTCCTGTATTTTACCAAGAATACCACATGGATAAACGATACACTGTAAATGATTGACAATACAGCGCCAGATGGACCCATCAGGATGAATGGTGCTCAACTGAGAAAGAACTGAGGATCTTTCCGAGTATTAATAGTGGTTATGACATTGCTAGTTTAAAGCCTTCAGGACATCTAGTTGCCAGGAACTGCGAATTTAAGGAGTCCAATGAGAAGATTCTAAACCAGTCAGTGGTGAATCTTTTGGGCTCGGTGTGTTAAAAATTCAGAAAATTCATGCCTTAAGCTTGGTGGCATTTCACACAAACATGCAAACACACACACACACACACGAGGCCTCTCCAGACTCTTCTCTCTTTTGAACTCTCTTCCTAGACTAGGGGTAGGCAACCTTGGCTCTTTTATGACTGGGTCAGGAATTCTGGGAGTAGAAGTCCACGAGTCATAAAAGAGCCAAGGTTGCCTACCCCTGTCCTATACCTTCTGGAAGTCATGTGAGAAGGTCCTGCTTTCACGGCACCTATGGAGCCTCAGCAAATCATGCAAGAACATTCACACAGTTTTCAGATGCCTGAGAGGATGAATGAGAACAAGACCTTTTTGCTCAACATCCAGAGGGTCCAGAGGCCTGGCATATCCCCCAAAATGGCACAGCATGTGAGGGCCATGCAGGATGGATTTGTAATACTTGAAAAATAGGTTTTGTAGCATTGCTGCACTGACTGACTTCCATTTTAAAATTGCCTTTTTCAAATGTATCAAGCCTTGCTTAATCTTCAAGAATGTAGAAAGCCTTTCTTTTAGAAACCAGGATTGGCAGGAAAGCATTCGAGACACTGTAGGTAAAATAGTTCCATTTTCAGCTATGCTCAAAGCCTCCTTGAACAAAGCCAGTATTCAAGCCCAGCATTGGGAAGTGCTGAGGATGTATCTTACCCATAGCCATTCTGACGTTTTTCTCTTGCAGATGTTTCTTTTACTTTTATTGAGAATACAATGCTCTTTTCAACCCTAAATGCTCACATGTTATTGGATGTTTTAGTTTTTACGTGTAACTGGACAGGTGATTTTTCCTTACCCAATCAAAATGTTCATTTGTACTTTCTTTTGTGGAATTATGCAAACTATAAAAAGGAAGGTGTAATTTCTCCCTTTGTTCTCCCTCCTGTGAAATCAATAAGAGAATCCTTTTTTAATTGAAATGTAAATCAATTGGTTTTCCTTCTCTCGGTATCGTAATTGGGGTCTGGCATTTGCCCAACAGGTGCCACCTGTGAAATTCATGTGATAGGTTCACTATCACCTTTTCTAAAGTGAGTATCCAGCAATGCTAGGCTACACTTAATTTCATTCATTGCAGTGGCTAAAATTTTAGTCTTGATTTCCTAAATAAGCCATATTTGGCTCATACATGCTGTTAGGCAATAAAAATGATGCAAGTCTAAAAGCAATCAATTGAACGATGTTTTAGCATTACCTGTAAACCAGCCCATCCTTGTTTATTCAACAAGCCAACATTAAAATATTTTTTTATAATAATAATAATAATAATAATAAAGTTGGAAGGGACCTTGGAGGTCATCGAGTCCAACCCCCTGCTCAGGCAGGAAACCCTATACCATTTCAGACAAATGGCTGTCCAGTCTCTTCTTAAAAACCTCCAGTGTTGGAAGCATTAACCATTCTGGAGGCAGGTTGTTCCACTGGTAATTGTTCTAAATGCAGGAAGGTTTTTCTCCTCAGTTCCAGGTTGCTCTTTCCTTCATAGTTCCATCCATACCTCTTGTCCTGCCCTCAGGCGCCTTGGAGAAAATAGCTTGACTCACCTTTCTCTGTGGCAGCCCCTGAGATATTGGAAGACTGCATCATGTCACCCCTAGTCCTTTTTTCATTAAACTAGACATCCACAATTCCAGCAAACGTTCTTGATATGCTTTAGCCTCAGTCCCTACTCATCTTTGTCACTTCTCTGCACTCTTTCTAGAGTCATCAACCATCTTTTTTACCATCGTGGTGACCAAAACTGGATGCAGTATTCCAAGGTGGGCCTTACCAAGGCATTGTAAAGTGGTATTAATACTTCACGTGATCTTGATTTCTATCCCTCTGTTAAGCAGCCCGCACTGTGTGGCTTTGTGGCAGCTGCAGCACACTGCTGGCTCATATTAAGTGATTGTCCACTAGGGGACTCGAGATCCCTCTCACAGTTACTACTATTTAGCAAGGTACCCCCTATACTATACCTGTACATTTGGTTTTTCTTGCCTAAATGTAGAACCTTACTTTTTTCACCATTGAATTTCATTTTGTTAGATAGCGCCCAATCTTCAAGTCTGTCCAGGTCCTCCTGTATCTTAAGCCTGTCTTCTGGAGTGTTGGCTATTCCTGCCAGCTTGGTGTCATCCGCAAATTTGATGAGTTCCCCATCTATCCCCTCGTCCAAATCGTTGATGAAGATGTTGAAGAGCACTGGCCCCAGGACAGAGCCCTGGGGCACCCTACTGCACACTTCCCTCCATGTAGATGCGGTTCCATTGAGGACCACACGCTGAGTACGGCCGGTCAGCCAGCTACGAATCCATCTGGTGGTGATGCTGTCTAACCCACATTTTTCTATTTTATCAAGTAGTAGGTTGTGATCTACTTTATCAAATGCCTTACTGAAGTCCAAGTAAATTATATCCACAGCATTCCTCTGATCCACTAATTTTGTCACTTGGTCAAAGAATGCAATAAGGTTTGTCTGGCATGATCTGTTTTTCTTTAGCACATTGTTTAAATCTAGCCAGTGTATCTCTATTTTTAATTCAAGTTATCAATGGAAGAATATTGGAGGAGGTAGTGGGGGAAGGGATGTGATTTGATTGTTACATACAAATCAAGTTCTGTAAAATGTATATTTAAAACTCTCTGAAGAACCTGTTCTGTGATTATAATAAAGCTAAGAGTGACTTTCTAGTTAGAGCATTGTTAGTCATCCTATTTTAATGTACAAATGAATACTGAATAGATGGAACTGGTATCCTTCCAAAACCAAATTAGATACCAAATAATGGAAAAAAATTCTAAATGAAAGAGCCATATGTTGGAAAATAGATTCATCTCAATATTAGGAATAAAAAAAATCTTAAGTTGTCATCTTGTAAATTAAATATTGTTTTACCAAGTATTCTTCATAATAAATTGGCCATAGTCCCTGAATATTGTGGAAAAGGAGAATCCATAGGAAGCATTATCTAATTTTCCTCCATTACAGTTTACTGTGTTTGCTATATTATTTTCATCTTGATGAAAGTGTCCCATATTATCATTGACTTGTTCCTCAATAATATGTCTAATGTCCCATAGTCATAAGGCTGGTGTTGGCAGGTACGCCTGTAGACAGCAAGTATGTGTAAGCGTGCTTTTGTACCTCATGTCAGACCATCACACAGGATGAATGGGCCCTGCTAAAACAGAGCTTATCTACAATGTCACCCTCACAAGAACAATAAATCTTGAACTGCAATCAAAAAGCAAATTGCATTTCTAGACACCCACTTATGTTTATGGTATAACCAATAGGTTAATACATTTTCTGTGCTGAAGCCTGATATGTATCAGTTGTTTGGCTTCTTCCAGTCAAAATGAATCCAACAGAAAGACTGAATTGATAGTTTAAGGAATCAGATGATGTTAGGCAAGCATTGTAATGAAAACTAATTTAGTACAAGTTAGGTTGGCATCTTAACAACTCCTCCTCCTCCTCCTCCTCCCTCCTCCTCCTCCTCCTCCTCCTCCTCCTCCTCTCCTCCTCCTCCTCCTCCTCCTTCCTCCTCCTCCTCCTCCTCCTCCTTCTATTCTTCTTCTGCTTCTTCTTCTTCTTCTTCTTCTTCTTCTTCTTCTTCTTCTTCTTCTTCTTCTTCTTCTTCTTCTTCTTCTTCTTCTTCTTCTTCTTCTTCTTCTTCTTCTTCTTCTTCTTCTTCTTCTTCTTCTTCTTCTTCTTCTTCTTCTTCTTCTGTCCAGGGACCTCCTATAATTCCTTATTATACTTGTTGAAGCTACACAACCCAGACTGAAAGAGAAAGACCCCATAGTATAGGAATTCACTTGTAACCTCTAAAATTACTCATTGACTTAGGAAGGATCCATCCCACAGCCATTCCAGAATAATTAAAATGAATTACACTTTTCTAGAGGACAATTTTCATGTGGTATAAAAATGATTGGAATATTAATGTTAAAATAATTAGAGACTTTAGACTGGAATTGGTTGAAATGCTTTCAAGTCACTTAATTCATGGGTGCTATTTCTTATTTAATGAATTCTACCTGTCCAACAGATTCACACATTCACAAAATGAACCCCTCAGGATTATGATCAGAGTGACCAGGATGAAAAAGTAAGGCATTATCAAGTACCCAGAACTTGTCATTTAAGATTGGCCAGCTGGCAAAATGAAGCAACTTACCTTCAGGAAAAGTTTCCTTTTTGCAATCCAGATCTGTTCTATAACTGAGATTGATTAAAATCTTGTGGTGTTCTATAATCTTTCATTAAAATCATCTAGCAATATGGTGCGCACATGCACGCGCGCACACACACACCACAAACATCTACTATTTCTGTATTTTATTTCATCCTCTTAATAGAAAACAAATATGGGAGTGATATTTCACTAGGTTTCCAAACTTGTTTGTGGCTTTTTGATATGAAGCAGCCACAAAACTATTTATATTAATGGTCACAAAAAGAGCTTATAGTTAAAACACTGATCAGTACAGAATTATGGGCCAAGTATTTTCCTTACTTTAATCTGACAAAAAGCAAAAAACAAAAACAGCATAGTTTTTTTACTCCAGAATAAAATGTCAGCCTTCAGATTGATGAAATCGTAAGAAATGATAGTTCCAATTACAAGGCTAATTTACAAAAAATAGATATCTTCTTCTAATATAAAATAACACTCTTTAAAGAATAAATGCCTTTTCTTGTTTCCATGGAAACTTGAAATGTATGAAATTGTCAAAAATATTCTATAACAGAGCTTTACTCTAAAGAAAATATTTTCAACAATAAACTCAGAAAGTCAAGTTATTTGTCAGCTGCTTACACAATAATCACATTTGGGGGGTTTCTCTTTCATTTATTCCATGATTCCCAAACATGCAGTGAAATCAAAAACTGCAAATATTCTTTCATGAATATTGAAATTTCTCTACACCGGGATAGCATCTTGTGGAAGTAATCCACAGGGTTGCTATTCCTACGAGCAACTCCTGCTTTTTTATTTGTCTCATCTTTAGTAAGTTTCTGCTTTTGCTGAAGAGAAAAACTGGGTGAAGATTTTTTCCCTCCTTTTCCCTGCACCTCCCATTACTTCCACACCTCCATCATAGCAACTTTTGGCAACCATAACCTAACCCTCCTGGAGGACAGCAACTTGGCTTCCTTTGTTTTGAAGTGCAGCAACAAGACCACTGGGGAAGCTGTAGTTGGAATCACTCCTTCTCTTCTTCCCAGTTCTGGAAACAGGTAATGGTTTAAAGCAAGGGTGTCCAACCTTGGCAACTTTAAGACTTGTGGACTTCAACTCCCAGAATTCCTCAGCCAGCATGGCTGCTTGGGGAATTCTGGAAGTTGAAGTCCACAGGTGTAAAGTTGCCAAGGTTGGATGCCTTATTTTAAAGGTTTCAGACACCTTCAAAAATTCTTTTGGCTGCAATTTTTAAAAAGCATTATGGGATGCCCAGGATAACTCTAGCTAATATGGATTGGCTCTAATTCAGGAGATCTCACCTCAGAAGTTGCTTGACTTTCTAGTCATTTTCCTCATTCTCTTTCTTCCTATTTGTACTGTTTATGAAGCGTGGCCCAGCTTGTTATTAAGTGGTGAGACAATTATTGGTTATTTCAATGCAGTCAACCAAGTCTATGATGCAGCCCTTTTAATGGCATTTAAAACCTTTTGGCCCAGCTATGGTTTGTTTGTTACCATAGATACCATGCTTGGTTTGCACTAGTTTACATCTTCAAGAGTCTTTGAATAGAATTATTAGATGCAATTACACAGAAGTGCATCTTTATAAGATTAATCTTATACATTTAGGTTCTAGTTGGTATTTGCCTGATATGTGAATGCAACTTCTCTTTCCTTCCATTATGTAAATATTGTCATTTTTATATATATGCAGTTGCTGAGAATTCAAAGTACATCTTTGGTTTAATCAAAAAAGAAGTTGGTTTGTCTAACACTTATCATGCACATCAAAAGACATTATTCTACTCAGTTAAAAATAGAATGGAAGTTACATTGTTATTTTCTGTCCTTTGATCATTGCACCCACATTACTTAAAGCAATCAATTTTTGTAATGTTATTTATTAGGCTTTATATACCATAGATTACCAAAGGGCCTGTATGCTCCATATTAAAAATATGTACACAAATTTGTGTATTCATTTGAGGGGGATTGAATCCTTTGAATAATAAGTATGCTGCAGTTGTTTTCAGACATACACTAAACAATCTGTAGCATATATTTCTCAAAGTGACAAGACATCAGGAATGCTATAATGCCTAATTCAGTTGCTTAAACAATAATTGTTTAATTAACTTAATTAAAGACCCATCCTTTAAGTCTGATAATATACATATATATGCCACAATGCAACATATAATGTTCATTTTATTTAATGGTACATGTCAGAGAAAACCAGTTATCTTTTGCTTACAATGTCAGCTGTGTAATGAGGTAGCCTACAAGGGTTTGACTCTCCAAGCATTTACTAATTTAATTTATTTAAGACATTTATATGGCTGCCCAGTTTGTTTAAATGTGACTCTGAAAGAAACAAAAATACAATTCTAGTTAAAATCATAGCAACTACAGTTAATAGATAATCAGAAACTCACAAAATGCATTACTCTATTCAAAGCAGGAACTTCTATCATCCTGGCCCTGACATCCAGAATCAAGTTTTTAATGCACTTCTTTCTAAAGGCCAAAAATATTAGGGACTGTGGGGAGGAAGATAATTCCTGAAGGCAGAATGCTACAGTGGAACAGGCACCCTTCTTAGGTCTCTTCATGTAACATGCCCATCCTATTAGAAGCATGGAGAACAAGCAGATAAAGGTAGTCCTGCTGATAACTCGATCCTGTGCCAGGTAACTAGTACCTTGAACTGCCTATCAGTAGCTTTCAAAGTAATGATGCCATATGGGCATACCAAGATGCACCGTTAGGATATTTAATTGAGTAGCTGGAATAGTAAAATGTACAATGGGCCAGAACACACAGTTGTAGTTGATTGGTTGGAGAGTGCTGGCTCCTGCATTAGGCAATCTATGCTATGATTGGTTGCTGTGGGTATACTATAAAGCAGGGGTGTCAAACTTGCAACGTCATGTGATACTGTGGTACTATAGTTCAGCCTGAATCCAAACTGAAAGGGGCAGGTGATCCACTTCCTATAGGACCCTTCGGAGTTGCAAGCCATTCACCTTCTCAACTACATTCCCTAAAAAGTGAAGGTAACAGATAGGATGAAAATTGTGGTGGATCGGACTTCCGGTTCCTGTTTGCGGTGCTGGCGGTCGTGCGAAGAGTCTTCTCTCTTCTCCGGTCGGTTTCCCTCCGCCGGTAGACCCTGGACAGGGTCAAAAGTCGCTCTGGAGGGGCGACTACTGCTGAGGAGGACTCTCGTTGACTGCGGAGGGAGCAGCAGCACCTTCCGCGGTCCGAGACAGCTCCTTTGGGCGGACGGGGAAAAGATCGGCCATTAACATGGCCGATCATCTAGCTGCTCCAGCCGAAAGTCACAAGAACAGCTAAGCGAAAAGAACCACCGTGGAAGATCTGGGTGAGACCTTTCCTTCCCTCTCTGTACCCTAACTACCTCCCTGTGAAAAGCCCCTGGAATTATTTCCCTACTTTAAGAGGCGGCGTTTGGATACTTGGGAAAATGAGCTCTGAGAAAAATAATTAATTTTTATTGACTATTTTTGTCGTTGGATTTCGGGGATCCTGAAAAAATCTCTATTATAGAATTTTATTGCTGTATTTACTTTTTAAGCTGGGGAATATTGTTATTTCTTTTGTTTGGTTTTACTTTTTAACTGGACAAAACTTTATTGGAATTTGGAAAAAAGATTTTACAGCTTACTGAGGACATCTTGTGGTGAAAAACTGACATTGCAATTGTATTTTCCCTTTGATTTTGAGACTGTTTGACCTTCAATTACTACAAAGGGAAAAGATAATGGATTTGAAACAGCTGGGTGGTGAAATTTCCTATTAGAATTGTGGAGGCGGATGTTGGTTGACTGTTAATAAACATAGCCTCCACCAAAAAACTAAAAGATTATCTTATTACTGAAATGGAGTTTTTCCCACAGCTGGGCTATGGACTTATACTAGAAAAAATCTTGGAATTAAAGAACAAAGGATTTTTAGAATGAACATCAAAGATGTTCTAAACTAACATCCAGAACTAAAAATTGAACCTCAAATTTTGACTGATCAACTTATAGACCAAGGAATAACAGGAAGAACAGATCAACTCCAAAGAGGCCTACATGCAACTACATATACAATTTAATGAGATGGAGGAATCTCATTCACAATCTATTTGTAAACTTATGCTGGGAAGAATTTACGAAACTATTGAGCAAGTGAATGCTAGAATAAATACTTTTATCACAAAACTTCAAATTGACTTCCAGATTCCAACTGACTACCCCACAACTCAAACAATAATAGATGAGGAACAAATCAACAAAACAATAATAGATGAGGAACAAATCAACATAGAAGATATCATACAATCCCACATACAATTCATTGAGAATCTCGACGACCAAAGACGGATTTCAATTAAAACATCTACAATGCCAAAAGCAATAGGAACTGATTTGCAAATATGAGGCATTGAGAACTGTGACAACACGGATAATCAATGAGTAATTACCACATTGAACAATACTGATTATACAGCTCAGACAGTATTGGAAAAAAGAGAAGAGAAATATGATCAGACTGAATTGTTGAGAAATACGTATAATCAAATATTGAGATTTGATGATTTAGAGGCTCTTTTATGGAAACCTGCTTGGCACAAAAAGAAAGCTAGAATTAGATTTAAAAATGAGAGTTAAAATTTTACCTGATGGGTTAAAAAGGCTTTTAGAGATTTTGACTGAGTTAATACTACTGAGATGAAAATTATTGATTTGATTATGGCTTGGAATTGTAATATGGAAAAGGTTGTAAACAAAAAGTTAATACAATAAGAAATAGAATATAGATGTGAAATGAAGTAAGAAGGTATTTTTTGGAATAATATGTTTTTTAGGTATAATTATTTTGATGGGATTTAAATTTTACGTAATGAGTTAAAAAGGTTTTTTAGAGATATGGATTGATTTACAAAATATATATTTGAAATAGAGTAGAATAAGAAATAGAATATAGTTGGGAAGTATAAAAATATAATGGTTGGGATAATATGTATATTCTAGAAATAATTATTATTTTATGAAATAAGGGAAATTGGGATACCCGAAGTATAAATTATGTGTTTATTTAAGGCTAAATTGGAACATGGTAATTGTAAGTTAGTCAAGCTTAAAAACAGGATTTGGCCTGATATAGGTGAAATATTATTGATATTTTTTTTTGATTGATTAAATTCTATTTAGAAATGTATTAATTCGACTATGTTATATCAATTGAGGGAAATAGAGAGGGAACTTTTAAAGAATTAACCTGAATTATATATGTATGATTATGCTTTTGTTTTTGGATGATTGATTACCCTATCTCCACGATGATTCCTAAGCACTTTGATGTAAAACCTAAAAAAACCAATAAAACTTGTTTAAAAAAAAATTGTGGTGGATCCAGTAATGACTTTTGGGGGAGGAAGTCACCATTTCTCAAAGCTGGCAAAACCTTCCCTTTTCTGAGGATGTCCTTACCCAAATTCCTTCTCCCTGGGGACCCTGAGAAATGAGGAGGGCCATGGATCAAAAATGCAGATGGTTACAACTCCATGGATTCTGTCCACTTCCTCAGGATTAACAGGGTTGACCCCCTCTCACATAATCAAAAATGTATCTTGGTCAGGAAACTTTCAGTTTGCCATCGCGGCCACCGTGGCCACTGGAAGGTGAGCTCCATCTTCCGCGTTCGATTTCATTCCACTGGGGGACCCTGGAAAGGGTCGAAAGTCACCCTGTAGAGGTGACGAGCAAGGAGGGGACCCCCGCTTGATCATGGGAGGGCAGCAGCCCTTCCACTTGATCCGGGGCAGCCCTCCAAACCGGCGAGGAAAGGCCGGCCATAGCAATATGGCTCATCACTAAGCTGCAGACAGCCAAAGTCAAACTTACCATCAAGCACTTCTAAAGCAACTCAGATGAAACTGGATGAGATCTGATCTTCTCTTTAAGACCCTAAGTATTTTCTTTTCCTGCAAAAGCTGCCCAAAGTATCTTTCCCCCTGTGAGGAGAGAGGGAAGGGAATTTCTGCCCCACCCTCTAAGAATAGCGGCAACTGACTACCCAGGGGAGTTAAAGCACTAGAAGAACAATTTTAATCTAATTGGATTTATATGTTTCTGAAACTTGGGGACCAAAAGTTTTCTTATTTTTACTGGAGACTTTTGTTTTTATCTACAAAAAAGAAATAAAACTGGAAAAAGGATTATAAAAATGTTGGACTTAAAAAACTTTAAATGGCATCGGTGACATCTTGTGATGAGGTTTGGTATTACAACTTGTTATTGCCTAAAAGAGACTTGGCTTGAAGCCCAAACTTCAGATAAAACTCTTTCGATCTTGATAGATACCACCTGTGAGAAACTCAGCTGTAAAGAGAACTTCTGGGCGGCATAACTGGCCTGCTTGAACTATGAACCTTTACTGACTTTCAGAGTTATATGTGGGAAATTGCTTTCCTATTTCTTTATCTGAGGAACATTGGTTATTATATGAGATGATGAAATACCTTGGACTATAAAAATCTTACTTGACAAACGACTTCTACTATAAAGACTACCTATAAACACGTGAAATAGAGGTCCCATACCTAGTTATAAAATTATTTTTAATGTCTGATTTTAAAGTCCTCAACTTAACACATTATTAAGAGAATATGGATGAAGACCAGGAAAAGATCCTTTCCATGTTGAAAGCAATATATGAAACCATTCTTTCAGCTTGTGACAAAATAAGACCCAACATAAAAGAACAAGATGCTAGCTTAGATATACAAACCCAAATTTTGACTACAACCAAAGAACTAACAACACAGAAGATAACAGAAGAAGTGGAACAATCAAATACTAAGACAGAGGACTCAATTGACCAACAAATACAGTTGATGGAAAATCCAGAAAAGGGAATGACAACACTGAAAATGGAGAAGACTTTCTATATAAATCAGAAGAAATTTGAGGAGAAAGAAAAAGAATAGATTGAATGGAAGATAAACATATCAGGACAATCATGGGGAATTGGAATAATAGGGAGACGATCTAATGAATACAAACGGGCTAGCCCTTCCAAAAAAATGGCAACTAAATGGTCTCTCTTATTTCAAATAATATATATATATATATATATATAATAGAGGGGTACCTATTTGATGATTTAAAAGCACTGACATGGAAGGCTAGTTGGCAAAGGAAGAAAGCCAGAAAAGGCTGAAGAAAATTGGGGTTTTGATTTATTAGAGGGGATTTCCTATTACTAATTAGAGGGTTAAAGGGAGAAGTTGAGATAAGGGGAATTTTGGTCATTAAATTTAAAATATTTGGAAATTAGTTGAAAATAAGGATTCTATTTGTTTAATATTTAAAAATTAGACCCAAAAGAAAAAAAAATGAATATGTTTGATTTATTGATTAACCCAGATAATATATATAATGGTTTTGATTTATTAAAGGGGATACTGTATTATTAATTAGATGATTTAATATGGTGGGGAAATAGATAACTTTTAGGAAATAGAACAAGACTATACTCAAATAGATAAGATGTGTATTTTGAATATTAGATTCTGTTATGAATTGAGATAAAGGAAACTTCGGTTACCTAAAGCCTGGAAATTATAAATATCAAATGTTAAATTTGAATATTGATGGGAAACTAAAAATTGGGGGGAAATCAATAACAGGACATTGATTGTCTATAAAGATTGAATGTAAAAGTAATTAAGATATGTATAAGCTAAAATGTATTGATAAATGTAATAATGATGTTTTTACTTAGTTGATATAATAAGAACTGTATTAGCTTAAATACGAGATAGTAGATATTAAGGGAAAAAGAGAGGAAATATTTGATGTTGTAACTTGAGATTTGTACTAAAGATTTTTGTATGTTATTGAACTATTAACCCAGCCACCACGTTGCTTTTTAAATACCTAAATGTAAAATTAGAAAAGTAATAAAATAATATTTTTAAAAAATGTATCTTGGTCAGCTCTATATAATCTTCGTATTGAGTCCAATACAAAGTGAACGAGTGAGTTTATCAAGTGCCACGAATGGTCCTCATTGCACCTCTCCTGATGTTATCCATGAGGAACAGGAGACATCAAATTAGTCCTGTCTGAAAGTTTATATGGGAAATAGAGAGTAACAGTTTGGATGTTTGGACCTGTTGAATAAGTCACAATTGTGGGGTCCTTGATGCTCTCTGAGCTTGGTTATTTCTTGCGGACGTTTCATTACCAAACTAGGTAATATCATCAGTGCTAATAGAGTGTGGGGAGGTTGATCTCATTTTATATACTAGTGGGTTGCCATGTTCATGGGGGTGGTCTTAGTGGTTCCTTGATTGGGCTGTGGTTTATTGCTAGCTTGTTTGTCTGTGTTGGTAATTCCTTGATTGGGGTTAAGTGAGTTTTGCCCATTTTATGACTTTTCTTGCATAGTTGTTAAGTGAATCACTGCAGTTAAACTAATAACACAGTTGTTAAGTGAACCTGGCTGCCTCATTGACTTTACTGGTCAGAAGGTCACAAAAGTTGATCACATGGCCCCAGGACACTGCAACAGTCATAAATGTCAGTTGTAAGCGTCTGAATTTTGATCATGTGACCACAGGGATGCTGCAAGTTATTTCTTTATCTATCCCTGTTCCTCTGCAAGGCACTATTTTGAGCAGTAAAAAACAGGTGATCAAAAAAAATGGCAAAAAAAAAAAAATGGGTGCTGAGAACAAGCCAATCTGACTGACCCCTTTCTTCTCAAATCCAGTTTGTGGAGTTTGTGCTACTGTAGAAGAGCAGGTAGCTGGTGCTATTGAAGCATAGTTTGTGCTCTTTGAGGAAGATCACCAGCTGATTAGAGAGGTCTCTTCCCACTACATAGACCAGAAATAGCGTTGGATGTAGCCTTCAGAGTCCTTCAAATGTTACCATCAAGCAGTAATTGTTATTGTGATGAAAAGTACATGGAGAGTAATCATATTAGCTGTATTAGTTTAATTTACATGTAAATTGCATTTTCTGTCCTGGCCTTGTTTTAAGTTTTGGAGGGCAGTTCCCTGCATGCTAGCCAAACAGCCAAGAGTAACCCTCAATCTGAGCCAAGCTGTGCAGCTCTGATATAGATTCCCAGCTGCTCTTTATAACCCTGTTTCTCTCCATCATCCCGTCTGAATTGCTGTATTGGCTCTATACTCACAGAACTGAGCTCACCATGATTATATATCAAGTCGGTGTTATATTTAGGGATATACGGTCCTATACCAATCATTTATATTTCAAAGCAGGGTTTGAATGCTAGCTGCAATACAATATTACTTTAACAAAGTCAAGAAAAGCTAACACATTTATCAACAAAGCGTCTGGTCAGCATATCTTCACCGATAATGGTCTTTATTGATAAATTACCTCTCATCTCCGCACAATATGCTGTACCAGATAAACTTCAATGCAGCCATTTCTTCCCTTGCAGACTTCCTATGCTCGTCACAGAATTCTGGGAGTTGAATCCTGCCGCTTGTCCAAGATAGGAGATTTTTTTAGGAGGAAAATTTCAGGAGGAGAAAAACAAGTCATTTTTATAAAGCTGACAGGGAAAAAAATTGCAAATAAAACCTCTTGCCATCAGGGAGAAAAAAGAAACTGATTTATGTATTTGTCCAGTTAACCCAGTATTGTCTGTCCTGCTGGTCCATGACTGTCCAGTATCTCAGGCTAAGAGGGGCATCTGAGTGTTTTAAACTGGATATATTGTAGTATGATTAAGCTTAAGAAACCTGGAAACCACCTGAAAACCATGAAATCTAGATGCCACCTATACATTCGATTAAGATTACGGCAGAGTACCTAAGTCACAATTAGTGCCCATTGTTGTTATAGCTATAATTGATACCTCCTTTGGACCTTCATATTTGGAACCAAGAAACAAGGACTACCAAATGTGGCCATCACAACTAAAACACCTCTATACCACTCAATACTATATGTGCTATACAGTTCAACATGGGCTATTTTCAAGTCAGATACATCTCTGAACATCTCCCTAAATTTTTAAGTACTTTTCATTGGAAAAGGCAGTACCTCAGAAACTCTGCCATTATAGAACCCATAGAGGAATCTGGTAAGAAAATACAGTATCTCTGAAATAATGACCCAACAGGGCTTTAGTTGTCTAGTTATTAATAATTAGTTTCAGGGAATTAAGGAGCAAAATAAAGAAGGGAAAATAAGATTCCTAAACACTATTGCCAATCATATTTTGGCTACATGTCATAATATTCGTTTCTTCTTATACATCAGAAAACAATTCAATAGAAAAATAATATTTATGAAAATAGTAACAGTAATTGGGAAGCCATCTGTCTGCTATTTATTTTTTGTTTAAATTTTCTGCTCAATCATATTTTTTGTTTGAATATTCTGCCCAATTATAGTTGCTATGCAAGATTTGATAAATCCATGTTTCAGAAGCATAGAAGGTGTGATATTGCCAAATTGTTCAATTCCTTAGAAGGGAAGAGTAGAAAGTGGGTTTGTTACTTTTACTGCAAAGGGATGATGCCAAAATGGCATTTCAGTGATAAATTTTCCTTGTTATAAGATTTATCAGCATTGTTTCCAGTTCATTCAAAATATGAGTGCTAACTGCTTCATACTATATTCCACTCTATTAGCTGCCTCTGATGGAGAAATATTTTAAATGATGTCGTGACATGAGGAAAGTTTTAGAATATAAGAACAGGAATATAGAAAAATAATCTAGACTATATTGCACCTGAGAATTCTTATCCCAAAAGAACAGTTACCACATTCAAAGTATTCTGGATTATTTTAATCACTCATTGTCCTTTACTTTACAGATAGTCCTTGACTTACAAGCACAATTGAGACTGGAATTTCAGTCACTAAATAATGTTGTTATTAAATGACTCATCATGTGACCAGACCTGATTTTATGACTATTTTTACTGTGGTTGTTAACTGAATCCAGCTTCCCCCATGGATTTTGTTTGTCAAAGGCCAGCTGGGATGGTTGCACAACTGCAAGGGTGGTCCAATGGTCATAACTTCTAAGACACATCGTATGTCACTTTTTCAGCACAATTATAACTTTGAACCATCATTAAAATGATGGTTGAAGTCGATCTGTATTTGTATCATATGGAATTCAAAGGAACAGAATCCTCAGCCAAAGCAATCGGAGAGATTCGACTTACCCTTTATAATATTTTAGGGTGAAATATTGTTTGGCAATTATTGAATGATCATTCAATATTTGTGATGAAGTTCATTGCTTCACATGTTTTTCATTCCTGCAGAGCAGAGGAACAGAGGGGGACTTTTTGGAAGTGAAGCCCACAGTTAAGTAATAAAATGCTACATTCAGAATGGAGACTCAAAAGTGCACCTGTTCTGCTCTATTCCTTTACTGCTACAGTCTTACTAGGATTAAACATTTGCAAGTCCGATTAGCAGTGAAAATCTTTATAAATAAAAGTTAAATTAAGCATTGCTATTTGGCTAAAACTTCCTGTCAGTTTTAAAATAGTAAAAAAAATGGTCATAACCTTAAGAAAGAAAGAAAGAAAGAAAGAAAGAAAGAAAGAAAGAAAGAAAGAAAGAAAGAAAGAAAGAAAGAAAGAAAGAAAGAAAGAAAGAAAGAAAGAAAGAAAGAAAGAAAGAAATGCAACCAGTCCTACAATGTAATAATTGTGCCAGAGACAGATGTAGACTCAACAAGACTAGGATATAAATATTCATTCATTTTTGACATGAATATTTTATTCCTAGGGTTCAGATAAAGTGCTTAAAACATTTCAAATTTTTAAACAGAAAACAGAAGATGACATCTGAGTACTACAGAAATGGGACAAATTATAAACATAAAGAAATTACAGTGAATTTCTGCTGATAGTTCTGTGGGATTGTCAAAGTGCATGAACTGTGCTATGTGCAGAAAGGAGACAGGATGGTGATGATGAGAAGGACAATAATGATAATCATTCAGATTCCTGCTTCTAAGCTAAATTGAGTTACTATAGTCCTTATGCATTTTTTTTTCTTTTTGTAACTCTTCATGGTTTATCAAACACGCCTTGGCTTGGCGTTTTAGTATCTTAGGAAAAGTAATTTACATGATCTTGATTAAATTTCACTCTGTCAAGACTTGATATATTGAATTTCTCCAATTTGTTCCAAATGCTTTGTGTTCCACTCCTACCCTTCATGGGATCTCTCATCATTGCTAGTTTTTTATCACTTTATTTTTGGATCCATGCAATTCTTCTCTTCACCCTCCATGTTGTTAATGAATCAGTGATCCCTGATATTCTTTTCAGAAGCCCATTTGACATTTCTCAACTAGTCAGTGAACAATACGTAATTATACTGTTTAATTTTAATCCCATTTTGTATCAATTTGACAGCAGCTCCATCAAATATGAATATTATTAGCTTTCCCAGGAGAACTGCTATATTCAATATTAAATGCATTACAAACTTTTATGCTATACCATCTTATCAAAGAACAAAGTATTAACTGAGCCTTGTATAATTAATCATGCAGAAAATTATTTTGGCAGTTATCCTTATTTCTATAGATACTTGTGAACTGATAGTTTATTAATGCTGAAATATGCAAACCATGTAGTTTAAATCAGTATGATTCTCTTAGATGTATTATAATTGAATACATCACTAGTAGTCCTTGGGTTATGCCCACTCATTCAGCAACTGTTTAAAATTACATCCATGCCGAACAAAGGGGACTTACAACCAGCCCTCGCATTTCCAGCCATCACAGCATCGCTGCAGTTACAGTATATGACACTCAGTGCTTGGCTTGCAATTATTGCTTGCAATTATTGCTGCAAACTGTGGTCATCAGGTAATCACAATTTCCAATGCTCTCTGCCAGCTTCCCACAAGTACAGGTAATCCTTGACTTACAATCACAACTGAGACTGGAACTTCCATTGCTAGACAAGCGGCTGTTAAGTGAGGTGCATCCAATTTTATGAGCTTTTTTTGTCACAGTTGTTAAGTGAATCATACCAATTGTTAAGTGAATCACATGGTCATTAAGTGAATCTGACTTCCCCCATTGACTTTGCTTGTCGGAAGCCACCTGGGAAGGACACAAATGGAGATCTTGTGACTCTGGGATACTGCAACTGTCATATATACAAGCCAGTTACCAAGTGCCCAAATTTGATCATGTGACTGTGGGGATGTTGTGATGGTCGTAAGTGTGAGGACAGGATGTAAGTCACTTTTTACAGCACTGTTGTAACTTTGAACAGTTGCTAAATGAAGTCAAGGATTACCTGTAAAGTCAATGGGGAAGACTGCAGGAAGTCAGAAACCACTGTTGCTCCTTTTTTGGCCACCCATGTTCGGTAATGCTATCCCACAAAACTCCCCACAATACTCACACACCTGCCTGTGCTCTGTAGCACTTGCCTGCACACCTGTCAGCCTGCTTGCCTGGTACTCCCACGACTTTCCACTTAATGACCTGCATGGTCGTGAGATAACAACAGCCACTGGGACTGGCGGTATCACCATCGCTAAGCAATGCGGTCACGTGACATTGTAATTTATGACTGCTTTGTTTAGAGATTGAAATTCTGCTCTCAATTGCCGTCATAACCCAAGGACTATTTGTAGCTTAGCAATTGTTCAAGAATTCACATGGTTTTATAATCGTTGTGAGGAACCTAGGGCAATTTTAAACAATTGTGAGAATTGTCACACACAGAGACACAGATACACACAAAGAGAATGCCACTGACTATATTACTTCTACAATTACATTCATTCTTGTTTTAAGTTGTATTTTTAACTAATGGTTTGATTAATTTAAATACATTAATCTTTGTATATTAATTAGCAATAGTGACAAGTAAATCTAACTGCTAACACAAAACAATGCAACTTCATTTACAGTACAGACATGTGCATGTAATATATACAAATGCATATAAGCAAGAATAAAAAACTGAAAATAATGCAAGGTAAAAAAAAATCCACACTCATTATATACTCATTATATTCTCAACAGTGAGAAACTGGTGAAGTGGGCACAGCAGCGTCTGCATTTTCTGTGCCACATGAGAAAAGCACATCTTCCTTCCCCTGTCCAGACCACTTTCTACAGGGGGACAATTGAGAGCATCCTGTCATACAGCATCACAGTCTGGTTTGGAGGCATCACTGCTTCAGACAGGAAGGCGGTGCAGAGAGTGGTGAGAATGGCTGAAAAGATCATTGGCAGTTCCCTCCCTCCCATCCAGGACATAGCACAGAAGCGTTGCTTGAGCAGGGTCCGTAAGATTATCTGGGACACTACACATCCTCTTCACGACCTGTTTTCCTTGTTACCTTCTGGGAGGAGGCTTCGTGGTATCCGTAGCAGAACATCCAGATTCAGCCATAGTTTCATTCCATACAGCATTAACCTTGCGAACTCTCAAGCTTCCTCTTTGCGTTATATATTCAAGATGGACAGTATTTAATATTTATTTGCTATGTATATGTAGGGATGTGGGTCTATATATATGTTGTTCATAGTATGTTTAGGTGTGTGTCATGTATGTGTTTCACTTTGAGAGTGGACAACTAAATTTCATTTTTGATGTGTGCCGTTGTGCCCATAATATAAAAATGACAATAAAGGTTATCTTATCTTATCTTATCTTATCTTATACTTCAGAACAAATAAAGGATTCAATAGAATAGAATAAATTGCTTTAATTCTCTAGGTCATCTAAGGATGCAACCATATGGCTTCTGTTAAAATGCTGTCATTTGGCCTGTGCCCTGCAGAAAATTGTGCCAATTTTGTGCCAATTGTGCTGCCCTCTTTGCCAATGCTTCTTTTATCTAAATAATGAGACTACTGGGTGGTTCCATTCTTACTGTTTAATGAGGGACAAATAAGAAAAGCAATTGGTGAATTCCAAACTTCCTTTCTCTCCCACTTACTAATAAGAAAAGCAACCAGTTGCTCTGCTTAATCTAGTACGGCAGAGATGGGTATACATGGTTTAGCTGTCAAAGTGGGGAAAAACCAGGTTGCAGTATAAAGATGAACCACACCTTAATGTGTATATGCTCCATGCAGCAGGCAATATGGCATGGAAGCAATAATGTATTGATGATGATTATGATGATGATAATGATGTGCGCCTTGACATTGACAAATTCACTATCAGTCAAGTGCAAAAGGCAGCTTTATTTGGAACAGCTTACATCCTGCCACAATACCTTTAACATCATGAAATAACACCTGCCTATGGGAAGGACTCGATAGGTGGATAAAAATGCCAAATCCAATCTGAACATCTGACTGGCCGTGCAATGAACTTTAAGATAAAATAATATTGTTCTCCCAAGTAGTAAAACCTTTTTAAAGTAGATCCACCTAAAACCCCTTGCTCATAGAATACTTTCGGTAATTCTGTGACAGAATCAAGAACCAGCCACTGGCAGAAGCCTGCTCTTTTCTTCTTTAAATCCATCTGTGCTGCAAAGGTGTGGCACTGAAAAGTGCTAATCCTATGGCTAATAAAGAAGGTTTAGTGCTATTTCAAAATAGTGTGAAACCCACATAGATAAGATGCCACATACAACTTGACAAGTACTCCTGAAAGTTACGCAGGCAAATGCCTCTGCAGAAATCAGGTTTCTGGTCTCTCCTGCTCCTCAAGCTCAATGGCCATGGAGGGAAGTGACTTGTGAACCAGGAGGGAAAGAGGGTACCTTGGTAGCTGTAGAGGAGTGGAGAGATAATCTAGTCAAAAGAATTGAAGTCCTTAAGGGAACATACTGCAAATGACAGCTCCATCCTGAGAAAGAACAAATGTGAGAAAGAAACTCAGAATTACCACCTTGATTCTCTTTGGTATTAGAGGAGCAGGAAAAACTGGCAGGCTTTTGAGATTTGGTTACTATACTTTATAACAATAGAGTTCCGGTGAAGGTAAAGGTTTCTCCTGTCCAGTCGTGTCTGACTCTACAGGGCGATGCTCATCTGGTGTTTGTTAGCTGAGGGAGCCAGCATTGTCCAAAGATGTCACGTGGCTAGCATGGCGATATGCCAAGGCACACAAAATGCTGTCACCTTCCCATCAAAGTGGTACTTATTTATCTACTCACATTTGCATGCTTTCGAACTGCTAGGTTGGCAAGAGCTGGGGCAAATAATAGGAGCTCACCCCTTCACTTAGCACTCAGGTCTCAAACCCAGATGGTCAGCTTTGTGGCTGACAATCTCAGCATCTTTAACCGCTGAGCCATCGTGCCCCATAGAGAATTTCGGTAGTCCATGCATTATCTGTTCCTTGACCTGGCCTGCCTCAAGGGCTGACAAATATAACTAGGCAGATCCCAATTCCAATTCATATTATAGATGAAGCATGCTAGATTGTGTCGACAACAAAAATTGCATAAGACAATTATAAAAACTGTATTTTATAATTGGTACAGCTGAAAACTTTAATCTGACTCAGTTGTGGGCTAGAGATGAGAAAATGACAATTTAATATGACAATGTCATATTAAAGCATTGAATTCATGCAATGGTTTGAGTGGCAACTGGGGGAACCTGAAGACAAGCATGAATGGGATTCCAACAGCCTGAGCCCAGCCATCAAAAAGGATATGTCAAGATCAAGATTAAATGTATTTTGTTTTCTATTTCTTAAAAACAAAGACTGGAACCAGACAACCTCAGTATACCATATTTACCCAAAAGGAAAATGAAGTGTGTGTTTTTTCTTCAAAAAATTATTTGTTGGGGGGAAAGGGTAATTTTACCTTAGAATCGAACAAAAAAAAAAAAAGGACAAGAACACAACTGTTGAAAATTTAGGAATTAGTACAGGGTGCAAATGGTTGCAGATACTGCAAAACCTGAGTACTTAGATAGTATTCCTGCCCCCAACAATAAGCCACATTCCTTACAAGGACATTCCATGGAGTCACCTTAGCCATCATCTTTTCTTTCTACTTTCCATTTTTCCAAATACAGCCACTCTGTCCAACTTATTTGTTTGCAGCACATGCCCAGTGTATATGAGTTTCTACTTGCTGATCATTATCTCAAGGGAGCAGTCAGCCAGTTTGATTTGGTCCAGGGCTGACTGATTCTTCTTGCAATCCATGGTAGTCTCAGTCAGTGTCTCAAATTCATAATCCAAAGACATCTACTATTTTCTTTCTTTCATTCTTTTTCAATGTCCATCTTTTACAACCAGATGGTACCATTGGAAAGATCAGTGCTTTAAACATTGTGTGTCACCAATTAAACATTTGTATCATCTATTATCTTCTCTGTGGTTGCATTCCTCTTCAAGGAATTATTTCTCTTTACTTTTCTAGCACACTGTCCATTTTTTTTAATATTCTTGACTCAACAAAAATAAAATTTGTCTAACATCTTCATTTCCTCACTGTCAACTGTGAATTGGCTAAGCTTGCTGACTGACATTACATTTTCACCTTAATTTTTAATATCTCGGTGTTTCACTTTTCATTGTTTTCACAATGAACTCTTCTAATTCTTCTTTATTTTCAACTAACAAGGTGATGTCATCTGTGTATTGCCAATAATTAGATTTTTGATCTCTAATTTTGATCCAAGTTGTCACTTCTTTTAAACTTGTGATTATGTTTACTGTATAAGGTCATCCAATGTGGAAACAACATACATCCTTCTTCATTTTGAACCACTTATTTTTTTTTAAAAAAACCATTCTTATAGTAGTTTTATCATTTTTTGTGAGTGATATTCCACATTTTGGTTTAATATACCAGTAGGGCTCTGCACACTGACTACATATATGCCCCATACCCCTCTTAATTTAACCCAAGTATTTGACATTAGTAAGTTCCGGTCTATTCCACAATCTGCCCCTGGAAGTGTCTTGGCCGAATGAATTGAATCTCTCCATTTGTTTCTTTTATATATCCATTTTGATTCTAAAGTTGTCCTTACTGCCTGCATTGTTGCATTGTCTCTATCCAAATGTTTATGTGACTACAAATTCTATTATTCTGATGTTTGCCTTTAATTAACTATTATAATACAGCATCCTTCCTTGATGCTGCATTTAGTATCTCTTGCAATTGTGTATTGCAGACATGTCAAACACAAGGCCCGGGGGCCGGATGCGGCCCGTGATGTGGTTTCATGTGGCCCGCGAAGCCATCCTGGAAACAGTGAGGGAATGGCCCCCGCTGCCTTGGCCCCGGCCTAGGCCACCCGGGAGCCAATGTACAATTTTGTGGTGGCCATCTATGCTGAAACGCATTCAGTCTTAGCTCCACAAGGCCATCTGGAAACAGCAAGGGACCGGCCCCTGCCGCGTTGGCCCTGCCCCCTAGATGTATGCTGGGGAGGTGTCACCCTTTGTGAGGAATGAAGAAATGCACCATCGCCTGGAAGTGGCCAGCAAATGGCCCTCACCTACTTCACATATCCAGCTTGATGGGCTCCGGGGGAGGGGTTTCAGCAGGCTCTTCCAGTGGACCATGCCTTGGCGCTTGCCCTGGTCCCATCCCCTTCTGCCAGAGACCCTCAGATCTGTCCCACTCCTGCCCAGGCCCCCACAGGCACCCTTGACGCGAACGATGTAGAGCTGGCCATGCCCACCCAGTAGGCCACACCCACTCCAGCCACGCCCACCCAGTAGGCCATGCCCACCCTGGCCACACCTACCTGGCTCCCCGAGGACAACCGCAATGCTGATGCGGCCCTCAATGAAATTGAGTTTGACACCCCTGGTGTATTGGGTTATAGCACATATTAGAAAGCCAGCTTTGTGTAGTGTTTAAGGAAAACTGTAAAGCTAGAAACCAGATCATGAATTCTAATCCTGCCTTAAACACAAAGCCAATTGAGTGATCTTGAGCCACTCATTCTCTTTCAGCCCTAGGAAAGTGGCAATGGTAAACCACTTCTGAAAAACCTTGCCAAGAAAACTGCAGAGACTAGTCCCTGCAGTCATTCAGTGTAAAAAAAAAAACCTGACTCGAAGGAGCCCATTTTTTTTAGAAAACGACATACAGTACTTAACAATGTATTATTGCCTCCCTATTCCTTCATATGGATATAATTTTTATCATAAAATCATCCATTTCTTACCACTGTGTGTGCATCCTTGCTTATCTCTTTATTTATTTGTGTTTCTATAGCAATGGATTCAACAAAAATGACTCCTGGTATTGGTGGTTCACAACATAAAGGCCAATAAAAATGCAAGCATCACTAAAATAATGGCCATTTATTTTCCAAAAACTTCTGGGACATCTCTTTAACAGATTCCACAAGGCCAACAGTAGTCTCCCTCCCTCCCTCCCTCCCTCCCTCCTTTCCAGATTCAAGTCTCCCAGAAGAGAGTTGCAAGGTTGGTACCTAGATAGTTCTACCTACAGAAAAAATATATCCAAATTATCCTATTTTTCTTGGTATGTCCTCCCAGAGAACACAACGCTGCATCCTTAGTCCTGAGTTGTTCCTTTGTCTAAGGTTTCATCTACACAGGAGAGAAGATAGAGAAGCCAAAGCAAGGATAGATATTTACGGAATTGTATAAAGAGAATAGAGATTAAGCTCTGACTGTGATCTCATTGCTCTGCACTTACAAAATATTTCAGCCCTGTTTGTCTAGGTAAAATTCTTGCAGATTTCCATCAAGGTCATCTTCCCTACTCTCTAGATTGCAGTAGTGAAGCTGGTACTCGTAGCTGATTTGAGGATTTCTTAGTGCGGAGTCTGCCACCATCATCATGCCAGGTAAATGTTATCTGCTTTCTGTGTTTTGACAGGCATTTCAGCACCTGCTTACTAAATAGTTTGACATCTGGTGACTTTATGGGCATGCCCATGAAAGCAGAGGAGGGTCTTGGGATCTGATGATAGTCTCCCATTCAAATATCAATATAGTCCTATCTTGTTCAATTTCTTAAAATACCATTTTGACTTGTCAGCTATTTTGAACCCAAGAGCATCATAAAGATGCTGAATTTCTGCATTCTTCCTAGAGTGCCATTTCCCTTGTTCTATGGATGACTATGCTTGAGAAGAAAAATCTGCATATTGGAACAGACTCAAAACAAAAAAAGAACAACACCCCACCAGTTTCTGTAATGAATTGTTATTGCTACTGAAGGAATAGTGGGCAGTTACAGCAGGCCATTAATTAAAAGGCAATATTTGGAAGCCATGCAGAGCTCAAGCTGTCCATCCCCACATTTTAACAGCTGTAGGTTAACAACAAACTCTCTTTTCCAAGAATGAAGATGCACCTGTTGATTTCCCACCCACCGAGTTAGAGGTAAACGCGGGAAGAGCCCTGCCAATAAAAGCGCTCCTGCCGTCTTTTTGCCACCAAAGTTGAGCCATCTGCATTTCAGTTCCCAGTATCTCCACCCAGCAGCAGCCCCCCACCCCCCCAAAAAACCCTCAATTGCCTGAGGGGCCAAGTGTCCCACTCGGCGCCCTTGCTCCCCTCTGCGCGGGACCAGCGGGGCTTTCCCTAGAAGTCAACGAGATTCAAGGCGGCGGCGGGGCGGGGGGAGAAGCCAGCGAGTTGAGGGTCTGCCGGGTGTTGCAACACCGCCTCCTTCCCATCCTCCCTCCCCTCCTCTCTTCGGGCTCTCCAAGGCTTGTCAGAGGCCTACGGCCCCAACCTCAAGGCAGCCACGACGAGGAGCGGCGAGCGGGGGAGAGAAGTTCTAGAGGCGGGCACGTGCGTCGCCAAACTCGCCGCGCACCTCCGCGACTTGCTCGGCGGCAGAAACGCTCCGTTCGGCTTCCTCCTTCAGGCAGCACCTGCTGCTGCTGCTGCTGCTGCTGCAGCGGCCAAGGGAGGGCCGGCTTCAGTATTTCCTGTGGAAATCCCGGAGCATTCAGCTCCTCCTCTCGATTCCTCCCCACCCCCGCGCGTGTTTGCGGGTTGGGGACTGAGGAAGGAAGGGAGGAAGGAGCAGAGCTGTTGGCTGTTGTTGCTTCTCCCTTCTGCGTCTGACCGCCGCCCCCCTCCCCCTCCCCGACCTCCTTGTGGCTTTCTGCCGCTCGGCTGTGGCGTCCCGGCTCGGCTACCCCCGGCCTCCAGGAGCAGCGTTCTTCCGAGCCCGCTTCTGGACCGGCCGATCTCCGCCACCCCCCCGCGCGCGCGCCCCCCTTTGCGTCTCCGGAGGGGAGGAAAGAGTGGGCACCGGGGGGGGGGTCGCCGAGCTCCCGCAGTGCTTCTCCGATGGGCAGTTTGCTGAGCGGAGTCAGCTTCAAAGAGCCCACCACGGTGGAGGACTGTGACTCGACCTGGGAGACGGATTCGGAGCCGGAGCTGCAGGACCCCGGCGGGGAAGAAGGGCCACCGCTGGAGCAGGCGGGCGGCGGCGAGGGCGACGACGACCCAGCGGCTGACCGGCAGCAGCGGCGGCGACAGCAGCAGCAGCAGCAGCCGCCGCCGCCAGAGGAACCGCTCCCTGCGACAGGCGGCCGGCCGGAAGCCGCCGAGAACCGCGAAGGGGCTGCCGTGGAAGAGGAGGAGGAGGTGGTGGAGAAGGAGGAGGAAAAGGCAGGAGGAGACGGGGTAGCCGAAGAAGACGAAGCCGAGGGCAAGGAGCAGGGAGAGACCGAAGCCCCCGGGCCCGAACAGGTAACCCAGGACCCCTGCAAACTTCTGCCGGGGGTTGGCGGTCGGAAGGGCGCGCTGGAGCTCTTCCTCGCCGCTTCCTGGACGGGGCCATTGGCGCTCACCTTGGAAAGCACCGGGGTCTCTCCAAGGTTGGCCGTCGCTTCCCTGTGCGGGCTTGCCACGGATGGCGGGTCGCGGAAGCCAAGGTTACAAGGCTCCCCGTGGGATTTCTGGCTCCTTTTCTCCCGCACCCTTGCTTTTCTCCTTGGCTGCCTCCCTCCCCACCCCTGGAAATATTTGCATGCTTTGTGACTTGGAAGCTAGGCGTGCCTACGGCATCCCCACCCCGCGGTGTTAGAAAATGGGCTCGACGGGTAGGCGAGGTTGAGGAAAATGCCCGGAGCGTGGGGTGAGTTTGCGATCTCTTGCCCCAGCCTGGTAATTCCGTCTGGGTTTGGTTTTCCTTCCTGTTGCGCCCGTGCCATGGTGTGGAAAGGGGAGCTGTGTGGAGGGAGGTTGGGGTTTATTTCATTCCACCTTGGCAGACTGAACAAACCGGCCTGGTGTCCTCTCTTGAAAAGATTCTGATGATTTTTAACATTAAGAATCACAAGACCTGCCTAATCCAAGTTGCTTTCCCTCTGCAACCTCTACTTCAGAGAATCGTGTGTGTGAAGACAAAATGCAGTTTCAGAACTCGATTTGCTCGAGGGTCTGACGGTTGAGTGCACCATTTCTATGCTTTTACCTATGGGATACGAGTTTCACTGTCTAGAACTAAAATAACTAATAAAAGAGTCTTCAAGAGAGATAATATATTGGTGTTCTCTCCTGCTTTTATCAAATTCTCTGATGGTTTCTTTTCTTTTTAAAAAAACTCAAAATGGATATATTTTTATTTTTATACTCTTCTGGGAAACTCTAGCAAGAGGTTTAGTTTTCAATAGTGTTTTCAATTCACAATCTTAACAGCATGTTAAAAGAAAAAGTAATCACAAAGGATATATTTTGACTATTTGAATATAGAATGTTAGAATGACTACTGTAAAGTATAGGAGTATAGGAAACGGCCAAATTTCAGAGAACTTTACATTCAAGTTTCTCATAGGCACATACATACACAGGGATATATAGGGGTGTGTTTGTGTGTGTGTGTATGTGTTCTGGTTGCACATTGGAAACATCTGTCTGGATTTGTTTTCTGAAATCATTCCAATAAGTGCTTTGCAGTGCAATGTCTCAACAGGAAGTCCCACTAAATTTAATGGACATACACATAAATGATGTCTTTTGGATAGAGATATATTTTTAATTAAAACATTTCTGGAATTTAGCAAAGGACAAAAATATATAATAAGAAATCTGTATCATTTTGTGTGTTGATAGAATTCAGAGATTAGCATTTTTTCTTAAAATATGGAAAGAAAACCTATAAAGGCTGTGCTGTAAACTTTTCACTATTTATTTTTAATAATTATTTTCCAGCAGTTCTGTCTTCTGTATACATCTACTTTGGTTTTTGTTTTATTAAACTTGAAAATTATAACAGCATTGCAGTTTTCAAACTATAATGTAGTTTCTAAATTTGAATTTTAGGTGTAAGAAAATTTAATTTTGAAAATATAACTTCTACACTGAATTACAAGTTCCTATGCAACTACTTTTCTTAGCTCTACTTCCCAACATCAGTGCATTTAAATTATTACTGCTTGTCCTTTTTTTTTTAACTTTATAGATGCTTTAAATAGTTCACCTTTTGATCATGAGTAGAAAGGCAGGATATATATTGATGTACACAGTTGCTATTGAGAAAACCTCATAGATGAGTCCACAAAGTGTTCAGCATTTGAATTCACCTTGGATTTCACTTGAGTTGACTATACCAAGTAATCTGTGGAACTGTATTTGCATTAGGCTCAAGGACTTTGGGATTATTCAGGCAAAAGACTGGCATTATAAACTTGCTACCTTTCTTCTGGCATACACTTCTATTTCAGTAATCATTTTAAATCCACTTGCATAATGTTAATGGTTCTAGAATCATATTGTAATCCTCACTCATTTCTTTCATTTACCACATACTAGTTTGTAAGGGGCTGGGTGCTAGTTGAAACCTGGCCACTGAAAGTAACCACTGCCCAGAGATAACTGAGAGAACAAAACACAATTTATAGCTAAAGATTGGTATTAACTACGTCTTTAGTAAAAGCTATATATTTCTTAAAAGATGCATCCCCAAGAAACACATGCATAAAACAGTCTTCATTCCAAAGTGTTTGCAATAGATAGATATTTTAATTCAACATTGCCCAACTCCCAACTACTCTAGATAATGAGAAAAATAATTAGTGTTACTTTAATTGTAAAAGAAACTAATAAAACTGTTACAGAAATAATAAGATTATAATGCAGTACAATACACAATACAGTAATAATGCAGTTGTATTAGTTTGCCTGGGTATCTTCTTATGTAGTTGGTAAAGTTCCTGACTAGCTCAATATTGTTGAGATGCAGAGATGCAAATCTCTCTCTCAGCTTTATTCTGGATCTCTGGGAGGCTCCAATCTGTAAAAATGATGGATAATGATTAACGTGCTTTATCTAATACAATGTGGTTAAGAATAGAAGTATGACTAATGAAAAGAAGAGCCACTAAAACAGAATGGATGCCAGCCTGTGTGCACTTACGTGGGAGTAAGCCTTCTTGAAAACAATGTGACTGATTTCTGAATAGATATACTGTATGGTAGCATTGCACTATAAGGGTGCTTATTATTTCCTAATCTGCAGCTCTGAACCAAACCCCAGCTGAAGAGTATGTGAATGTTGCTAACATCAGAAAACATCAACCCTGATTCTGGATATGCAGTTGCATATTCTTTCTTAACCCTCCATAAAGAGTTTAAAGTCTTCATTCAAGTGTTTGTAATATTTACAGATATTTCAATCAAAGTGTTTCTTGCACTAGTGTCAGTTTAGGGCACCAGGCAATACACATGCACATCTTATTTAATGTCTTGATGCCGTCAGAATAGCTAATAAGTTAGTCCTTGACTTATGACTACACTTGAGCCCAAACTTTCTGTTGCTAAGCGTGATGGTGAAAGAGTTTTGCCTCATTTTGCGACCTTTCTTGACACAGCTGTTAAGTGAATCACTGCAGTTAAGTTAGTAACACAGTTGTTAAGTGAATCTGGCTTACCCCATTGACTTTGTTTGTCAGGACGTTGCAAAAGGTGACCCTGCAATACTGCGACTGTCTTAATAAGAACTATTTGCCAAGCCTCTGAATTTTGACCATGCAAGCACAGATATGCTGCAACGGTCGTAAGTGTGAAAAATGGTCATAAGTCACTTTTTTCAGTGCCGTTGTAATTTCATACTGTCACTAAATGAATGGTTGTAAGTCAAGGACAGCCTGTAGTTTAGAAAACCTAATTTGTTTGTGTCATCATCAGTCCCACTTTCTCTGTATGAAAGATAAACAAGGATATGGATTCAATCACTAGAGCGTTTATGGTATGTTATTTTGTTTAGGGAGATTTTCCTCTTGTTGGATAAAATACATGCAACATCATGTTAAAAGGAAAAGTTACTTTGAACCAAATTTCACTGCTGAGTTCGTAGACACATTAATATAATTTTCTTGGCAACTGTACATAACTTGGTTCCCATTGGTTTCTTCTGGGATAGATTTTTAATTTTTGCAATCTAGCCCAGGGGTCCCCAACCCCCGGTCCGCGGACCGGTACCGGGCCGCAGCATGCCAGCAACCAGGCCACACAAACAAGCAAAGCCCCATCCGCGGGATGCAGGCAGCACACAAAACCACACCCCCTCCGGTCCGCGGAAAAACCTCTCGTCATATAACCGGTCCCTGGTGCCCAAAAGGTTGGGGACCTCTGATCTAGCCTGCAACCTTGCTATTTCCTCGTGACCAATTTTTTGCCTAAATCAGCCAAGGGCAGAAAATGGCAGTGGCATCAAATAGGTTCTCAAGAATACAAAAAAGAAAACTATTTTTAAAGTATTTATCTTCTATAGATATTGTCAGGAAAATATTTGGTGATTCCAAGCACATAATTACAAAAATTGATGTGGCCCTACAATTAATTGACTGGGGGTGTGTGTAAATGGAATAGGAAATGGTGCAAAAATGTTGAAGAATTGAGTTGGTTTGGAATTGCTGTAGTTAATGTTTTGATCCAGTGTCTCAGTCCTACACCCACAACTTACTGCACATATTAAAATGAGGTCCCCAGTATAATAAGGAAATGAAATACTCCTTTGTGAACAGGCTTGTACCTGTTGTTTTATGCTGTTTATTCAAGTTAGCTTTGAGTAGGGGAACAGGTGCACCAAGGTATATTGCAGTTCTGTGTTTTCAAGGTTCATGCAATAGATTCCTCTCTAAAACTGCATTCACCCTTTTCCAGATACGAGTGTGTGTTTCAAGCTTCGACTTGGCAATATTCAACTTTACACTGCTATTTTAAAGTTTATTGTGTTGAATTTTGTGAAGCTTTCTCCAGTGGAAGCCTGTCTCCTTTAGTATGCAGGAAAAGGTTTAGGAGTTGTTTTCATAGTAGTTCTCTGCATGTGAACAGTTCCAACGTTTTAAAAATATTTCTCAGACTATGAGGCATGATTACTGACTGCCGATATGGCAAACAGTGACATTTCAAAGATTGCTCTGAGATTTCACAGCCAATTCTGTATATTTGAATATTGTTTTACAAAAGTCTAACTGTACTCTAGCCATTGCCTGGCACAAAAGACTCTTACCTCCTACAGCTTTCATACTGATCTTAATGTTATCTGTTTTTTAAACTAAGATAAAATTTTGCAAACTTAGCTTTTTAGTTAAGTTTATTCCAATACGATGTAACTGTACAATATGATTTTCTCTTTGTAACTCACCTCATACTTTCTGAGATTTGTTCTGAATGATCTCCAGACCTCCAGAACAGAGAAAGGGTAGTAGCTGTTCTATTGACACAAACCAACATCAGCAGCACAAAAATTCACTGAATCCTTCACCTTTGGTGAGATGGACAGCATACTGGATGGATGGATGGATGGATGGATGGATGGATAGATATCACATTTTATAAGCTATTAGTGTATGATTTTTTCCATGGATGATAATTATTTTCAGTTGCTTCAGGTAGTCCTCAACGTATGACCACAATTGAGCCCAAAATTTCTGTTGCTAAGTGAGACAGTTGTTAAGTGAGATTTGCTGCATTTTACGATCTTTCTTGCCACAATTGTTAAGTGAATCACTGCAGTTGTTGGGTTAGCAACACGGTTGTTAAGTGATTCTGACTTCCCCATTGACTTTGCTTGTCAGAAAGTCACAAAAGGTGATCACATGAACCCAGAACATTACAACTGTCATAAATATGAATCAGTTGCCAAGCATCTGAATTTTGATCACATGACCATGAGGATTCTGGAACGGTGTGAAAAACCTTCATAAATTACTTTTTTCAATGCTGTTGTAAATTTGAACAGTCATTGAATGAACTGTTATAAGTCGAGGACTACCTGTATTCCATTTGATGGCATCAGTTCTGTCATATTTCCATGTTATGAGATACTTAGGGTGTCTAAAATACCTTAGTTATGGGAAGGTATTGAATGATACCATTTGGATCACAAAGTTCCTTTAAATTGATGTAAGTTGTAGCATTTGGCTATCCATAAATAATCACTTTAGTTAGCTTTATTATGCTGCTTCAGGACCAGAAATTGTCACTTCATTCATTCGTTCATTCATTCATTCATTCATTCATTCGGTCATTCAATTTCTATAGCTGCTCATCTCAGTCAACTGGTATGTATTTATGATGATTGCAGTGTTCCAGGGACACATTTGTGACCTTCCCAGCTAGCTTCTAACAATGAGTCACCATGTGATTCACTTAATAACTGCAGTGTTTTGCTTAACAAACATGGCAAAAAAAGGTCATAAAATCGGGCTCGACTCATTTAACAACCATCTTCTTAGCAATGGAAATTCTAGTCCCAATTGTGGTCGTAAATCGAGGATTACCGGTATGAGGATTTAACTTAAATGGTTATGCTCATTCTGCTGCTTCTCACTGAGGTTTTTTTTTCTTTCAGGGGGATGATTCAGTTGATGTGACAGCTAAACCAAAGAGAAGTTTTTATGCTGCAAGAGACTTATATAAATATCGTCATCAATATCCAGTAAGAACATTTTGTATTCTGGGAGCTTTTATTAAAATAAAGACTTTTGCGGTTCCAATGGAAATCCTTAATTTTTTAGAAAAAATTATAGTGGCCTTGAAAGATGGATAATGGGAGATATTGGTGAACTCTACCAGCCCCCATAATTGCCATTTTGATGGGGGTTATTAAAATGTAACTATATTTTATTTCAAATGTTTATTGGTTAATTGTTTTTCTTAATGACACCTGTATAGAGAACTCAGCTGGGCAACAGCAAATGAACTATATAACACAACTCTTACAGTGCAATTACTAATTTGCCTCTGTTACATATCACATGGAAATAAAAAAAATGACAAACTAAAAAAGAAACTGAAATGAAAAGAGCTTGTAATCACTTTACCATAATTTTATGTATCAGCTATTTGAGATATATGCTTACTTGAAAGCAAGTTTTTTTAACTTCAATGGTTTTCTTTATTTTATGAACATGTTTTAGATTCATTGATTGATTATGTGTCAGCAAGTTATTTTCAACTCCTAGCAACCACATAGATATACTTTATGTTTCTGAGATTGTTTAAGAGATTTTACTTAAAGCTAAATAGGGCAATTCTACACTGTAAGTAACTATTCAAAAATCAGTCTTTAGACTCACTTCTAAATAAGGGACTATAGGATGATAGCCTAATAATTCATACTATATACCAAGATTAATACCAGACCAACAATTAAGCAGTAAAGAATACCCTGATCAAAGAACCATCAAGAGCATACCCACCAACACTGACAGGAGATTCTATGAGTATAAAAATAGAGAGCAAGCCCCTCTCCCTTCTAGCACTGATGATGTTACGTAGTTGGGTAATTAAATGTCTGCAAGAAAACAACCAAGCTCAGAGAGCACCAAGGAACCCACAGTTCAACCCCGAGCTACAAATATTCTCTTCTGTTAGTAACTCAAATTACACATTTACAATTATTATATTTTTTTGGCTTATCTATAATATCTATGTGATATCAAATTGCCTAAAAAGTTTAATCCGTCTATCTTGTTACTTTTTATCCATCTATCTTGTTTCTAGTCTAGTCTAGCAAAATTGTACTTTGGATTATGTAAAAACATACCTGTAATAATTTCGGTTACAGACTATTTCTTATGGAGTATTTTTGCATCTTTTGTATCTTCCTTTCTGCTCAGCAGAACTTTAAAGAATTGAGATACCAGAATGATTTGTGCAACCTCCGCTTTTACAAGAACAAAATTCCCTTTAAACCTGATGGTAAGTAATTGGTACCATGATCAATGTATCACTTATACCTAGTTCAAATTCAGATTTATATAAATCAGATGGCCCAAACTAGTTCTACTTTGCATTTGACTTTAGAGATCTGTATTTGTGCATATGGAGATGGAAATAAGACATGTTGAGTTTATTTCTCCTTCACCTTGTTTGCAAGGGTTCCCATCATGACTTTACCCCCAAAATATGTCCTTGAGGCATTACCATGAGTTTAAGACTCAGAACATCAATGTGTGTGACTGCAATGAGGATTTGCTGTCCTACATGATGGAGGAAAGAAGTGATTCAGCTGTGATTCAGCTTAGGTTTCTAAACGTTTCAGGAAATCTCATGCCCTTTTGAAGGTCTTTGAGGCACCATGATTCTGAAGTTCTGTGTACTTAGTATCATAGAATCATAGAGATGGAAGGGACCTTGGTGGTCTTCAACAGGTAAAGAAGGGTAAAGGACATTGATCTTTGGCAATAGTTAATCCCATATATTTCTTTGTCCTTCAACCATTGAAAGAATATTAATGTGTTCATTTTAACAATAAGTACTAAAACAATTAAGTACTAAACAATAAGTACTAAAACTAATCTAAAAAATTGCTTTTTTAAGATTTTTACTTGTACTTACATTTACACTGAATTCCTGAATGGTATTTAGGTTATGTTGCTTGGTATATTTATAGGGGTTTATATTGAGGAGGTCCTGAATAAATGGAAAGGAGATTATGAAAAGTTGGAACACAATCACACTTACATACAATGGTTGGTATCTTTTACTTTTTAATTTCTTTTCATAAATTGGTTAAAGTCATTTCAGTTTCAGAAAAACTTGTAAATCTGTTTCAAATGTAGGTTGTTTCCACTCAGAGAGCAAGGACTGAATTTCTATGCAAAAGAATTAACAACCTGTGAAATTGAGGTAAAGCATCTAATTCATAGTGTAATGCTAATATTTAATCATTTGAACTAGAATAACTTTGTATATTTAATGCTCTTGGTGTTTGTGCGTTCTTGCAAAAAAAATTGTTACAGGAGTTCAAAAAAACGAAAGAAGCGATCCGAAGATTCCTGTTAGCTTACAAGATGATGCTGGAGTTTTTTGGGATAAAATTAATCGATAAAACTGGGAATGTGGCACGAGCTGCTAACTGGCAAGAAAGATTTCAGCACTTGAATGAGTAAGTAAGGTCTTCAGAAGATGCTTGAGAACTGTTAGTATCGAAACCAGACAATTCTCTCCAGATTTGCTTTTCTAAGCAGTTATTATACTTTTCTTCCCCTCTTGGTCGTAAGTTGTGATGGTTGTAAAATAGGGTGGTCATTAAGCAAACCAGTGGTTCACCATGGGCACAGTTTTGCTGAAAAACTGACGTTCAGTATGTGCCAGTTCTTTGGCAAAAATGTAGTTGTGTGACTGTGGAACGCTACAAACGGACATAAATGTGGACATGTTGCCAAATGCCCAAAGTTTGGTCACATGACCATGGGGGGGAACACAACCGTTCAGACTTCAAATCCAGGTCGTAAGTAGCCCCAAGATAGATCCGTTAGAACTGTAAATGGTCATAAGTCAAGGAGTACATGTATGAAGATAATGATATCAAAGGCAGGGGAAGTAGGCAAGATTTATCTTGTTTCCTCACCTTTTTTTCTGAATGCAAGCCAGACACACTTTTATTCTCTTCTTTTCATATAGTAACGTTCTCTCCCACATTAAAAAAAAATAGAAAGAGATGCAGATGTAATATCAGTTTTATCAAGATGTAGAATACAATGAATACATATTCTACATCTATATGAGACTAGAAAGGCACTTCTGGGAAACATGGGACTGTTTCGATAATGGAGTCTCTGAATACTTGTCCCTCATTTGTTGATAATGATATTTGGCTGGAACAGTGATATTGTTACCATAACCTTTGCTTGTCTATGCATCATTGGCTGTTCCTAGGATGAGCAAATGTTGGAAGGCAGGTTCAAGAGGTTATACCTTTCAGACAGAATGCAGTTAGCAATGGTGCTAATTTTCTCCAAAGTCTTTTAGGAAGAATAAATTCAAGTGTTGTCCTTGACTCGGCAGCAGCATAAAAGTTAGAAAGACTAAAACTATTTCTCAGCTAAATGTTACAGACCTAACCTGATTTGAATACTATCTGTTCAGGGACCAGGATGTTCTCCAGAAGCATCTGATTCAACTGCTTCTAACTGTACACTTTGTTGTTTTAATTTCTATATTCATGCCATAGTCATGGCCTTTGCTCAGCTAGATTTTTGTCCTCCAACTCTTGCCCATTGATCAATTTCCATTCTTACTTACAAGAATCAATTATACAGATCATGCAGTCTTCCCATTTATGACACATACCGGCTCTATAGATGCTTAGCAGCACTGGTGACCTTCTGCTTTAGGAAATTTCTAATTTCAAAAATAAGTTTTGGTCTCAATTAGGTAGAAAATTAATAATAGAGCATTTGTCCAAATTAAAGACTTGCTATTTTACTATTTAATCATTGATTTATAACTTTCCGCTGTTGGAATAATCAATTACATGAATGCTGTATAAGAGCCTCCCAGTGGGATTCTTAAATATACAAACCATCAAATCAATAATTGCATTCCTGCAGCCATTAAATTATATAAAGCCAAGATTGTGGGCTTGCTGATATATGGTGCCCAGGTATAGGTTTACCCCTCTCTCTCTTGGAAGCTATTCAGTCTAGACTTCTAAAAACTGTTCTTCATGTTCCTCTCTCAACCTTAAAAGCCCTTACGTGGCTGTATCTCACTTGAGGCCTGCCTAATATGCCATGTCAGTTTCTCATTGAAAATAATGTTCTGGAGAGCATCTGTAGACAGGCAAACTGACTCTGATTTGGTATATTGTGGCTATATCGTTCTTTGGACCACCAAAGCTTTGATTATGGAGGATTTGGCATTTAGGTCTTCCAAATGACAGAGCTGAATTTACTCATTTTCATTATCACGCAATTGCTGATCCCTCTTGGACCATCCTTAGACATTTTTATAACATTTTGCATGTTCCTCACAGGAGGGTTCTTTTTTTACATTGGCCTAAATTGATGTATTGCCTATTAGGATGACAATAGGCAGATACATTAGTCTTCCATATGATAACCATATTTGTGTATGTTCAAACACGGAGGATGAGTCACTGAGTTATATTCTGTTAAATTGCTATTCACTCACTCATAACATTTGGCAAAAACCCGATTGTCAGAAATCTTAGTCATTTGACTAATACGTTTCTGATTTCCCTCTGCAAAACCAATATGGCAACCGCTAAAAAGGTTGCCATGTTTTTAACATCTCTAGCTTGCAGAAATTCACCTGATGTCCCCTTTTTAGTACCAATTGTTTCAAATCCAGTTTTATCATATAGTTCTAAGTTCTCTTTTCGTTGTTTATCGGTCTCTGACATCAGTCAATCAGAAAAGAGGGGGGTTCAAGATAAGAATGCTGCTTTTGTCAGCTTTTATATTCCATAACATGTATAACAGATGATTGAAATTTATCTATCAGGGTGAGACTTTTCATTTGATACTTGACATCTAGTCCTTCTTTTGTCAAGGGTACCAGTAGTGATAATTTTTCAGCTATATTTTTTCCTCTGAGGTTTTTTTTTTTTTAAACTGTCATTTTGAATCCGGTTTATCTTTCTTTGCAGATCCCAACATAATTATCTGAGAATCACCCGGATTCTGAAGAGCCTCGGTGAACTTGGTTATGAGAGTTTCAAGCCTCCTCTTGTGAAATTGATTCTACACGAGGCTCTGGTGGAAGAAACCATCCCCAATATTAAACAGAGCGCTCTGGAATATTTTGTGTACACCATTAGAGATCGAAGAGAGAGGAGAAAGCTCCTGCGGTTTGCCCAACAGCACTACACACCTTCTGACCATTTCATATGGGGGCCACCAAGGAAACAGAAGCCGGAAGGAAGCAAACCAAGTAAAAAGTTGGCTTCACCCGTGTCCCTTCGTAACAGCTCTACTTGTAAACATAAAAAGACAAAAGATCTTAAGAACGTATCTGAAATTTGTAACTCAAGGAATAAAACAAATGACGAGAAAAAGACAGAGCATATTAAAAATGGTACAGATAGTGATCAGAGTAAGAAAACCAGCTCCCCTGAAGTTGTTAAGCAGAGCAGTATGGTAAAAAATAGTAGTGCTGAGTGTCAGAACTCTAAAATGGACATTGTTGAGCCTTTGAATCAGAAGGAGACTATTTCTCATTTAAAAAAACATAAAGGCAAAAACAAGGAAAACGTTAGCCAAGACTGCAAACATTTGGAAGATATAGAAAAAGATTCATGTGAGACTAAAAACAATTCAACAAATGTGTCATCAGATATGCAAGACAATATATGTAAAGATAAAAACCTGGCGAGTTCATCTGTAAGAAATAAAGAGTGAAATCTTCTACTGCTTATGACAAAATGGTTTTTCACTTGTAGAAAATTGTTAAGGAACAAGAGGTCTTTGATATTGGATCCAGTGCTGGCTACATCAGCTTAGCCTCTGTGGGGCTGTGGCTTCCTTAATTTGTTCACGGTTTGTACTTCTCCCAGCTGTGTATTAAGCTTACAAACTGCATATTGCTTAAGTCTAAGAAAAAAACTTCTTTTAAATCTGTTTCCTATGCATAAAAATCTAACATTTATTTTTATTGCGTATTTTATTTAAACTCTTTAATTAACTCTAAGGTTTTGTTTTCAAAATAAGGATGCAAGATAGACTTCCAAGGAGCCAAAGTCAGTGTCTCTTCAGCAGATAACTATGCTAATATTTAGTGCCTACCACTGCTTAAAAAATGGAATTTAGCCGTATTCTTATTTAACACAGAAAGTGGACCTCAGAGACTTAAGCTAAAGTCAAGCACAGGCTTGAATCACACCGGGCAAACTATATTAATTCAGCTCCTTTTCAAGCTTGACTATTAGAACTCGTAATTAATTTCCCTAGGTTATTAATGAGAAAATACAGCAAAGTAGCAAATTGCTGCCATTTGCATACCAGCCTCCCGACATACTCTTACAGTTTGTTATTGCCATTTCTCTTGATATCTCCTTTTAATAAGGAGTGTTGGAAAAAGAAGATTCAGAGCTGTTAAGAGAATACGGTATACAGTATTTAAATGTTTTAAAATAAATAATAACACCTTGCTCAGGTACCATATTCCAAATGAAAACTTGGGAAGGGAATACTCGTTCATCGTGATGACACATCAGCAAAGTTGATGTAAAATGGGGGTAAAATGTATTCTGCTTGCATGCTTTCTGCTTTCCATTATTTATTATCTCACTTCATCCCCCTCCCTTTTTGTTGTCATTCTTTGCATGGAGTTGCACACCTCTGAGATGAAGGTAAGCATTTCGTCCATGTTTACTTCAGTATCTGGAGCAATCACTGGTAGTAGGGAATCATTCCCCTTGAGGGGTTTCATTCCTGTGGATAAAGGCTTTCGTATAAAACAGGAAAATTTAAACGTTGCAAAGACCCAAAAAAAATTGTGTATCCAGCTTTTCTAGGACAGAAAAACACTATTTTAAATATGACCCTATAATTTCAGAACGGATTTAAAAAGCCCTTTATAGACAGGAGCTTTCATCTTATTTTTCTCCCAGCCTTCCTGAAAATTCCTACCAATAATTTCACTGTTGGAGTTTACTGCAGGAAATCCTTCTAAGCATGTTGATATTTGCACAAGGCATCTCACTGTCCTCTTGCTTGCTTCTCCCTCTCTTCACCTCTGACCCAGGAAGTATTCCCAGGGGTTACATGTCTAAAAGTTGAAGTCTATTAATGCGAAGGACTCGAAAGACATTGCCAGAGCTAGGAAGATTCTCTTTCAAAGTCATAGGGCCTCCTAGTGAGTCAACATAGCTCTCTATCAAAGTCATAATTATAACACTCTTAATATTTACAGTTTCATTATCCTTCCCCAAATCAAAAAAACCTTGTAGATGAAAAGAGGAGACATTTAATAAAACGGTAATCTATGTGATTGGGCTTATTTGTGATATTAGTTTGGGTTAAGAACAGGAAAAAGCTTGTATGTATGTGTTAGTGCTTTTGTCCCACAAGCTCAAGGACTGTTTGCATGACATGCTAAACTACAGGTAGTTCTCAACAACCATTCATTTAGAAATCATTTGAAGCTAAAAAAGCACCACATAAAGTGATTTACAGTTGCTCCTCGTACTTAACAACTGTTACAGCATTCCCCTGGTCACGTAATCAAAATTTGGGTACTTAGCAATTGGTTTGCATTTGCAGTGGTTCAGCATCCCAGGATCAGGTGAACTCCATTTGCAACCTTCCCAGCCAGCTTCCAACAAGCAAAGGCAATGGGGAAAGCTGTGTTTGCTTAATGTCCGCATGATTCACTTAGCAGCCATGGCAAAAAAAAAATGGGTTGTAAGTCAGGCATGACTCACATAAAAACCCATCTTGCTTAACAATGGGAATTCTGATCCCAATTCTGAACCTAAATCGAGAACTAGCTGTGAAGTAAGAGGGGAAGGGGTAGTAATACTGGTGCTGGTGGAGAGATCAATAATACATCCTAACCCACCTACCCCATGGTGGTTGTGTCTTAAACCAGGTATTCCAAGTCAGCCCTGTAGTGTGGGCCGTGGAAAAGAGGGTTAAACATGTCTCCATGCTGGCTGCACTGTCGGGGCACATTCTAGGTACTTCTTCCTGATTATTTTTCTTGTTTTTACTTTCTCTGCCCCTAATGCTCAGATTGCAGCCATGTAGGATAAAATGGACATAAAGACCCTGACTTTAAAAAGCAGGAAGTGATGGTTACTTATTGAAGTGAGACTGCCTGACTGGTAGTCTGCTGCTGGCTTATAGAAGTTCAGAGAGGGTAGCATTAGGCTGGGTTAATTGTGCAACGCAAACATAGCTCATCAGTCCAGAAACCCACAATCTAGTAGAAATAGTAAATAGGCTTCCAGGTAATAGGAATGTACTGTTAAGCTCTATTTTTCCTTCACTCCAGAAAGTTCTGCTTTTGGCACCATCTTCTGTTAAAAGAATTCAAATTCAGCTTTTAGAAAACTTGATTCCAACTGTCCAGGGCTATGCTGAGAATACTTGCATATCTTTCGTTGTTCCTCCCACCCGTGGGATGCACAGAAAGAAAAAATAATTGCAAATAAAGCTTTTGTGTATTATTTGTTTTTTCCCATCCTACCAGCACTGACTGTTGTATGCCAACTGTGATTGGTTAGTCCTCTTGTCTGCAAGCTCGCAGGATACATGCATTAAAGTATAACAGTATTGGATCCCTGGGGTGGCAGTTGTTTCTAAGATTTTCCTTAAATATAAGTAATGCTGCCTTTTTGAAATGTGCAATTTTTTTAAAAAAACGTACAGATTGAATTTTGTCTTGTTAATGTCAAAAGTATAATTAAATTGTATTCCTGTCTTTGGATCTGGCTTAGTAGATGTTTTTCAAGCATATGGCACGGAGGTGGGGAATTGGTACAAATTCTGCTTTGATAATGATCCTTTTAGATGATACACATGTGGCTGAGGCGCTTGCCAAGCATGTATACCACGAAGCAGCTTGCAGATTTTTTTTTTCTTGGTAAAACCAAGGAACTCTTTATGAATGCTTCATACCCTGTCACTTCTTGGCTGCCTTTCAGTGTTGGCATGCAGCAATCTCTAGCAACAGCAAGTATCTAAAATGGCAACACAATACAAGGTTCCTTGAATGAAGGAATATTAGAAGTTATTTTGCAATAAAACATTACATCTCCCTCTCTTTCTGTTACATACACCCACATTCCTACACATTCGCCCCAAAAAATGATGCAATTTCATTTTCAATATTTGCTGGCTCAGTTTTGTGATTCAAACTCAGGCTTCAAATGCTGACTTTTAAGCTTTTAAAAATCATAGCTGTTTTCCCTTATTTCTGGAGGCAGGTTTCTTCTGCCTAGTTCACTCATCACTTAAGATCAGACCAGCTTGTGATTCTAATGGTGGTGGTGCTGCTGCAGCAGGCAGAAACTGGTTTTCTTGATGGTGATTGCACCTAAGCTTCTGCATGTTGTATCTGAATGACATGTCTAGTCTGGGCATAGGGATGGAAAGAGTGCAAAGCATTTATTCTCATTAAATGCTGCTTTGATTTCTTTTGTGTTTGATATTGAGAATTCAGTATGTTTACATTTTGTATTTATGTAAGCTTTGTTTATTTGCAATAATCACTTTGTTGTTAAAGAAGAGAGGTTTAAACAGGTGAAAGTTAATTGGGGGGAAGTGCAACTGGTTACAGTAGAGATATCTGCATTCAAAATAACTGCGCCAACAACATGAGCTTGTCCGACCCCTTGGTTTAAATGCAATGTCCAGAATACAATTTCCCATTTTTTAAAATCAAGAAGTATTTCTGTGCTCGGGTGGGTACATTTTCTACTGCCAGCATCTCATGTACCTCCTAGTGGACAATGAGACTTTGGCAGGGTTCAAAAATCAGAAAATCCCCAAGGAGGAGCATGACACTTCAAGGGCATAATGATTTTCTTTTAGTGTAAGAATACTCAAGTTTCAACTACTATATATGCTTTCTGTCATTTAATAATAATAGTGTTCAATATGTAATAGATAGAGGTGTGCATCACAAAACACACACACACACACACACACAAAGAGCTTTGTTTTCAATTCTTTAGTATTTTGGGAGATTTGCCAAATGGTTCTTGGTAAAATGTGATTTGGGAGAACCAAAACTCAGAACATTTTGATTCTTCCAGGTTTTAGTCAAAAACAATCTGGAGGGTACTTATGAAGCGAATTGGGCAAAACTAGTGAACCCCACCTCCCTCCCTCCCTCTCTTTGTCTTCTGCATTGCCTATATGCTGGCCCACTGCTGATCTTCCCAGCACTTTCCTTTATTTACCTCCCCTTACCTACTGTCAATGGCCTGGGATCTTTCCTGTCTCCCTCCCCCAAACACTGATCCACCTGCAACTGCCTGTTCCACGTTGGAACAAGTCACACTTTCCTAGTTATGAGTCACAACTCCTATTATGGTACGGTGAACTACCATTATAAAAGCACTTCTTGTTCATTAACAAGAACACTGCTTTTATTGAAACTGAGGGTATGCTTTGTTCATAGAAAAGAAGCAGATTCTTTGGTTTAAATTAATTTGGTCCAAATAATGTAAGATAATAACTGTTTGACAACTTTAGAAATATATTTTAACGTTTACATTTTGGACTCCTGCCTTATACATTATACAGCATGTTGCAGTCAACAGACATGCCCATAGATGTGTTTTGCCACACATATGCTAGGGACAAAATCCCACTGACAACAGAAAGACTTAGTTCTGAGTAAACACTGAAACAGTGTTGGTTAGACATTTAAGATTTGGGAATCACGTTTAGCTCAAAATCTTATGCTTAGAAACAAAGAAAGCCTAATGTTATTGGTGTTGTGGTGTTCTCTCTTATCCAGCTCATATATTTGGCTTTGTTTTCGTTTTTAAAAAGGTTGCTGTCTTTTGAGTTTTATCTCCTGTGGTTTTGCTATATCTGCTGTACAATCTTCAGGATTCAAGTAATGTTCCAGTCTCCTGAGTTTTATTTGTGTAAAGCTGAAGTCCTTCCTGTATAAACGATATAACACAATCATGTTCTGTAGAAAAAAATATCATGCTATCAATAACACCACTGAGTACTTTTCGGTTTGTAGAAAATGATTCCTTTTCATCATCTTTAGGGTTTTAATAAAAAACAGTGGTCCATTTTATATTGGATTTACTTTAGACAATTTTTGAAGTTCCTTACCCCATAAATTTGTATTCCAAATGCACTTTATACAGATGTAGGGATTTTTATTAGAGCAATTCTGATTTAAGGGTTTTGTATCAATCCCAAAGGAGATTGAAACTACAAGACATTTTAATAAAGGTCAACAATAACTTTAAGGACACACACATTTTAATACTGTATTTGATACCTATTAGGTTTACCACAATAAGATAATCTGATAAAGGCAGAGCTCTGTTTATCCTAAATTCAGCATGTGAAAATGAACTGAAATTTGCTTTAAACACTGTTTTGCATCAATTACATATTCATGCCCTCACTTAAAGCATTAAATACTTGATTGCTAGTCTATTTATCTAGAAGTAGTTTGCAGGCCTTTAATGTGTGGCCCTTGCTCACACATGGGGTTCCTTGCACGTGACCACCCTGAGGGAAATGTCCTTATGGGAGTGCAGTGTGTGAATGCAACTTCATACACACAAATTGTCTCCCCGTCACCCTGCATGTGGCATTTATTCTGTCTTTTCCAGACACTTGTTTACTTAATGGATCAAATACTACATGGCAAAATGGAACATGTGCACCAACCTCAGGCTGTGAGTCAGAAATCTCTGGCATTTTCTGATTGTTAAGGAAAATACTCATAGAAATCTAATATTATATACTACTACAACGGAACTCTTTGAGGCACTTGTGCTAAAATTGTAATTGTTCTGAATGAGACCTAATATTACAAAAAGAATTAACACTATTTTACTGTATGTACTGTAATTCAACTAACTTTAATTAAATAAGATCATTTTAATAATTTGTGGGTATTTTTTTCATTACACACAAAGAAACAGTCACAGAATTCATCTGAGTCTCTGACAGATGCCCATCCAACTTCTGTTCAAGATCTCTTATAAAAGAAAACTCCAGCTAATGTGGCAATTTATAAATTTGCTGACAGCTAATACAATCAAGAATTTCTTCCTGACACCTGATCCAAACCAAGTTTCTTGTAGTGTTAGCAATATATGACGGAGGGATATTTGGGATATTTGAAGACTGCTATCATATTTATTCTAAGTTGTTATAGAAGTTCCTCCAATTTATCACTATGTTTTTTTTAATTCTGGTGCCCAGAACTGGATGCAGCAGGGGAGAGTAGAATGGAACGATTACTTCTCATGATCTTGACTCTGGTCCTGTAAATGCACCCAATGCCACATTTATTTTTCCAACATCTGCGTCATACTTGTGGCTTATGTTTAACTTGTGGTCTGCAAGAACCTCCAGATCCCTTTTAAATAGACTATTGCTAAGACACAGCATATTCATTTCAGTCCATTGCTTAAGTCTATCTGTATCTTTTTGAATACTCTCTCTCTCTTTTCTGCATTGTGTCATCTGCAAATTTGCTAAGCAGTCCCTCAACCCTCTCCTCCAAGCCACTGATAGAAAAGGTGAAGAGCACATAGAGCCGTCCACTCAATAGTTCTCTTCAAGCTGCAGTAAAACTATTAATGAGTCCTCTTTAAATGCAGTCAATCATGAGTCTGCCTAACATTCATATCATATAGCCCATATTTACCATTTCTTAAGGAGAAAATTGTGAGACATTTTATCAAAAACTTTTCTGAGTTCCATGGGAATGATGCATTCCCTTGGTTTACTAAGATAATTATTAAAGGAGATAAGAAGTCAGGCATAATTTCTTTATGACAAACCCATACTGGGGCTTGTTTTAGAGCATGCTTTATCCAAGGGTTCACAAACTCATTGATTGATAATCTGTTCAGGGGCTTCATGATAGGTTTATAATTTCCTTGATCCTCCTTCTTCCCCTTCTTGAAGATCGGGACAAGATTTGCTCTTCTATAATTTTCTAGGACCTTGCCAGTCCTCCAGCAGCTCTCAAAGATTATCAAGAGCCATTCTGCAGTCACCTTTTGTGGTGGCATGTAGTCTGGATTCCCAGAAGGGGGTGCATTCCAGAGGAATTAGACACAGCACAACTTAGATAAAGAAAGAGGATCAAGTCAGCTCCTCCCTAGAAATTCTCAGTATACATCTTTAATGATGCAAGTAGCTTAGTTGGGCAAGATTTCTGTCCATACGTGAGGAACAATAAAGACTACTTAGAAATAATTCTGCATTTTTTGTTTTTTTGGAGCCTAACATTTTTGCTTAGAGCCTTCAGTACTTTAGGCCAGGGGTCCCCAACCCCTGGGCTGCGACCCACTACTGGGCTGCGGCCTGTTCGAAACCGGGCCATGCAAGAGATGGGCGTGTGCATGTGAAGCTCCACTTGCACGAGCGGCGGACAAGCGGCATGCGCAAAGCACCACTGCGTGTGAAGCTTCACGTATGTGAGTGGAGGTCACTTGCGCATGAAGCTCCACTCATGCAACCAGTGGGCCTTTGGCTCGCCCATGAAGCTCCATTTGTACAAATGGAGCTTCATGGGCGAGCACCCTTGGTTCACGCAAGTAGAGCTTCATGTGTGAGCACAAGTGCATGCCGCTCGTGTGAGTTGAGCTTTGTGCGTGAGCGCAAGCACCCTACACTCATGTGAAGCTCCATTCATGCAAGTGGAGGGTGCCTGCACCCACCCCTTGCAGAAATGGAGCTGTGCGTGAGCCCGTGTACCTGCCACTCAAACACGACACACACCCCATGCCGGGCCGGGCCGCCAACCTGGAGAGGTTGGCGACCGCTGCTTTAGACTATAATCCATGTATCATTGGAGATATGAATTCAGTTAAAATAGCAAAGTTCTCTCCTTGCCTAATTTAAGCTGCAGCCACTTCCTTTCCCCACCCATAATAGCATAATGCTGACTAGCTAGGGCTCCATTTCTCTTTTGAGAGAAAACATTCAAAATCAGTGTTAATAAATGTTCCTTCCCACCACTCATTATCAACTTGCCATATCCTCTTTGGCCTTCCTTTTTCTTCCAACATATCCGAAGTACCTTTTTTTCCACTGTTTTATCTCTTGTAAGCCTCAGCTTTTTTCCAGGGCTAGTCTCACAGTTTCTGTAGTTTCTTGGAGACTACCACACATTCTTGATCATGCTCCTCTCATTCCTGTAATCTGTACATCTCCTTTTTACTCTTTGGCATTTCTGAAAGTTTCGCCTGCACCCCCAGTGGCCTCTTTCAATTTCTTCCCCCTTTTCTGTCTTGTGAAAATTCTTTGCAAATTGCACCTTCAGCATTTTAATAGGGTTTCCCACTCTTCCTGGTTGTGTTCTTCCAAACCACTGAATCTGACCCATCTTCCTTTGGAATATGTCAGAAGCTGTTCTTCTGTATGCCACTCCTCAGTTTCTCCACTGATATCATGAATTCAAGGACAAAACTTCCCCCACCATCCCCAAGATGCCGAAAAGGTATTTTTCAACCAACTCCTCCTTGATGATGAGGGTTAATTCAGGATGGCAGACACCAGCCTCCCCCTTGTTCTTTCTTCCACTTTCTGACAAATTATCAGCAAGAGAGGACAAAAATGAGTTGGACATCTCACTTGGCAGATTCAGACTTTCAGTGGATATCGAGATAATGAAAATTGCCCACTGCAAGTGTGTGTGTTGGAGAAAATGAGAAAGGAGAATTCCAGAAGCAAAAGTCGCAAATAAGAACAAAACACAAGATTCCCAGGGACAATCTAGTTTAATGGATGGGTGGAACTAGAGCTTGTAAATAATGCGCAAATGGAGGCACAGAATAAGTAGAAGTGGCTTGTTTGTGCAAACAGTTGCAAACCGAGCAGAGAGGCAGAGCCCTGAAGCCATGCTAACCTCTAAAGGAACAGCAACAACCTTGTAACAAATAAACTTCTTCTGCTTCAGGCTGAAACTAGGAGATGCCAAAAGTCTCCACAGCAGCTCAGGCTAGAGCCAAGGGACACTTGCAAAACACCTAGAAAACACCAACCAGCAATACAAGTAATTCCCGAATTACAAGCGTTCACTTAATGCTTGTTCGAAGTTACACGATAAGCGCCCCCTAGTGCTTACGAGCAAGTCCCGAAATTACAAATATTGCAGCACCACGGCAGTCGTTCACCCTTATGAGCGACTGCAGAGGCTCTGCAACATTCACCCTGGTTATTCCCTCCCTCCCCACCCCCGCCCCTGGTCTTCCTAGGCACTAGGCCTTCAATACTCACCCTGCGAAGCTCAAGATCCTTTGCTTTCTTGACTGCTCCAGGCCTTCGGTGCATTTGCAGAGAATGGAGGCCTAAAGTAATGCAAGATCATGGGAGATCAGTGGGGCGAGATCTCACGATACTGATCTCAAGTGATCTCATGGTACTTTAGGCCTCTGCAACAAAGAACAGAACTGAAGCCGGGGGATGCTTTCGCATGCCTCCAGAGGCTGGATCAGGATGTCGGAGGCCTTTTCCAGGCTGCTGCCGCCCGGATCTGAGGCCAGGGGACACTTCTGCGGCCCTCTGGAGGTCCTATCCGGGCGCCGGTGGCCTTTTCCAAGTTGCCACCCGGATTTGAGGCTGGGGGATGCTTCCACAGCCTTCCAGCGGCCCATTTCCGGGTGGCAGCAACTTGGAGAAGTTGCATTCCTTTGAAGTTGCATTTCCCCTGCCAGCAAACTTTTTTTTTTTCCAATCAAGTTTTATTGGTATTTTTAGTTTTACATCAAAGTGCTTTAAGAATCCGTGTGGAGATAGGGTGGTCGATCATCCAAAGAAAACAATATAATCAAACATAGATAATTCAATAATTCCTTAAAAGTACTTCTCTATTTCCCTCAAGCTATAACCTAATATTAATACATTTCTAGATAAAATTCAATCATTATAAAAAAAATGTCGATAGTAATTCACATATCAATCAAAATCCTGTTTTTAAGTTTAACTATTTTAAAACCATTTTACACTTTAGCCTAAAATAAACACTTAAGTTACATTTCGGGTCCCCCAATTTCCCATAAAACAATAATTATTTCTAAAATACACATATAGTATAACTATTATATTTTAATACTTCTCAACTATATTCTATTTCCTGTACTCTATCAAATATATATTTTATAAGTCAATCCAAATCTCTAAAAGTTCCTCAATTGCTTTAACCTAGTCAGATTAATGCATTTCTAGTTAACATTCAATCATTGTGAGTAAAAATATCAGTAATATTTCACCAATATCAATCCAACTCCTTTGAATTTGAAATTTCCAATTTTCCATATTGCCATTCCAGACCATAATCAAATCAATAATTTTCATCTCACTAATATTAACTCAGACCAAAATCCTAAGCCTTTAACATCTCAAAAGTATTAGCTCAGTCAAAATCTCTGAAACCCTTTTTGACCCGTCAGATAAAATTTTAACTCTTATTTTTAAACCTAATTCTAGCTTTCTTTTTGTGCCAAACAGGTTTCCACAATAGGGCCTCTAACTCCTCACATCTTACTGCTTGGCTATACACATTTTTCCACAATTGAGTCTGGTCGTAGTCCTCTTCTCTTTTTTCCAGTGTTGTCTGCACTATGTAATCAGTCTTAATCAGTATGGTAATTATTCGTTGTTTGTTCATATTGTCAGCATTTTTAATGCCTCGTGTTTGAAAGTCAATTCCTGTTGCTTTTAAAATTATAGATGTTTTAGTTGAAATCTGCCTTTGGTCATCAAAATTCTCCATCATTTGCATATGAGGTGTAGTATCTTCCTCTTCAATAGGTTGTAAATATATTTCCTCCATCTCGTTAAGTTGTGAATCTGGTTGTGTGTCATGATCAGTCAAAGTTTGAGATTCAATTTTTAACTCTGGAGCATCATCTTTCCTGTGCATTCTAAAATGTTCTTTTAGTTCCTCTTTCATTTCCAAAAATTTTTCTAGTATAAGTCCATAGTCAAGCTGTGGATAAGATTCCATTTCAATAATGAAGTAATCTTTGTTTTTTAGTGAAAGTTCAGCTTAGAAGGTAGACTGCAATATTATAAAATATAACATCCAAACAGAAATAAGAAAAAACAAAAAATCAAGCCCAACAAAAAGATAAAGGCAGCAAAAGTCCAAGTCAGTGTTGTAAATGTCTAATTTGTAATCCAAAATAGTAATTGAAGAAGATGCCTTAAAAGTCAATTATTATCTTATAATCCTAAAGAAAGAGAAATTCCATTTTTGTAGAAAATATATTTTGTATTATAAAGTCAAAACGAACTACTAGTAGAAGATTGAGCTAGTTTCAATAGAGATAGGAATATTTGGGCGTCACGCCAAGTTCAACACAAAGTAAAAGTTCAACTTAAAATGGCTACTTTGTAGCATTAAGCCCTTGAGCTGGTTTCACTCAGATAGGAATGTCTGGGCTTCACGCCAAGTTCAGCGCAGCTTAAAATAGATACTTTGTTGCCACTCAATCCACATGAATCCGCCCAGAGAGCTGGGAAATTTTTTTTAAAATGAACAGTAATGTTCAGGAGGGGGGGGGAGGAAGAAAAACACTCCACCCCCTCCCTAAAGGCTTCCACTGAAGCTAAAAACAAGCAGGCAAAGAGAAAGAATCACAGTAAGGATTTTTTTCAGGATCCCCGAAGTCCAACAGCTCAAATAGACAATAAAAATTAATTATTTTTCAAAGCTCATTTTCCCAAGTATCCGAACGCTGCTTTCTTAAGGTAGGGAAGTAGTTTCTAAAACCTTTTCACAGGAAGGTAAATAGGGTATCAAGAGGGAAGGAAAGGTCTCACCCGGATCATCCACGGTGGTTCTTTTCGCTTAGATGTTGCTGTGACTTTCGGCTGGAGCAGCTAAGTGGCCATTAACATGGCCGATCTTTTCCCCGTCGGCCCAAAGGTGATTTCTCGGACCGCAGAGGGAGCTGCCGCTCCCTCTGAGATCAACGAGTGTCCTCCTCCACGGTGGTCGCCCCTCCAGGGCAACTTTCGACCCTGTCCAGGGTCTACCGGCGTGGGGAAACCAGCCGGCAAAGAGAGCAGGCTCTTTGCATGACCGCCAGCGCTGCAACAGGAACTGGAAGTCTTCCAGCAAACTTTTTTGTTCTTGTTTGCTTACTTTCTAGAAATTGTGTTCCTTATATATACCTCGATGAGCTACCTCAGCTAAGTCAACAAGAGCATTACATCAATCAGACTATTAGGAAATGATCAGCAGTCAGTCAGCCGCACTCAAGGAAATGTCAGCAGCAGCTAGCAGCTTGCTTAACTTTTTGTCCTACTGACTGTAAAAAGTTTCATTCTGGCCTATTAAAATCAATATATGCACTGAGTTAAGCACCACTGCAGAATTAGTTTGTCTTTCAATGGCTGGTTTTATGTTTGGTTCTTTATATGGAAAGATATATTTGTTTGTTTTTAAAACCCTGTCAGTTCTTTATTTGAATCAATGGAAACCGAGTGGGAAAGTTAAAAAAAAACAACAGCTTTATTCCAGTAAAATTCTTTAAAATGTTTCTTTTTGTGCGCATTTGGGAAAATACCTTCTGCTTCTGGAAACTTTGTGGGTCCAACGGAGGTTTCCTTGGGAGAAAGAAGGTAAGATATTTTTTGCTGATTCTTCTATAACTCCCCTGAAGCCTCCTCCTTAGGAGCCCAAAAACCAGTGTGAGAGCTTGGGTGGAAATGGGATTCTCTCTGGTGTAAATGCAGGATGTCAAGTGGTTTAGGCAAAATACATCTTTCCCTTCTATACCTTGCTGGGCCTCCCTGGCATCGTTTTCTGTTTTCATTTCTTGAAAAGTCACAAATAAAATGCATCACAGGGTTTTTTTGTCCTGATGAATTGATTTTCTATTTGTGTGTGTTCCCTGTTTCTTATGTACTATAATAAAACTCAATGCAATGCCTGAAAAATTAGTAGGATAAGTGCAAAACATTTCAAATTCAAAATAGGTTGAGACTTAAATACTCTGAAACAATCGAGCAATTCCATTGATTTTATATTTAAAGCCAACCTAATACAGCATGCTAGTCCTGCCTTAGATATACCTTTATTAATGACTGAGTAGGCACACATAGAATACCCTTCATAGCCATTTACATTAATTTCTGCTAGGTTCCATGCTTCTTGAAATCATATCCATACATCAATAAAATATATTAACTCCCAATCTTTCTTCTTCTTATTCCAGCCAGCTATATCCCATGGCAGCAATTTCAAACTTTGGCATTTGTCACACTTTAATGGATTCAACCTCTCCATGTGGATCCCTGGAATCTGATGGGGCATTTCTGTTATTAGGGTTCCTTGAATTTCAAGACCATACTGTTAGCAGTTCATTGCTAGGAACCCACAACTGTGTTCATAATATCTTCTTAAGAAGGATGTTTCCCTTGCTGCTGAGTCTATAGAAGTTAAGTTGGCAGAATAGCACTTCCTGCTGTTATCTGATGTTGGATATTTATCTAGTACTTCTCCTCTCCCCTCCCGAGTCCAACAAATTAGAAATGAGATGACAAATTTCTTGTTTTTTTTCAGGTTGCACAAATCCCTGTTTAGATTATCCAGGATAACAATGACTGAGTCAGGAAAGATAAGATCAGGGAGATGATTATTCATCTCCTTTTCTGACTGGATAGTTATAATCCTTGGTCTGCCTTATCGGGTTAATATAGAAAACAAATGGTTTCCTAACATAGAAATCAATATAACGGGGAAACAGCAGAGTTATAATAAACTCAATCCTCTTTTCATTTCTCAAAATAATTTGGCCCTCTGCAAATGTCATGTTGGATTTGGGTTGCCCAAATTGAAGTTAAAGTAAACGATTTAAATACTTTATACGCAAATGTTTACAGGTTTCTATCCTGCTATTTTCCCAGCCCACAATTGTCCAAATAATTGTATTAGAAACTGAATGAAATGTTGATCAGATCTATTAATCACATCTAAAATCCTGCTTCATATTCTTCATATTATGGGAGTCTGCTACAGCAGCAGTTTCCATAGAGATACATGAAGAGTAGGAATGGAAGAAGAAGGGTTAGCAAATTTTTGAGAAACCTGTAATCCTTCCTGTTTCTTTTAGAGAATGGGCAGAACCCACAGCAAGATGAAAAATGTTTGGGATGCACCTGCTATTTGGGTAGTAGAGTCAGCATTTTCAACATTCCTTCTCAGTGTATTTTGGGAGTTATCTTGAAGAACAGGAGAATCACTGGAGGGGAAAACTCCTAACCTTGCAAGAGGTCACAAGTTGCTTTACCTTCAGCAAATGTCCGACATCCTTGCTTGCTTTGGATGTCCATTCGGTGACACTATAGATTTGAAGGAGGGCATGTGTAAATAGCATTTGGGGGGTGGGGGTAGGAAAGGGCATTAAGATATTTTAAAGAGCAAATACAGCTCTTAGTAACTTTGTGTGAAGGAAATGTTACTGTTGTACAGTTTTGATTATTTTAAGAAGAAGATAATCCGCTCTTGTTTTGTTCCTGAAGGAGACAGCCAGTGAGGACAAAGAATTGATAAGGTGGAGGAAATGAACTTTGGGGTCAAATTGGATAGCTGCTTGGCTTCGGAAAAATTAAAGAACCCTAGCTTATTTGTGACAAGTTGTGAATGTCAAACAAAAGTATTGCCTTCTGTAAAGAGCAGAAAGCACTGTAATTGGCAAGAGCCACATTAGGGCTATGTAACGAATTTTTCAGGGGGCGTTTTGTGATTCTTTCAAGGCTGCTCTCTAATGTAGCTACTCAAGATATTACCAATTGCAGGTGTCTATCTTTTTAATCACTCTGGGACTTCTGGATCAGATCTTGACTTTTAAGACTGCTGATTGGTCTCTCAGCATCCTTATTCCCACAACTGTGGTGGCCTTTTTCAGACTCACTTTCTCTGTCAAGAATATTTGCCAATTTCTTGAGGTTTATCTTCCCCTCTGGCTTCACAATCCTTAATAATGTTTGCTTTTTTAAAAAAAAAAAAACTTAGGGATGTTTCCCATTAGTTTCTTTGTGGGTTCTTATGCCTTCTTGACATTTTGATTGATGAGCTTCCTCCCTATTCAGGTAGAGTAATATTGATTTTAGCTGGCATCTTTGTCCCATGCCTTTTATATATGATGGACTCAATTTTTTTTATAACCATTTCAGTTACAGTTGTTAGCATGGCTCTATATTCTGCCCCAAAGCACTTTATCAATATGATTTCTAAGATCTGTACTGAAACAACTTTGTCAATGCTCATATTTTTAACATGTTTTCATTAAGAATGTTAATTACATTAGTAAAATGAATACAAATGAAACTTAGAATAAATGAAAGAATAAAATGAAAGAATAATGAAAAAATAAAGTGAAAGAAAGAAAAGAATAAAACGTGCAAAAGAAGGAAGGAAATGAAAAGAATATAATAAAGAAAAAGAAAACTATATAAAGACTTTCAACTTTCATACAATAAGTATAAACATATTTAATAACTCTTCACCTCTCTATAGGATTAAACAGATATCTGTTCCTCCCATATTCCATCCCATAAATCCATAAAACGTTAACTTTTCAAACCTAGTGTCAGCAAAAAGTCCATAAAGAATTGCCAGAACATTGCAAAAAAATAATAATCTTATTTTAACCATCATCAAATAAACTAACTTTATATTCCTTTTATAACTTTAAATTGTCTTAATTTTTAATTTAATCAAATATTGTTGTAGGATTTGATTTCAATTCTTTGTTATTTCATCACAGTTTTTTTTTTCCAATGCTTTAACAACTCTTTTTTGTGGGATCAAGAAGAAAACATATTCCAGGTCATTCTCTTGATTTATCATTTGTATTTCCCCTTTATTTTTAAAAACTTCATCCAATTTCTTTTGTATATCCAGTAAAGCATCCTTTTCCAAATCATTCTTTATTTTTTACGGTTATTCCAAAATCTTACAGTAAACATTAATATTAATCCATTTATAACTTTCTTAGATCAAAATCTTGTTTGGCTTTTTGCTATTTGTTTCAAATTCTTTAAATTCTTAAGCTTATAATTAATTTTTCTTTTGTTCACAATTGAAAATAAACTTACCTGATTAAGATATAGATCATCTGGCTCTTGGCACTTCCAGTCCCTGCCTCCTCTGCTCCACATCTGGTTGTCTCGCACTCCAGCAGTACTTCTGCCAAACCTAGAAAAACCCTCAAGGTCCCCCCTTCCTTCCTTCCTTCCTTCCTTCCTTCCTTCCTTCCTTCCTTCCTTCCTTCCTTCCTTCCTTCCTTCCTTCCTTCCTTCCTTCCTCCCTCCCTCCCTCCCCATCCATCCATCCAAATTGTAGGCGATTCTACAGAGTTGAAACTTTTCTTTTCTCTAGTGTCTTATGTGCCTAAATTATGCATCTATCAATCAGAGCCATTACAGAGAAAAAAACTATGACCCTGACAGTCACAAGTAGCCTTTTTTTTTTTTTTTTTGCTTCAGGGCAATTTTTCTTTCCATGATTCCAAAGGCTTGTTCTCTTGTTTATCTGCCTCATCTTGTTTACTCTTCACTTCTCCAGCTTGAGGGGAAAAAATTACATTGGCTGCCAGGGTAGCCAACTTATCAGTTTGTGTAATCTCATCAGCCAGATTGTTGGTTATTTCATGATGTGCTGGGGTGTAGAGCCAGTCATTTGGCATTGACTCTAAGGCACACTCATCCTTAGCAAAAAAGTATTTCAGAAGAAGCAAATCTGTTACCTTTCATTGGTGTACGATCACTATGAGAATTGACTTTTCCCTCTAAAATCTCTCACTCTCTATTTGTAAATCATAATATTTTGCTATTCTCTCCAGCTGTTTTTCAATCATTTTGGTGCTCTTCAGGGCTGCATGTCAATGACCCAACTTTTTTCTTTTCTATAACAGTCATTTCTGTTGCATTATGTTCTAAGTGCCTACCTACTTGTGTTTAGAAATCCCACAACATTTTGATTGCATTTTGCAAAACTTTTTCAGGCACATCTTACCGGTGGTTTTGGCAAACAGTAATGCCAAATGTTCCACCTCAATTTCAATGGACAGTTTTTGCAACCCTGTAATTTTATTACAGACTAATAAGATGATCTACAGCTTCACTCTCAGTTCTACAAGCTTGGCATTTGGCAATGTCGGAAATGTATTCAATTTTGGCTTTGGTGGCATTGGTTTGCAGGACTTGTTTCTGAGCAACCATGATTTTTTCTCCAATTTCTTTTGTAAGCGTTCCAGATTTCAAACATAATCTTGTTAGATGTTGATGTGCTTTTTCTTCAATATCCTGTGTATGCTGATTATGGAGTTGTTTGCTTTTATTGGTATTATCCTACTTTGAATCACATCATTCTTGTATTTTAATTTAGTTTTTGTTGTTTTTTTAGAAGTTTTTCTTTATAATTTTCCAAAAGCAGACTCTATTTTTCCTGAGGTAATGATTCTATGTTTTTCTTCTCCCACAGTTTGTTTTATCTGCAATAGTTCTCTACCACCTGTGTTTCTGGTATGTATGATCTGAAAGTGTCATTTCAGATGTAGTGCATGATGGATGGTCATTAATTTCCTTGTTTTCCAATTAAGGTTGTCCAGTTTGGCTTGAGTCCAGTTCTTGCTGATGATGACTTTGCTTATTTTGTGAAATGCTTCATTACATTTATTTTTTGCAGCCTCAACTATTGGCTAAACTGCTACTGTTTATGTAGAAAGGTGACTTCCTAGTAACACAAAACTTTCTGGGTCAATGTCAGCCCCTTGAGTCAGCCCAGGTCAAAAAAGCAGGCACTTTCAGGGATTGTAGGAATGCTCTTTCTTAGAATAATGGACTCTTGAAAGCCTGACAAATTTTGTTCTGCCTGCCTTATACTAACAAAATTAAGGTGGGGACATCTTTCCTTTTTCTCAGGACTCTGTGACCTTTTATGACTGTCCCCATCCATCTCCCGCCTCTTAGTGGCTCCTTCATTTCTTTCCTATCCCCAAAGCCAGTCCTACAATCCTTCATATCACCTAGCATTCACATCTGCTAGAGAGATGGCAGAAAAGAGACCCAGTAGAACTCAGAAATACAGGAGATGCATCAGAGTTTCCTCTTGGTCCCACCCATTGGCATCTTTCCTTCTCTGGACTCTGATTTTACCCCTTGAGTCATAACGGACAGACCACCAATCTGCTCAGCCAGCAGACAATCAGAAAGCTGTGGCAGTGTAAAGTTGATGAATCTGAGCTGGTGAGACTTGATTTGTATAATGTGGAGTCAGAATCTAGCCCAAGAACACACCGGGAGTCACAAAGCGATCAACACTTCTTGAAAGATCAACAGTACTTCTAATCAAACCATGGCAGCAAATGGGTCTATTCAGTGGTGGGATTCAAATATGTGAACAACCGGTTCTCTGTGTGGATGCCGCTTCCAGAAGTCCATTCTGGGCCTGGGCAACAAAAAAATAGCTACCAGTTCTACCGAACTGGTGCAAACTGGCTGAATCCCACCACTGGGTCTATTTAAGAGGCCCCAGCCCTCTGTTGAAAGCAACTCTAGGTCTCAGTTCCTATCGCTCTTGTTGCATTTGCACCAGCTTATGGAATTCTCTCACCCCCAAATCATGGACTGTTATGGGCAACTTTTTTGGCTGTGACTTTCTTTTGCTTGACCCCAAAGCTCAAGTTATAAGGCAAGTTACAGACTTGTTGAACTTTCTAAGTCTTAAATTCTGATGATGTGCCATCACAAGTTGGTACTGATTCTTAGCAACCACACAGACAGATTTTCTCCAACAAAGTTTTAAGTGCTGTCTGGCTGATGACTTACATGTATCCCACTATGACAACCCATAGATAAAGCCTTTCAAAGTTGTATTTGCTTGGCTTTCTGTTTTGCATTGGCTGCCACAAGATATGGGATGGCCTTGAATTACAGGTAGAGATATTAAATCATACATTTGGAAACTGGTGGATGGGATATTCTTGTGGTGGTTCAGTGAAGATTCAATTCCTTGGCTCAGTCAGTCAACATTTCAACCTTGCCAACTTCATAGTATGGGTGAGAATTGTATGCTCCTGACTGACTTTTTGTGGGGAAAGACAGAATATATATTTGTTGTTGTTAGTTGCGAAGTCGTGTCCGACCCATTGCGACCCCATGGACAACGTTCCTCCAGGCCTTCCTGTCCTCTACCATCTTCTGGAGTCTATTTAAGCTCACGCCTACTGCTTCAGTGACTCCATCCAGCCACCTCATTCTCTGTTGTCCCCTTCTTCTATTGCCCTCAATTTTTCCCAGCATTAGGCTCTTCTCCAGTGAGTCCTTCCTTCTCATTAGGTGGCCAAAGTACTTGAGTTTCAACTTCAGGATCTGGCCTTCTAAAGAGCAGTCAGGGTTGATCTCCTCTAGGACTGACCGGTTTGATCGCCTTGCAGTCCAGGGGACTCACAGGAGTCTTCTCCAGCACCATAGTTCAAAGGCCTCAATTCTTTGGCGCTCAGCCTTTCTTATGGTCCAACTTTCACAGCCATACATTGCAACTGGGAAAACCATGGCCTTGACTATATGTACTTTTGTTGGCAGGGTGATGTCTCTGCTTTTTAGTATGCTGTCTAGATTTGCCATAGCTTTCCTCCCCAGGAGCAAGCGTCTTTTAATTTCTTGGCTGCAGTCCCCATCTGTGGTGATCTTGGAGCCCAGGAAGATAAAATCTGTCACTACCTCCATTTCTTCCCCATCTATTTGCTAGGAATTGAGAGGGCCGGATGCCATGATCTTGGTTTTCTTAATGTTGAGTTTCAAGCCAACTTTTGCACTCTCCTTCTTCACCCACATCAAGAGACTCTTTAGTTCCTCTTCACTTTCTGCCATTAGAGTGGTATCATCTGCATATCTTAGGTTGTTGATATTTCTCCCGGCAATCTTAATTCCAACTTTTGATTCATCTAGCCCTGCCTTTCTCATGATGTGCTCTGCATATAAGTTAAATAGGCAGGGCGACAGAATACAGCCTTGCCTGACTCCTTTCCCAATTTTGAATCAATCAGTGGTTCCGTGTCCAGTTCTCACTGTTGCTTCTTGACCCGCATATAGGTTTCTCAAGAGACAAATAAGATGGTCTGGTATTCCCATCTCTTTAAGAACTTGCCACAATTTGTTGTGATCCACACAATCAAAGGCTTTAGCATAGTCAATGAAGCAGAAGTAGATGTTTTTCTGGAACTCCCTAGCTTTCTCCATGATCCAGCGTATGTTGGCAATTTGATCTCTAGTTCCTCTGCCTCTTCGAAATCCTGCCTGTACTTCTGGAAGTTCTCGATCCACATACTGCTGGAGTCTAGCTTGTAGGATTTTAAGTATAACTTTACTTGCATGTGAAATGAGTGCAATGGTGTGATAGTTTGAACATTTTTTGGCATTGCCTTTCTTTGGAATTGGAATGTAAACTGACCTTTTCCAATCCTGTGGCCACTGTTGAGTTTTCCAAATTTGCTGGCAAATTGAGTGTAGCACTTTTACTGCATCGTCTTTTAAGATTTTGAATAGCTCAGCTGGAATACTGTCACCTTCACTAGCTTTGTTGTTGCTCAGCTTTCCTAAGGCCCATTTCACTTCACATTCTAGGATGTCTGGCTTGAGGTCAGTGACCACCCCATCGTGGTTATCAGGGATGTTAAGCTCATTCTTGTATAGTTCTTCTGTGTAATTTTGCCACCTCTTCTTAATCTCTTCTGCCTCTGTTACATCCCTGCCATTTTGGTCCTTTATCATGCCCATCTTTGCATGAAACGTTCCCTTCATATCTCCAATTTTCTTGAAGAGATCTCTGGTTCTCCCTATTCTATTGTTTTCTTCTATTTCTTTGCACCCTTAATTTAAGAGGGCATTCTTATCTCTTGTAGCTATTCTCTGGAATTCTGCATTCAATTGGGTGTATCTTTCTCTTTCTCCCTTGCCTTTTGCTTCCCTTCTTTCCTCAGCTATTTGCAAAGCTTCCTCAAACAGCCATTTTGCTTTCTTGCATTTCTTTTTCTTTGGGATGGTTTTAGTTGCTACCTCTTGTACAATGTTGCGAACCTCCGTCCACAGTTCTTCAGGCACTCTGTCTATCAGATCTAATTCCTTAAATCTATTTGTCACCTCTACTGTATATTCATCAGGGATATGATTTAGTTCATACTTGAGTGGCCTAGTGTTTTTCCCTACTTTCTTCAATTTAAGCCTAAATTTTGCAACGAGAAGCTCATGATCTGAGCCACAGTCAGCTCCTGGTCTTGTTTTTACTGACTGTATAGAGCTTCTTCATCTTTGGCTGCAGAGCACATGGTCAATACACACAACAGCATGAGATTACAATGCATTGAAGCAGTGGAGGCTGGAAAATCAAGTCTGGAAAGTCTCTTCCGGGCTGTTTAAAATACAAAGCAGATGCATTTGGAAGTCTATTTTATAATCTCCAGAAAGTCATAAGGAATAACAGGCAACAGCTAGATGTGTCTGTGAGTAGGATTCTGTCACACAGAGATGCCACCAAATTTATGAGACTGCCGTCAGCAAAGCAAAACTCTCCCTCTTTTGATGTAGGCTATCCTGGACTGATGTGTAGAAGACGACAAACAGAGTACATTTGCTTCCAGTGCTGGATTTGCCTTCATTTGTAGATTTGATTATCAGGTCTTACCACAACAGTGCAGTCAGTATCTATGTGAATGTGAAATGGTTAAATCTCTTTTTCTCCACAGAGTCCAGTACAATGTGCCCATTTCCTCTAGGCTGTCACTCTGCAGCTGGAAAGCCAAGACAGTCTTTCTGGATCAAGGGACTTTGTTATAGATAGTGACAAATGGAGTGGAACAGAAGACAACTCTGATTCTGAATTATCAACAGAAGCTTGGAATAAGTCTCTCCTTTCAAAGATAATGCCATGTACTATCTTGGGGAACAGACATATTTATCACTGCTCAACCAAGGCTACCTGCTCCAGTGCCCAAACACGTTAAGCTTACTGACAACTGATGGCAGGGATGAAAATTGAGAAGTCTCTGATACTGATAGGGAGACAGAAGATAAGGCATTTGGTTCCTGGATTTTGTCTGCAATATAGGGAGGCAGTAAAAGATCCACCAATAGGCAACTTGCAGCAAAGCTTTTAGCTCAAATACATAATAAATGGCCCACATTCACTTGGATCAAATTATTTGCATTGTTTACTACACTACTTCTCTGAAACATTCATATATATGCCAACTAAATATTTCCCGTTCCATTACATTGCTATCACATTCACTATCCACACACGTCTATTTGGAAAACAATTACTTTTCCAAATAGACATGTGTGTGGATAGTGAATTTTAGCAGCGTGTTTTAAAATAATCTGTGCATTTAAATAATATTCTCAAATCTTCCTGCTGGTATATATATTACCAAGCATCATGTGATCTGAGCATTCTTTGACAGGGACATTTATTCTACTAAAGCAGATAGATGATAGATAGATAGATAGATAGATAGATAGATAGATAGATAGATAGATAGATAGATAGATAGATAGATAGATAGATAGATAGATAGATAGATAGATAGATAGATAGATAGATAGATAGATAGATAGATAGATAGATAGATAGATAGATAGATAGATAGATAGATAGATAGATAATCAATTATTTCATTATTATTTAGCAGTATTTATTGATAACCCCAATCTGGCTAAGTTTGGCTAATGAAAACATTAGAAACCTATTTTAGGGTTAGGCTACAAATCCAGTCTAAAAGAAAGGGCAAAGAGAATAGTCATGCAGTGCCTAAAGCACCAAGCACATTACTGAGTTTGCAAGCCACAAAGGAAAGGAAACTTTATAGGAACAACTATAGAATAAAACATGTATTTTCCACAAGCACTTGGAGTATGAACTTCATGACACTGAGTTCACGTAGCACAGTAAAACACAGTTAATCACATAAATCATAATGGCAGAGTTCATTCAACAACTCTTACATGCCTTGTTCCCAAGTTATCTGCAGGACCTCCTACTCTGGTATATAATCTTCTCTGCACTCTCAGATCTTCAAGACACCTTTTTAATACATTCAACTGAATAAATAAATCTGTTTTTTCACTGCTAAGCTCAGATTGGGGACCAAACTATGCTTAGAGATGAGACTTGTCATCAGTTTATTACATTCCAAGAGAGGTTTTTTATGTTTCTTTTACTAAGGGGTTTCATTCTTTATTGTGCTGACTGTATATTTTTTAAGACTTATGTAAGTTTTGGTAGGCCATCAAGAGCCATTCAGGAATTGGTAATGCATCTATCTGTAAAACAATAAACAAGCTGTCAAAGAGTAATGCAGAGTCAAAATCAAAGAAGTGATATTATGGTTTAGTGTGATCAGCAAATCCAGCTGCACAATATATTATCTTACAGGTCTATGAGTATATGATAAAAGAAAATATGAACTTCCCAATTCAGATGTCACTGCACTGTTTAATAGGGCTGGGCACTCGTTAGGATTCAAACTTCAAAAAGTGCTTCTGGCTATATAGGAGTACAATGAACGTAGCACATATCTGCAACCTTTTACAGTAGCCTCATCTTTCCCCAGGATCATGCAGTTCTAAGAAAAGATGCAGGTGTTCTGTCCCAGCCTACATGAGTCCTTGTTAAGCTCACAAGGAGAAACCCCTCTTCCAACAAGCAGGCTGGAACCGCAGAAAAAAAACAATCCCCTTTTATTATTTACAGACCTGAGTAAAATGTCCAAGGCAAACAAAACACAGTTCACTGAAACTTGATTCCTTAACACAAACGGTTGCCTTCAGCAACCAGCACCTCCCACACCTTCCCTTTTATTATGCAGCCAAGGCGTGGCTTCCTAATGCCTTCTCCTTTGCCTTTGGAGCCGCCCCATTGCATTCCTCTGTCCAACTCTCTTTGCTTGCCGGCGTTTACATGCATCCTGGATATCTTCCAGCTGTGAGTCATCACTGTCCAACTCAGCCTCCCAGCACAGCTGTGTCTCAGCCTGAGCGCAAGTAGAGGGGCCAGGCCCCTCATCAGACTGTAAGTCTTGGAGCTCATCAGAGCCTTCCTCTGACTCTGATGTCCCTCCAGGCCCCTCCTCCTCCTCCTCTGATTCCCCAGACTCAGCTGCCGGGTCCACTGAGGAATCACAACAGCAGGTACTTTAAGATGCTATGGTCATGTGCTATATTTATACTTCTGAATACTCTGAAACATCTTTTGGCGGATGAATGCAAAGTGCTACATAGCCCTACAGTTTAATATGGCTCCTCGGAGTTTCTTCAAAAGATATCCTTTTGAAGCATAAGACGAAGCAACCTAACACTCAAATGTTTGAAAAACACATATTCAAGCAAACACACTGAGCACTGCACTGGGATATGTGTCAGTTTTCAGCTCTGGAAAAGTAAGAAAGATGGGTTTTGATGGAAAGCATTCCTGGCTACCTCTGCAATATGTTGCTCCAGGCACCACAAATTACATGCTGAAGAAAGGCTTAATTTTATGAATGATTGTGCTTAACCATTAACCTTGTCAAGATTTAACTTATTTAGGGCCCATGTTTCATTATAATACTGATACAATTAACCTTCACCACCTTCTGGAAATTTTCTGCTAGCAATAGAAATACCACAAGGAATACCCAGTGCGTTCATGACCAATGAAGGCATGAAAATCAAATCCAAATAGACAGAAATAGGTTCAGCATCCAGTACTTCATGCTGTGTGCCTCTGAGCTACAAGAATTTTGTCAATAAAATAGTTGAAAATTCATCAGAACACTGGATAATAATCTCACAGTAAAAACATCAAAGAGGCATCTGATTGAAACCACTTTATAAATTCAATGAAGCTTCAAATAACATATGAGCATCTTTCTCCATTGAAACAAAATATTATGGTGGTTTTTCTCAACCTTGGCAAGTTTCAGATGTGTGGACTTCAGCTCTGGGGAGTTTTGAAAGTTGAAATCCACGCGTCTGAAACTTGCCAAAATTGAGAAACACTCCTTCAGAAGCTCTTTATGGGAATTGCACTAGCCATGATAGAACACCTGGTTTGCTTGCCAACACTTCCTTAGAATCAAAGTTGGAAGATACCATTCAGAGCCCAGAGCCCAAGTCCTGCTCTTTGCAAGAATCAGAATTAAAGCATTCCTCATGTGTCCGTCATCCTTCCTTGAACATATCAAGTGAAGAAAAGCCACTGCCAAACTGTTCTTACTGTGGTAGAAATATTTTCTAACATTCCTCTAAGCTAAATCCATTATTCCAGCCTTGCATGCCGAAGTAACAGAAAACATATCTTAGTCTTCTTCCAGATAAGATCCTATTGAACCTAACTCATCCAATTCTTCATCCCATCTTCTCAAGGCTAAACATTCTCTTTGACTGCCGGATCTTTTTGTAGAACTTGGATCAAGTCCTTTGATCGCCTTCATTGTCTTTCTTTATACCCTTCCCAGTTTACCCATATTCACCATTATGTTTGGCAAACATCCTTGTAAGGCCCTGGGAGGGCTGTTGTCAAGCACAATTAACAGAAAGACTCAATTTAATGTAGCTTCAGTCAACCAGGCAGTCTGAAGAAAAACATTAAAGTGGTTAATACACAGCATATATATGATCCAAACTCATGCCTTGAGATTATGGGTCTGGTGGCCAGTTTGTTTTCAGACAGTAGGCTAATTGTCCTCTTTTCATGACTGAATCTTCAACAGCTGTTCAGAAGAGATTGAATTCTTTTCCGATGTTCAGTTCCTGACATGCAGAAGGAGATTGGAGCTAGCCAATAGAATGGTATTCACTTAAGAGAAGGCAAGCTGGGAAGGTTAGACCTTTCTTTCTTCAAACAATGCTCCTGGAAAGAAAACAGTATATTTTAACTTACCTGTGGCATTTGAAGTTTCTATTCTTGGTTAAGCAAGCAATGAGCAGATAGCAGCACCAGAGCTACTGGCTTGTCATTAGCTTAATTAAAAGTAAGCAAAAATCTTTGAATCAAAGTAAGAAGAATCCCTACCACACTTCTCTTCTGAAGAGAATCCTGCACATGATGGATATTGGATGAGGCTTAATTAGAAGGAAGTGATGGTATGATAGATGACATAAGCAGTATTTAAGAGGAATCAATTTTACAGCAAGACCTGCCTGAGTGGAAATTAATTTAATGGAAGAAAAATTGGTTTGAATGATCTGATGGTGAAATGTAAATTAACTGAAAACATGAAGTTGGAGTGATTTGTATAAGAAATTGCTTGCTTCCTGTGACTTATTTCAAAGTTTTATTCCCAATATGAGATATAGTGTATTTTATGCAATTGCATGTCATTTTTAATATGGTGCAAAATGTTTTTGGTGTGTATGTGTGTGTGGGGGGGGGAAGAGATCTAAGTAGCCCCTCTACTCAGATGGACATCTTAAAGTCCTGTTAATTGGTTGTAAAGCTTCTAAGAATTTAGAAGAAGATTAAACTAAAGGCTTTTCTGTAATACTTTTACTAACCTGTTCTGATTAGTTGCTATAGTGGTTCAGTAGTCCTTCTCCAATACACACCAAGAAGATTGAATGGTGTATTTTGGAGGTGGTCCTTCCCCCCCCCCCAAAAAAAAAATATTTATCTTACTACTTGAATGAGCAGCATCTGCAGCAATCTGCAGTAATGCCAAACTTTAATTGTGGGAATGCCATTACTTTTGTACTTGCATCAGGATATCAATATGAAAGATGCAGCATTTGCACAGTTGTATCTTCATATAGACATTTCTTCCCCCTTATCCCCTATGGACAGTGAACACCCATCAATTTAATAGGCCCCCACAGTAATCAACAGTCACATTTGATTTGAGGGCATTTTCATTTCATTTGCCCCAGGATAAACAAACTTTATAATGGCTATGTAAGCCAAAATTGCACCCAAGACTATTTTTAAATAGTCCTTATAGACAGACTTACAGTAATTTTACACAATGCCATTGAAATACCTCAATCTTGCTTGGGAATTACAAGAGTTACACTTCAAGCTAAACTGAATTTCCCATTGAGTAGATGGGTTTTGGAGTCCCAAGGGAATTTGGTTTGGCTAGCAGCAGTTCAACCAAGATTTTATTTATATTTATTTATTAAATTTATATTTACTGTCAACTCACTGTCAAGCAACTCCCAAGATCTGTCAAGATCCTGGTGGGCGGGAAACACTCAAACCCTTCTGTAATGATCTAGTTCTTATCACTTTGGGGACTTCTGTTACTTCTTCTCATAAAGTCACAAAGTGTCTTTGAATAAAATCCAGGGTGCATAATTTACATTGACCAGTGCATGAATCAAAACAATACCAAAGCATATCTGTATTGCAGCAAATGCAGTGGGTTCAAAGATCTGAATATTTCAAAATATTCAAGGTACTCAAAATGTATGTGAACATCCATTTTTCAAAGATTATGCAGAAGTAACATCTTTGTTCATTTAAAAGTTTTTTAAAAAAAATGGAAAGGGGTACTTCTATTTATCTGTTAAATTGGGCTAGAACTCAGCCTAATATATCGAGGTCAGAACAAGTCTCCAATGTAAAAAAAATGCATGTCAATAAATTAAAACATTTAATGTGTTCCTTTATTCTCTGAGGTGCTTGAAAGAAGTACACACATTTCATGATTTGAGAGTTTTAGAATGACTTGTTGATACAGAATTCCCAGGAGCTTAGCAGATGGGATCTCAAAAACCCCACTTACTGAGAACTGATCAAAAATTACTTGAGATTGAAACTTAAAATGGCACTTGCACATCAGCTGAAGCCAAATTGCCAGGAAGTAGTGCTTCAAAATCTTGATGACCTCTTGGTACTAAAAACAAAAAGACCATCCAATCTAACAAATGTTCCCCTTCATAACATATCCTAGCAGTATTTCAAAGAGATCATTCAGCAGTAAACGATTCAGAATCTTAGTTATGATAATTTTATGATAGGCACTAATTGTATATACTTCCCAGCCACCTCAAAAGCAAACCTTTGTCTGCTGTCTCCATATAAAGAGAGACCTTATTCTGGATCAGTGTTCATTCTCTCTTCTTTTTGTTCTGAGATCCGCAGAAGCTCTGAAAGCGCTTCATTCAACACCTTCCAACAGACTACTACTTACAGTCTCTTTAAGTTTAAACACTGCAGTTGTAACTTCCTTTCAGAGGCATGAATGGAATAGTAAAAAAAAACCCACACAAAACAAAACCTTGTAATAGCAGATCTTTGGGCTGGAGAGATTCCATTGTATTGCTCACAATGGGACTGGAACAGAGCAGATAAGATGTCCTTAGAAATACTGCTTGATTTTAAGGAAACCTTTTCAAAACAAAATCTTTTCAGGAGTACATGGAAGTAGAAGCTCACAGAAGTGGGATCCAAAGGTAGTTTCACGCAAAATGAAATACATGGAGGACAGAAGGATGTAGTTAGAAGAAATGATATTTGACAGGGAACATTTATACATGCTATTCTGAGATTTTATTCCAAATCAACCAGCATACTCTCTCAGATCATACAGATCTCATCATCTTCCCATGCCAAAATACTCTGGGGTAGCTTACAACATATTAAAATATACAATTAAACCAGTTTGAAACATAACAACAGAACATACTGTAACAGCTCATACACAGCCACAGCAATAAAAAAATAATAATAGGACTCCCCAATGGATTAAACCCGAGCCTTAGAACAAAGCCAGGTCTTAAGGGTTTCTGGATCCCTAACAGAGTGGGTGCCATACAAATCTTGGGAGAGGGACCTTTTTCAGAAGACAAGGCTACGACATAACTAAGGCATACTTCTTTGTTTCCACAAGACGGCAACAGTTAATTGAGAGGATTTTGAGTGCATCCACTCTTCCTGGACATACTGGGTGAGCAGAAACAATTAGAGTCAGGTCGTTCTGAAGATAACTAGGCTCTATGCCACGATGGGCTTTATAGGTGATGGCCAGCATCTTGAATTACACCTAAAAGACAACTGGAAACCATGAGGCTTGCATAGCAACAATGATTCATGGCCGTAACAAGTACCTGTTACTGCTGCATTTTAGACCAGCTACTGTATGCCCTCTAGTCTTCAAGAGCAGCCTGTGTAGAACACTTTGCAATAGAGTAATTGCAAAGTAACTGGTCATGAATGAAGATCTGAAGGGTTGGGGAAAGGGTGAAAATGCCTCCAATCCAGGGAGCCTAAGCAGCCACAGATACTCAAGATTGAACTGAAATTTATTTCTCTTCATCCAGGCATGAACAACCTTTAGGCATTGGCTTAGTACATTAGTACTTTCCTCTGCTCAGCCTGGGGTTGAGCTGTACAATTGGGTCTCATCTGCGTACTGATGATACCAACCTCAAACTGACATATGACCTCACCCCAAAGTTTTGTGTAGATGCTAAACAGGAGTGGGGAGAGCATCAAGGCCCGAAGCATCCACAAATGAGGGGCTGCAGATGTGATCCCTCCCTTCCTGTCAGCAACAACTGGAAATGACCACTGAGGAAGGAAGAAAACCACTGCAACACTGCCCCCATTGCGAGCTCATGCCATTAGTCTCTAGAAGGATATAATGATCGATGGTATCAAAAGTCACTGAGAAATCAAAGAGTAGAAAGAAAAATGCCCCATCCCCATCTTGGTTCCACCAAGGATCATCAATAAGCATGACTAATGCTGTCTCCACATTATACCCTGATCTGAAACTCGACTAAAATATGTTCTGGTAATCCGTTTCATCCAAGGCGCTCTGTACTTGCCATCGGATCACTTTCTCCACAACCTTCTCCACAAAGGGCAGACTGGAAACTGGACAGTAATTTTCTAGAATGGAGGAGTCTGTAATGGCCTCTTGAGAAGGGGGCACATCACCTCCTCTTTCAAGGCCAGAGGGACCACCTGCTGCCACAAAAGGATAGACCCTCAAATAGACCATCCTTGGTCATCTCTAGAGATGCTTTAACAACTCAAATGAGGTCAATATCTAATAAACAGGTAGCCAAACTTTGGAGGACCTTATCTAATTCCTCAGGAGTCATAGACTCATACTCAGTTCGGACAACCTTACAAGACTGTGTCCTGGGCAACTCATTTAGACCTGCTTAATGAGGGTCTAACTCTAAGCAAATCCAGGCAGCTTTATCTGCCAGATAGCATGAATACTCCTCATAGTGGCCCATGCACTTGGGCACCCAAGTCCCTAGCTCCTTAGCCTTGATCTAAGGGTACTTCAAAAACCATCCAACCTAACCATCCCTACCACAGGTCTAAAGGAGCATGTATCTGTATCTTGTACACATTCCTTCATATGGTTCTATGTCCTATCCCAAATTATTCCTTAACAGGAACATCACTGCAGTAAAGAATCTGCCACTCCTCATCATTTCCCCATAGCCGAGTATTAACTTTTTAAGGTGAAGATAAACTATGGATGATTGTCTCTTCCAGAGCTGGAGCCAGATTGTGCCCTCTGTACCACAGTTTTGATGCTTTAGTTATTAAGAGTAAGGTAAATTTCTGTAGGTTGCAATGAAGCAATCCTGTCAATCATGCAAGTGCAATAAAATAAAGTGTTCATATATAGAGGACTGGGAGTACTCCCCTTAATTCTGTGTAGTACATTTGTTCAGCATCTAAGACATTATTAATGTTCAATGATTCTTAAGTACTAGCTTTTTATGCGTTCAGCCTGTCCTATCTGTCTTAATGCAGCCAACTAGAACATAGCCCATGAAAAGAATAATTCTCCCACTATCTTCAACTGCTAGGCATCATAATAGCTCACAAACCAACAAAATCCCTTCAAAGCCTCTTAAGCAAACTCAATCGTCCAACAGCTAAAGAAAACAGAAAAGGAATTGCCCTGTCTTTGAATTTCATCTCCCATCTGTCACAGAGTGCAAAGGCCATGAAGGAGAAAAGGAATGTTATGTAATATAGAAGAAAGTCCACTTCTGGGAGCTTCTTTGGACAATCTGAGATAACAGGACTATTTGTGGCTCCTTAGAGTCTTGAGACAATTTCTAGAGTTCACCCCCCAAATTATAATCCAATGGTAATCTTTATGTATTTATTTAACAATGTTTGTATAGCTACCCATCTCACAAGAAAGTGACTCTGGGTGACATACAATACAATAAAAAATAATACATATAGAATAGTCAGGAGGTGAATCAGCACAATCCTGTGCCACATATTCACAATTCTCTAAGTTGATTGAGAAGGATACCATGGTTGATATTGAAAGCCACAGAAAGGTCAAGTAAGGCAAGGATGGATGCACAATTCCCATCTCATCTCACAAGAGATCAACTAAAAGTGAAACCAAAACTATTTCTGAATCCTGAATCCTGACTGAAAGTGATTCAGATAATCCACTTCATTCAAAGTCCTCTGAAGCTACTACACAACCACCTTCTCAACCATCTTCCCCAAAAAGCGGAGATATTAGATGGAAGTTGTCTAGTATAGTGGGGTCCAGCAATTGAGGGGGGAATGAACCAAAGCCTTCTTAAGATGTGAACGAACAATCCCTCACTCAAGGAGCAATAACCAATTAATCAATGGAACGGCTTGCCTCCAGAAGTTGTGGATGCTCCAGCATCGGAGGTCTTTAAGAAGAGATTGAACAGGCTTCCGGTTCCGGATCGCGGCACGCGCAGTCGCACGGAGAGAGCCGTCTCTCCCACCGGCTGCTTTCCCTTCGCCGGTAGACCCTTAACCGGGTCGAAAGTCGCCCCATAGAGGCGACCACCGCTTGAGGAGGCTCCTGCTTGACTGGGGAAGAGCGGCAGCTCTTCTTAGTTTGAGCTATCTCCTTAGGGCCGTCGGAGGAAAAGATCGGCCAGCAAAATGGACGATCACTTCGCCGCACCAGCTGAAAGCCAGAAGAACAACTAAGCGTAAAGAACCCCCGTGGAGAATCCGGGTGAGACCTTTCCTACCCCTTCTTTCCCTAATTACTCTCCTGTCAAAAGCTTTTGTGTTTGAATTACTTCCCTGCTGTGAGGGAGCAGCGTTTGGGCATTCGGGAAAAACAGCTTTGGGGAAAAAAAACAAACAGTTAATTTTTATGGACTACTTAAATTTTGGAATACTGAGGGGACCTGAAAACATTTTATTCTTGATTATTATTGTTATAACTACGCATCTATTACTTTGGAGAGGCCTTTCTTCATCTTTTTCAACACAAAAAATAAAAAATCTATTAATTTGGAAAGAAAAAAAAGATTTTATGGTCTGCTGAGGACATCTTGTGTCGAAAAGTGGTACTGCAACTGTATATTTTTTTATGGCTGGGAATGGCTATGACCTTCAAAAGATGATAAGCATAAGATAACTGAAACAGCTGGTCTATTGAAAATTGGAGGTGAACATTTGTTTGATTTCTACGAAATAGAGCCTTCTCTAAAAGATTAAAAAATCTTTCTACTACTGATATGGAACCTAACACACAGCTGGACTATGAGCTCATATTGGAAAAAATTCTGGAAGCCACAGAGGATATGAACTCTTACTTTCAAACTTTGACAGATCAAATTATAGACCGAAAAACAGCGCAGAAGAAGCAGATTGGCGCCAAAGAGATTAGTGAACAATATGTACAACCTAAAGAGGAACCACGTCAACAACTCAACTATGAAACTACACTGAGAGAAACTGTGGAAACCAAAGAACAAATTAACTTTATACAACTCCAAATGCAATCTATGGAGAAGCCTGATGATCAAAGAATAACTTTAACGGAGATGTCTGAAGCATTAACATCAACAGAGACTGACACTCAGATACAAGTTATTGAAAATTGTGAAAAGGTGGATAAACAACTGGCAAATATAACATGGAATAAAACGGCTTTTACCATCCAAAGGCTACTAGAAGAAAGGAAAGAGAACTTTGACCAATCTGAAGCATTAAAGAATATGGACCTTTTAATATTGTGGTTTGATGATGCAGGAATTTTATTATGGAAACCGTTATGGCACAGAAAGAAACCTAGAGTTAGATTTAAAAATGTATTTTAAAGTTTTATTTAATGGGTTTAAAAAGGCTTTGAGAGGTAAACTTTATTTACTGGTTTAAAAAGATTTTCATAGATATAGATGAATTGATAGAATATATACTTAAATTAGATAGAAATCTATTTGTTGGTTTGATATTTTTACTTTAAGATAATTATTTTGAAATAGAAGGAGAATAAGAGGGATGGGTGACAAGAGAAGAAATGGTATTAATGAAGAAAATATAAGAATATTACTGCGGGAATAATATACCAGATATAATTACTATGTAAAAAAAAAAAGGACACCCGAAGTGTTAATAATATGTCTATCTAAGGCCAATTGGAATATGGTAATTGTAAGTTAGTAAAGCTTAAAAACAGGACCTGGATCTTTAGAATTGAAATGTGAGTGATATTTGATAGGATTGTTTGAAGCTTATATAGAAATGTATTAATCTGAATATGCAAGACTAAATGAGGGAATTAGAGAGGGAATTTTAAATGAATTGATTTGGGCTATATATTTGTGATTGTTTTTCTTTTTTTTCTGGATGTTCAATATACCCACCTCCACGGTGGTTCCTAAGCACTCTGATGTAACCCTTTTACCCCTATAAAAATCTAATAAAATATATTTAGGAAAAAAAAAAAGAAGAAGAAGAGATTGAACAAACATTTGTCTGAAATGGTATAGGGTCTCCTGCTTCAGCAGGAGATTGGACTAGAAAACTCTATTATTTTGTTTTCTGTAACCACTTTTAGAACCCCCTTACACAACATCCCCATAACCAGCTTTAACTAGCTAGCCATAACCAGCTAGCTCAGCAGATGGCTGAGCTCACAGCCCTCTGCACTTCCTCAGGTCCAACAGGTTCAAACCATTCTCAGATAACGGGACAAGACCCCTCTCTAGTTGTTATGTCCTGGGCCTTGCTGAGTCATTCAGCAAGGCTCAGGAAGGCTGCAGGAAGGCTGCAGAGACCCGGACAGACCACGTGTCTGCCCGGGACCCAGACAGGCTGTCTCCGGCCTTGCGCGCATGCACAAGGCGGGAGAACAGCCTGCAATGATTGGATGTGCATCCCCTTGCAGGGGAATATAAAAGGCCAATGGCCATTGTGTTCTTGCTTCTGTTCTGTGACTGTGTTTCAATAAAGAGATCCTTGTTGTGAACCAGCCTCGTCTCGATGTCTTCTGTGCAAGAACAGAACACTAGTTATCTCCTCTGACCTGCAACAAAGCCAGTGTCCAACTGAGAAAGAATCTGAGTGACTTTTGTCTGACAGGTGTTGAGAAATTTCCTCTGCACAGTCCTGAAAGAGATTTGCTAAGTCCTCCATGCCAAAGAAGGCTCCTGTCACTTGAAGCAATGTCACAGGGCAGTTATCTGTGGATGCAGTAAGAGTGGAGAAATAAAGATGCTTCTCTATCCCTACTGTCATATAATTTATTATCATTTAATTTTTCGTTCAATAGAGCAAGACAATTATTAAATATGCCATCAGTAATTAACTATCTGTGCTGAAAGTTAGTTAACATCAAACTAAATTAAACTTCATTTTCTTCATGGTCTCACCCACTTCTTGCAGTGGTACACATGGTTTTCCTTTTAGTCCATATCATTCTGAATCATCAGACTGGAAGGGACCTTTGAAGTCATCAAGTTCACATGAACTGCTTTGCAGAATCCAGATTACAACATTCCTGGCTGACAACTGTTGAAATTCTATTTGAAAACATCAAGCAAACAGAGCCCCATCTCTGTGGTTGTGTGGTTCCATGGCCGAATGTCTCTTATTGCGACTTAAACCAATTATTCCAATCCTGTACACTGGTATAATAAATACCAGGTCTTGATCTTTTCTATGGGACTCCACTTTAGGGTCTGCCTTCTGGAATACCATTTTCCCTGATCTCCAGGCAACCCCCCACTCTTCTGGCATTCCAGAAAGCCTTAAAGATTTAGCTGTTCTCACCAACTTACCTTGCATTAGGGTGCATCTGTGAGTGTGGTTAGTCAGATCTGCCATCAGTTGTTATTTCTTGTTCTTTTTTCATAGTTATTGTATTCTATTGCTTTTAATGCTGTTGATTTTATTGTATATCACCCAGAAGCTATTTGGAGTTGGGCAGTGCCTAAATTAAATAAATTACATTAAATTTGAACAGATGTCCCCCGGGTCTTTTTTCTGAAAGCAAAACATATCATTTCCTTAATCCCTTCTCATATGATTTAGTTTCTTGCTTCCTGTTTCTCGTTTACTCTAAAACCACTTCTGGTTTGTGGTATGGAATACAATATTTAAAGAAAAAAAACAGAATGAAATGATGCTCTGATGACTCTTGTGATAGAATTTAAAAAACAACAACAACAACACAGGAAAAATAGGGCCAAAATAAACGTTCCCAAATCCATTCTCTTGCCACCACAAAAATTCTACCGTTAAATAATTTATTAAAAATGAACCACAACCATTTTATATATCATCCATAGAACAGAGAAGTTGTTCTTCAGTACCCTTGTTAGCAAGCCAAAAATACCCCAAAAGTTATTGCGTTCAAGCTAAAGTTGAACATCACTGCTAAACAGAAATGTATGATAAATTGCTGAAATATATGACACTGTATGCTGTATGTTTAACAAAAGTCACAGAAGCATTTTAATCCATCAAATGCCAATACAAAAATGCCTGCCTTCCTCCCTCCCTCCCTCCTTCTTTCTCTTTCTCTCTCCCTCCAACAGGAAGTTAAGTGGCTACTGCTGGATGGGGGAAGGACTGAGGGATTGTGCAAGTGGCTGAGAAACTGCCATGGAATATTTAAAGGTAGCATTATGGGACCAACGCAGCAACCCAGCAGACGTGAAACACAGCAGCCCAGCAGCAGTAAAGCAGCCCCAACTTTCACAAAGTCATTGATCCCAAATTTTGCACACATTGTGTAAGTTAGCCCCCTTGAGGTACCATGGTTCAAAAATGAGAGTTTTAGTAGTATATAGATTGTGACTGTTTATTGGCACAGTGACATGATTTTTTTTCTTTGTCATACTTCCTTCACTTTTTGGTTAAAGCACTTTTTATGTGTGTGTTTTTTTCCTTCTTCGATAACATATGGTCTCCAACACTTGCGTTTTGTTCTTTTTTTTTCTTTGTTAGGAATAAAAGATTAAAAAGAAAATTAAAAAATGATGGTGATGGGGGAATTCCTGGCCACATCTTTCTTTTGTCACGCTTTCATATTTTCTTCCATCTTACTACTCAAAACCATAAGGTAGAATAGTTTAATAAATACGCCAAATGTAGAGAGATAGGATTTAAACCAATACTATGGCAACACATGCATTTTAAAGACATGGCAGCAATTTTAATGTAACAAGCAAGCATTGCAATTAGAAACATGTAAAAATGCTTGCCTTTAGAATTTCACTATTTCGGGCAATAATTATATTACAAAAATGTTTAGAAATATACATGCAAAAGTTTTGGGAAGGAATCAGCAGGCAACACCAGCTGTTCCAAGAAGAATGTTGGCATCAGCGGAATGCACATGGACCAAGATTAGAAAGTTTGAATCAGCAACTAGAAATACTAGCCTGCCAGCATTTTTACTGTATTTCATAGACAAAAATGCACATTGCCTGGAAGTCGCTTTCAGGACTTCAATCTGAAAGCAACTCCCTTAGGCAGGAAAGGAAAGAGGGGCTCTCCTTTTCATGGACGAAAGACTTAGCAGTAAACAACCCATTCACGGACCTTCATGACACACAGCCATGACACTTCTTATAACTTACCGCCAAGCCGGTTCCTTCCAGATGTATTGAGGTTATAACTGCAAGAATTCCCCACCAAAGATCCTGCTAGTTGGAAGTCTGGGAGCCTCCCTCCCAATAACATTGGAAGCTGTCACGGAGAGCTAATCACCCTATCTGCTGTATTCTACAAGAATCTATTTTTGGTTCATGTAAAAAAAAACTATCCTGGAGAAAAAACAGGGAAGGTAAGGCCTGAAGGGTGGAATGGGACAACTTACTGTGGCCAACTCACCACAGCCAATTCACCATGACCAACTCGCTATCACCAACTTGCCAGGGGACAATGCGTCATGACCAGCTCGCCACGAGACAACTCGCCACAGGACAATTCAACAATTCAATTACTTAATATAATTTAAAAATTATTTTATTTTTTGTCATTCATGTTTCGTTCTGTTGCTCCTTTGGCATCCTTTCTTTAATGATTCTATTCCACCATTTCTTTGATATTAGTGTAACTCTTGTCCCTTGGCAAGTAGTCCTGCGGCGAGTTGGTGCGGCGAGTTGGGCCAAGTTGAGGTGGCCGTAGGGAGGTGAGTCAGAGATCATGTAATCCAAACCCAATCAAGCCTGCAATCCACTACTAATGCAGGTGCCTCTTTTGGAGAAGGAGGTCACCACTTCCCAAAGAAAGAAACCCATCCTTACAGCAATATTAGGAAATGTTTCCTGATGTTAAACAAAAAAAATGACTTCATTGTAATTTAAACCATTGCTTCTTGTCATGCCTTAAAAAAACTCTATTCAATTTTACTCCCTCTTCTACACGACAGCCTTTAGATATTGTCTCACTGAAGGTTCCTTTTCTCCATGCTAACCATATCATATGACTCCAACGGTTTCTTTTAAGTTTCTCCTTCCAGGGATTTTATAATTTTGACTGTTCTCTAAATCATGCTCCTGTTCATCAATGTCTTTCCAAAATCTAGTTGTCCATACTGGATGCAACGTGGTCTGACCAATGCAGAATAGAGAGGAACATTGACTTCAAGAAACACTCTGTTTGATGCCACACTTCTGCTGATGTAGCTTCATTTGCTGCTTGGTTGGTTTTGCAGCATCACCTTAGTATTTATATCTACTTGTGACCCACCAAAATACCCAGATGCTTATTACTTATTGCTATTGCCCAGCATAGTTCCAGACCATCACATCACAGGAAATGTTTTATGGAAGTTTGTATTATGTCATGAACTATTTTACAGTATGGTAATTTTTATGTTATAAAATGGTTTATAAAATTTGCCAAGTTTTGATTTCACAGGAGTCATGGGTTCTGGATTTAGGATGCATTCTGTAAGTTAACTTATCTGAGATACCTTGGTTCAAAAACTGTTGTCCTATGATGCACCATTTCACCCAATTAAAGGTTACAAGAACCAGAATTTAGTAGTATATAATTTATACCCCATTCAAAGGAGACAATAAAATAGCTAAGAAGAAAACAAAAAGGACCAGAACACATTCTGACCAGCAGCACCATATGGGGAAGGGAAAGACATATTTAAGTTATAACAGTCCTATATAATTGCAGCCTGTTCTATATGTAGAAGCAAAACTTTTATCTAGATTCGACGATGCACTAACTCTGAAATCAGGCTACCGCACTTACAAATCATAGTCTTGCTGGAATTAAGCCCTCTTCACGCAATTCTGATTGCATATCCTGTTCAGCCCAGGGTGGAGCTCTACAGCATTCTAAAGAAACCTCAGCCCATGTCAGAGGGAACCTCCCTCAATGGCTTCATACAGATATTTAAGGGTTAAGTCCTGTGGCCCCCTGCACCAGGGTGCTTGAGGACTGGACTTCTTCCAACTCCATCCCATGTGATGGGAAACCACATAGAAGAAGAACCACCGCAAAGCAGAGTCCTGTACTGCCATCACTACAGAGATGTCCAGCAAGGCTGAACTCTCCAGTCCCAGATCTGCAACAGGCCATCTGCTAGTACAGCCGATGCAACCTCTTTTGCACACACCTGCCTAAATGCCAAATGAACTGAAGTCCAAAGCAGATTTGTTCAATCCAACCCCATTTGACCTTCAGCCACTGTCTCAAACTTGTTAAAAATGAATGCAGAACATTGTATTTAGTTAGTTAGTTTATATAGCTAACCTGTCAATGTACCACATAGGGCAGCACACTATTAAAACAACTTTAAGACTATTAAAAAAAACTATCAAAATATAGTGAGGCAAAAAGCAAATTATGCCATTAAGCAATTCAGCAATGAAAGGTAAACAATCTATGGGGGCTTCAGAAGGCCACTGATCCAGTGTCTGTGGAAACCAGGACTTCAAAGGCTTACAGATAGGATTGGGGCCATCTGGATCTCAGGCGTAATACTATTCCGTAGGGTGGACACAGGGACAAAGGTTTAGAGGTAACATCCCATCATTTTTTCCCATTGGTCTTCTATCAGAAACTGTCATGGAATGCTACCTTTACCGCTTATAATGTCTAATATTTTTTAAAAAAGTACAAAAAGTGTTTTTCAGTGTTTTGGTTTCTTGCCATTGTGTGGAATCTGTTTCTGAGACTGCATGTTAGTTACCTAGGCAACCACAGATAAGTAAGAACTGAAGAGGCCGTGCTGTCTAAAGAAGTCAATGCCATTGACAGGCACAGGAGATGACACAACTATAAAAACTGACAGAATCTTTTCATTATATATATTTTTTCCAAACACAAGACTGATTTGTACCCATTGCCAATAGAAGAGTTTCTTTGACTTCTGCTCCTATACTGTATATTTAACATTTAACATGTACAAATTCTGGATTTGTACAGAAGACAAATGAAAAAGTAGTAGTTGTGATAAACCAGTATTAACATATGCATAATATACAGTAATTTGCTCCCAATGGCCAATCCTGTCTGTTACTTCTGCAGCTAGGGTGGGCAATTATTGTTTTTATTGTTTGTTACGTTGGGTTTTTATTTTTGTAAGCCGCCCAGAGTTATTCTTAGAGGAATAAATAAATAAATAAAGCTACATCTTTTCTGTATATTGAGTCTTAAGTGTACATTGTGTACATTGATGGAGCAATTATAAAAGGAACAATACAAGGGGAGAGAAAAAAGGGGGGAAAAAACAAGGTTGAACTGTGGCAAAGTTAAATCTAAGCATACGGTCCACTTTTATAGCATTTGCAACACCATTTTTTCCCCGATAGCCATAGCTTCAGAGACAAATTTTGCCATCTTATAGGTGATGTCTGGGCTTAAATCTAATAAAAGGAGTACATAAAAGGTGTTTGGTCTGCCTACACATTTGCCTAGAAGAGGGGCTATGAATAAACATCAGGAGTTCTCATAGAAAGAGTAGTACAATAGCACACGTACCACTGACTTAACAGATTCAGAAAGGCATGGATAGGCTAAAGAATGACTCAGTGTTGAATGGATGTAGACTGAATACAGAAATGAGTATTTGCTTAGGAATATTCATAAGTAACCAATGTGAAAGAAATTCACTGAGATGGTTTAGCTATGTAGAGAGAACAAATGATGATCCAATTGAAAAACAGAAATAAGAAGAGTGTGTAACCAGATTGAGGGGAAGGGAAAGAAAAAAATGTGTTTCAGTAGAGTTGGTGAGAACCTGAAAAAGAATACACAAGAAGTTTAAACAACAAAAGATGCTGATACTCTAGAAAGAGTGCAGAGAACAGCAACAAAGATGATTAGGGGATAAAACATACAAAGGACAGTTGCAGGAACTGAGTATGTCTAGTCTAGTGAAAAGAAGAACTAGGGCTGACCTGATAGCAGTGTTCCAATATCTCAGGGGTTGCCACAAAGAAGAGGGAGTCAAAGCACCTGAAGGCAGGATAAGAAGCAATGGATGGAAACTAATCAAGAAGAGAGCCAACCTAGAACTAAGGAGAAATTTCCTAATAGTGAGAACAATTAACTAGTGGAACAGCTTGCCTCCAGAAATTGTGGGTGCTCCATCACTAGAGGTTTTTAAGACTGAACAGCCATTTGTCTGAAATGATATACGGTCTCCTGCTTGAGCAGGGGGTTGGACTAGAAGACCTCCGAGGTTCTTTCAACTCTGTTATTATGTTTTTAAAAAGGCAATGTATAAAGTACAGGATGGGCAGGATGGAAGCAAGGGCATTTGGCAAGGATAGAAAAGTAAGGAGACTTTTTCTTTTTTTCTCTCATACCCTTGATTTCTTTGGCTTATTATTTTTAGTGACTTTTCTGCACTCTGTTGCTTATCCGAAAAGGGAATAGTGTGATAATAATATAGGACAACTTAAGGAAAGCAACCTGGTTTTGTTTCTTCTTACCACAACTATCCCCCGTAGTGGAAAAACCACCATCTGTTGCTCTTTTCAATGTGTATGGAGGCAGACCTTGGCAAATATGCATGGCTGAAAAGTGGTTTGAACTGTCTACTCACCAAGCTGCCTAACAAGGCTGTTCAGCTACTGTTGAACACAAGCTTAACACTAGGGAAAGTTCTGTGTTCAGAAATATGCCAGCCGATAGGTCACAGGCCCAGAGGGGGCATGGAGGTATCTTCCATGCACTGGAAGAATTGCCTCCTACATCTCCAGGAATGTGGTGGTCAGCCAAGCTATTTTTCAGGTGTGGCTGCACTGCTCTTTCAAAAGTAGGGTGGGCCTATTTTCAGAAATACCCCAACTGACAGCTCATAGTTGCCCAGGAGTGTTTCTGAAGGGTGCTACGGCGCTCCCACCTCTTGCCCTGGGATTCTGCTCCTAGTCCATTGTGGCCAATCAACTGGGCTCACAGATGTAGCAGGACACAATAAGTAGCCACGGCTGGAAGTATCAGGAAATTGCTTTGGAGTAGGCAGGGTGGTGGAGGAATGGGTCAAATGGCATTGCCCTCAAGCAGAGTAATAAAAATGGAAGAAGTACAAGTCCATGAAGTGGAAAAACTGCAATGCACAAAATTGGTAAACGCTAGAAGCACCTGGCTCTCTTTTTGGATTTAAATCAAAAAGATTTGGTGCAGCAACCTTAGTTTTTTAATCACAAATCTAGCTCCGTTTCAAAAGAATGCTAAATCCTTATTTAAGAGCAGATCTACTGCTCTTTCCAAAGACTGCATCCCAGGGGTGCCCACAAGAGAGATCAATGACATCAAAACAGTGGCCACGACCAAGGCATTTGAAGCCCCACCCTTTTTTGCAGGTAGGTAGCACATGTAAAAAGACGAGTCCTTGAAAACAAGCAAGATCTAAGAAGACCTACAGTTTCCCTTTCTGCAAATTGCACTTCATATGTGGTCTAAGAACAAATACTCAGGTGACCTGTTTGGTTGATGTGATTTTTCTTCTCCATTAAGTGCAAGATGTTGGAAGCTCAGCAGTGACATCACAATAAGGCATCAAAAGTAAAATTCTTCAATAGAATATTGTGATGTATTTCCTGTATCTCATTCTACATGCTAGTTTTAAATGGATTTGTCTTCTGTTCTTTATCCTGAGCTATCTACTTAATAATCTCTATGAAGCTACTATAAAGTAGTGCCTGAAGACAGCACTCTCAGTCTGGGAAAAGAAAGAATTCAGAACAACAACAAAAAATGAGATGCGTTCTCATATTATAAGACAGTTGACCAGGGTGGCAAAAATATATGCTTTTGGTGGTCACAAACTTTTAATAGTCAACACAATTAGCTCTGGACTCTTACTAGGAGGTGCAGATATAATACAGCAGTCTTTGGAGCAAAGGAAAAAGCAAAAACAGTGGGATATTGATCGTACATTTCACATGTTAGTCACTGGATGTAGCATGGGACCACTCCTGCATTACTGGTATTTATGGATAGACAAAATAAGCCCAAGAAAAGGAGTTCAACAACTTAAGGTTGTCATCACGAAGGTAGCAATCGACCAGACCTTTGCTCCATTTTTCGGAGGTTGGTATTTCATAATCATGGCACTGCTTCAAGGCCATAGTTTGGCAGATGGCATTGATGAATTTAGAGATAAATTCTGGGACTATTATTTGGCAGAGCTAGCTGTTTGGCCAGCAGCTCAAACGTTTAATTTTCTATATCTCCCCTCAAAATACCGAGTGTTGTTTGTGAACGTAATGACATTGGGATGGAATGTCTACCTTTCGTATCTGAAACATCGAAGTTGAGGACTGGAAAGGCATGGAAGCAAAAGAGCCAAAGAGGAAACTGCTTTCTTAAAGACGATTGCACTAGCTAAAAATATACTACATTCAGATTTGAAGCATTCTCAATGGAATTGTATTCTTTTGTTCCTTGTAGTCTTGTAAAGGTTAAACTGGATAATGTTTTATGCTAGTTGTCCTGAATAAACTTTTTTTTAATGGTTGAGCAGTTGTTGCACATTATTACATTCAATTTATTTAAAGTACATGTACATCATTTTTCAATGATAAGTTGTCTCTAAAAATCCTTAAAAGCGATACAGTTTAATACAGCTCTGATGCAAACAAATTTGGTCTGTTTGCAGATTGGTCTCCCCTTGACTTGGAAACATTTCATCTGAATATATTATGTGTTTTCCAGTTTTTTGTTCGCTCACAGTTCTATTGCTAGCTCTGGGATTTTCCTATCATTAGGTGATGTGAAACAAAAATAAAATGAAATCATGGATATCAAAAGACAATTATACAATTATTTAATTTATTATTCTGATTTTACATAGTTCTGCCTTAGATCATCTCAGTCTATTGTTGCTTATCATTTGTTCTGTGTTACGAAGGCCTCACGGCAGTTTGCCTTGTTCTCTGCTTCTGTTCAATAGTAATTGCCCAAGAGAAATTATTGCTTGATTACTGTAACAATCTGAAGTTTTAGTTACATTTGGTAAGCTAAGGAATGGCAATTGTAGATTTGCAAAATACAAATATTGTACATATTTTAAACACAATACTGCAATACACCACAAAAAGTAAACTGAGAAGGTGGAGGAAAAAGTTGAATATATGTAATCAACATGTAGAAGCAACTTTCATTGGATCACCAACTTCCACTGGGTTGCCAGGAAAGGGGACCTGATTCTCTCAAGATTGTTACAAGATGGCAGAGACATGAAAATGGTTACTTCAGCGGATAACTCTAAATGGCATGAACCACAGATATCACTGCCAATGTTGGCACCGACTGTGCATCTATATAATATTGACATAGAAACCCGCATCTGTCTCAAACTGCCTTTGGTTAAGGACAGACCTTCTGCATGCAGTAAAAGTATAGTTTCCCAGACTGTAACAACTAACTGCTGGGAATATATGGTTTATTGATGTTAGCTTGTCTTGATATTAAGTAGCTGACTTAGATAATTTCTGTCCAATCAGTAGGAATTCCAAAAATACCTGTAACAGGTTTAACAGCTATCCAAACATCGGTATGAGATTATAATAGAAACGGTAGCGAAAATCTGGAAGCATTGATAGAACATTTTTTTAAAATTCACTGTCCAATGATTAAGACATACTCTCTTATGCTATGGTTAAACAGACACTGCTATGCAAACTTTGTAACTGAAAGAACTGTTAGTCTTGAAGTAAAGTTTTTATTTAAAACATCAATCCCATATATGGCAGTTTCAATTAGTTTAATATGGTATGGTCATAGTAAACAGTAAGATATACCCGTTTCTAGCGTTGTGTCATCTTTTTCATATTTTAGCTTATTGCTTATTATATCTTTACCCTCTGAATAAATGGCTTTTCCCTACTTTGTCTTCTATAATAAATCAGATATATAAGGCAGTGAAGTAGTGACTTTGATCACATATTGCCCTAACATGGCTTCAGTGGTGGGATTCAAATATGTGAACAACCGGTTCTCTGTGTGGATGCCGCTTCCGGAAGTCCATTCTGGGCCTGGGCAACAAAAAATTAGCTACCGGTTCTGCCGAAGTGGTGTGAACCGGCTGAATCCCACCACTGCATGGCTTGTTTCCAGCTTAGTCAATATGCTGTCTGGACCAAGCCAATGTGATCTGTGAAGCATGGTTTATGACCTAGAACACTGTGCAAACTCAATTAAGAATTTATTTACTCAATAAACTGTCATTAAACCATAATTACCAAAGCATGAACCTGGTTGAGGATTTGTTGTGCAGGAATCTAAAATGTATCCTAAATCTCTCTGATCCAAATTCAACACTCTAGAGTAGACTAAAAACTCTTCTGCAAAGAGAAGTTTTGCCATTCCTTCCGCAATTCAGCAAGGCTCTCGCTATGCCCCTGCTGGGCTTCTCTTTTCAGCAGGAAGAGATGGATTCACAGCTGCCTAAAGTTGTTGGGAGTCAGACAACATACAGAATTTAATAAATAAATAGGGGCATCTAGGGATAATAATACTAGAAGTGTGTGTGTTGGGGGAGGCGGATTTCAGCAGTGTTGAAGCCAATCAGTCCACTCTGGCTAAGGCAGCTCCAGTAGCCTCCAGAACTCCCTGTCTGAACTCAATGGTAGTATCTCAAACCTTGAAGTTCAAGCAAAGGTCCGCTTGAAAGATAGAACAGCCAGACTGTCTGCCCAAAAGCAGGCCAGCAGAAGTCCGGGTAGTAACATGCCTCAGCTATGCAGTTGAGAAGCTCATCTTTAGATTTTCATTCCACATTTTTTTTAAAATAACTCATAGTGAAGAATATACCTAATATTCTTCCTCTTCCTACTTTCTCTGAAGGTGGATTGGACTGAGCGTGTGACTGGACCAAGATCACCCAGCTGGCTTTGTGTCTAGGCAGGAATAGATCTCCTGATTTCTAGCCTGGTGCCTTAACCACTAGAGCAAACTGGCTCTCATTTTGGAGAACATTTGTCCCTGCATGTCTCCCATTGAACCTGTTCAGCTCCAAAGCCTTATACAATAGATCTAAAAAATCAGTAAAATCCCTTGGGAATCACGAAGGGTAATAGAGCAGGTTGTATAAATTCATAGGTGACTACTCAAAACGTATCAATTACAGGAGATTAATTATCTTTTCCATTATGGTCTACATGGGTGAGTAGCAAGTTTCATACCTGGAGCAAGGCCATGTCTCATAACACGATCAAAGAGCAGTTGGCCTAAGGATCTGTGCCCCCCAAAGACTCAGTCTGTACTACTGGAGGGAATTAGCAGGTTGTGCCCATGTAGCTGTCTAGTACATCCATTCTACTAGTATGGAATATCTCAGAGGAAGATTGCGGTGTGGAGTAAGCATGGATGCTGGAATAAGGAAAGGCATTTCTTTTCTTTCAACATGGCATGAAGCTAATCTTATAGAAGCTGGATTGGCCCAGGAGACTCTTGAGGACTTCGGCAAAACTCAAAAGCATTGGAATTAAGACTTTTGTAAGTTGAGTTAAGTAAGACACAACTACATCACAAGAGGTCCTCTTATTATTGAGATGATTGTTGAATCTCCAGGTCAAGAAATGTTTCCAAGTTGAGCGCTGGTTCGTGATATCCAAGGAAATCTGAATAAACATGAAAGATATAAATGGTGGATAAGGCTGAGCTATGGTAGGGAATTTTGGAAAGAAAGCCTTGCAGTGACCAACATGAGCTCTTCTTTCCCTGTTTTCTCCACAAGATTTTAAGGCAGCCTGAAGAACACTGCACTACTTATTTTCAAAAGGAGAACACCACGCACACCTAGTATGGCTGTGTTTGGAGGAAGATAATTTTATGTCATGTGTGAGAAGAGAAAGGAAGACTTTGCAGCTGAGGGAGCTGAGTAGCCTCAGCTCAACAAGAAATTGATGGTAAAGGAGGAGCAGGCTTGGGCTTCACCAAACCAGCAGCACAGCAGAAATGAGCAGCAGAGCCCAGCAGCAACACTGAGAAGCTACAGCCAGCCAGTAGTTGGTGTAAAGTACCTTTTTTTCTTACTCCAGAATAGACTGCGAAACTGCAAAACTCAAATGTTTCAACAGCAATTCAGAATAGCAGCTGTTGGCAACAGAAGACAATTTGAAGAGGGCTACATGGTGACCAAGACTTTGGTGTAAGCTCAAGCAACAAGAAAACAGATTGTTGTAGACTGTTTAGAATAAGTGTAGGATAACATAGCATAGGCTTAGTAACAGGTGTTCAGATAGAACAGGGGTCTTCAAACGTGGTCCTTTTATGACTGGTGGACTTCAACTCCCAGAATTCCTCAGCCAGCGTGCCTGGCTGAGGAATTCTGGGAGTTGAAGTCCACTAGTCATAAAAGGGCCACGTTTGAAGACCCCTGAGATAGAAGGTAGGAAATAAGTTTGTTAAATTTTATATAATAAACATCTCCCTGGAAACATAGGGAAGATTTAAAAAACAATGTTTGCTGCTACCCTATACCATTCCCCCAAAGAACCCACATCCAGGGATGAATAGGATGGGGCTCATCCACAAATTCTGAGACTTGAGGGGGAGGGAAATGACACTCTGTGAAAGAGGCCAAGCTAGGCTGAAACTCAGATCTGAATTCTCCCTTGAAGCAGCATTTGGGAGGAGAAACAAGTCCTAAGGACAAGAAAACAATACAATTACAATTGTGAAAGAGTCTGACCATCTCAAAGCAGAGTAAGCTGGCAGAGGCTGAGAAAGCATGGTGTGAAAACGCAGCCTGTATGCAACCTGTCCACCTTTTGAGCATTCCAGAGAATGTGAATGGCTTGATGCTGAGATAATCAACAATCCATCTAAAAGACTGGGGTGGATTGGAAAAGAGAGTGGCACCGTTCAGAACAGGGTGGGCATGAATGACCCAGTGATTTTGAGGAAGCTGGAGGGAAAGATATACATTTTGATTGGGTAGGAGGGCAGTCCAAAGTAGATCTTAAAGGAGAGCTCTGATATTTCCATTTCTGAGATTCATCCTGGAAGGGAGGCCAGAAAAGATTGGACAGTATGAAGAATCCATCAACTGTAGTATTGGAGCTGAAAAAAGGCTATTACGGGGAGGAAGTTGAGGCTCCAGAATGAGGAAGGAAACTCAATCCCTCTTTTCATTTGCTTTTTGTCTACGAATAAAGGCGGGGGAGCTTTGATTCCTTAATGGGCAATTTTCTCAATGCTGACAATGGCAAAGACCTCAGAATCTACTACAGGGAGTAGAGAGCCCAACCAATTTCTTCTAAGCAATTTCTGGCTTATGGTAGATGACTTGGGTAAGTAGCAACAGCAGATTTGGAGTCTGTCATCCTTAAAATTTACTCTCAGAGTAAATTTTGCAGATTACAATGATTACAACAAGCTGGTTTAGTAAATGCCTGGCACTGCTTACACACATCATGGCATTCACCAAGGCACAGTTTATGCCCATCCAAGCAGAAGCTTGCTCCCGCAAAGCTGGCACTTGTGAAAGGTTATAAGGCTACAGATGAGATCCTGTGATGAGAAGAGAAAGAATCTGGGCAAATTACTCTGGAATAAATAACTCTGGACAAAAAACAGGAGAAACAGAATGAGAGTTATGGCACCAGCTGCCAATGCCACCATGGCAGATAAAAACAAACTGAAGTGGTTCAGCAGAAGCCAGCCCTGGCTGCATGATATTGGAAGGAAAAGGGGAGTGAGACTCTCCAGAAATAAGTCTGGGCTATTTAGAAGGAATTAGACAGGAATCAGAGACTATGATAAAGAACAAGCAAGCCACATTGTAGTAGTCTGATGTGTTTTTCCATTAATGCTGAAAGCAAGCCATCAGATCAATTTGGTGCAGTGGTTAAGATACTGGCTTAGAAACCAGAAGAGATGAGTTCTAGTTTAGGCATGAGCGTTGGCTGGGTGACACTGGGCCACTCTCTCAGCCCAACCTACCTCTCAGGGTTGTTGTGGGGAAAATAGGACGAGGGAGGAGCATTATGTATGTTTGCTGCCTTGAGTTATTCATTTAAAAAAGATGAAGATATTAAATAAACAAACATCTTTGGATGGATATTGTAATAAAAGTATAAAGCTTGTCCATTTTAAAAAAACGTATAAACATTTTAAAAGTCCTATTTTGAGCCAGGATTTCCATCTATCCCTTCCAACATGAAAGCTGGTAGAGCGCGCTGCAAACTTTCTTTTTTAAAGTCAACTGTGTGAAGCTTCAAAACTGTGATGAATTTTTAATAGTTGACACTACATCTCCAGCAGAAGTGCCTAATTCCAAATCCCACACCTCTGTAAGTCAGGCTTATGTGCTATGAATTCACAATCAGCTTCTCCCTCATATGTTGATAACATACTTGAAAGCACAGTATCTATAGAGGCTTTCATTCTATAAACTTTCTGTTTTCCTGTGTTCAATTTTGATTAAGTTTGTGAAAGAACTACAGTGCCCTCTGGTGGTATATTTAAACATGAGTGAGGGAATTGTTTAGAATTTTGCTAACAGAAAAAATATCACACTAGTAGGTAACTTGACCATTTATTTTTGATTATTTTAAAATAAAAGCCAATAGTTATTTAACAAATTACTAATCAATAAAATGGGTAAGATATATACAAAATACATACCAAGCAACTAGAACAAGCAGTCAGAAACATTTAAATTACCACCAGTGCTTTCATCTTTGAAGTTACTTAGTAATGGAGGCATGGTAATTTCTGATAAATGGATTTTTATTGAAATGAATTGTGGACTCTGGACAAAAACACCTTTCCTCTCTACAGTTAAATCACATAAAGAGTTTTAGAACAAAAGTCTAATGTGTTCAGAGAGAATTCACCTCCTGGAGCAGAATTAGGGAGCCTTCTCAACAGTGATACTGATTGCAGGAGCTGTACCAAGGTTTTGTGAATCTTGTCCAATATTCCAAGAAAATCTCAGAATAGCCCAGTTTAAAAGGACTAAGCAATCTCTGTTAAAAGGGGAACCAGACACCTGTGACCTGCTCCAATTTACAAGGATAGTTTCCCACTTAAGCCTTCAAAGAGTTCAGCAAGAAAGGGATAGCCAACATTTTGAGAAGCACGCCAAGATCCATCAGCAAGTTTGTATAATCACTACTAATTATAAAAGAATGTACTTTGATCCAGTTACTAGTTACAACCTGGGTGTGTGTGACAAACTTACAGTTGGTCAGTCCAAATCATGTATTTTTGGAGAAAGAGAAAATATACAAATGACCAAAAAACAATAGGAAACAAGAGTAATACCAGGCGGGAAAAATGACTATAGTGCCAATATGAATTTACCTCTGGCAAAAATGCAGCACAGATCAACACTGCACATTTTCAAGTGTAGGTGGCAGTACCAAATCATCTATGTGCAGTTCATTTTCTTTGCAATATTCAGTGCTTTTGAAGTGAGGATAGAGCAAAGGATCTCATTTCAGCTGCCCCAAATGCCAGCTAGTAAGCAAAGGGACTTGATCTGAATCGCTCGGTGACACATCAAAAAGAATAAAGAATGAGTTTGCAAATGCACCACCAACACCAATGAGCACAGAAATTGTTTGTAAAAGCAATAAACAAACAAGTGAAGGAAATATTTAATATGTGTATTTATATCCAAAGGATACATATCACTAGCTTTTAACAGGGCTGTACGCGCAACAGTAGGCGGTAATATGTTTATCAAAATAAACCACATAAAAAACAAACATCTGTAGACTCTGTGATCTCTATAACCTGCAAAATCAAAGTTAAAAATGTTACTGCTCCCTGTTCCATGTTTCAAAGCATTTAATTTTCTGCCAATGGTGGAAAGCAAAACACAATTATGAAACATTATTCTTTTACAACGAAGAGCCTGTAAGCTGCTCAGATATGCAACTTTTTATCTACTACGTTGTGGAGCAATTTTTTAATAGATTTCCAGGCAAAGGCCTCTCTTGTGAACTGGATTCTTCTCTTCTGTTGCCAGGACTCCTCAAGAAATAATTACCAGCAAACCAGCAATGAAACTAGACACGAGGATGTAAAATCACTCTGCTATCCATTCAGGTTTTTAAAATAATTTCTTTCTGAGCTTTAACCAAAAAGATTTCATTCAATTTCTCTGGGACACTCCAGAGATTAACAAGCCAAGCATCAATTTCAATTTGTCTTTAACATTATTCTCTTTGAATTCCCTCCTCCCAGGATGGATTGTTCACATTACAAGGAGAAAAAAAAACACTAGCTCAAAACTTTTCCCTCCTGTCTTAATGCATAAATAGTATTTTTAAAAATCTCAGCAACTCCCATTTCCTTTCTGCAGAGAGGGAGCTACAACAAAGACTCCAGGAAACACCAAGTTCAAAACACAACACTGTACCAAGGCTCTCCTTAACAGCTTCTAGAACCGAAGTGGTTGTGAATATTTCACAAAAGCCGTATCAATGAAATAGATACACCGTTAAAACATATTCAGTGTACATTGCAGGCAGAAGAATCTGGAGTGAACTTTGGCTTCAAAAAGTGATAGGAATCTTTAAAAGTTGCTCAAATCACATAGGTTCAGGATCTAGAGAATCTATCAAGTGCAAGTTTCATAATATAAAGTCCAATTTCTTGGAAGCTTCCTGCACTTTGGGTCACAGAATACAAACTCTGATGTAATTAACCTAAATAAAGCTACAAAACTAAACTCATACATGAACTAATGTAAACACGAACTGCTGTTTATATAAACATAGTGTGATAGGAAGTGTACTGCTTATCTAAAGATATACTCTGTGCATGTGGCTATGGGTATGAAGATTTAGGCAACCAGAAAAGTCAAAGATACATCAGTAATAGCTTTAGCTGGTGTGGGATGCTCAAGGTCAGGAGGGAAAAAGATGTGCTACAATAGAAACAATGTAGGTAGAAATATTTAATGCTGGGATTCGCTTATAATTATTCGGGAAATAAATTACTTGGAATCAGTTAACACTAATATTTACATCCAGGTTTCATAGGCAAATTTGAGGAGCAGGGGTGCAGATCCTTGGGCTTGTACGCACATAGCAGGAGCACTGACTGAATCATTCACATGGTAACCAGACAGGCTAGACATCAGCTTGTCCAGGCAAATTGGAGAGGAGAGCCTGGATCAATCGGATAAATCTGCAGCATTGCCTTGACACACTGCAGCTGTTTAGTGAGGCAAATCAGGAAGCAAAGCCCAGCTCAAAAAGCAGTCTGGTGACTGATACAGGCAAGGCTGAATTGCTGCCAGCACTCACTCTTGCTCATCCTTTCCATTAAAAAAAGGGGGGGCAGGGGGTGTCTTAAATGTATTGTTTCCAATGGAAATATTAAAGTAACAAGATTCTATTGCCGTATTATTTGATAGATTAAACTGTTATTAAAACTGGCATCTTTTTTTCTTGGCCAGCCCTAATCCCAATGAAATTACGAGTTTTATTTGGCGTAGGGGGATACACCCAAACTCCTTTCAAACTTCAGAAGCTCAACAACCCCTGGATTAAGAGAGGAAATCGATCAGTGAAAAGCAGTAGCCAGCTAGAGCAGCAGTCCCCAACCATTCTGGAATGGTGGACCAGCGGGGGAGGAGGGGATGGTTCTGTGTGAATGGGGGCTCATGCACGCAAGTGGGTGCAACTCCACTCGTGCATGCAAATGGGTGCAACTCCATTTGCGCACGCATGCCTGCCGCTCACGCAGCCCAGTTCCAAACAGGTCACAGTCCAGTAGTGGGCTGTGGCCCAGGGGTGGGACCCTTGAGCTAGAGTAAAGGACAGAGACATGATCATGGCGGCCTTGGCAGAAAGGACAGCATACACTTTGACTGATTTGAAGATACTTGCTAAACAGCAGACTAACTGAAGTGTCACATGACTGAAAAAAAGGGATATTCAAAGGTATATAAAGGAATTCCAACATATTTTTTAAGATTAGTTATGTAAAGTTGTCTTTTCAACTTTTGCTTAACCCTTCAACCTTTCAGAAAAATATTAACTGATTCCAAGTAATTTATTTCCCAAATAATTATGCTGTATTTCAGAGTGAATAAAGAATGGGTCAGATAAATCCACAGATATATCCCACATGGCCACAGATTGCCTATACTGGGGATAACAGAATTTCCTATTTTTTAATCAAGGCAATTTTTATCAAAACCCTTGTATGAAAATTGGTGCCTATTTTGAATAAACACACATTTCTTTACACTTTTACATAGAGCCATTTCAGAGAAAATAGTGCTTTGTTGTGCATTTATATATCACATTTATAATCAGTCCTGTAGAATGCAGCCTCTTGGCATCTGCATAACATGAAGACATTTTTTAAAAATTGAAACACTAATGAAAAGCTTAAGTCTTATTTCTCATGAATTGCATGGAAGTATGCATAAACAAATCTTTCATGATCAGCTGCACTGTATGCAAAGGAAATTACAATTTCTAATTATTCAAACTGCATCTAACATGCAAATTCATGTAAAACAGACCAACGGCAGCTCTATTTTTAATATGAAAAATGTATATAGGCATTAGGAGACGACAAGTGGTCATCAAATGTCATTTAATACTTTTCTTCCTTTTTTCCTTAAATCTTCATGTAACACAGTAGTGGAATTGTTCCAATCTCATTTATGAAAGTGTTTCATGAAATTTCTACAGAAAGAAATGCAAGGGAGAAACATGGTAGGTATGTACTCCTCAAATTTTCACTCAAATTTATTTCTCATGTTTCTAAAATTCGTTATATATAATGCTAGCCTTACATATAAAATTGGGGTTTCCCAATTCTTATATATATAAATTGACAGTAATGTGGAGTTTCTTCCCCAATTTCAGTCTACATATAACCTAAGCACATTTTTAAAAAATCTAGAGTCTCAAGGAAACACTTTTATGTTCTTGACAACTACGAATCAACTGTCAGATCCAACTCTGGATAGCATGTCTGTAATTGTTAAATGGAGGATCAGAACTAACATGATTTTTCTGTTAAAAGTTCTTCTCTAGTTGTACTTCACTAGAGCCATATGAGTCAGACTAGAACCAAGGGGTAACACACTCAATCCGTTGTTAGGTTTCCAGGGCATGTGGGAGCGTTTTTTTTACCATCTTACGCAAGTCAGTAATTCTATATTTTGATTCCAATTACAGAAGGCATTACACAATTCATTATACTCAACATTGCTAAGATCATGGTTATGCTATTAACACTTGTAGACAATGCTGCCTTTCATATTTTTTCCACTAGCCTAACTTGGGATGTAACCCAGGAATAGCAGATGTTCTTATCAAAGCTTCCTTTTCATTTTGCTTCCCAAATGGGCATATGCACTGCTCCTGAGGTTAGTCCTGGCACAGGGCAATAGTTAACCAAATAGCCTATGTGAAGAAGGGACCAGGGGCTGTTGATTCAACAGAGTCCATATACAAAGCGAGTCACATTCTTCCTTCTAGTAAGCAGGCCAGAAACACTTTCAGTACCTGAAAGGACGACGTTTATCCAGTTGTAAAGAAATAGACATGAGTTACTAAAGCTAGAATAATTAAAAGTTATGAATGAGCATTAGAGGAGGCGTTTTTAAAAACCTACTGTATTTAAACAGATTTGGTAGACATTAGCAGATTCCTCCTATGAAATTTCCCAATTTTTAGATGAACAATTACTTTTCTCCCAAGGGTACCTTTACAAACTGGAGCTCATAATATTAAACTTTTCAAACCTCTTTTTTGGGCAACATCAATGAAAACTATCGGTATTACACAACTCTTTTTTTGGCAACAAATCAGCCATTGTCATGAACATAGCATTTAAAAGTTGCATACCAGTGCTAATCTTTCTTCCAGTTTATTGTTTACATATACAGTCATGTAAAGAAGTACACCCCCATTGCAAATTTTGACTTTTTCAATAGATAGTTGATCTCCATTTCAATACCGATAAAGGGAATATAACAAATATTACACACCATTTACATTTTGCAGCCCATTGTGTAATTTAAATAAATGCAAATGCAAATTTCGCATGCGCTTATCACTACCTCAATACCTAACATTAGAATCAGGTGCACCATATCAGGTGCAAACAATTAGAACATTGTTTGTTAGAGGATTTGCCAGAAACCCGTCTTACTTAAACCTCAGACACTTGGTTTGATTTGCTCTGTTGTTGTTGAACCGCGTGGAATCACCATGCTGAGATTGAAAGAGCTCTCTGAGGCCTTCAGAAAGGTTATAGATGCCAAGAAATATGAGATTTTAAAAGATCACCAAACAATTGGACATCAATCATTCCACTGCATGGAAAATAATCTACTAGTCAAGATTTCCAGGCCATCGCAGCAGGTTCATCCCAAAGCAGGCTCACAAGATACTGAAAGAAATCTCCAAGACACCCCCCCCCCCGAATTTCATCACATAACCCACAGAGAATTCTTGCCACTACCCATATCAAAGTCCTTGAGTTTACCATTAGAAAAAAGCTGCACAAATTAGATCTACCTAGATGTGCTAGGAGAAAACTTTTGCTGTCCAGAAAGAACATCAGGACAAAACTAAAGTTTGTTCATAAGCATCTGAGCAAAGACCAGGTGTTTGGGAACAATGTGCTCAGGACAAACGCAGCAAAGATAATTTTGCTACAGTACTAGAAGATACATTTTGTGAAAACCAAAGGCAGCATTTCACCAAAAGAACCTGATAGCAACAATAAAACATGGTGGTGGAAATGTTATGGTTTGGGGCTGCTTTGCTGGATCAAGCCCTGGACACCTTCACCATCGTAGATCTCACTAGGAATTCTTAATTGTACCAGGGTGCTTTTGAGAATTAACATGAGATCATCTGTCAGAAGATTGAAGCTCAATTGAAAGTGCACCTCGCTATATGTGACTCTAAACATTCCTTCAAGGGGGGAGGGAGAAATGGAAGGTTCTGGAATGGCCAAGTCAAGCCAGGATCGAGATGCTGTGGGGTGATTTGAAACAGGACGTGCATACTAGAAACCCCTCAAACATCCCACGGCTAAAAAAAAATTGCAGAGTAGGAAAAAACTGCTCCCACTCGATGTCAGAAACTGGTAAGACAGTTTTTTAAAAATGCAAAGTCTATTTTTCACAGGTTTTTTGTTGTTGTTATTAAATTACAACACCTTTAGCTTTATGCACTGTTTGAATGAAGACAAGGTATTGATACATCCATTTACGTTAAAAAAATCTTTACTTGGGATGTATTTTTTCACATGAGTATATGAGCTTATTATCCCAAGCATTTGAATGATAGAAACATGAAGTCCATCTGTGGAAGAAAATATTCTACCTGTTACAATCTGACTAATTTTATGTCACATAATACTAGTAAATGACAAGGATATGGGATTAACACACGTATGCCACAAACACAGAACAAATCACTGCTTCAGTTTATAAAAAGGCCTCTGAATTCTTGAAAAAAATTTCTCTGTAAGTATACACACACAAACCTTTTATGTTAAGAAAACATGAATTATAAATTTGCCCTTATCTAATTTCTGAAATAATTTTCATTTTTTCAGAGATTTTTTTCCCCAGATTTATTCTACAATAGTTGAACCAAACTGATGGTCTTTGCAGATTCAATATGAATTTCCAAACTTTTTGAAGGTTAAGAGAGCATTTAGCTTTAAAATAGCACTATCACACAACTGCATGTATTTTGATCTTTTAATAGAACTGACGGAAGAAAGCAGCCAAGAAACCTCTTATTTATAATTAAATCCTTCTTAAGAAGTGCAGATTCATATTTAGAATAATAGTTCTAGTTGGTAAATCAGCTTTTAAATGTAACTGTTTCAAGAATAATACAGAGTTTTAACCCGGAAGGACAAAAACAGTATCTGTATTTCTTATTGATGTTCTTCTCTCTCATTTTAGTACACTTTCTTATTGATCATACCAACCCAAACTGAAAATAGTAAAACCTTAAAATTATGTGACTATCATATTTAATCAATTACTTATAAAATTTTATTAAGAACTCTATCCATACTCACATTTGTAAGCAATTTATTCTAAGTCAATTAAAAAAAATCTTCTATAATATATATTCAAAGAAAACAGGTGCACTGTATTTCTCATTCACATCTTTTTAATTGAAGTCATGTTTGATTCCATTTCAGAAAGCAAATCCCAAAAATAAAAGTGATTTATCTATATATCTTTTGATAACAATGCTTATATCACTTGTTTATGAAAACAGTAATTATTTTAGGAATGTATTTTTGGCAGTATAAAATTATGCCACATATGTATATGTATGTATGTATATATATAATAAATGCAAGTTTCACACATTAATTCTGTTCAAGTAAAGTTGTGCTCAAGATTTATACAAGCCGGTATCAACAAAAAAATATATAACTCCATAATAAAAACGCAAAAAACGTGGAACAGAATTTAGAAAACCTTTATGGATTCTGCATTTTCCCACCTTCAGCTGTTTTCCAATGCAAAGAGAGTAAACAGCCTTCTCCCAGCTTTCTTCTTTTCCACACAGCTGAGAGTGTAGGATGTTTACACTCTCTATCACTTGGATTTATTCTGGATCAGTTGCAGTGCAAGTATTAACCTTCATAAGCAGCTAAAAGGGAAAAAGTATTACCAGCATTAAAAAAAAGAAACTAGATACATTTCCCAGAAAAAAAATATATCTTAAAGCAGAAAGACAAAGTTTTGAGAGATTTGTCATACCAAAAGTGTCCAATATGTCCAAATGAACAATAAATCCAGTATGTTTTCATTATATCTGTCTCCAAGCTTCAAACCATTCCAGTTCGAAATATTTTCAAGAATCCTGCGAGTGATGAGTCTCCCTGCAAATCAAAGAATCAGATTCTCTTTGGTGCAGAGTTTGGATAGAGAGTTGTCAGGAATACTGTAATGGATTTCTGCACTGGGAGGCTATTGGACTACAGGTTCTCCAAAGCCCTTTCAAACTTTCACATTCTATGACTTTATGAAATATTAGTAACCTGAGATTGCTAGTGAGTGTCAATGAGTTGACATGCTACATGTCTCCTATCTCGCTCTACTTGAAAAGAAAATTCAGCATTTTATTTTTAAAAACCAAAGTAAAAATAGTTATTGCAAAGAAAGTTCTCTTAGAATTCATATTCCCCTAATATGTTCTTAGAAAATGAAAACTGTCTTTTGGGCGGTTGGGCACATTTTCAAAGTTAAGCTGAGGAACTGGCAAAGTATCTTGGGAAGCTACAAAAGATGACAAGGAGCAACCTCACCATTTTCTTTCTGACTGAGGATTAGCTCCATGCATAGCTCTTTCCATAGTTCTTTTGAGACTCTAGGACAGTGATGGCGAACCTTTTAGAGACCGAGTGCCCAAAAACTGGCCCCGCCCCTGCCCCGCCTGCCCGCAGGGCCACTCACCGCCTCCAGGGCCCGCCGCAGATCGTCCAGGCAGCCCAGCAGCGCCATGGCAGCCACGCTCTCTGCCCATGCCCCGCAGCATCAACTGTGCGTATTGGGGCATGAGGGCAGAGTCTTGTCTACGCTGCCTGGCTGCCATGTCCTTGGCTGCGCTGCTCCGTGTGGGCCACACTTGGGGGCGACTCTCCTCCAGGGGGGCTGCTGGTGAGAAGGGGGTCACGGGCGGAGGCAAGGCTAGGGCAACGGCACGTGTGCCCACAGAGAGGGCTCCGAGTGCCACCTCTGGCACCCGTGCCATAGGTTCGCCACCACTGCTCTAGGAAATGCTTTCAAAAAGTTACATGTTTCCACTAAAACACTGAGGATCCGTTTTTATCTCCATCACCAGCATCATTTGAAAGAGAAAAAAAATGGTACCCAGATGGCCAAAATGTTATCTGCACAACTTTGTCAACCTATTTAACCAATTCTTTAGTGCAGGGGTCCCCAGCTTCCGGTCCACAGACCGGTACTGGTCCGTGGCCCGTTAGGAACTGGACTACGCAAGCAACGGGTGTGTGAAGCTCCACTTTCACATGCGAAACCATCCCCTTCCCTTGCCTTCGTTGCTTTAGTGCAAGTAGAAATACTGACATAATATAGATTATTCATCCCCAATAATTTTTAAAGAAGTTGATTTAATTGCTGAGAAGCAGTTAAAATTATCTTAAAACATTCCAATAAAATTGAATTTTTCTCAGCCAGATCCCTGGCGGGGGTTTGCCATCTGTGATCAGGACCCCTTGGAAATTCACAAGCAATGTAGGAATCACAAGTAAAAACCACCACCACCACTGACCAAGCTTAAGCAGATGAAAGGTGCTCTGGGCTCTGCTTATTTGCTTTCACAAACCCAGCTTGCAAAATCTGAAACTTTTGCATTGACAATTATGAAAAGTGGCACATTTATTTCTTACCCGACTCTAACACCAATATGATCATTAGTTTATTGGGAGGAGGGAGGGAGAGGACACAGTACCCCATAGTAGAAGAACTGACATAAAGCCATGCTCTCCCACAGTCTTTGTTCCATTTCCTCTTCTCCCTCTGCATGGGATAATAGAATGACTGCCTTCTCTAGGCAGCATGAAGCAGGAGGCAATGTGGAAAAGGTGAAATGCAACTTACTCTCTCCATTTTCCTACATTAGTGCATTGTTACTAAGAAACACGGAGTTTTCCGTGTGGTTAAAAAGGGAGAGGGCCTTCAGGAAAAAGGGTGCCCACAAGTGACATTTTGTGGCATGCATCTGGGCTACGAGTTTCAACTTCTTAATTCTTTCTGCAGCTTTGCTGGCTGAGAAATTCTGGGAGTTGAAGTCCACAAGTCTTAAAGTTGCCAAGGTTGGAGACCACTGCTTTAGAAGATAAATTCTCAAACACTAATTATTGTAAGACTATTAATCCTCTCAATCTTCAGGCTGCTGAGACTTAGTGGCAACATATCATTTTTCAAAACTAATTTTCTTTCTGGGCAACCCATCTTAAATACACACATCATATTAAGCCATAAATTAGCAGTCTACAAGTGTATGTAAACACGTAAATAAATCTCAATCTTGTCCAGTAAACATAAGAATTAAACCAGACATATCTATCACTTTATCTAAAAGAAGTCATCCCCTTCTTGAATGTCATTCAAGCAAGGCAGTATTATTTAAACAACATATCCATTACCAGTTTTATTTTAAGGAACTGAAACACCAAAAACCCTAGGCTGCTTAGTTGAAAAACGTTTTGACCTAAGCTTTCAGAGTTAAGTTTAATTTAAACCTTGTTCAACACTTTACCAGTTCCCAAAATGATTGCTTTCTAACCCAAAACAAGAGTAAATGATGAAAGTGGGTAATAGTTAGCTAGATATGAATAAATACTGATTTAAATGAAACATTAGGAAATTTAACATTAGGAAATAGTGCAACATGGTCAAAACAAACCAAATTTCAAATAATCTAATTTCTTTAATCACATTATTGATAGGCAAAAATTGTTATCTTACTCTGATTCATAAAAATAAATCATACTGACAGAATAAATCTGTAAAATATTATTTTTTCAGGATACCTCCAAGAAACATACAAATACAGAAGACTAAAACTTGAAAAGAAAAGGCCTATGTTATAGCAAACGTACTAATTAAATTTGGTTTGTCATTTCACAGAAGATTTTCATTTGATTTTCATCTAATGGCCAATATAAAAGCACAGAAAGGCATAAATCTTGTTTTGTCTAATAAAGACTGGAAAGTTGGGTTTGCTCTTTAATAAACTGGATGTTCTTGACCTAAGTTTACCCTTCCTAAAATGTTTCTGCCTTACTTTTTGGAAAATGTCCATTGTACACACAGGAACAATGACAAAGGAAAACTAACAGAGCTAAAAATGGATGGAGTGGTGACAGACAACAAGTGATATTGGGAGAGCTTAGAGAACTGGAATAGCAGGTTAAAGTTCCTTTCCAACTTTCAATACCCCTTCTAGGCTTTAAACAATTCAGCTGTGTTTAACATGAACTAGTTTTTATCAGTATCCATTTTATAAATCCAATCTGGGAATAAAATAACCCCAAGGGATGTTACCTAGAACTGCTTAAAGAAGGAACAGGGTACTAACATTTAGATGCTACACTTTAGTTAATAATTTGCTGAACTTTCTCTTTTCATATACAAAGCAGACAGGATATATTCTAAACTCCCATTTATACTATACCAGCAATCAACTCATCACCTGTCCCCAGGTATTTTGTAACAGAAGAACAAAAGAAAAAAAAAGAAATATATGTATGAAAACAGAAGGAGATAGCAGATAGGCATAAAAAGTGATTAGAAGAACATTTTGAGAAATTAAAAGAAAAAAAAGGGAGCAAGAAAATGAAGGGAAAAAACCCCATCTTTATATGTATGTGGAGTAAAAGAATAAACCTATTAAGAAACGAAGATTGCTTTTCTATCCCAACATGAGGTTGAGTCCTATGGCTCCTCCCTCCTCAAAGAGCATAACAGAAAGGACGAGTATTCTATCCCCTGCAAGTAGAAGTAAATAACTATGCCTGGCAAATCAATATTTTTTCCCTACAAATATGCCAAAAATTCCATTTATATTGTTATGGTACCTTAGAAAATAGAAATTACTCACTAAATCACATGGTATTACTTGATCTAAGCAACCAGTAAATTGGATCATTCAAAATAAGGGAATATATTTTCTGGTCATGGGTGGAAGGTTCCTCAATATGGACAATCTGTGAAGTAACAGTCAAAAATATTCATTTCCTTTTCTGGAATTCTAGTATTGAATCACCAAGGCTGATTTTGAAGACATACAATTATTTGGTCAAGGAAACTGGATACACATTCCAGCAAACTCAGCACATTTTTTTTCCAACATCACATCTCAAGACACTGCAGAATGCAACAACTGCAATCTCCTCACCCTTTCTATATCTCTGAGGTCAAATGGATGGAATTAATTCAATACTCGTGTCCTGACACTCCCTCGTCTTCTGCTTAAGAATCTCCTATGAGGAGGAAGCATGCACATTTTTTCCATTCCTTCATGATAATAAGTTTTTCCTTATGTCCTTTCAGGCTGATTTGTGGTTTTAAGAACATACCAAAAACAGAACATAGAGATGGGACCGCTTTCCTCAAAGCAGAAATTGACTATTTCAATAAAAACTGACATTTTTATCCCTGGGGAAAATTTATATTTGGTAGGCAAGTCAAATCTCCCCTCAAATCAGGCTCAATACCCCATGAACTTCATGGACACATTCTTGTATATTTCTAAACAGCAACAGGGAAATAGTCTACTATTCTCTTCCATGATTTTTTTTCTGACTTCCTAGTCTAATCTACAGCTTGTAAATTCCTGGTGATCTGTCTTCCACATACTAACCAAGTTACTAGTCAGTTGATGATACTAAGGTTTTAAAACCTGCTTAGATGCTGCCATCATTAATATATAAATAAGCAGCCATTTATAAAATAGGATCCTAGGGCATTAGTTATGGGGTAATACATTAGAGCATAGAGCCAACCGTACAGTAAGAGCATACCTGCTTTAAATAGTATATTTATAGAGACTTTCAAGCTAAATCATTCACATAGCTCAATACACATGGCAACTATCTGAAAGAAAAGGGATTTATAACATAAACAGTGTCATGTGATAGAAGACAGCATGGAAAATTCATATAAATCTTTTCTGTGTATTTTTTATAGAACCATACAAAGTTTATGACTATATTTCAGCAGTTCAATAGAAGTTAATATATCTGACTTGTAATTAAACCTTGTAATTAATTAACTATACAGGGAATGTAAAATGAAAAGAAAATATTCATTTTTAATTTCTCTTTCTTTTAATTTTTTTTTTTTTAAATCCTTATTAAATTCCACCTTTACATGAAGGAAATGTGAGGGAAAAACTGGGAGAAAGGGCAAATACCCGCCCAAAAAAGCCCCTAAAAATACTGAGGTAGCATAAATGTTTAGTTGCTCCATAGAATAACTCTTTTGTGTCTAGTTTATCTTTCAGTTCTAAAATTCAGTTTCAAAATGGCCTTAAAGGCTATCTATATAAAGTGCTATTATTTGATTTTCAAATATTAGCTCACAAATCATCATATCTAACTTTTGCAGCTATATCACTTGCACACTTACATCTTTAAAACAGTATTTGCTATTTGCAATAAAATTCTCTAACTTGCTACTGAACAATTTTAGTTGTCAAAGCATCCAAGATTTTGGACAAAAAGATGTCTTTAAAAATTGCACTTAGCAACTATTCAGGATACTTTCTATAGATAAAAGATTCTGGCAGTGTTTTAAGACAAAAGGTACTAAAAAAATCCCCCAAGAAATAAGTCATATCTAATTTTAAAGGCTTTTGATAAGACAGAACTTTTTGTAAATTGGGAGACAGTGCTTGCAAATCTCTGGCAAGGAGCTTCCATAATTTTCTCTATTGTAAATGAAATTACTCTGTAAAAACTTTTCCATATTAAAATCCTGGCCTTAACGTATTCAGTGCTTTACTTGTGAAATCATTGAATTATTATCAGCAGCTCATATGTCAAGACTATATAGCTTTTGGAAGGCATTCTCACTTGAACTCACACACTATACAATTCAACAAAAACAGTTCTTGCAGCTTTTTTACCTTCCTTTGAATATCAAGTTGGATAAGACTATATTTTTTAACCTCAGAAAAGGTTTTAATTTTTTTCATTAATATATTTACATGTTATTTTAAACTAAATTCAATTCTCATAAGACCAATCCCAAAAAATAGGGCGGGACGTTCCTTGAAAGATATTTTAGAATAATGTTCATTTATTTATTCATCACATTTCTACACCACCCATCTCACCTAAGTGACTCTGGGAAGCTTACAATAAAAAACATCATAGTATAAAAACATAAATAAGAAAAATTTTAAAAACAACACTTAAAAGTATTACAAGTTAAAAATTTAATAAGGTGCAGGGAACACCCTCACAACATCAGCTATCCCCAGAGTTGGATATTACTCTTTGAATCCCATGCCAATTGGCAGAACCATGTCTTAACATTCTTTATGAAGGCCAGAAGAGCGGGGGACCACCTCGCCTTTGGGGGAGGGGTAAGATGTTCCAGAGGGTGGAAGGCAACAACAGAGAAGGGTCTCTTCCTAACCTTTTATAATTTACTTTTAATGGTTGAGAATGGATGTGTTCTAAGAATAGTTTCTGGATATCAAAACTGCACACAACTTCTGTTCCCATAATATGCAACTGTAGCCCGAGTTAACTTCACAATAATACCTCCTTGTGTTCTTCACTCTGAACCAACATTAAAAATACACACATATAGAGAGTGAGGAACTCTATAGATGGACTGGGCTGCTTTTATTAAAAATAGAAGAAAATCATTAGTTAGTTGTTGTCTAAGAGTCAGGAAGCCTCTTTCCCATATAAGGAATAAATACTGTGCTCCCATTGACTAGAAACTTTGAGAAAGTTTTCTTTTTCTCTATAGCACAGATGTAGGTTATGGGTCACATTTTTTCCACTGCGTTAATTTCATTAATTGCTATATGCCCCTGACATTGTTGTACCCATTATACTGATATAGGATTAAAATAAAAATGACAGAAAGGTAGATCATTTTTTTTATCTAAGCATTACAAATTCATTAGTAATAGTATGATAAAATAATCTCATCAGCAAATTTCTCAGCTCCTCAAAATCATCAAACTGTAAATATATAGAAAATATAAACATGTTAAATAGTTCACAAAAAGTACATCAGCTGGTAAAAGTGAATCCATCTAAAGATAATTTTTATTCTATGAATTGTAAAAAACACATACACACAAACCAGGAAACATTAAAAGAGACTTATTTTTCAAGCTAGGTTTTATCCCTTCTTTGGATCCTAATGCAAATGTTTTGTTGTTTCTTCTGCATTTAATCTGTAATAAAATATTACATGGGCAATTAATAACAGATCAATCCCATTATTATGTCTCTCAGTTTTGCTAAGTTAGTTGCTAATTGAAAAGGATCGAATTGCCTTCTCTTCCTTTCAAACACAATGAAGATTTTGTGATAAGAATTTCCATTCCCTTCTTCAGCTTATTGGATATGTGCAAACTGGAGTAAATGTGAATTCATCAACTCACTTCCTTTGCTGGAAGAAAACAGCTGAGCTAGTTCTCCAAGGGTACATTCAGAAGGTGCTAACCACCCCTATATTACTGACAAAGTTCCCAGTCTCACTGATGTGTAAAGAACTGATACTTGTAAATCTTATACTTGTAAATACTTGTAAATTGATACTTGTAGAGCCAAACCAAAGGAAGATGCATATATGGGCATTGGCTTTCATCACTAAACGGAACAAATGAAAGTAGCAATTCATTTTACATCCATAATTCTTCCTTCTTTCATTTCCCTCAAGCCAATGTCAGAGAAATGCACTGCTTTATTTAAAAAATAAAGATAAATAAAAAGAAAGATGCAAAAGAATGATCAAAATCTGTTCTTGGTTCTTGGAAAGAACACATACCTCTATAATGCATTCATAAGAAACACTGTCAAATTTGCATTTATAATATTTCCAGCATTCAGAACGTTTTTTGCAATATATTATTCTAATATGTTATTTTTCTGTTGATTAAAATGGTAGGCATAGTATTTGTACTGATAGATGTGTAACTTTTATCCAGCACATATATAAACAAGGTGATATTTTTAGTAAGAGCATTCACCCTGGTGACTGAATTCACTCACTGTATGAAGCCGTAATTTATTCATTATTTGCGTCCCACAGTCACATGAACTTTGCATTTACTTCCAAATTTTCGCAAAACTGGCCCATAGTGAATCATGGGTTCACTCAACAACTATGGTGCTCACTTAATGACTGCTACAAAAATGATTGTCAAATCAGGTTGGTCACATGACTGATTCACTTTATGACCATCACAAGTTAAAATCATGATGGGCAGGCTCCATTACAGTCATAACTCGAGGACTACCTATATAAATATGATACAAAAATTAGAAAAAAACACGGACTGGTTCCAGATGTAATCTTTCTTAAAAGTGGATCTATTCGGCTCAAAGTGTACAAAAATAGTCTTGGTTCAAATGATTCCTTAAGTCTACTCTAGGCATGATATTGGATTGAAAAGACTATTATAGAAGACTTCATTATAATACTTGCAAGCCACCTAAACTTAACTGCTATGTGTTAATTATGTGTCTGGGCACAGTAATTCTATGGCCTTACTGAAATAACCTTTGTAAGAGTCCTATAAATAATCTGTCCCTAAGAGGCTGACTGAAAATGTTAATATTCAAAGCAAGGAAGGAAAAAACATTCATTACCTTCGTGTTTCAGCGGCTGTAACTTCCTAAGTCATGTAGCTCCCAGTGTTTTGTTTCCAGTCTGAACATTAATTTCTATGGGGTTTTTTCCCCTCATGGTAAGAAAAGATATTCTAATTGTTTTATTGCTTTTTTCTGTATCTTTTAAGCAAACATTTCTTTAGTAATGCAGAAAATCATGGATAATGTCGCAATCATTTCCTATTCTGATTCTGTGACTATGCTTCTACTATAGTACATGAAAAAGTTAGCCCCATTTCCTTCTGCAAAGTTGCACACCTACAAAATAGCTTGTTTATGAGTTAAGTGTCATGCACTTAGCTCATGATTTGTTTATATTAAGCTGTATGATTAGCATGAACTGGAACTTGTAACCACATAGCACACTTACTTCTCAACAGCCTGCAGATAGTTGGTTTATAGATGTAGTTGTCTTGGAGGGAGGGATACAGCAGACAAGGAAAGGATAACAAATATTGCCTGTCATTGTAGCCGCATTATTGGATAGAGAACTGTTGAGAATAGTCTCAAATGAAATTATTTACAGGTCAAGACAACCAGCAATTTGGACTCATTGGCTCTGTATTCCAAAATAAGGCTACAAAAATTGAAACGTGAGAAAATTGTAATTTCCTAACAGATTTTCCTGTTTCAGTTGATATCTTTGTACAAAAAGGAAATTCCCAAACTCAGTCACTGAATGAAAATTAATCTTTTCAGGCATCAACTGAATTTTGAAAAGTAAAATAAAGAGTAACAGAGAGACCTATCTCAATAGTTTTACACAGTACATTAGCTGTGTACAGCAGTTTACATGACTGCTAACACGACTGCTAACATCTTGACAAAGCATATATTTTATAACCTTAGATAATCATGATCCAGGTTGTGCATTCTTATCCATGCAAGCCTAAACTGTATGAAGGAAATAAAATCTGCTGAAATAAAGCATTGAAAGGCAGACTGTAAAGTTACAGTTTTTTCAATACTAGATTTTATCTGAGCAATTCCATATATGATTCACACATACACCATTTTTCTTTGTTCTCAGAGAGACGCTGTAAGGTCAATTAATTTTTAACAAGTGGATTTCAGTTCTAGGATACCCAAAACTGCAAGAAACTCAAACAAGATAATCTGCATAAATCTAACTAATCTTCTGAACAGAAAGTCAACATTCACATTCTGTAGGCATCACATATTCTCAGTCTCTGTTGCAGCTTATTTTAAGGGGACTCTCCCTACTTAAGAATTGTTGAGAAGACTTCCGGTTTGCCATCGCGGCCGCCGCGGCCGCTGAAAGGCGAGCTCCATCTTCCGCGTTCGGTTTCATTCCGCTGGGGGACCCTGGAAAGGGTCAAGAGTCGGCCTGTAGGGGCGACCAGCAAGGAGGGGACCCCCACTTGATCACGGGAGGGCGGTAGCCCTCCAAACCGGCAGACGAAAGACCGGCCATAGAAATATGGCTCGTCACTATGACTTCCGGTTTCGGTCGCAGCGCAGGCGGTCGCGCAAAGAATCTGCTCTCTTTGCTGGCCGGTTTCCCCCCGCCGGTAGACCCTGGACAGGGTCGAAAGTTGCCCTGCAGGGGCGACCACCGCTGAGGAGGACACTCGTTGACGGCGGAGGGAGCGGCAGCTCCCTCTGTGGTCCGAGACAGCTCCTTTGGGCCGATCATCTAGCTGCTTCAGCCGAAAGTCACAGCAACATCTAAGCGAAAATAACTGGGTGAGACCTTTCCTTCCCTCTTGATACCCTATTTACATTCCTGTGAAAAGCTTCTAGAATTATTTCCCTATTTTAAGAAAGCGGCGTTCGGATACGTGGGAAAACGAGCTTTGAGAAAAATAATTAATTTTTACTGACTATTTGAGCTGTTGGATTTCGTGGATCCTGAAAAAAATCCTTACTGGGAAGGTGGATTTTCTTTCTCTTTGCCTGCTTGTCTTTAGCCTAAGTGGAAGCCTTTAGGGAGGGGGGTGGAGTGTTTTTCTTCCTCCCCCCCTTCTGAACATTACTGTTTATTTAAAAAAAAAATTCCGGCTATCTGGGCGGTTTTTTGTGGATTGAAGTTGCAAGAAAGTATCCATTTTAAGCTGATAACTTTCACTTTGCTTTGTCGGATGTGTACTCAGCCTAAACTTGGCGTGACGCCCAGACATTCCTATCTGTATTGAAACCAGCTGAAGGGTTTCATTTTTTTTCCCTTTTCCTTCTCCTAGTAGTTTATTTTGACTTTACAATACAAAATATATTTCCTAGAAAAATGGATTTCTTCTCTTTTTTGGATTACAATATAATAATTGACTTTTAAGGCACCTTTTTCTATTACTATTTTGGATTACAAATTGGATATTCATAATACTGACTTTGATTTTTTCTGCCTTTATCTTCTTGTTTGGCTTGACTTTTTTATTTTTTCTTATTTCTGTTTGGATATTACATTTTATAATTTTGCTACTATAGAATTTTTATTTGACTTACGGTAGGAAAAATTTTGGAATTTAAAGATTTTATTACTATTTTGGATTACAAATTGGATATTTTTTCTTTTAATAATATTGACATTGGTTTTTTTTTCTTGCTTTTTTCTTTTTCTCTGGCCTGACTTTTTTGCTTTTCTGTTTGGATCCTATACCTTATACTACTTCTACTACAGAATTTTTATTGTTGTATTTACCTTCTAAGCTGAACTTTCACCAAAAAACTAAGACTACTTTATTATTGAAATGGAATTTTACCCACAGCTTGACTATGGACTTTTACTAGAAAAAAATTTGGAACTGAAAGAACAATTCAGAATGAACATGAAAGATGATGTTCCAGAGTTAAAAATTGAATCTCAAACTTTTACTGACCAATTTATAGACCAAGGAACAACAGAGGAAGAACAGATCAACCCTAAAGAGGCCGACATACAACTACATTCACAACTTAACGAGATGGAGGAAACATATCTACAATCTATTGAAGAGGATCCAACCAACACAGAGGAAGAGATTACATCTCATATGCAAATTATGGAGAATCTTGATGACCAAAGGTGGATTCCAACTAAAACACCTATAATCCTAAAAGCAACAGGAATTGATTTTCAAATACGAGACATCGAAAACGCTGACAACATGGATAAACAACGAATAAATACCATACTGATTAAGACTGACTATATAGTGCAGACAACACTGGAAAAAAGAGAAGAGGACTACGATCAGACTCAATTGTGGAGAAATATGTATAACCAAATATTAAGATTTGATGAGTCAGAGGCTCTTTTGTGGAAACCTGCTTGGCACAAAAAGAAAGCTAGAATTAGGTTTAAAAATGAGAGTTAAAACTTTATTTGACGGGTTAAAAAGGCTTTTAGAGATTTTGACTGAGTTAATACTATCGAGATGAAAATTATGGATTTAACTATGGTTGGGATGTAATTTGACTATGGTTGGGAAATGTAATATGGAAAAGGTGGTAAACAAAAAGTTAATAGATGAAGAAATAGAATACAGACTGGAAATGAAATAAGGTGTCTGGTGGAATAATATGTTTTCTTTTTATAAGTATAATGATTTTGATAGGATTTAAATTTTAGGTAAGGAGTTAAAAAGGGATTTTAAAGGTATGGATTGATTTATAAAATATATATTTGAAATAGAGTAGAATAAGAGATAGAATTTAATTGGGAAGTATAAATAGAATGGTTGGAATAATATGTATATTTTAGAACAATTTATATTTTATTGTTTATTCAAGGCCAAATTGGAAATTTTAAATTCAAAAATGAGTTGGATCGATATTGGTGAAATATTACTGATATTTTTTCTTTTATAATGATTGAATGCTAATTAGAAATGTATTAATTTGATTAGGTTAAAGCAATTGAGGAACTTTTAGAGATATGGATTGATTTAGAAAATATATACTTGATAGAGTACAGGAAATAGGATATAGTTGGGAAGTATTAAAATATAATAGTTGATATAATATGTATATTTTAGAAATAATTATTGTTTTATGGGAAATTGGGAGACCCGAAATGTAACTTATGTGTTCATTTTAGGCTAAAGTGGAAAATGGTAATTGTAAAATAGTTAAACTTAAAAACAGGATTTTGATTGATATAAGTGAATTACTACTGATATTCTTTTTACAATGATTGGATTTTATTTAGAAATGTATTAATACTAGGTTATAGCTTGAGGGAAATAGAGAAGGAACTTTTAAGGAATTATTGAATTATTTATGTTTGATTATATTGTTTTGTTTGGATGATTGACCACCCTATCTTCACGTAGATTCTTAAAGCACTTTGATGTAAAACCAAAAAATACCAATAAAACTTGTTTAAAAAGAAAAAGAAAAAAAGAAATATGGCTCGTCACTAGGCTGCAGACAGCCGAAGTCAAACTTACCAACAGGCACTTCTAAAGCAGCGCAGATGAGACTGGGTGAGATCTGAACCTCTCTTCAATCCTAAGTATTTTCTTCTCCTGTAAAAGCTACCCAAAGTATCTTCCCCCCTGTGAGGAGAGAGGGAAGAGAACTTCTATCCCACCCTCTAAGAATAGTGGTGACTGACTATCCAGGGAAGTTAAAACACTGAAAGAATAACCTTAATCTAACTGGATTTATATGCTTCTAAAATTTGGGGACCAAAAGATTTCTTATCTTTACTGAAGACTTTGGTTTTTATTTACAAAAAAGAAATAAAATTGGAAAAAGGATTATAAAAATTTTGGACTAAAAAAACCTTAAACTGCATTGGTGACATCTTGTGGCCAAGTTTGATATTACAACCTGTTATTGTCTAAAGGAGACTTGGCTTGAAGCCCAGACTACAAATAAGACTTTTTCAACCTTGACAAATATCAGCTGTGAGAAGCTCAGCTGTGTTCTATCCTCAGTTATAAAATTATTTTCATTCTCTGACTTTAAAGCCCTCAATTTAACACACCAATAAGAGAATATGGATGAAGACCAGGAACAGATTTTTTTTATGTTGAAAGCAATACATGAAACCATTCTTTCAGCTTGTGATGAAATAAGATGCTACAGAAAAGAACAAGATGTCAGCCTAGATATACGAACCCAAATTTTGATTACAATTAAAGAATCAACTACGCAGAAGATAACAGAAGAAGTGGAACAATTAAATACTACGATAGAGGATTCAACTGACCAACAAATACAGTCAATGGAAAATCCAGAAAAGGTACTGACAATACTGAAAATGGAAAAGACTTTCTATATAAACCAGAAGAAACTTGAGGAGCAAGAAGAACAGACCGAAGGGAAGACAAACATATCAGGACAACTATGGGGATCTGGAATAATAGAGAGACGATTCGCTAGCCCTTCCAAAAAAATGGTGACTGGATGGTCTCTTTTATTTCAAATAATATATATAACAACAGAGGGAGATCTATTTGATGACTTAAAAGCACTGACATGGAAGGCGAGCTGGCAAAGGAAGAAAACCAGAATAAGGCTGAAGAAAATTGGGGTTTTGATTTATTAGAGAGGATTTTATATTACTAATTAAAATAGAATATACTCAAATAGACAAGATATGTATTTTGAATACTAGATTTTGTTATGAATTGAGATAAAGAAAATTTTGGTCACTTAAAACTTGGAAATATAAATATTAAAAGTTAAATTTGAATATTGATGGGGAATTAAAAATTGGGGAAAACAAATAAATAGGATATTGCCTATAAAGATTGAATGTAAAAATAATTAAGATATGTATAAGCTAAAAAATTATTGATAAATGTAATAAACATGTTTTTATTTAGTTGATATAATAAGAACTGTATTAGCTTAAATATGAGACAGTAGATATTAAGGGAAAAGAGGAAATATTTGATGTTGAAATAGGGAAAATTTTGGTCATTAAATTTAAGACATTTGGAAATTAGTTGAAAATAAAGATGTTATACTGTATTATTAACTAGATGATGTAAGATGGTGGGAAATAGAATATACTCAAATAGATGTGTATCTTGAATATTAGACTTTGTTATGAATTGTGATAAAGGAAACTTTGGTTACCTAAAACTTGTAAATTATAAATATCAAAAGTTAAATTTAAATATTGATGGGAAACTAAAAATTGGGGAAAACTAACAACAGGACATTGGTTGTCTATAAAGATTGAATGTTAAAGCAACTAGGATATGTATAAGCTAAAGATTTATTGATAAATGTAACAATGCTATTTTTACTTAACTGATATAATAATAACTGTATTAGTTCAAATATGAGACAGTAGATATTAAGGGGAAAAGAGAGGAAATATTTGATGTGGTAGCTTGAGATTTGTACTAAAGATTTTTGTATGTTATTGAATTATCGATTAACCAGCCACCACGTTGCTTTTTAAATACTTAAATGTAAAATTAGAAAATCAGTAAAATATTACAAAAAAAAAAGAATTATTGAGAACTTTTAAACATTATTTTTGAATTTCTCCAAAGTTTGGTATTCCTATGAATATATAACACAGTTTTTTTCTATTATTAGAGGAAACATTTCAGAGGATTTTGCTGAGTAGGAAACTTCAACATCAGTTTTAAAGTCCAGTGGTCCAATTAATAGTATATGGCTTACCACATTTCATACTCATTACCAATGTAAATTAGTTTCATATTACAGGATATGAGAGATTGGTTTAAGCCATTGAGTTACATTAAGTAATGGTTAAATGCAATATGTAAACGGAGTCATTTAGACCAAAGCCCAATAAACAAGCTAACCACAAATCAGGAACTCTACAGCAATTCTATAAGATATTTAAACAATTATGATTATATGTAAACCATGTGGTTACACATACAGTATTGTCCACTCATTGAGGGGAGCAAAACTTACCAAAACACACATCATTATTACTCACTGTATACAGGAAAGGTTTTGCCTAGCTTCAGGCTAAAGATAGAACTTCACAACTGTTAATCCTCTAGAGAGCTGAATAGCCTATTGTGGCCTATATTAACACTTGTTTAGTATATGACTATAAATGAGTAAGTTTCATCCTTTAATCCACTATTTCAGGTTTAAGTGTTCGCATGGCTATCTTAAAAAATTCTGGCCTTCATTCAAAACAATTTCTTCCTGTCAAATCAGATTGCAACATACAATTTTGAATAGCATTCCAACAGTTGCATTTTAAAAGTTTATGGGAGAAAGAAAAGAAGGCAAGGCCCCAGACAGGGAAAAGTAAAAAGAGAAATCCCAGCCAAATATTAATTTTCAACCTTATTTGTAACATGCTTAATTCAAGTGGCAGCATGTTGGAATGCAATCTTAATCCAGAGTAGCACAATTGCACAATACCTATTAACTTTAGTAATATCTGAAATAGTCTCAGTAGGTTAATAAAAGCCAGGCAAAGACAGGGAGAGAGAAAAAAGCATAAAACTAAGCTCTCCTTGCTTCTTTAAAATCACAAAAAATATAGCTGGAATTCAAACAGGTGAATAGACATTTATATGATATTTGCCAGATTTCATTGGTAAACTGCATTCTGCTGGCAATTGTGGAAAAGACTAATTGATCTCAGGTGCATTGCACACAAGCTATAGGGTATCCCATTGTGTTTTAAATCATTGGCAGGCAACTAATTTTCCAAAAAAAAAAAGACAAGGCAGGGACATTAGAACTTACCTTTCTCTAAAAAACAAATCTTTAATCCCAGGGCGAACATCCATGGCTCTCCCCAGCTTGAAGATCAAGCTCTGTTAATTACAGGCAGCTGTACTCACAATAATTTAGAAGTAGGAAATCTTGAGTACAACTATCTATGCAAACCTAGAGATAATATTGATGTAGTCACCTCCTCCAGGGCTCACACAGTAGCCAATCCTAGTGGATACAAAAAGAGCAATCTCTCAGTCATTTTGTTGCCAGATACCATAGGTTTCAGCCATACCTTACTGCTTAACTTCTAGATCAGAGGTCTTCAAACTTGGCCCTTTTATGACTTGTGGACTTCAACTCCCAGAATTCCTCAGCCAGACACGCTGGCTAAGGAATTCTGCGAGTTGAAGTCCACAAGACATAAAAGGGCCAAGTTTGAAGACCCCTGTTCTAGATGAAGCCTCTGGGAGAAGTCATCCCTTGGCAAAGGGATGACTATGCTGATGTTATATCAGCATAGTTATATATCTCCCATTGGCATGCACAAGAGATTCAGTAGCAGTCTTGACCTGGAGGCTATTAAAAGTCTCTACGAGGAGAAACAGGATTAGAATTTAACAGAGTGGCTATGAATTCAAAGTTTTGACAGTTCAGAGACAGTCAATTCTTTAGTCTGAATGGGGCAATGCTTCCCCATATGGAATTAGCCCACAATTATGGGGTCCTTCTCTGGAACAGAAGGTGGAGGCTATTGTCCTAAGAGCCTCTGGATAATTACATCTTGTGCAGGAGCTGCACTGGCTGCCACTTTGCTTGTAAGTGTAGTTTAAGATGCTGGATGCATTCACAGCCTAAATATCATGGATTATCTTCTCCAGGTTGAATCTGCCTATGTTGAATCCACATGCACTCCAAGCTCAGCCTTCTCACTGATGCCCCCTCCCCCGGAACTGTTTATTCCTGGACATCTGGGCCACACCCTCCTTACTTTTTTTTCAGAGAGATATTAAAACAGACTTTTCACCTGGACATGAGTAAGATTATTCTATTAATGATGGCCCATTAAAATGATTGGTTATAATTAATTGATTTTTGTTTTTAATCACCCAATATTCCCAATATTAATACCATAAGCCACTCAAAGACTCCAGAAATAAAACATGTAAGTTGAATAAATGAATGAAAGAAGTCACAAAATGATGCATTCTAGGAAAGGGAGGAAGATGGGGAAAGGTATCCCTCCTCCAGTTTTAAAAAAAAGCAACTGCAGCACAAAATGAAGGAATACAAACTTTGCTGCTAATGTCACAGACCTAACAGCAAGCTCTTACCAGCAAAATGAAATACGTGAATATCAAAAAGCACAGATTTTTCAACTCACCCTGAGTTGAAAAATCTGTGCTTTTTAATACAAATTTCATACCATCTCTATATTTAATAAATAAAGCCAAAAGTTAAGTAAACAGGATCAACCATGTCAAAATCTGCTTAGGACAGCATAAAAACATTCAAGGGGGGAAAAGCAATCTAAAATTTTCCCTCAGAAAGGAGAAAACAGCTTTGGTACAAAACAACTTTAAGATACTGTTGAGTTCTAAAGCTACACGAGGGTCAGCTGGGGGGGGGGGAAACAGCAACCCCCTGCATTTCTTACTTTTGTTCTGTAATCCCAACATTCACCCTGCTCTCCCAAAGCGTTATTTCTACACATAAGCATTTTAGGGCTGCAGAAACTAGACAATTTTGCATTTTATAAAAGACCACTTTATTTCCTTTTTAGGACCATGCTAAAAGATTTCTGAAGGTTTGGTGCCCATGGCAGTTGGCAGCTGCAAACATCCGACTGAAAGCCCCCGTCTGCTGCTTCACAGCTTCCAGTCGAGGGTGTTTACAATCGCTCACTGTCAACAGCAATATTCGTTCCTTGGTTGTGGTTTTCTCATTAACCTACAACTAGATCCAGGCAGGTTGACTTAAGAGAATCTTCCATCATCAACTCCGCTTCAGGTTGCCATACCACTGGAGCGGTTTCCAAAATTTCCATCTGCAGAAATCTATGTAATCAATACGATGTAACAGGCAAGTATCCCAAGTATAGGATTCCTATTGAGTTAAAAAATGTGATGAGTAATATATTCAGCTGCTCCTTAAGATTAGCCTGCTTCAAGAAAATCAGTATTCACTTTACCCAACCTGGACCAATAGTTCCAAAATATCTAATGAGCTATCAGCTACTGTAACATCTCCATTAATTTTTAAATATATTTTATACTCACAGAAGCTCTGCCATAACCCTAATGTATATTCAGAATATTAAACCTGGATTACTGTGAACAATCCTAATTCTCCTTCTGAAGTCAACGTAAGCACTGCTTAAAGACTGTTTTTATTGTTGTAACAATTACAATGAACAAGAGTGTTAAAATAAAGGCATTTGAAAGATACTGAGCCATTCTCCTCCTCCATCGGTAAAATATTCACAGCGAAAGCTGATACACAAAAATGTTTTAGTTATTTGAAATGCATAGACTTACAGGGTTATTTGCTTCAACTGATAAATGTAAAGGATCCCCATAAATCACCTCTTGGAAAAGACAAGGTTAGATTTCTCTGCACCAAGGTTAAGAAAACTTGTCCTTCAAGAGCAGATGAAAACAAGCTAAATTGTACTAGAAATTGATTCCTTTTATTCACCACTAAAGTCAAAGCAATTAAAGCCTCCCAGGGAAACCACATTTTCTCAATGAATCAAGTTGCTAAGGGAAACAAAGCAAACCTCCAGTGCTATGCATTCCAGGCGTTCTTAGTTCTTGGCATCCTGATAGCATTTCAGAAAAGGATCAACTTTCTATCTTAGAACACATTTCAAACTAGTTTTGGGATTCTAGTTGTAGTATCCAATTTGGTGTAACAATCTACACAGAATATGGAGGACTGAAAAACACCTAGAAGTTTTAAAAGCATTAAAGGAGATGAAATAAATAAATAAAATGCTATGCTGTAAGGAATACCATCAGCAGGTTTTTTTCTACTTTATACTTCCTCACAAAGATTAGCCTTTGTTCCTACAAGCATATCATTTCTAATTTGCTGGGGGGGGGACCCCATTAGAACTCATTAGCTGAAGATCACCATGTCAACAATGCCCCATTTCATTTTCTACATATATGGTTCCTCTCTGACGTCAAACAGATTATATCTGTACCAAAGTCAGTATAAGGTTATGTCTAAAGTGTTTCAGTTTTCAGCATACAATTGGAGTTCCATTATGCAGGACAACGGTATAATAATATGCAATGTTTTCCTGCTTTGTTGACTTTAATCAATGAAGTTTGTTGTTTTTGTTAAAGTTTGTAAATGCTGTCTCAGCATTTCAGTATTTTAGACAAACAAAAGTATTCATTTTGGAGATGGCTGTCAAAGAGTTCCACCCTCAGCTATGACTTATATAGCAAGCAATTCATATATAAAAAATTAATGGCTTTGCAACTATTCCTATCTCAGAAAAGAAAGCAAATAAATTATTTGTCAAATGAATGGGAGGGCAATTCTAATAAAGAAATTATAGCTTAGGGTCAATGGAATGCAATACAAACTGCTTTCATACAGATGAATTCAATCGCTACCACAATCAAACACTCCTGATCAAAACACGTCTTTTTGCAAACTTTTATTTAAATTAATTTACAGAGGCTAATCCATGGCCAGAATCCAAAGACTAAATAAATCAAACTGATGTTTGGACTAATTTTCATTCAGACCCTTGTATCATGTAGACAGCTGGTTTTGAAACACAGGTAAGCTTCAACAACTTCCTTTTTAATATACAAGAACATTTCTAATCCTGATCAATATGACCAAAGCAGAATTAAGAGATTATTTTTTTAAAAAAATTGCAATGAAGGGGTAACACTTTCAAAGCTTTAATAAAGTTCCCTATGAGTTGAGTTGAGTTTAATTTCATTAACTCTTAGGGACTTCACAGACACATCCAAGTAGTTACTTGGGCAACAATTCAGAAGAAATTTATAACTGCTTTTTTCCAGCGTGTCTTTTCAATGCCCCAATCTAACCTACAATATCTCTGGTATGCCTGGTATCTCTGTAGATCAAGGTACTAACTAAGCCCAGCCCTGCTTAGTTTCTCAGTCCAAACTAGGCCATTCAACAATTATGCCATTTGCTGAGACCTTGCCAAATACCAGAGGCATTAAACTGTATCATGTCCTTGCTCTAAATATTTTGGAGAAGTTTTTTAAACCTAAAGGAGAGAGAATGAATTTCCCAAAAGCTGTCAGTTTACATTCCAGTAGATCACTTTTTTCCTGTCTCAACAGATGGCTGCACCAAGCTGACTTTGTCTGGGCTAGGAAGCTAAAAAAGGTCAGGCTGTTTTGAAGCTGGACAGGACACCACCACAGAATTCTATGCTAAACTGGTCAAGTCAGAAGATACTCCAACAGACGGCAATAACAAACAACTTATATAATGTAACTTTAGAAAATTGTATGTCGTGCTCACGTAATTATTGGGAATCAAGCACCACCTAGGTAAAACCCATAATTTTTACACTTTTCTGATTTTGATAAATATTACTGTTGGGAAAAAACAACTTTCCCAAAACAGTCATATGGATTATTACAATCAACTGGATTATCAGTGTCCTTTCATAGAAAATATTTCATTCCTTTCATATAAATGCTCCCCAGTTAAAAATGTTTTTTTAATACTGGCAAGTTCATCACTGGGAGACTAATTCTATGTTTAATTTTAATATTCCTCAAACTATTCAGTATTTTCCACTGAAAGATTTCTGGAAATGGGAATATTACTGTCCCTGGTCAATATATGCCATATAGTAACTTAATTCACTATGCATCTGCACTCTTCGATTCTTATTTTCTGAAATTAATTCCATAATGTTCACAGGTAGATATTCCAAAATAGAACACAGAGTGTGGGACATGGGAAACATGGAGCAACACCTGTTTTGTTGAGTGCTAGAACATTAATTAAACCCCACATCTAAATGAGCAAAATATATTAGTTTACCTGGCTGAATTATCTAGTTGTTAAAGAAATGGAATTCTTACTTACAAAAATCCAATCTTCTCATTTGAACACCTAAGACACCTCATACATTTTTAGGATCACTGTTCTTGTCAGCCAACCTCCTAAAAATCAAATTAAGAATAGTGAAATATTCATTACTCTATGCTTTCATGAGATTCAGAATCTTGCAGCATTATTGAATTAAGTTTTCCTAAGAAAGCAAAGAAAATAGTAATGGACAAGAGAGCAATGTTTGCTAAATGTAGTGAAAATAAATGTACTCCCAACATTATTTGTGTTAAACAATCTTAACTAGCTAGCCTTAGTTCAGTGTGTTTTATAATTTAGAAATTAGAAAATAAGTCAAAAAGCTATATTTAGACATTGAGTTAAACCATGAAATAAGTTTGCATGATTTTTTTTCAGCTTAAGTTGTAATAATGGGCTACATGAGTGCTAAAATTTAAATTTCAATCTTAAATTTAGGATATTATATTGACTTAAACTCTGTGGATTACAAATAAACCATGTGTAAAATAAATCATGGCTTAGCATGCTGTGTTATGTGAACCTAGGCCTTATACAGGTAGCCCTTGATATACGAACACAATTGAGCCCAAATTTTCTGTTGCTAAGCAAGGCAATTAAGTTAATTTTGTCCCATGTTATAACCTTTTTGCCACACTTGTTAAGTCAATCACTGCACTTGTTAAGTGAATCGTATAGTCAAGTAAATCTGGCTTGACGTTGCTTGTCAGAGACAGCTGGGGAGGTTGCAAATGATAATCACATGACTCCAGGATGCAACTGTAATAAGTACATGCCAGTTGCCAACTGTCTGAATTTTGATCATGTGATCATGGGGATCCTGCAATAATGAAGTGTGAAAACCAGTTATAAGTCATTTTTTTCAGTGTCACTCTAACTTCAGTCATTAAATGAATGGCTTTAAGTCAAGGACTACCTGTACAAACTTGATTACATGCAATTTAATGTCATGATATCAAATCCATTCTCCATACATCAGTACAGAAATATTATAGTGAATATGAGTTGTTTTATGAACCACAGCAGAATCGGAGAAGTAAACATCATTGAACTAAATTGGATTTACTTCTTAATAAATTTGCACTGAACAGAAATATGAAGTCATTTTTCAAATTCTAGAGAACAGACAAATTATTTAATATGCTGGATCTTAATAGTCTTCAAAATAAAATTCCAATATAATCATATTATAAAAGATTGACTACTTATTAGAAAACTCTGTTTCCATTATGGCTTAGAACTTTCTTCTAATTGCCTATATATCTAAACATCTGCCTATCCCAGGTCTTTGGGAAGGATTCAATAAGTGGCTAAAAATGCCAAATCCAGTCTAAACATCTGGCTGTGTGACAAACCATTATAACTGGCACTTTTAACACCATCAAACAGTGGGAAGACTTGATAGGTGGCTAAAATGCCAAATCCAGTCTAAATATCTGACTGACTATGTGACAAGCCATAGTAGCTATTGTCTTAGTAAACCAAGTAAATATTTATCATTGCAGTCATTATCAGGGTTTTTTTTTAAAATGGAATGTTTATTTTTTTGGAGTATTTTGTAACTTATGCAGGAAGACATATTGGGTAGGAAAAAATACTCCTCACTGAAGAATATTCTAAGGTGGAGTATTTATTGTAAACCCCTTTAACAGAAAGGACTCTTAGTTGCAATTTTGCACACTATATGTATAGAGAAAAGCCTATAGCTAACAGCCTAGATATTTTAATAGTTCATTAACTAAGCCCCCACTTTGAACCACTGACAATATATTTGCAAGGTCACGTACAGTATTTCAAATTCTGTTAATATATTACACCTTTATTCTGGTGCACCAGCAAGTTAACTCTTACTAGAAGCTACATTATTAGCATGTGGGAAATGTTTTAAACAAACTTAAAGCATTCATATACAAAATCTTGCATGAGAAGAAAAGTAACACAAGAAATTTTTTTTAGGTCCTGTTACACAATAACTGAAATGCACATTGTGGTACAATTTGCAGCTTTAAAATCTGCATAAGATTTACTATGTAATTACACCAGGATGCTGTAGTATCTACAGAATTCTGATTGCTGCTCCCACATGCCACATTTTGTAGCTGAGAACTGTACTGGAGCATAAGCATTCACCTTAAAAGCAAGCAAACACTTCCAAGTTATCCATTTCATAGTCTTCAACCAAGACTATAAAATGTCGTTTAAGTGTTTATTTTTAACAGAGGAAAATGAAAAGGACAGAATGGGCTGTGTTTAGATTAGTCAGCTTTCTTGATTGGTATACTTTTCTCTGGAGGGTAGAATATAAAATGTATCCAGATTCTCCCTCCAAAGGCAAAAAACCTACTTTAAACTGTCAGGTTTTAAAAGATTTGGGCTTAGTTCATTTACTTACACCTTTGCTGAATTCACATATCTTGCCAAGCTATATTATTTGCTTAGTTTTGATTCACTTTTGCAAAATCTAGCTGCTATAATTTTAAACTATGATGTATGGCTTAGCATATAGTCAATAAGGTGGCACTTGTAAAATTATTTATAATATACATAAGTCTCAAAACTCAAAAAATGATTAAAATGGTCAACATAGTACAAGTTAGCTGAATCTTGTAAGTTCTCATAACTCACTTTCTTTTTTTAAGTTTCAAAAATGACTAAAAATAATGTATACATGGAATTTTGAAAGTAACTTGGTTCATTAGTCAGAGAAACAATCTATTCTACAACCATATGAAACTATGAACTCATAATGCTAACCTCCAAAAGTCTATTGGAAAGTCCCATCGTGTTCTAGGGGATTTATTTATACCAAGATTTAGCTTCAATCAGGTTGCTTTTCAAGCAAAACACAACAAAAGTTCCCATGTCTTAAAAGTCAAAGCATTGAAGTAAATATTACAATCTATCCTTCAATTTTACTGATCACAGCAGCCAAGAAGTAACGTACACATTTTGAGGGACCAATGAATGAAATACTTCACAACTAGGACATAAGCCCCTACTCTTACTGATGTCAACCAATGCTCTTACTTATGCATTTATATGATGAGCATTGTATTGTGGGATGAGATTTTAACTATGTATCTCTAGTTTTGGTGTCTTAAGTCTATGTTTACCATATTTACATTAAATTACAATTACCTTAAGGCAAGGATAAAGCTTTAGTCATGCCAAACATAACTAGAATTTTGGGAGAAAATCTCCAAAATCTCTAGAGTTTACTTACACTGGCTAAATAACTGTAGAAACCCAGTATCTCTTACCCAAAATTTCTTATTTTCAACTACACTGGCAAATTAACATGAATAAGAAGCACAAGCAATAAGCACCTTAATAATTTAACCACTGGCATTCTACTACAAACAAAAAGGATACAAAATATAGTTATTCAAAAACAATTATGTCCTACAGTGAGAAAGAAGCAAGTTCCAGATGCATACAGCCGAGACAAAAAGTTCTGCCAATTAACTACTACCAAGTTAATTGCTCCAGTAACTGTCCTTCCCAATAGGATAGTTTATGTATGTTCGTATACATTATTTTTGGAAAGCCAACTGTATATAAAAAGCATCCTTGATATGAATGTTTTGGAACTAAGGAAAGTAGATGAATATTCTTGTAATATTTCAGCTCTGTACTAATATTTGAAATAAAGGGCAGCATTTAGCATAATTGCTTTCCTATGCTTCTGTAGTATTTTAACCTAACTTGTTTCAAAATATAAAACTAGGCGTGCCAAGAAAATAAATGCAAGGAATTATAGATCAAGAAATGTTTTAAGAATATGTTCTTCGCTGTACAAGACAGTACATTCAAGGTTATCCATCTAACTATTGGAAACCGCTTCAGGAAACATAAAAAGCTGTTTAATCAGAAAAGAATTTCCACCCTTTTCCTAAGTAGAAGCCACACCCTCCAACTAATGACAGAAAAGCATTTTGAATTAGAACTCTACAAGTGCCCTGCCTCAGGCAAAGCAAGTCTCTCCTATTTTCAGAAAAGAAAAGAAACTCTTGCTCAGTAAGTAGCAATTAGGCTGCAGGATTTATATGCTGAACACGGTCAAATGGAAGAACACCAGATCAGTGGACCATAGCTTTAGTGCACTGAGTATGATTAACAGAATGAGCCTTCAAAGGTCAATTAAATGTCACCACTTTTGAGGGGGAAAGTCTTCTGAAATTTGGTCAGTGTGTAAGTACTGTGTGGTACAAGCAAACATCTTTAATTCTAGCATTTCATAGGAGTTACCCCAATGTCTGTATGTACACACATAATGGATATCTATTTCCTGAAAAAGAATGAGTATTTATACAAGTGGGCAGAATGGTGTTAGTGCTATTAGTTATGTTTAATCAAGTAAAGCAAGGTATTTTTCCCTAGTTTAGAAGAGTTTCAATGGGATGAAATATTTCTTTCCCGAGGTTTTTAACAGAATATTATGGGATGAAGTTGTGATGATAAATTTCTTGAGAATCCTGGAGCATAACTGATGGGGAGGGGGACACAGAAAATACTGTAGAACTTTCAACTTCATTTGAAAAATGAAAACAGTTTCTGCAAAAACATTCTGGTCTTAGTCAAACAATTTTGAAAGTTTTAAACTTATTCTTATTATAGCCCAATATTTCCAATACCCCCAAACAGTAGAGATAATATTTACAATATGCTATAAGTAATGAAATACAAAATCTCTCACACATGCACACACTTGCAAAAGCTGAAAAAAAATCTGCAAGAACTGCAAGTTGAATTATAGTAGCACATCAGGAAAAAAATGTTAGGAGAAATCTTTTAAACAGTCTGCAGTTCTTACAACATATCTTGTCAAGATGGATAAATGATTCAGAAGAATGTTTTTATACTTTTCCCAAGGACAGATGATAAACCTTCACTATGAATAATGAATCTGTATGGCCTCTGTTCTGAAACCCATTAGAAATGACTTACAAGGTCAGCTAATACATAAAGTGATATTAATGGTCTTACTAACATTGAGTGTTAAAAAGATTAATAGATAACATTGATCTCTGGGAGTTTGGGAGAAAGAGCCAAGAAACATAAGTTACATTTTAAAATTGGGAAACCTATCCTTTTTACAAGTACAAGAAAGATATCTCCATTAGATACATCAACAATTTAAATCTTCAAATACAGTATAATTAAACCTGAAGTAGATTAAGGTTGGAATCATACTAAGCAATGGCCTGTTGAAGATGAAAACATATTGACATAGTAAGGCAGAGAAGACAAAATATAATACAACTTAGCAGACCACGTGAACTCAAAAAGATTTCAAGCATATTTAGACCAGAGAAATGCACGTTTAATCTACTAAAATGCGATGTTTAATATTAAATGTACAATTAATTCAGCTTCATCTGCACTTTCGGCCACTTTTTTCAATTCTTCACGCACATAAAGCTCATCAATCATAGATCAAGAGTTCACAAGTTATCCTTCAGTTTCAATCCGAAGTACACCCGCAGTACTTGGAAGTAAACTGGGGCTTCCCTTAACAATAAACAAACACCAAAGCGGAGCGCACAGCTACATTCCCAGCACAACTGGAGCAACTTGATCTGTAGCTCAGTCCACTCAGCCATGAAAGATACCTGTTGCTGCACCTGCAGAACTGGCTCCATTATGTCACCAACGCCAGAGCTTGTAAAGGACTGTAATTTCCCCCTGCAACAAAACTAAACAAAATCAAACCAACCGGCTCGACTTTTTCCGCTTGGATTTGTCGTCACTCTGGAACCAGGCGTCCCTTTGCATTATTATTACTGTTGTTGCTGTTATTGTTATTCCCATATCTGTCTCTCTCTCTGCAGATATCCCACCCAGCCACTCTTCCGTGCCCTCGACAAGCTCTTTTTAACACAAGGCAAAGCGATTCAAGGAAGGAAGGAAGGAAAGAGGAGCCTACTCCAAGCCAAACCCATGTTGTTATGCTTTTAAAGGGGGAAGGAAGCCGAGGACTAATTCCCGCCACACCTCGCCGTCCCACACGAGCTTTGTAAAAATTTTCAGCGGCTCCACAACGTTGCTACTCCGGTGGCGGGACGTGGATTAACAAAACAAGTGTGTGTTGCAAAGCGAGGCAGATCCCTTTTTCCGTCCGATTAGATTTTTTTTTTTTTTTTTTTTTGCCGCGCAGATTATAGGGCAGCGGCAAGGAGAAAAGCCCAAATCCCCAGAGCGACGACTCTCCTGCCTCTGAAGCACTGCCGAGGAAGCAGCAAACGTGGAAGGCGAACGGCGGCGGCAACAGCTTTCCACCTGTGGCGAAGTTCTTGGCGGGCGTCCTTCTCCCGGCGCCTCCCCGAACTTGAGCAGCGCAACAGCCAGAGCCCACCTAGTCAGGCGGTCCGCCAAGTTCTCTCCCGTCTCCGCCCGCTCGCACGTAATTTCCACCCACTGCCTCCGCCCGAGAAGAGTGGCGGTGCCGCCGCCGCCTTTCGGCTCCGTCTCAGCGGATACCCCAGCGCCAAGTGGAAAAGGGAGCGAGGCTACCCCAGGACGCCCCTCCTCCGGCCAAGGAGAAGCAGCCGCTCAACTTAACAGTGACGTGACGCGCTTTGCGTCACGTGGAGTTTGGCCCCAAGAGCACAACTAAGTGGCCCAAGGAAACTCCGTCCGCCATCCTCCCGCTCGCCGCTTTCCCTCCTTCGGGAGCGCGGCCGGCTTGGCATTGTCCGCCCGCCCCTCAACTGTCCTGTGTCCTTCCTTCCTGGCTCCCCAAGGGGGCGTGGGGGGAGCGTCCCTTCAGACTCCACCTCTTCTCTTTGCTTGCAATGTCTTGCCTTGTTCTTTGTTTCTCCAGCTTCTCCCTCCTCCGCCCCCATTGCTTTCCCTTGACAGCTGCGGTTCCTTCCGATTCAGCCGCACTATCCCCCCCCCCCACTTTAGGGACAGCCCAGCGCGGCCAAAAGAAAGAAAAGACTTTTCCCCACCACCACCCCGTCGCTCCCCTCCTGGCCTTCCCTGCCCTCCCAGCGCCAAAGAGCGTGCGCGCGCCCGCGGCTGAGCGCCCCGCTTGCAGGTGGAAAGCGGGGAATGAATTCTCCACCCCAGGGCTGCTTCTGCTTTGAAACCCCTCCTCCGGGATTCCATCTTCTCCACGCTCAAGCTCCTCCAATTAGCTCTAGGGGACGGCAGAGACTTGAGCCAATGAACTGACGGCAGTCCGGAGTGTCCCGTCAGCGTGAGCCAATCAGGAGGAGAATGGAATCTTTCCTCGACTCCCTCCTTCTTTCTCATTCTCATCCCGGCTTCTTCAACCCAGTCGGGATTCTGGCAGACGCGCTGTGGGTCTAATACGGTCGAACAGCTGGAAAGGGTCGGCGAAGAGAGGCAACCGCAGCCCTCGCCGCTACTACTGTTGGTAGCATTAGGAAACGCTTTCGGGGAAAAGGTGGGTAAACGTCAATAAGGATTCTCCGACTGGAACACGAAGATCGGCAAGAACATCTGCTCAGCGCCCTGTTGAGCCTGTATCATCTTATTTACATTCAGATGATGGCAGCCTTTGATCTTACTGTGTAGCAGAAGTAGATAAGGTTGCGATAATGAAGGCTGGCAAAATGTGGAGTAAAAATTGTAGTCAGGTGTTGAGCATCGCAAGCATCACCCGCACAACCCAGAAAAGAAAGCTTTTTGACTGATTTATGATGTTCTCTTTGTGTGATGTTCATGATTTTACCCGTATGCATGCTATTGTCCAACTTGACTTGTTCTAATGCACATATCTTTTCGCAACCGGCTGTTAGTGTCTTAACTTAGGCAAAATGTATTCATGGATTTGGCTTATCAAAGAAATGTAAAATAGAGGTAGTAGATGAATGAATGAAAATTGGCAAAGGATTAATTTCTGATCTTTTAGTTTAGGAACGGATTGCTTCGTGAGAAATAGGTGATGGGGGAAAAAATTGAACACAATATCGTACAATACAATACAGCTTTTTCTGATAAGGATATTTGGGTAGCGAAGATTATCTTTAATATTTGAAAAAGTTGTGAAAACTTGGTGAGTATCTTATTTCAACCAATTATTATATCTTTGTTACAGTATGGATTTTTTTTTCCATGACCGAATATAGTTGTTGTCTGCATTCCATTACTCTCTTATATTATGTTTGCTTTTTAAAATAATGAGCAATGTCAGTTTGAGAAAAAAATGGGTGCAATTTTTTTCTATAAAAATACTAATGTAACACAAGTAAGTCACATGCAAGACCTTTGAGGATCTGAACTTATCTCCAAGTCAGCCTCTCCCAATCCCACCTTCCAGATGTGCAGAACAATCACTTCCATAATTTGCTGGTTGAGGAGTTGTAGTTTTAACATAGCTAGAGGGCACCAGCTTGGAAAAATGCTAAATATGCATTGGATGACCCTTGTCAATATCCATATTTTGTTTTTATTAAACTATTTTTTAAAAAATGGTTTCATGATTTTTTTCATTTGAAATGCTAGTACTTGCTTTCAAGATGTGTAGAAGAGCCAGTAGTATTTCATGGATTGCCCCTGCCATCCATTTAAGAGAAAATATTGATATCAGCCTGTAGTTGCTGAAAATCTGGTCACAGTGTTTATTTTCATACCGTCTCTTAGCTTAGGACAGTGGTGGCGAACCTATGGCACGGGTGCCAGAGGCGGCACTCAGAGCCCTCTCTGTGGGCATGCGCACCATCGCCCCAGTCCTAGGCCTTCAGCTGGGTTTTATAAAACTTTTTCGCTTTAGGCCTCCACCGCCGTGTGCGGGGAAAAAAAAAGGTTCAGTCAATCAGTCAATTTCAACTTCTTGCGGGGAAAAAAAAGATCTTGCAAAGTTGGAATTGATTGATTGAACTTTTTAGTCCCACCCAGTCTGCCATTACCGCCGTAGCCACGCCCACCCAATGGACCACACCCAGCCAATGGCCACACCCACCCGGCACCCGACGATGCATAAATGGGTTTTGGGTTGCAGTTTGGGCACTTGGTCTCTAAAAGGTTCGTCATCACTGGCTTAGGAGGATAAAATACTCCATAGTGAAACCAGCTGCATTTTAGCCTAGCACATTATATACAAATCCCTTCATGAGATTACAGTTCAGCCATTGGGTTCATATTACACATTAGCCTAAATATGTATTTAATGTATCACGAGAATACAGCCAATATAAGTCAATTTGTCAATGTGTCACATGAACCCAGAAAAATAAACCATGGTTAGGTGTGTTAGATAAATAAGCTAACAGTGATCACTCTTGAAAGCTGCTTGGAAGCTTTGGTTAATAAGATACTTTGCAAGTCAGAATTTTTTTTCAGGAATAAAGATTTACAACCTTCATATAACTTCACTTCTCATTTCCACGCAAAATTCAAAATGCTGCACTGGGACCACAGTTATTATAGGTTTTGTGACTTACTATAGAGAGTGGCTACAGTTGTCAGCAGGAACCTGAGTAAGGACCTGATTGTTAGCTGCTTCTGATTACAGTATTGACTTTGTCTCAGAGATAGGTGAGATTGTCTTCTATATTTGGCTTCAGATCGGCAGTCAGCATTTTTCTCTTATCTTATTAAGAGTGCTGTGCTCAAATTTATTTTACAGCAAGATTTTTGATCCCGTTTCTTCTTTTTATTATGCTCACAATTTATAAGAATTTTATTGTGTGCTGTCCTAACATAGCGGATATGATTTATTAATTGTGAATAAAAGCCCCCGTAATTTCTGCTAGTTTTTATTCACCTCTGACTATGTTCAATCCCACAGTAGTTAGTAGTCTATATTAAGTGAATATGCATTTATCTATAGCTAGTCCTTGGGATAAAAAGGCTATTGGGATTGGAATTGCTAAGTGATGCAGTTGTAAAACATGAAGCCATATGACTACATCGTTTAGTGCTGGCACTTCTGGCAGTCCCAGTTGCCATTGTTAAATGAGAATGTGAGTCATTAAGCAAGCACTCATTTAACTATGACTTTCAATTTCCTGCTGGCTTCCCCAATGATTTTGCTTGTGAGAAGCTGGCAGGGAACATTGGGAATCATGATCACGTAATTTCAGGGATACTGTGATGATTGGAACTGTGAGGACCAATCATAACTACAACTCCTTCAGTGTCATTGTAAATTTGAATGGTCACTGATCGAGTGGTCGTAATCTGAGGATCACCTGTAAATCTAATTACTTTTTTTAAAAAAAAATCAGGCTACAGACATCTGGCATATATGTAACTCACTTAATGGAGGGCAAGATCAAACTAGCAAGATATTTCATAATGTAGATATCAAAATTCAAAATCCATGTATGATTTTTTTAAATGAAAAGTGAATGTGAGTCATGTTTTCCGTTTTTAAATTAAATGTGGGCTGAAAGAATAATTTTCCAGTTACTAGTGTTTATTTTGGAGACAAATGCTGTAAAACACTAATCAGTGTGTTTTTATAACTGAGGATATATGTATAAATCCCTGCGCTTAAAATGTCTTATGTAAGGTGACTTGGCACAGCCCTCTCGCTCTGTGTTTTCAGTGCTGAAGATGAATTGGAAAAGTTCCCTTTGGGGAAGCGGTATTAATTTTATTTTGTTCTAATCAAGTATATGATTCTGGAAATCTAACAAGCATAAATTCTGTGCAATGTATTTTTAAAAACAATAATTTTAGCAAAAAAAAAAAAGTGTTATTCTAACCAGAATTGACCTGCTTTACCCTGTTTTTGTGAAGAAACAGCATCAGTCTGAATGAAAACATTTATTGATTATTTCAATTTATACAGCTGCCAATCTCAAATTCATGATTTTGGGCAGTAATTAAAAATAGCATAAGAACATAAAGCAAGAAAGAAATAACAGTATGCACTTAATCTGCACCCAAGGTTTAAAAAAAACAACCCACAAATCAGCATAGCCATTGCATGAGCTGAGACTTATACTTGGATTCTCAGACTTTGGGAAATGTCCACAAATATTAGACCAAGAGTTATCAACTAGGGCTCATGATCAGGGGTCCCCAACCCCCGGTCCGTGGACCAGTACCGGGCTGCGGCATGCCAGCAACCGGGCCGCACAAACAAGCAAAGCCTCATCCGTGAGATGCAGGCAGAACACAAAGCCACGCCCCCTCCGGTCCGCAGAAAAACCTCTCCACAGAACCAGTCCCTGGTGCCCAAAAGGTTGGGGACCTTTGCTCTAGATAGTCCAATAGACTTCCATTTTTTTAAAAAAAACTAAAAATGGCCCAAATCCTATAATATTTTGCTTTCTTATGAGATGTTAGCTATTTTTAATGTTGTAAAGTTAATTTCTTAATTTTTTAAAAAAAATTGTCCCTGTGTGCGATGCTCTTCATGCAATGTAGGAAAAATATATTCAATACAGGTAGTCCTCAATTTACAACAGTTCATTTAGTGACCGTTCCAAGTTACAAGCGGCACTGGGAAAAGTGACTTATGACCATTTTTCACACTTATAACTTTTGCAGCATTCCCGTGATCATAATTCAGACACTTGGCAACTGACTCATATTTGCAATGTCCTGGGGTCATGTGATTACTTTTTATGACCTTCTGACAAGCAAAGTCAATGGGGTAGCCAAATTCACTTAACAATTGTGTTACTAATTGATTTATTTAATAACTGTGGCAAGAAAGATCGTAAAATGGAGCAAAACTAAAATATCTCACTTAGCTACAATGAGCTCAATTATGGTCATACAGGTAAGTCAAGGACTACCTATAGGAGGGCTGCATGTAAAAGTAGTAGCTGGAGGTGCATGAAGGTGATGTGTAGTAACTTAAGAAGCCAGAACAATAGAGAAAAAGATATTGAATGACATATCTTATATTCAAACTATGTATGTAAAGTTTTAGGCCTTTAATTTGATGAAAGCTATGAGCATCCTTTATAAATCTTTTAGTGCAGCTCTGCAAACCAGCTGTTGATTGAAAGTACAGGAGAGCAAATGATTGTGATGCATCTGAGTGTTTTGGTACTGCAAAAGACTCTAGAACTTGTAATGTAGCAAAATTAATAAAAGTGTGCTGCCTTTTAAATAGCATAGCAGAGAACTCTTTCTGTGTCATGGGTACCTCTTCTATAGAGGTAAGAAATTAGCAATTTTTTTCTAAAACAGCACAGAGAAGATGAGATATTTTTTCTCATACTAGAGGTGATATAAATAAATAATTCATGAAATTATATTGTTTTCCTTGAAACAAGGTGCAAGTAGTGATTATTAATACCATCATTGAATTCAATCCAGCTTGCAGTTGTTCCCAAAAATTTTATGGGAAAGGGAAAGGGAAAGGAAAGGAAAGGAGTTACATCTTTTGAAAGGTAGGCATTCAAGTTCCATTGAAGAAGCTGTGCACCAAGAAAAAGAGGAAATAAAAATAACTTCAAATTACTCTAAGTAGCACAACTGGACAGGAATTGGTATTTGAAGATCCACAGAATCCATAAGGGCACTTGAATGGCACATGTATCCAGCTTCTTAAAGCCAATGCTTAAAGATTGTGGGTCTACCTTCTGCAGCTGTAGTGGCTTCTGGAGAAAAGAGACATTATTTTTAGGAAAATGCACATAGATGCCACGTTCCCTGGCATACGGTACTAAAAAAGCATTTGTTTTTTTTGCCATCAGATATGAAATGCTATAGAGTTAAGACTTCTTGATAAAATGTATGATGCTATTTTGAAAGAGGCTATCATGCTTAATACGTTTACCTGGTCTATACTTATTTAAAATAGGACTTAAGAAAAACTTGCTTAATGATGCTGAAAATGAGTTACTACATCTTAAGCTTTCCTTAATTCTGTTATCTTTTATTATCCTCATAGTTTGAACCTTTCAAAGTATCTTCACCAATAATTGGAAGCAGGAAATAAAACCAACTTGGCTTTCTCTCCAGTTGAGATTTATTTTTTCATTAATTTATTTTGGTGATGGGATTTGCTACATATGATCATTCTTGTATTACCTCAATATGAAAAAAAATACCCAAAGAAAGAAAAAAAACCTAAAATCATCATACAGGGCATATATTCACAGGCAGACATTAAACATTCACAGTTGCACATTAAACATTTCAAAACAAATGGAAGCCATAATTTGTTACAATCATATATAGCTAATCTGTATTGATAAGCTATTGATTTGTAAATTTTTAATAACATCAATTCTGTAGTTCACTGAATAATTGTCTCCTGGGTCCTGCCAGGTGAAACTCCTTATTAAACAGGATCTGCAACATGCTCTTTCTGTTGGGTCTGATGGGATGGACAGACATAATCAGAAAGAGATGGCTCCTCATACTGAATAGTTTCCTAATTTGAACGTCATTTAGCCTTTTTAAAAAAAAATCCTAGTTTTAATACATTTAGGTATTTAATATGTTTAATATGTATTAAATTTAAATTTAATACATTTAGGCAATTATGAACATAAATCCTGTTTCACACATTAAAATGGCAAGCAAAGGTCCAAGGAATTCATTGTCAAAAAATAAAAATAAATTTCACATTTGAACATTTGGCCCTTTGGTAGCCATCTCTTTTCTAGTTATAAAATAAAGTTCTATTGTTTTAGTATTAATATGACCCACTAAGATGACCATATGACCTTTCTTACACTTTAACAATATTAAAACAGTAATAAAACTTGCAATAGATTTCAAGCCATTAGTGTCATTACAAATACAGAACTATAAAAGCTAAATAACAATTGAGACTAAGTATGGAAATTATTAGCTTATAGGACTTTATTTTTCAGTAAAACTAGATAAACCAAGATCTACATAAAAATGGCATATTCTGTAAGGCTCAGTGTTGCTAAGGAGATGCTTCCTATATAGCTATATGTGCATCATGGTTTTATGCTCATTTTGCCTGATGCAGCCAAGTATTTGATGAGCTACATGCTACAATGCATTAGTACATGATTGAAACTTTAGTAAAGCACTAGCAATCAAACATTCAAGGCTTTAGAATCCATTTAGAATGGAAAACTAGGAATGATTTATTAGCTTATATAACACTCTGGAAGGATCCAGGATCAGAACTTAGCATGATATAAATTCTAGGATCAAAAAGCAAGCATGAATAGTTCTGCCTTAGTAATATGAAGTTAGAACTATAGCATCCCAAACCCTGCTAATCAAAATAATAAATTATTGTTGGAAAATAAGAACTGTTAAGACTAGGTTTAATGGAAAGTGGGGGAGACAGACATCTCTCATAAGTCTAGAAATGTAATACTTTAAATTTGTCTAGGAAAACATGAAAACCAAACATATAACTTATTGAACACGATTTGTGTGCAAAATAGCCTCTCCCTTACTTCTTGTTTATATCCCTGATCTCAGTTATCAGAGCAATGAAATCTTGCCCTCCTCCATCCCAATGTATCATCATAAATGTTGACTATGATTTTCTTTAAATTGTTGTGTTCCTAAGAATACGATAACAATTAATTCCAGCCTGAAGTCAACAGGTATGAACAAATTTATTAGAAAATTATTTGGATTTTTACACTGCTGCTTGGTTTTTCTTAATAAACCATAGTCACAGAACAATAGATTTAGACCAATAATATGGACATCTACACCACAATTCTTAATCACAAAACATTTTTGAAAAATCTCTATACAGAGAAGATACATTTTTCATTTTCATTTCTTAACGTTTCAAAATGGGTTTTCCATAAAACACTACTGTAATTTCATACAGAAAGCCTTGAAGAAAGCTATTCAAGTTTAGTTAAAGAGAGTAATTAATAGTGTAATGTAGACTTGACACCCACCTCTCTCTTTGGGTTCAATAAAACATACTCCAGCTGTGGGTATAAGACCACAGCCCAAAACTTGATCTATCAGTTGCTTGTCTTTAATCAGTATTAAATAAGTTTGCTTTTTCCTTTATGTTTATATTTTAATGTATTTATAAACATGAGATAATGACATACAGATATTCCAGTACATAAAGTCCCCTCTACTATAACTATATTCATTTTCTGAATGATAAGCATCTCTTCAAGTTATCATTTGACACCATGCAGATGCATAAAATATTAAGAAGCTGATGAAATTCCATCAAATACAAGTTTCTGAAGAACCCTTATTCAGAAGAATGAAAATTAAAATACATAATGAGTCAAAATTATTTGATCAATCAAATACAAATAGGAACTAAACATACACAATCTAGAATAAAAATTCTGATAGGATACTCTCTGCTCACAAGGCAGTGACCCTGGAAAAAGTGCTTGCCTTATTCTGACAGGGTGTCCTTCCTCATTTCTAGGATTCAATAGAGGCAAGAGCTTCTTCAACAGACTGTGTATTCCTCTCCCCAGTATAAATGCCAGACTGTAGCTGGTCATCCTTCACAACAGCCCAGGACATCTGGTTGGTAGAGAACTTAGCAGCCCACTCCCCTGAACTGCTAATAACAATGACGCCGCCTAGGCCTCCAACTCTGGTTTCCATACAATCTAGAGCAGCATCAGCAGCCTCTCCTGGTGATTTCCCTGAAAAATCAGAATATGAAACATGCCTTAATTTAAAAAGAAGGAAATGAAAGGTACATTTTAAATGGATAAACCTTTTTTTATATGTACTACTATTTAAATAGATAAACTATTTTGAATGGATAAACCAAGATACATTTTGCATTCTGCCAACAAACTTTTGAGGTAACTTTTGAAGGGGGTGCCTTCAAGTCAGTTTTTGACTCCTGATGATGGCCTTGGCTAATCCTTTCAGTTTTCTTGGCAAAGCTTTCAGAAGTGGCTTGCCATTGCCCATTTCCTAAGGTTGAGATACAGTGACTAGCCCAAGATTACCCAGCTGGCTTTGTGCTTAAAAGTGGGAATAGAACTCATGCTCTCCCAGTTTCTAACTGATGCCTGAACCACTACACCAACCTGGCTCTCTTGAGGTAATTAACATTGATTGACAAAATACATGTCTGAAAGGAAGCATATCCAAAAAACTATGCCATTAATTCTATGAACATAAGGGCTCTTTAGACTCGTGGCTTTCAAAACAAACGGGGGGGGGGGAAGCTTTCCAATTCAGGTGGACGAACTTCTTTTGAAAGTGAAGAGTGCTTCAAAGGAGATTGTGATCTGACAGCTGTTCATCACAAAGGAAGCTGGGATGAAAATTTCCATTGAGGCTCCTCATTCCCATTGTTTGTGACTACTAAATCTTTTTAGTTTGATTCAGTGGAAGGCTTCCTGCCTAAATCTAATTCAAGGTATGTTTTGCTAGATTTGATTAATTCCTGACAATCATGCACCCTGCAGCTTTAAATGACTACAAATGAAGTCTTCTAATAACTAAAATTATTCTGCCAGCTGTTTTAATGACAAAAAACTTTCTGTTACTGAAACGAAGAGTGGATGGGTCTACCTGTGTCATAGACATACAGGCTTACTTTTCTGGTTTTGTTTCCGCTCCCTTCCAAATGAATGGTTTAATAAAGATCAGTCATTAATATTCTGGACAACTTTCAAGAGCATCATTTTATCACTGAGAAATAAGACTTCTATTATTAAGCTAATAGTAGCCTATTGAGCCTATTAAGCATGGCATGTTAACTCTGAACATTTTATTAAGTTCCAAGTGTACAGGAAGCTCAAAACAATAAACACTAAGAAAGCAAGAAGCATTTAATTAACTGTGTAGTTAATTCAATGTCCAAAAACAAAAACTCATTGTGTGCGCAAAATAATTTCAATGCTATCTTTCAAGATTCTTTTTTCCCCAACTTATAATCTTTATTTGGAAGTAAGCCACTTGACTTAAAAATGTCAAATGACATCAGGTATGAAGTATAATCCAGGGGTCCTCAACCTTGGCAACTGGCTGAGGAATTCTGGGAGTTGAAGTCCACAAGTCTTAAAGTTGCCAAGGTTGAGGAGCCCAGGTATAATCCAAAGAGAGGTAACCACCAGATAAAAGAGTTTCTTCTTCCTCCTAATAGAAATGAAACCCCAGAATGGAAACTAGTCCTATGCTTATAAACCAGAGCCCCAGCCTTTAAAATGCCAAGAAAGAGGAAATATTCACTCTAGCAACAGCTGTTAGAGCAAAGTTTAGCTATTCTAATTCTGTGAGGGAGCGATTCAGTTCGTAACCTTCAGCTGAGCATATCCTTAGGCCACACTGAATTGCCTAACTTCATCTGAAAAATGCTGATTATATTATACATTTCTGTTATAATAAGTCTAAACATGAACATAAGCCTACGCGTCCATACTGATTGAAAGCTCTTCTTTGGTTAAAAATATCGAACCAATATTGCCAGCTAAAGTACCCTGAAGTGTGATTTCACCTGGAAACACTTCTTAGCTGTCTCACTGTTGCAGTAGGACCAGTTTATCTTTTCTATGTTATCATATCAGGCCTGTGTATATACACGTACACATCCATGCAAGCCAGAATCATGCTGAGAATCAATGCCGTATTAATAGCAGCTACCAGCTTTCAGGTTATAAACCTCATGGCTGTTTTACAACAGATTCTGGAATGTTTTCTTACCCAAATATTACTTCGACATTTTATATTTGATAACATTTTTTTAAAGATGCTGAAAATGTATCCCACCCTTTCACATAAACTTCATTTATGTCAGGCTTCAGCAAAAAAGCTAGCCCACTTGTGCTGTTTGCAAAAAAAACAAAACAAAACAAAACAACTAAGCACTGTCAGACCTGGCTAATTCTAGGCCAGGGCTAAGAACTCAGAAGTTCAAAAACAGGGACAACCATTTCTACATATCTAAGAAAGTGTTGCTGTGACTGTGCCCAATCATTGGGAATCAAGCACGTCTCAGGAAGATTTTGTGTTTTCCTGATATTGCACAACTCTGTCTTGAAAGTTCTGCAACAGAAGAAGTTTCTTCGCTGCTTTTGTAAGGTTGCAGGAACATACAGTATCAGCCTATTTCCAGGGTTACGTTCAACTTCCTGTAAACGGGCTTTCATTCACACTGCTGATTTTTCCTTCCTCATCATCCCTGGAGCTCCCTGTCTGCTCAAGGGATAGGGAGTCAGGCCTAAGAGCGGATTTGAAAGGAACGAATCTGCTCTGCTGGCTGATGCTGTTCTGGATGGATACCACTGGACTTCAGTACCACTGCTACTATGAGAGCAGTGTTTTTCAAATGGATTTCCTTTTTTTACTAATTGGAATAGTGCTCCAATCCTCAAGATAAGAATTATTGTAGAAGGGATTATTTTTTTCATACGTGAAGATGTCTTAAGGAACTCATTGAGCGTCCTTTAATTCCTTCTTTAATATTTAACTTAAAACTGGAACACTTTGCCTGTATTGTAAGGTAATTCAAAGAACATTTAGACATAAAAGTGGCTAACATAAAAAAACAGCTTTTATATGCTGATAAAATATGCCATATAGTAATTATAAATGTTCTACACTAAGGTTTATTGATATGGTACAACAATATGGTATATTGTCAGGCTATTCAGTTAACAGAAGCAACTCTCATGCGCTTCTGATAGGCTCCATTAAATCTATGGAAATTTGTTTTATTAGGTATCTTAAATATTTGGAAATAATTATTTCAAGAAAACCTTTTTTCATTTGGAGATGAAAATATATTAGATTGTTTGTATCTGATTAGTGTTTATGACAGTAGTAAAGATTAAAGAACTATTCCTTGCGAGGACACTATAAGACAGCGGTTTTCTGCCATGTTTGAGTGCTGAGAAAAGACAGGAATCAGCCATATCTGAAAGAGACTTTTGAAGACTGGAATCAGAAAATAGTAGCCACAATATCAACAATTCAGTAATGATGTCTGTTAATGATGTCTGCTTCTATGGATAAACTATGTCCAAAATATCTTATTGAAAAAATGTCATATATAGAAGAAATTTTAGCTGACAAGATAGAGATGGTATCAAAAGTGGATTTACAACTGACGGGCCAAGAGAATGACTTAGAGAAAGGTTATTACATGGGATCTTAAAACAAAATCCGTTAAAAGAGAAATACAAATGAAAAATTAAGAGTAACCTGCATAGCTTTTTCCTATTCAAATTAGAAAAGAGGCTTGTTGAAGCCTTGAAGAACCCTGTGCAATGGGACAAAGAAGAAATGAAGAGAAATCAAATCCTACAACTATATTTGACTGAACTACAAATTAAGACTATTAGAAGTAAAAGGAAGGAATATAAAATTGGTTGATCAAGTTTAAGCAAGATATGTTATTACTTTTGGTAACCCTTTATGGACTTTCTCACCACAACTGAAAAGATGAGGCTTTATGGATTTGTCCATAAGAGAAGGGATATTTATGGGATAAAGTGATAATTGTTTCTATCAATTAAAGGGGGTGAAGAATCACTACGTTTATATTTGTTGTGATGAAAGTCACTTCTCTATATATTTCTTTTTTCTTCCGTATAGTCTTTCTTTTTTCTTGCATTTTTTACTCTTTTATCTTTTCTTTCAGATTTAGTATTAGATTTTACTGTTATAATGAACATTATTTTATAAATAGATATAGAGATATATGAAAGTAGAACAATCCTATGAACTTATGGGGTGCATATTGCAAAAATATACATTAACTCCTATGTTAGTACTCTTAACTTATTTTAAATAGATTAATTATTAAGATGTATGGAAAGACAAGCCCCTTATCAGGTCTACATAGTAGAACCTGAACCATGTAGTATAGATCACATCTATGTTTACTGAAATAGCTATAGTAACAGAATCTTGCAGGTCTGAATGTGCTTCCCCTCCCATTACTTTATTTTTGTGTGAACTAGAAAGATTGTCCGAAACATTTTCTCCAATTGCTTTCTTGATCTAGGCTGAAGCCCCACTTATTTGATCATTGTCTTGGTAGAAGCTCTTCCTCTGGTCTTTAAGGGCCATTCCCTTTGCCCCCTATACCCCTATATTTTTTTTAATCTAAACTGCAGTTTTTGATCGTTTTATGATTATTGTAGGTAGGTGATCTTAGAAATCAGTCATAAAACAAACAAATACACTTTCATGCTGTTTAACTTTATCACTGGGCATATGTTTTAACTTTTGTTTAACTTTTGTAGTGAAATTGATTGTCCTTTTACAAGAAAAGACACCCTAAATTGGCAGCAGTGGTGGGATTCAGCCGGTTCGCACCACTTCGGCAGAACCGGTAGCTAATTTTTTTGTTGCCCAGGCCCAGAATGGCATCCACATAGAGAACCGGTTGTTCACATATTTGAATCCCACCACTGATTGGCAGTCTTAAGACTGTTTGTGTGTTCATTCTCTGCTTCTAAACAGGATTTCTATGGACAGAATGGAAAGATTGACCAATATTATTCTGTATGGTCAAGGTTTACTGCTGCATTTAAAAACTGAGCTGATGCTTTAAAAAGGCTATCATACGTATGGGTTTGTTTTCTGTGTTTATTTTTCTTTCTGTATTCCTTTCTCTCTATTTATTAAAGTAATTTGTAAAGAACGTTTGACTTTCCAGTCTCTCCTTCAGTTCTGAAATTTCCTAGTGGTCTCCAATCAAGCCTCAGCCAAGGTTGGCTAGACAACATCATCTACAGTAATAAAGAATACAGAACATACATGGTTTATTTTAAATTCCTATCCAGCCATGAGGCTTCCTTTGTGACTGAGCCTGTCTCAGCCTAATCTGTCACACAAGATCATAGTGAAGATAAAGTTGGTTGAACAAATGCCAGATATTATGCCTTGAGCATCTGAGAGAGGAATGTTTTAATCTAATCCTCCCAAAGAAACAGAAGCAACCTTCTCTGCATCCCATAACTAAAAAGCTAAAACAGGAGGCCCTTGAGGCAACAAACTCTTATTTAAAACACAATTGTTATCTGATCCCAATGCAGACAACCTTTCATGTGAGGGGAAACGATGTTCCAAATTAATGTGGCTAAACATTTGTTGTCAAGTTGCATAAAACAGAGATCAAGTGTCCTTTAATAAGAGAGCCAGGAGATCAAGGGCTTTGCAGACAATATATCTACCAATATTGTTTTGCAACTCAACATTTTCTGTGAAACTCTTTGAAGTTCTCAAGTAACACAAAGTTGCAACAGAATCACACTTTTCCCTGTAAGTAACTATATTCAGAAAAAAAAGATTGGATTAATATGTGTACAGACTGTAACAGAAGTCAAGTGTTTAGATAACCCAAAAGGTAAAGTTTTCCATGGTCAACCATAGTTAGATTATGTTATGGTCACATGGACATCCTGTTGCCAGCTTTTATCAGCACTCTTCCACATCAATATCCAGATTAGAACATTTGTTTTCAATGAATGTATTATATTTAAACAGAAGTCAGAGAAAAAATTGGTATTTAAAACAGATTTAAAAGGCTTCAGCAGTGAGTAACCTAAACTCTTCAAGCATATTTGTTGCTGAATGTGAAAATATGACATGAGCATTTTACAGTCATGCTTTTTTACTTATAACCAACACTTCATTGCATGTAACTATTTTTTTAAATAGAATTATTCCAGTACATGTTGGTAGAATGTCACCTTAGGTTGATTAGACTGGAATCAACACAAACATCTGAAAAGAGAAAATGCTGCTGTTTGGAGATGATACCTGAGGCCAGCTGTCATTAGCTTCGTAACATCCAAATATATTTCAATTCCTATAATTCCCATCCAGGAGAGCAGTAGATTGGAAAAGACTGACCTAAAATATTAAATTGTTTCATCTTCTCTTTACCAATTCCATCAATTACACAAATACAAGGTGTAAGGAGCCTTGTGTTAGTTTATTTGATATACTGATAAGGCCAGTAGATGTTCAAGATAACAAATAAAATTCAACTAAAAACAGAATGATTCAACATTATCCAAACAAAATTTAAAAAAATGAAGGAGCTGGAATATTTCTTGCAGTAAAACCATACATTGGCATTAAAAATACTTAAAACCTGACATATAGGAAGGCCACTAATGATGGCAGAAAACTTCATAGACCCTTTACTCTGAATGGCAAATTAGAGCCCCAAACATTGGCCCATTAAGAGTAGCAGATGCTAGAACAAGCATCTGAATTTATATCAGATTGCATTTATGTGTATTAGCTCCAAAATCACTATTTGTTGCATGTCCAAAGTGCTTCCAACATGATGCATCCTCAAACTGAAATAACCAACGACACTGTTCATCAACTCACTGTGTGAAATATTACTGCTTCATGCTTTATATCGGGTCTTCAAACTTGGCCCTTTTATGACTTGTGGATTTCAAATCCCAGAATTCCTCAGCCAGGCATGCTGGCTGAGGAATTCTGGGAGTTGAAGTCCACAAGTCATAAAAGGACCAAGTGTGAAGACCCCTGTTTTATATAATGTAAAACTTCTCGAACATCAGGATATATACTGTATATACCTTGCTCCATATGGTAAAGAGTAAGTCTTGCCAGAATCACTTTCATAATGCTCTCTCCATGGCCAGTGGTGGAGGTGGCACCAACGCTATTATCTGCATAACCACCACTTCCTAGGAAAGAAAAAGATAAAAAACAGCATTTTAGTAACCCACTTCTCCAATCAATATCTATGTATTACACGGTATAGGCCAGGGATAGTATCAACTATATTTTGGGGTCTTATTAACAATGAAGGGGCTCAAGCAGAATGCAATTGCCTCAACTTTCATGAAATTATAAAGAGAAAGTAAACGGTGGAAAAGAACACCCCCCCAATGCGCCCCCAGAAAAGAATGCCTACGAGGCTGTTTCCATGAGAAAAGCATGTTCAGAGAACATATTTTAGTATCTGAACAAACATTCTCAAAATATTTCACACTTTCCACTCCATCAACTTATCTCGATATGTGGTATTTCCTAAAAGCTATGAAATCATCTCATCTTAAGAAAACATGCCGTTCAATAAAAATAGCTTTGTTTGAACTACAAACCAAACAGTTGCTTGCCGGTTCCACTTCAATACTTTACATTTTCCCTGTTCAGATTTAAAAGGATCTGGTTCTATGTGGAGCAGGGATGGCCTCCAGAAGACCTACAAACCCTTATTATCTCTGGAATGCAGTCACCGAGCATTATGAAATTATTACTGGTCACGTGCATGTTATGAGAATGAGAAGACACATCTAGGGTATTGTTCTACCTATGCATGCTGTATCACCAACGCGGCCAAGCCGTTTGTTAGTAAGTCCTCCTGTTGATGTTGCACAAGCTACATTTCCTGCACTGTCGATAGCAACGGCTCCAACTGTTCCAAGGTCTCTGCCAAAAATATCATTTCAGACAATTAGCTGCAGATCTCAAAGCATTTGACAAACAAACACAGCATCCGTTAGCATAGGTAGCTATTTTTCAAGTATGAAATGACAATAGGCCGTCTTCAGACTGAAGCCATGAGTCTCCAAGCAGGTTCATTTAGAGGGTTTAGCAAAGCAACACAGCCAGGTTATTGCACTATGGGGTTTATACTTAAGCTGCCACAGACTTTAACTTATGTAGAATTATTAGAATCCCAGATTTCTATTCAGCTTAAAGAATGGGTCTTCAAACTTGGCCCTTTTATGACTTGTGGACTTCAACTCCCAAAATTCCTCAGCCAGCGTGCCTAGCTGAGGAATTCTGGGAGTTGAAGTCCACAAGTCATAAAAGGGCCATGTTTGAAGACCCCTGGCTTAAAGTTTTTCCTCCTTTCTCACAAATGGCCTTTGACAGCTTGGACAAATAGGATCTTTCTTGTGGACTACTATCATTCTCATTTGCTTGCAATTGCTTTGGGCTGCTACGGCTACTAAATCCCACAAATTGCAATTCTATCATTAAAATAAATGAAAAGTCAGTATTTTTAACAACAAAATCCTTCCAGATCAGTTCAAAGACCTATTTAAATGACTGGTCTCAAACTGGAATCATTACAAATGCTGCAGGACTGGTTAATTAGACCAAAGGCTACAACACTGAGGTCATTTTATATATTGATAGAACTGTCGCTTAAAATCTTGTGAAGTGCATCAAAAAGAATTGCAGCACACAATTGTACTACACCTCTCTCATTCTCTCAGTAGCTTTCCAGTGCTGTTGATGCTTAATTAACAGATGTGCAACAAGGCTGCCTCTATCTTTCTGAAGAGCAGAAATGTGAACTGAGATCTCTGGAGAACATAGTGCAAGCAGAATTTGCTTGCTCTCTCTCGTTCCACAAGATGCAAAGGGGTGTGTGTGTGTGTGTGAAGCAATGGCATGTATTCACAATACTGAATTTCAGCAGCCATAATCATAGCTGTGTCGTTTTGTTAACACTGGAGTTTGACATGTAGCTGCACAGAGACCAGCTACAATAGGGAAGGCATTATCCCACCCCATTCCTTCCACAGCTGGTTCCAGATTTGCAGATCCCACCATTGTTCTCCTATGCAAGGCCTCCCTTCCAGCTGAAGTGCCCTGGGAGGGTGAAGGAACACGGCCATCGCAGTGAGGGTCGAAGCCAAAACGTGATCCTCCTGCCATTCATTGCCGCATCTTACAAATTTAGAATATGATACACCCGGGTAGGGTAGGGTAGCTGCACTCTTAGCCTTGCACTTCACAGCCAAGACGGTGTCTCGTTCACACTGCCGCACACCTCCCGATTAAGGCTTTAGAGGGAAAAACACAGCTCCATTCCTGAGTTGGGCTGTGATAGTGCAACAGTGCAGGGCTCGGAGTTGCTATCCAGTCTGTCCCACCAGGTACAGAGCCACAGTTTTCATTCTAAACCGGTACCAAAGAGATGTTACAACAGGGGTCTTCAAACTTGGCCCTTTTATGACTTGTGGACTTCAACTCCCAGAATTCCTCAGCCGGCTTTGCCGGCTGAGGAATTCTGGGAGTTGAAGTCCACAAGTCATAAAAGGGCCAAGTTTGAAGACCCCTGTGCTACAATGGCAGGTGCAGCCATCTCTCAGCCTGCACCACCAAAGCCATTAAGTCTGTGCCTCTTCTACATCAGCCTAAGAGAACATTGGCATACTTCTGCACTACACTACTACTGCCTGTCACTCTCACACTACAAGGTGTGAGCTGCAGTTTTGAGATCTTGCTCCAAACCCAGTTTCTTGTTTCACGTAGCCACAAAAGTTAAGAGGAAGACAGGAGAAATTGCATGCAGCAGCTTCCAGTAGTTCACATTCGGAAGAAATACTCCCTCTGAATTTGGGGAAGAGATTATGTGGGTTGATTGCTCTCTTTAATTTTCTTCATTCAAGCAGACAGAACACCAATACTGATAGTTACTTTTGACATTCTTGAGGGTTCCAGTCAGCCTCAAGGTTTTTCTTCCACCTCTCCAATGACCTTTCAGTGATTAATTTTTCTCCAGGAACCTCAGGAATTCCCATGGCCCTAGCAAAGGCAGAGGCCCCTTGGTCAGTCAGCAACATGTGGTCCGTCTGAAGGAAAGAGGAGAAGCAGCCACTCAAATTGCTGCACAAATCAGTTTCAAGCCATGTACATGCAACCAAATAGAATGGCATTTCAGCAGTGTCCTGTATTTAATGTTGTTTGCCAAATACTTGCTGCAAATGCTATAGCACAAAGAAGGAGGTGCACATTTTAATACATTCATTCATTTCTGCCTTCACTTAGAGAAAAATTCTGAATCTGGGTAAGAATGCCACCAGAAATTGATGATGTGTCAACATAATTTTGATTTCTTTATTTAATTCCGGGGATAGAATCACCCATCTACTTTAAAGGGAGGTATGAAAGAGATGGATGATGTTTTTGCAATGGTGTTTTTTTTAAAAAAAATCCGGAAGAAAATCTCTGGAGAAGAGCTGAACAACTTGTCAGGGGAAAAGATTCTGTCCTCTGTAGCTTTATGCTCACTTCTAAGGTATGTTCAATGCAAGAAAACGCAGAATTTTATGTTGATGTGAAGCAGAACAGTTTGAAACAGAACTGTTTTCTTTTAGCCATGCAGAAATTGGGACTTTCCTTTGCTGAACTTCTATTGCAAGATGCTCCTGTCTTTCACATTGCCTTCAAGCTGAAGGCAGTTTCATAAGGACATACACCATTTATGCCACTTCTCTTCAAGTACTCCAGTTGTGTCGCCTGATTTTATTATGTCACACTCTACCTAATAACTTGTTCACAACATATGCCAATTGTTTCTTTTCTTAAGGAAAGTGCCACCAATGGTACTAGGAACACTCTCTCTCTCTCTCTCTCTCTGTGTGTGTGTGTGTGTGTGTGTGTGTGTGTTTAGGCACAGTATGTAAAGTTTGCTACTGTACTAAACCCTTTGTACTATCGTGCACTATCATGACAAGTTTCCTGGGATTAAGGAAATAAAAGTATTTATTTTGTTGGAGATCATTTTGAACTAACAAAACTTGTGAATCCCCAACAACAGGCAACAGAGATTGCCAGGTGCTGGAGTCCCATGCTGAGAGCCATAAATCAACTTATGTAAGGCAGAAGGATTATAAAGACAGTTTATTCTTATGAGTCTAGAATGTTCCACACATGTAGAAAAAAATGCCTTGTGCACTACTGCCCTCTTCTGCTTTTGCTTTCAAAACAAACTCAACAGCTTTCATGTGAAAAGAAAGTCACTTTATGTTCAATGGGCCTAATTTTCAGACAGCATATATAATACAATAATTAATATTCTTAGATACTAGACATTCAAATAAAAATAATTTTGGGATAAAGCAGTACATTTATTAGCCAACTGAAGGCATATGTGACACTTCATTGTTTTTAAATGAATTGCTAGAAGCATTTCAAAAAGATCCTAAGCTTTGGGTGGCATATTGTTATCCATATGTAAAATGTGTTAATTTTAGTTGAATTCGTGCTCCCAATTCAAAAATACATAGCTTTATACATATACACACTTAAAAGGCAGCAATAAAACCTGTATATTTTTAATTATAAAAGTAAATCATTGAAAATATATGAAAATTTAAGGAATTGTTTGCATATATTCCATCTTCAGCTTGCTTAATGAGCATGAGATTTCATTTAACTCCCGCTGTATATATATCTAGCTTTTGCTAACGTCTTCTTGGGAATCTAAAAAGCTACTCTCTTGAACTGTTATAACCTATATGCTTTAATTATGAAAAACCCAAGGTTCAGTTTTACATTTATAACAGTCCAAAATATTGGATAAATTGAGTCTGCCAATACAGTGTCCCTGACACTTCACTTAAAGAATTATGCGTAGCAGGGGGTAAAATGGTTCCAGGATGTATGTAGCTGAATGTGAATAAAACCAAGAATATGGAAAATGTTTTCCTGTATTCTGTTGGAATCTTGGTTTTTTGGCTATTAAATATTACTTAAAACTAGATATTAAAAATGTTGCAATGTTGTAATTTAGTTAATTGCATTCTACCTTCTTCAGATTTTCCTCAAAGCTTAGCATGGAGTGTGGAGGCATCATAGAATTTATGTTTATTGATCAGGCATACATCGGGAGTTACAAATTCATATTATAGTAATTGCAACTTCTGTTTAGTACAGAGATGGGCAACTTTGCAGGTATCTTTCTTTTTTTAGCGAGCAAACACTGAACAAATTGCAAGTGAATTTGGAGATTGCAATGTAACATCCATGTTTGTACAATATCTTCTGTACATACCTCCCTAAAATGAATATGAGTTGGCTCCAAACATGTTAGATTTTTCAGTGCAAGTCATGAAAATGTCTCTATAGGCGCCTCCATATTTTGGTAGATTTCTAGATGCTAGATCTATCCTGAGGAATTAAAAACTTATGAAACTGCCTGACTTAATGAATAGGATCTCAAAGGATTGCTTAACAAGGTAGCCTCAAGAATGTTGCTTGTCCAAATCCTCTTCGAGTCAGTAGAGGGAGCTAATATGGTGCCCTGATAGGATACGAAGCCTTAATCGTTTTAGAAACCTATACAGTACAGCAGAACAACACTCTGAAAGAACCAAGCAGAATTTGTAACAAAGATTTTAATAACACGATTACCATTTGACATTTTTAAAAGGAATGTCACATTTCAATTTTTCACAAGTTAGAAAGCTTAAAATCTTTACTAAGATAAAATAAATCTTCTCACATTAACACATGATAGTAATATGCTTTTATATGTGGGACACAGAATATATCAACAGCACAGAGCGTTCAATCCGTTTTTAACCGGACTGCTTTTGAACTCCCCTTTTAAAGTATATATTCTCCCTGTAATGATATCTTTTATTTTTTGCAAACTTGGAGCACCTCCAAATCTACCAACACTTCTCCTTTGTGCATAGATTGTACAGTTTCGACTTCACAGACACTAACCCTTGGAGAATGAATTCATTAAGGAAAAAGGAGTATGCTAAAAGTATATGCATGGTCTAGCTAGCACAATTAGTACAAACCATGACATAAAATGCTAGAAAGCTTAAAGCGTAGTAGAAAGGTGCTGGAATATTCTGGAATATATTAAGGAAAAAACCATAGGCTTTCAAGCACTTTCTTGTACGTTATAGTTAAAAAGATGTTTAATATATCAGAGGCTAAGATACATGTGAATAGAAAAGTGAAACTCCAAATATTTTAAGTTCAGAGGCAAACTCAGCTACACTGAACATAAAACTTCATGCTGGAGAAAACACTGTTCTCAGGATAGTCTGGGAAATCATAGGCTAAGAATTTGGCACAGTTCAGCTGCTTGAGCATATTCCTGGGAAGTGACAGACTATAATTTAAAGCTGCTGTAATTTATCCCATTTTGTTCACTTTTGTCTGGATATACCCTTTAATTGCTCATTTGAAGATAAGAAAATCTAAACTTTAACTGCTGGTCAGCATTTTTATAGAAGATAAACCAATAAAATTAGTAAAGGGAAGTCTAATCTTAAATTTATTAGGTGATATAGGTAAAAGCAATAACCTTTGAAAAGGCATTTTGGCAACTGCAGTTGAACACACCTGGAGCACTTCAAATTAGGGAAAGCCCTTATAAGTGCATTTAAATCCCTGAAAAATCCATTTAAGATTATAGGAGATTATTATGCTCTCTATTAGCCACTGAGCACTTACATACCATTACCAACCCTAAATAAAAATAGTCTGCCTGCCTTTAAGTTCATGGCCTCTTAGAGTGATTGCAATTTCTTCCAACAAGCTATAAAATTTGTTCTATGCACAACATGGCAACAAGGAGGAAGAATGGACTATGCCACTACAGAATACAGGGATATCGTGTTTAATATTCCAAGAGCGAACAAGCTTTTTGCAAGCAGAACACACGAAAGAGAAACATCTGAGTCTAGCCCAAGAATGGGGAGCTTGTGATCTACCAGATGTGACTGAACCTTAATTCTAAACATCATTAACTGTTTGGCTCTGCTGCATGGCAGTACCAATTCTAGCATTTAGCAACATTTGGCAGGTCAGAGGCTCCCTTTTACTGGCCAAGTTATATACCAGCTTTCTGTTTATATGAAACCATTAAAAAACGCAATTATCACCTGGATTGCAGCATTTCTTCCTATTATATCTTTACACAAGGCCAGAGATCACAAAGCACCGTAGTACTTCAATCAAACCACAAAAGGAAACTGATTTTGCTGAAGATCACCCTTGGCATACCTTTTCCATTACAAGACGAGCAAGCTTTATTGGGTTAGAAATACATTTCACGGCTGATACTGCTCCTGAGGCTAGATTTTTCCCATCCATGATAATAGCATCCATTTCTACTTCACCCTTCTCATTTAACACAGAGCCACAACCTAGGAATCAAGTAGAAAAGATATTAATATACCAACATGAAGCTAAACAATTTTACACTATTTTAATTCATTTGTTGTTCAATACTCTTTAAATGACAAGCTTTTGCAGTATTAAAATCCTTGCAGGAGTAATTAGTGCTAATCCTAGCAGTATATATAAAAATTCTGTACATTTTCTGCTCATGATATATATCTCATCCCTCACATATCAGGATATCTACTGCAAAGCTTGTTTAAAAAAAAAAAAAAAAAAAAACCTGAGGAAATTGGAATATATGCTTTGTCAATAATATAAGCAGTAATGTCAATAAAAGTAATACTAATAAAAAACTATAGTTAGTAAAAGCAATACTAATAAAAACTATATCTATGACCAAAATTTCACTCCCATTAATGTTTTGCAGCTTGAAATTTAAAGCACGAAATGCCAAGCACACTTGGCACAATCCTGAAGAATAGGAATTTTGTTTAAAACAAAATAATGTTTTAGGATTTGTGGATTTTTAAGCATTCATTTAATTAGATATTGAAAATACCTTTTGTATACATTTCCTTTTAAACTAATTGGAGGATATATCCCTGAACAGCATTCATTCTAGCAAGAAATTAGCAGGTAAGGAAATGAAGGGATGTGAAAGAAAATCTCACCTTTTTGATTCCCACAATTGAGGCTGTTATTAAGGGCATACAAAAATGGAGTAAAAGAAAGAAAAAAGATGCCTGCTACAAAGAACTGGGTAGTAAGAATTTCAGTTTGGAAAATTAAAAAGTTACCTGCATTAAAATGTGGATCATCTTCCATTAATACCACGGCTTCTTCAACTGCATCTAATGCAGTTCCTCCTTGTTTAAGGATACTGTAACCTTTCAATGCTGCTCTGATGACACCAGAACGACTTCCATCTTCCCGTTCTTTAAAGATGCGTCCAGCTCCACCATGAACAACGATAACTGGCTTCATGCTGTTGAATGTTTTTCTGGTTAAAAGAATGTAATTATTCCTTGGAACTATATTTTCTTAAGGAGTGAGTGTCAAAGTCCAGTCTTATGCTCTTGAGTTCCAATGAACTTCCTTAGTTAATAATCACAGTGTAACATTTTTTAACACCCTTTTCCAGGCTCATGGTCTTCGTTAATAGCTTAGAAGTGCTATGCACATACAAAGTTTGAAGTATGTCTTCTGAAAATTTTGAAGTATGTGCAAGCTGCATATATTTGAGGCATATATAATCCTAAAAACTGTTTAGCAGATACCTGTTATTTTTTTAAAAAAAATTACATTAGTTGAATTTTCAGTTAGACTAAAAGGCCTTTAGTCAATGATTCTAATAAACTACTTCATCAGTATCCTAATTACTATTCCTATTAAAAGCATTAAAGCATGATGTGCACTCCATCATTCTTTTGTGTTTTATTATGTCAATGATCTATGAATAATCTATATGCCTGAAACAGGAAGTGTTTCACAAATGTTTACATATATCAAGAAAAGTGTACAATCCTAGGGTTGAGTTTACAAGCTGAACTGAACCACACTGTGGTCTGCAATTTAGTATTCGGTGTAAACCCACTACTATGATTTAGTAGTACAAATAATCCATGATATTATGGCTTATACTGAACTATAATTTCAAAATCCTGGCTTAGCGTCATGTGTGAAGCTAATCAATACCTTACTTTTTATCTAGATTTATACAATTCAAATAGCGTGAGATGCATTAATTGGTGAAAAAACCTTAATCAATTTTCACAACTTTCTAGGGCATGAGCACTACCTTCTAGCTTAGAAAACTCTTTTCAGCAGTTCAGTATGGCTTCCATCAATGCAATTGATCGTATCTGTCAGTCTTTTATTGAAAATTCTAAGTGTGTATCTTTACAAAGCATCTTTACATCTATTGGAGAGCTAGTCACGGACACAATAGTTAGAATGACAGGCTTAAAAATGGAAGCCTTCTTGTACCAAATTGTGACACAGGACAGAACCTGAAAAATACAGATGAGAATCACCATTGGGAAGGTGTTCATTTGAGATAGGGTGAGACATACAGATTTGTTTTTTAAAGGTAATTCCTATTTTGAACAGCTAACTCTCACGAGAAAGCAAAGAGCAACTATGTCTTATTCTATTTGCACTTTAAACCAGTCAATTATTTACCTCACATTTCTTTAATATTTTGAACTTGCTTTTTTGGCATTTCATTAAGAAGCCTAGCAAACTAACATTTTTAACAATATTTGTATTATTTAGTACTGTCTGCAAGAAACATGTTACTAATCATTTCTTAGAAGAGGTGTGAAAACCTGGCTCTTCACTCAGTGCTTTGGCAAGAGAGAATGAGAACCCTTACTTCACTGCATTTGCCATCTTTTATCTTTATTGTTTATGTTTCATTTATTTTATTGTAAATTTGTAAGCCACTTAAAGTCATTGAGAGTCAGGCAGCATATAAGTTTAAGTAATAATAATAATAAGATCTGGAAATAGAAGTTAAAACGTCTTATTGCAAAAATATTAACAATAGTAGGGCCTTGAGTGCAATCCCAAAACATCTGGAGCACCATTTGAACGCCATCAGCATTGACAAAATCTCCACCAGTTAATTGACAAAGGCAGCTTTACTTGGAACAGCTTACATCCTGCCACCATACCATTACAACAACTTCTGCCCATCCCAGGTCTTTGGGAAGGATTCGATGGGTGGATTAAAAATGCCAAAACCAGTCTGAACATCTGAATGCAACCAACCATAATAAAAATGCTTCAAATGTGCTACCTCTGTTTCTTGTGCAGCAGCTGACCAGTAAGATGTCCAGAGAAATCACATTACTAAGGAACCATCACCTATCTCGGAATGAAAATCTCCTCCCAACTGAATTCTGCCAATGAAAATTGATTTTAGCACTGACAGCCAGCTTGTGCTGAGCAATTAAATAACCAACAGCTCATCAAAACTGTATTGCATACAAAATCATATGCCATCAAGGCAGGGAGCACAAGTACCAGTACATCCTTTTGATGACTAGCTAACTTGCAGAAACAGTCGAACGTAAACACCTACCAGAAATTAGCTTGCTAAGAAACAAAACCACACTTGATCTGAGAACTTTGCTACAGATGCCACAAGATCCAGAATTCTGCTTCTCCCTAAGCAGTAAGCAACGCAGGTAGGGGCTAGGAAAAGGCATACAGTGTCCTAGAGGCAAATATGAAGCTTCTTAATTCTCTCCCCCCCACCCTCCTCCTCCCCGAATTGGGTATGTCTCTTTTATGAACCCTGATCGGCCAGGAACCAATCCCTGTTAATACAACCTTCTCATCCTCCGAGAGCCGCATTTAAACAACCTGCGAAAAGCGCCCCCCCTCCCCCGAAAAAAAGAAGCATTAGACGGGAGTTACGAAAAGGGAGGGAAACCACTCTCGTTCATTCACTCACTCACTACCTTGGTAAAAGCCAGATTTACTCACAGGTAACTGGATTTCTTCAGCTGCTCCCAATGCCTCCAACTTAACCGCTTTTAAAGAGTGTGCGCGAAATGGGCAGCGAGGAAGTAATGCTGGCTCCTCTGACAGGCGCATCTGTTTCGAGAGCAAGAAAAAAACCCGCTTCGGTCAGCTCCTCTCACCGACCTTTGCCCTTAAGAAAACAGCCGCCTTTTGAGCTTTCAATGGATGCGAAGCAAAGCTGCCCTCAACTCCAATGGCCGCTGCTCCCTTCCAGGTGGGCATTCGCCCCTCGCTAAAATGGCTGACTGAAGTGCTTGTTTCAACGGGGCTGAGGCTAAATAGCTGCCCGTTGCAAAGATGGAGGTTGCTTGATATCGCTGCGCGGAGAGGCGCCTTTTGCGCCGGCACGCGGTTTCCTTTTCCCGGGCTTGGTGAAACAGCCTGGGGAGCGAAGGTTGCGAGGACGGTGAAGGGGACAGGGAAGACAAAGAGAAGGAAGCAGCTAAGGATAATTTAACCCAAGTAACACAGTGGATTTTCAAAGCCGATCCGTCAAACGCTTTTGATGAACCGGTTGTGGCAATAGGCGTCCTGTTATACCAAATTAATTCATTGGTGTTTATCTTTCCTATATTTTAATTTTCCTCTTTTTGTTTTAGAATGTCTGGTTAGTCCACTGTTAAAAGGAGCATGTTTATTTATCTGTCAAATATGCCACCTGACACCCAATAATTTCAGTTCTGGAGCATCAATTAACACAGGAATACTTATTTATCCCACGTTTATTTTTGTACAACCTACGAAGTATACCTAATTGTTCCTGCCTCCTCTTTCCCCCACAAGCTGGGTTAGGTTGAGACAGAGAGTCTGGCTCAAAGTCACCCAGCTGGCTTTCAGACTTAAGGCAGGACTAGAACTCAGTGTCCTGGTTTCTAATTCAGCAGCTTAATCACTGCATCAAACAGGTTCCATGGAAATATGATTGCACTTGTACCAGCTGTATTCACACAACATTCTCAGCAAACCATGTCTTATTAAATAAGCAGCTGGATTTATTTAAATAGTATAATAAATCAGTATTTTACAAACCATGATGACTGGATTCATACAATTTACTAAGCCAAATGAGCAGACCATAATTGGTCCAGAAGTTGGATTGAAACTCAATTGAAAAGATAGTAACTTACTCCTGTGTAGGGTTCAATCATTTTGATGAAAAGCAATGTTTCCATCCATACCCAGTTATATTTTCACTTCTCTAATACCTTTTATTAAGGATACCATCATCTAGGCTGCAAAAATCCTTGGAAAAACTACATTAGTTGCAAGGAGAATTCTGAGTAGTTTGCGATTGCCATTTAGTGGTCATCAGCATTCCAGATATTTTATTTATTAAATTTATATGCCGCCCATCTCACTATCCAAAACGACTATAGTGCTTTTAGCACTAATGTGATGGCCCAGTGGAAGGACTCCTTTTTTCAGCAAAAATGATTAGGAATGTGTAAAGCAGACATGGACATCACACAGCTGGGTCATTGTGATGTGGAGCTGATTTGTGTTGTAGGTGTTATGTTTACCTTATATGCAGCTCTATCATTCATCTCTATTGTATTTGTTTCCTGTATCACATTGCTACTCTTATGATTCATCGTTATTGTTCCTGTGATGCATTTTCCTGTTCCTATTGTATTCTCACTCTCTAAGACAGGGGTGTGAAACTGCTGGCCTGCGGGCCGAATGTGTCATGCCGAAACTTGGCCCACCCCATTGCCGGCAATGGAAAAAAAGTCACGATACGTCATGACATGTCACGTGACGTTGCGAGTTTGACACCCCTGCTCTAAGAAGATGGCTTCTGCACAGCGATGGCTTATATTGTATTTACTTACTCCACATGAAACAATTTGCTTGCACATAGGCTGGAACCATGCAGAAACCTCTACCAGCCCCTCTAGCAGTTGAAAGAGGGCTCAGAAAGCAAGAAGACTGTTTAACTTACTTAAAGGTGGGAGAATTAAATTAGCTTCAGGAAGAAAGTTGGAAGGGGTGACTCACACAAATCTTTATTGAACTGAACCACCTTTGCTAAGCCTTATTTGAAATACGTTGAACTGGAACTCATGAAATTAAATCCATGAGGATGGAATTGGAGCTAAAATAAGCAAGCAAACAAGTAAACTACAAATTAGTCAAAGTATTATTATGCACCATCCATAGTGAGATGGGCAGCTATGTCAATTTGATAAATAAAATGTCTAAATCTAAAGTGGGATTTACAGACATTGGAATTTGATATTTTTGGCAAGCCTTGATTTCAAATTATGATTTCTGTAAACAAAGATAGTCACTCCAGGTTAAGATTACACAATAATTCTAAAATGCATGCCACAGGCCAAAGTACCCATTTGTTATCTAGACTTTTTGGCTTATGATGTTATACAGAGCCTTAGATAATTGGTAGAGATATTCTCAATGGTAGAGGAATTCTCTTGGATGACCCATTTTTAGAGTATTTTTGTTTTGTAAGAAACAATGCAAAATGTCATCCTGTTGCTTTGTTTTGAATTTTCAGCAATACAAGCATGTATAATACTTCTAATACAGATACACATACAGATATGGATGATGAAGTTTCAAATAACTAAACTAGTTTTCCCTAGTACACAGTAGTGTCTTCATTTGGGCTGAACTTCACCTGCTATAAGCTTTCAATTAGCATGGCAAATCTACACTATCTGCAGAAATTGAAGTCTGTCTACAGACGGCAATTATGGGAAATCCAAATCTAACACATGGAAAGAATCCAATTTTAGATACATGTGGAAATGTGTTTATAGAAACCTTCAAATATACATGCTTCACTTTCCTCCTTTCATAACATTTAATATGCATGTTAATATAAATATACCCATAAATTATTACATTATTATTTTATTAAATTATCAATTACTTTCCTACTCTGAGCCTGAAATCATAGTATACTGTAGAATATAGCATGGAGGCCTGTAATGAAAAAGGATTGTCTTCCGTAACATTTATGCTTTCTAGAGTACTCCAGTTATTTAAATGTCATTGAATAGTTTTCAAGTTCCAATATTTCTTTCCAAGAGGAACATTTGTCAGTATCATTTACAATATATTGCAATGTTAAATTATATTAATATTCATAGATGATTTCTGTTGGGACAGAATTATACAGGAAGATAAGAGAAAATGCATGTGTTCTAAACAGTTTATAGTGTCTTTAACTATAGGTATGGTGATATTTTGTATACAATATTGAATATGCCCAGAAACTAATTCTCTGTTTAAACTAAAAGAAATTTAGTTACTGGTACAATGCAATATATATCAGCTGATGTTGAACTTCTTAAGAAGAGTTGTGCTGGTCTGACTAAATGACTGCCAAATTCAATATTTCATTCCCTATAGTAGTAAATCGGATGACTACAAGAATGCCTCAAGCAATACATATAGCATCATGTTACCCAACAACTCATAACTGACATTTACAACACTTCTTATATTGAAGCGAACAGCAATCATCTCTACCATTATGTCTTAGTTGGTAGCTCCATCATGTTTGCTTTGGATCTTCCTCAAAAGAGTAGGACATGAGGGGTCCGTGGTGCTCTCTGAGCTTGCTTGTTTTCTTGCAGACATTTCATTACCCAAGCTAGGTAACATCATCAGTGCCAGTAAGGAGTGAAGTTTGCTGTCAGTTTATATTCTAGTCTAGTGACTTGCTCTTTCATTGTTGGTGGGGCTAGTCTTAGAGATTCTTTAGTTGGTCTGTTTGCTGTTGGCTTCTTTGGCAGTTTCTTGATTGGGATCTATATTTGGCAGTTTACTTGATTGTTAGTCTATTGTTAATCTTGGAGTTAATCTATGCTGATTGCTGGTGGAGAGGTGCTTGGGTCTTTTTGTTCCTTTTTGGGCTGGGTGATAGTCTTTTGCAGAGTCTATAGATGTTAATGTCTATGTGTCTATTGATGGCTGATTTGTCAGAGTGCCAGGCTTCTAGAAATTCCCTGGCATTTTTGGACTTGGCTTGGTCTAGGATGGCCACATTTTCCCAATTGGTTGGTTTAATTTTTAGTGGTTCAGGGTTTACATATCTGCCTCTTCTCTTCTAATCCCTGTAACTCAACAGAGCAGAACAGGATCCCATATCTTATTTGCTGTTGTTGTGCCTTCAAGTCAGTCTTGACTATTGATGACTTCCTGAACAAGTCCCTGCAGTTTTCTTGGTGAGATTTTGGGTTTGCTATTGTCTCCTTCTTAATGTTGAGAGAAAGTGACTGGCCCAAAGTCACTCAGCTGGCTTTGTGCTTAAGGTGGCACTAGAATTCACAGTCTCCCAGCTTCTAGCCTGATGTTTAACCACTAGATCAAACTGGTTCTCATTTCACACAAGCTTGGCTTAGGATACAATGTGAACCCAGCTGTGAATCAGAGGTATTGCTGTAAAGGCCAACATTCTAGAGTTTTCTTGAATTCTAATGGGATTCAGAGTAAAATAGATACTTTGTATCTCTTTCTATGTTACATAAGATGTAATGGTGGCAAAGCAGCGGTCTCCAACTTTTCTGGTTTTGCAGACTGGCGAGGGGGAGAGGAGATGGTTCCATATGAGCGGCAGCCGAGCACGCACACAGTTCCATTTGCACAAGCGGAGGGCACACACACACACACCACTCACACAAATGGAACTGTGTGTCCAAGTGGAGCTGCGTGCTCGATAGTGCTCAGCCGCTGCTTCTGCGGCCCCATTCTGAACAGGCCACAACCTGGTAGTGGCTTGGGGGATGGGGACCTCTGTGTTAAAGAAAATATTTAAGAAAGAACTTTTAATTCTGGAAGCTGGCATTCATTTTTCTTTCACTGAATGAAAAAAACGAATAGATTTGATTAGTTCAGAATTCTGCATAAAACCGGAATAATTTATTTTCCTCCTAGTTGTTTGTGTGTGTATATATATGAGTGTGTGTGTGTATGTATATGTGTATATATCCCATCTTTATTATTTTTACAAATAACTCAAGGTGGCAAGCATATCCGACATAAACTTCCTCCTCTTCCTCCTCTTTTCCCCACAACCCTGTGAAGTCAGCTGGATTGAAAAAGAGTGACTGGCCCAAAGTCACCCACCTGGCTTTCATGGCTAAGGCAGGACTAGGACTCTCAGCCCTCTGCTTTCTACCCTGGTGCCTTAATCTCTAGAACAAACTGGCTATATAATCTATAATTCCCAGTGTGTCTCTGTGTTTTATTTCACTTTGATGAACTCCCTTGTCACGAACCTGTAATCCCTTAATTTGAGGTAGTGTCGGGGCGACTGCATGGAGTTGAGTGTTTACTGGCCGGGTGCCCTTCCTGATGCCATGCAGAGTTTGCAGCAGATGGGTTTTGTTTTTGTTTTTTGTTTTTTTGCACTCTTGGAGAGAAACATCTGCTGCTACTTAGGATTGAACTCTCAACCTTCCAAGTGGGAGGTGAGCATCTTTACCACTTTGATATACATAGATATTTCATGTGCGTATCTACGTCTTTTTTGTAATATTTTTCCATCAACGGAAGACTACTTTTTCCTGAGTCACTAGAAAGACTCATTCTTTTCCAGCCTTAAGATCTCAAGATGTGTTGAATTACAAGTTCCCAGATTGGACCGAATCTCTGCTCACATTGGCTAAGGAATGATGGAAATTACGGTCTAATACAGGGATCTTCAAACTTGGCCCTTTTATGACTTGTGGACTTCAACTCCCATTCTGGGAGTTGAAGTCCACAAGTCATAAAAGGGCCAAATTTGAAGACCCTTAGTCTAACACATTTAGAAGCTGCAGGTCAGAGAATACAGCTCCAGATACTTTAATTGCTGCATCAGGTTTTTATCTTGCAAACCTGAAACCAACAGAAAAATAATTGACTGTTTTAGAGCTTCACTCACAAAGTACTCAAACTGTAACATCTAAAAAATTGTTAACATTGACTGACTGACAAAATTTGACAAGATAATTGCTGTTATATGATGAAGGATTTAGCATGAAAAGCACTTCCAATATTATTCAAGCTTTGATTTCATATAAACAAACAAAAAACTTGAGACTAAGGAATTTTGTTTCCTTACTACATTGCCAGTCTACAGTGTATGCCATTCTGGTGCATCTGAGGTAAAGAAATATTTTGATTTCACATAGGTTGTATATTTTTAATAAGGGGTGCATTTCTCAGACTGATAAAGACAATTCTTTGAAACACCTATTAGTTCACAATGGACCAGACATTTACATTCAATTATAGATGTATATCCAGACAAAGAAAACATTATTTCTAGACACAAATTAATCAGTATATCTTTCCCTTTTGAACAGTTTGATCATCTGGAAACAAACTATTGGATTACACAATCAGACTATTAGTTATTTCATTGCATTGAAAGTACTAAGATATTTTAAACATGCATTTATAACATGTGTGTTAGGGCAGAAAACCATAATGATAAATGCATTAATGAAAGTTATTTAATGCATTGTTTCTAACAACTTTTTGAAGCAGCCAAGTAAGATCTGAATCTATTAACCATAAAGTATTTTGGTAAATTTATATACACACACACACACAAAATAACAATAATGAAAATGTTACTGCATATTTCGAAGGAAAGTGTGAAAATGAATGAGCCTTCAGAAGACTTTATAACATTGTTGATCACTGTACTCATGAGTTAGAAAATAGATTCATAACCAAACTAGTAGCAGTTACCAAGCAATTACTTCTAACCTATACAGTCCACCATATTTACAACATATATAACAACACCAAAGTGGCAGAAGCTGAGTCATGACCATAAGCATTCATGCCACAGGGAGTGCTAGCATTGTGCAGTGCACAAAGTTGAAAAAACTTATTTTAATCACCAGCTGAAGAAGAGTGCTACAGCTTTTATCCATAAAGCAGAATTCCACACACACCTGTAGGGTCTGTTCCTGGCTTGGCCTACTTCAAAGGCCAACATCAGCTGATGGGTGTCTGACTTCCAACTGTTGAATAAGAGCAACTGCAAATAATGTTTTTCTCATGTAAGTTAGGTAATTAGAATCCATAATCTATAGACATTTTCCCTCTATGACATGGCTGCTAAAATTGGACTGCAAAAACCTGGATGACCACTAAATGTCAACAAAATCTTAGAATTGTCTGTCTGCTGCCATCTAATGGTTGTATGAATTTTTGTAGCCCAGATTTGATCAGTTTACTCAATAGCTCCACTGGCTAGAAATTCTGGATGCTGCAGTGAAAACTCCCCTGGCGTTCTAGATCAGAGAAAATCAAATAGTACCATGTTTTGAAAATTAGGCTTTTTATTGTACTTTGCAGGTTTTATTCACAAATCAGCAAACCTTGAGAAAGCTGTGAAGCTGGAGAAAAGTACCCATGTTTTCCTGTTCCTTAACAGCTCCATGATACTGTGAAAGTCAAAACTAGTGCCTTCCTCCCAGGATGCTGCAAAAAGTTCTCCTGCTGAGTGTTTGCCTTTTTTCCAAGGTGTTAAAAACACAAACCAGAAAGGGAGAAAGACTGAAAGTTGGTGACCTACGATTACAGGGGACTCAATGGGCTAACTTCATTTTAGGCTTTGAATTAAGCTGGAAAATGACATCCAGTTGAACTCGTACTAAAGCATTCTTCTAATACCCATTTTTACATGCTCCACTATCCTATTTCATTGAACACAAACATTTCCAGATACAATTTATTTAGAGCTTAGCAGATAGAGTCTTTGCTCAATGCAATCAAATGTATTTCAGCATTAGTTTAAGCTACCACAGAGAGGAAGTTTTAAATAAGGAGGCTTTATGAATGGATTTAATCATTCAGTGTTTTGTTTTTAAAATCGATTGTCAGGAAATAGCCTTCCCTAAAATGTACTTGATCTAAAGAAAACAAAACTCAGTCCACCCCCAAATTTTCTACACCAAAAAGGGCTATTTAAAAGTGCTGGCATTGACATCGCAAGTCTTTATTAACCAGGAACATTGGCTTTGAACTAGAACAGTTCAAATGATCCTTTATTTTAAGCAACACAGAAATTGCTTTGTTTGCATTGCATTCTCTATATAAACTCTAATTTTAGAAATGCTAAATGTTCAAATTAGAAGAGGAGGAATCTACATTTAGCCAAGTTTATAAATGTTATTAGGAAACTGCCTTTCAGAAAAGTTATTGTCCTAAAGCTGTATAAAATAATTTTAGTAATTTCCTATATGCATAATGACAGAAACAGCTAATACATCTTCTCTCATTTGTACAAATAACAAGTTGTCTCTTCTGTTTCCTCTTTAGAAGTCCTAGCCTTGAGAGTTTTTTGTAGGGTTCTGCAGCTTAATAATTCTCTACAAGTACGTTGTGAGTAAAAAATATGCTTATTTTACTCAGAACCTGATCCTTTTGAACCAACAACTCCACAATATTTAATCCCAGAGTAGGGCAGCAGACTTGTTGGCTTCAGTTTGGTCTAGTGCAAGGGTCTTCAAACTTGACCCTTTTATGATTTGTGGACTTCAACTCCCAGAATTCCTCAGCCAGGCACACTGGCTGAGGAATTCTGGGAGTTGAAGTCCACAAGTCATATAAGGGCCAAGTTTGAAGACCCCTGGTCTAGTGGCTAAGGCATTAGGCTAGAAAGCAATAGACCATGAGTTGAGGTCCCACCTAATCCATGAAAGCTAGTGAGTGACCTTGGACCGGTCACTCTCTCTCAGTCCAACCCAACTCACGGAATTATTGTTGCGAGGACAATAGGAGGAGGGAATAGTATTAGACATGTTAGCCACCTTGAGTTATTTATAATAATAAATAAAGGCAGAAAATAGGAAAGGGAGGGAGGGAGGGAGGAAGAAAGAAAAAGAAAGAAGAAAGAAAGAAAGAGGCTTGTCTGGGTCCTACTATATGAAGCATAGTGTATAAATCCTATTTTAACTTGAACTACAAGTTAGCACCTGGACTTGGCTCCCAGCATTAGCAGCATTTTACTCAGAAGAGGTTCTACCAGGTGAAGAGAAGGGAATATTTGCTGATCTTTCTTTCCCTTCCCATTTATTTGTGATTTTATCCATCCATTTTATCCATAGAAGATCCCCTCATCCCTTCAAAGCAAATTTTGGCTGCTTGCGTCTGTGCGTATCCCTAGTTGACATAAGGCAGAGGGCTAAACTGTGGTTAGTGAATCAGTGGATTAATGTGTTGTAGGGAAGACAGAAACAGCTTTCTTCCTTTCCACCAATGGGAACTTCCTAACCAGATCAAGTAGTTTCCATTCTTCCACAGTGCATTAATTAAAGGTTTATATAACTGTAATTTATTAACCTAATTGTCCAGATTTGTCCTGCAGAGAGCTGTTGGCTGGGTTTGCACAATACAAAGGTTCACAGAGACCTCCACTGCTGTTTAGCCTAGCATATTGTACAGTCCCAGCCATACAGGTCAAGACAACTAGTTCTCCAGCACATGTGCGGTACCCTGGACCTTATTTTAAGTATATTTGGCACAGTCATCTGCTACATACACCATTTAATTGTATATAAATATTGTCACTAAATAAAACTCAAAAAAAAAAACCAAAACCAAGGCCTGACAACTTGATAGCAACACAACGGCTTTTGAGACTTAATTTTAAGTGATCTAAGTAGGAATAGGGAGAAGAGGTTGCTCTTCCTTGACTTTTAAAGGAAGATTTTGAAATAAGAATAAACATTTACAAAGCATTTACATTTTTCCCAGATCAAAAGAGAGGTCCATCCAGGCTTCCGGTTCCGGATCGCGGCACGCGCAGTCGCACGGAGAGAGCCGTCTCTCCCACCGGCTGCTTTCCCTTCGCCGGTAGACCCTTAACCGGGTCGAAAGTCGCCCCGTAGAGGCGACCACCGCTTGAGGAGGCTCCTGCTTGACTGGGGAAGAGCGGCAGCTCTCATTAGTTCGAGCTATCTCCTTAGGGCCGTCGGAGGAAAAGATCGGCCAGCAAAATGGACGATCACTTCGCCGCACCAGCTGAAAGCCAGAAGAACAACTAAGCATAAAGAACCCCCGTGGAGAATCCGGGTGAGATCTTTCCTACCCCTTTTTTCCCTAATTACTCTCCTGTCAAAAGCTTTTGTGTTTGAATTACTTCCCTGCTGTGAGGGAGCAGCGTTTGGGCATTCGGGAAAAACAGCTTTGGAAAAAAAAACAACCAGTTAATTTTTATGGACTACTTAAATTTTGGAATACTGAGGGGACCTGAAAACATTTTATTCTTGATTATTATTGTTATAACTACGCATCTATTACTTTGGAGAGGCCTTTCTTCATCTTTTTCAACACGAAAAATAAAAAATCTATTAATTTGGAAAGAAAAAAAAGATTTTATGGTCTGCTGAGGACATCTTGTGTCGAAAAGTGGTACTGCAACTGTATATTTTTTTATGGCTGGGAATGGCTATGACCTTCAAAAGATGATAAGCATAAGATAACTGAAACAGCTGGTCTATTGAAAATTGGAGGTGAACATTTGTTTGAGTTCTACGAAATAGAGCCTTCTCTAAAAGATTAAAAAATCTTTCTACTACTGATATGGAACCTAACACACAGCTGGACTATGAGCTCATATTTGAAAAAATTCTGGAAGCCACAGAGGATATGAACTCTTACTTTGACAGATCAAATTATAGACCGAAAGACAGCGCAGAAGAAGCAGATTGGCGCCAAAGAGATTAGTGAACAATATGTACAACCTAAAGAGGAACCACGTCAACAACTCAACTATGAAACTACACTGAGAGAAACTGTGGAAACCAAAGAACAAATTAACTTTATACAACTCCAAACGCAATCTATGGAGAAGCCTGATGATCAAAGAATAACTTTAACGGAGATGTCTGAAGCATTAGCATCAACAGAGACTGACACTCAGATACAAGTTATTGAGAATTGTGAAAAGGTGGATAAACAACTGGCAAATATAACATGGAATAAAACGGCTTTTACCATCCAAAGGCTACTAGAAGAAAGGAAAGAGAATTTTGACCAATTTGAAGCGTTAAAGAATATGGACCTTTTAATATTGTGGTTTGATGATGCAGGAATTTTATTATGGAAACCGTTATGGCACAGAAAGAAACCTAGAGTTAGATTTAAAAATGTATTTTAAAGTTTTATTTAATGGGTTTAAAAAGGCTTTGATTTTTTGACTGAGTTAATAACTAATGGAGCACGTGAAATTTCTAAGAGGATACCCTTTGTAACAATACTTTGTTTTAGACATGATAATTACTGGAGAGGTAAACTTTATTTACTGGTTTTAAAAGATTTTCATAGATATAGATGAACTGATAGAATGTATACTTAAATTAGATAGAAATCTATTTGTTGGTTTGATATTTTTACTTTAAGATAATTATTTTGAAATAGAAGGAGAATAAGAGGGATGGGTGACAAGAGAAGAAATGGTATTAATGAAGAAAATATAAGAATATTACTGCGGAAATAATATACCAGATATAATTACTATGTAAAAAAAAAGGATACCCGAAGTGTTAATAATATGTCTATCTAAGGCCAATTGGAACATGGTAATTGTAAGTTAGTAAAGCTTAAAAACAGGACCTGGATCTTTAGAATTGAAATGTGAGTGATATTTGATAGGATTGTTTGAAGCTTATATAGAAATGTATTAATCTGAATATGCAAGACTAAATGAGGGAATTAGAGAGGGAATTTTAAATGAATTGATTTGGGCTATATATTTGTGATTGTTTTTCTTTTTTCTTTTGGATGTTCAATATACCCACCTCCACGGTGGTTCCTAAGCACTCTGATGTAACCCTTTTACCCCTATAAAAATTTAATAAAATATATTTAGAAAAAAAAAAAGAGAGGTCCATCCCTACCTGCAAATATATTTCCCAATAAGTACAGCATAAAAACAAGAAGGGGGAGGAGAGCAAAATGAACACTGAGGGAACAGCAGCAGCTTATAGTCTGGGTTGGACCACCGTACGAGGCAGTGGCTTTCTTTCCATGTCCAAAAAACTTGAGTAAGGTTGGAAGGCAAGTCATCAAAATTAAAGAATATTCCTCCAACAGCAATTATAATAATAAATAAATACCATACTTGAAAAGTGGGGGAGAAAAAAAACCCAAGGAAGCTGTTTTGTATCAAGTCCAAGCATCAGTTCATTGAAATACCTTTGTTATGTTCATCTCTTCATGATCTCCAACAAGGGGTTTTCCAGCCTTACTTGGAGATGCTGGGGAACATACTGGGACAGTTTCCATATAAAGAGCCATCGAGCTTCTTCTTGGTAATTTCAGGATTCTGATCCATGTTTTTCTCCTCATGAATTTAGAAGAAGCACCTTATATGAAATGTTAAAAATGGTTTCTTACATCTCTTTCTGACACCCTTGCACTGTATGATGGTCAATTTTAATTCTTTTATCCAAAGAGTAAGAAACGGTTAGCCTCTGATAAGGACTTCGTAGCACACCTCAGTCAGAAGGTGTGGGAAAAATCCAGAGAAAGAAATATTTTGGGGAATATTAAAATGGCGGAATATATTTCCCCAAAGGAATAATGGAGAAGATCTTTTAAAAAAAAAAGACAGAAACCAGCCCCAGCCCCTCTTCCCCAAGCAGAAAACTCAGCAGAGGCCAACTTTTAGAAATGCAAATTCAGTAATACTTTCAGAAAGGATTGAGCCCTCCAGCTAGAAACTGAAGAAATTAGGAAGACAAAGACCCCTAAAATCTACATACCCCACCCAAACTCTAAAAGACATGACCTTTGGGGACATAATAGGATTTACCCACCAATACCAAAAGAGCACACTCAGACTCAGGTCAAAGTACATGACACAGGAAATATAAAGCCTCAAACAGGAACAGGAAACAACCTCAAAAGCCCCAGAAGGTATAAAAACCCACCACTCCCAGCTACAGCTTTCCCAGAGCCATCTTTCTGTCTGGCTCTCCTCAATAAACTGCAACCTTTCTAAAGCAGTCTCCATTTTGATTATTCCCAGCTTGGACTGGACCCTAATGAAGATTTTTCTTTCAATGAGGGTTTAGACAAACAAACCAGAAATTGTCTGTTTGCATTCATTGGATTTCTCACTGAAAGAATAATGCACAATCATCATACAGAAAAATCTAGGCAACCTCTCTGATATAGCAGCCTCTATGATAATCAACTGCACACAATGTAAGAACAAAACACAAGAGAGACTTGCAGAGGGCAGAGCAAACTTAAGGGACAAACCTCATGGAAATCTAGTCCTTTTAATTCTGTTTATTAAAGAATAAGACTCCAATCCTGAAATCCTATCTAATCTCATCAAACTCAGTTAACTGGGGGGGGGGGATAAATAAATCAATATTACAAAAACTGACAACAATTTTTCTAAATTGAGGGAATCATTATTTTCATCCAAAACTGTCATCTATTTTCATGATTGCAGACATGAAGAAATGGGCTGAAATTTACGAAACACTAAACTGTGGAAGGCGTTAATCTTTTTTAAAAAAATGAAAGCACATGAGAGGATTATGGTGACATTATAACTTAACATATAAGCATCCCAAACATTCAGCAGTTTCTGGAATATATAAGCACTTGTGAGGCTGAGGAATTCTGGGAGTTGAAGTCCACAAGTCTTAAAGTTGCCAAGGTTGGAGACCCCTGGTCTAGATGCCTTGTAGATGACCAGTAAAATCTTTATAATGTCTGTATCTCCTTCCTGCCATCTAGTGGTCATCCAGACTTTTCTAGCCATATTCTAGAGCAGAGGTCTCCGACCTTTTGGGCACCAGGGACTGGTTCCATGGAGAGAGGTTTTTCCGTGGACCGGAGGGTGCATGGTTTTGTGTGCTGCCTGCATCTCATGGATGGGGCTTTGCTTGTTTGTGCGGACCAGTTGCTGGCATGCCGCGGCCCGATACTGGTCCACGGACCAGGGGACCCCTGTTCTAGAGCTAAAATCTGCCGCAAAAATTCTTCGTGCATATAATAACAGGATCTCAAACTCTTGGAATCCCAGCTTCTGAGAAAATTAGTGACTCATTGAACAAGCTGTTGTGTAGTTAACAATTGTGCATATGATGCACAATAATTATTTAAATTGACAAAGGGAGAACAATACACAATTAACAAGATATCAGCTTTTAAAAGAACTGTAGGCTATTATGCAAGATTTCTGCTTTTTCTTTTAGTTGAGTTAGATCTATGCCTGAAAGAGGGAGTTATGCAGAAGTAAGTCAGTTATATATCTGATAATGCAAAAATGACAAGATGGTCATATTATTACAAGCATCCCAAAACTTTTCACCAGTAAACCCTGCCTTTAGCATCTCTCTTTAGCAAAAATATAAACAGTGTTGCACACAAAAACAGCAAGAAATAAACAGAATATCAAGCCACATCTTCTTTCCCACTTCTATATGCCTTTATAGTCTTTCATTTTTTTTTAAAGAAAATATGGATATATTTATAACATTTTCTGATAAAAGGTGCCAGGTGGCTGTAAATCATGTGCTAATTAGTGTTGACAGAAACTGAAATAGTTGTTCTCTTTTTCTTTTCAGCATAATATGTTAACATGTGTAGTCCTATTTTAAGTAGCTATCCAGAGAGAATAGAAGCCAAGTGGCTCATAAGTAGAAAGTAATATTTTGTTCTACTGAGTTCTGAAATGGAATGTATCTCCTTCCTTCAGGAGGCAGAAGGACAAGAGAAAGTACAAGTCTTCCCTGCAAAGCCCTGCTAGGGGATGCTGATGATCAGAGCAGCCTTCCCCAACCTGTCAAGTCCCAGCATGCTGTTGAAGTTGAAATCCACACTGCTTAATCCACTGCTTTCTGGAATGTGCTTCCTTCATCCTGGGAAACTGCTGGTACACTATAGTCCAGGGGTCTTCAAACTTGGCCTTTTTATGACTTGTGGATTTCAACTCCCAGAATTCCTCAGCCAGGCACACTGGCTGTGGAATTCTGGGTGTTGAAGTCCACAAATCATAAAAGGGCCAAGTTTGAAGACCCCTGCTATAGTCCATCACACTAGTTTCCTACTTCTTATTTGTGTTGTTGTTCATGAGAATGTATCTTCTGTGCAGCTAAATACTGACCTGTATTCATGAAAGCAGTTCAGCTTGCAACAGTGTGTTTTGTTTTTACTTAGATTGTTTTTTTTAAATGTACAGATGTGGAAAACAAATTTCAATTCCACCCAAATCATGAGATTCTAGGTAATGTACAGTACAAGACAATAAATAATACTGCATAAATTAAAATACACTTGATACAGTTGTATTCCTATCATTAATCAGATGGTGCCCATGCATAGCTAGGAACAAAGAGTCAGTGGAATAATACTGTCTTTACTTGCTTCTGAAAACAAGGGGGTTGTACTGTCAGTGCTTGAGATTGGATTCTACCAGTAAAAACTATTTTCAATTACATGTAAATATACGTTGAGTGATCTCTTGGTCTCAATGGATAATAGGCTTACAATAGGGATTATAGCCTACTATACTATAGTTATACTACTATAAATTTACTATTTACACTAAATGTCTTAAATTTACATTAGCAACTTTTGATTTTTCTAATATTTTGAAACCTTTTTATAATGATATACCAATTGCCTTGATGCCCTTGTCTAGATTTTTTTTTAAATGTTCACAAATCCTGAATACTTGACAACGATGATGATAATGATGATGATGGTGGTGGTGGTGGTGGTGGTGATGGGATTGATGATGAATGATTTTGCTCTCCTAGCACTATTCTTTCCTTTAATGCGACATTTTTCTCTTCTAATTCTTCTTTAGATTCTACAGTATTTGTGATCTTTTTTTTCTTTCTCTCATTTTTACCATTTTTTTCTGTGCTCAGCTTTGGCTTGTTCCTTAGATTGTGCCTCCTCTGCTTGTATGTTCATGCTGCTGAACAGTCATGGTTCCAGTTCCATCTGTTAGCTGATTTTCTTTTTCCATTTTGAGATTCTGATCTGTTTTCCACTTCCTCTTCTATTTCTTTATGTTAGAAACAGTGATGTTTTTGTTCTCATTTTTTTGCCTGCCTGCTATTTGTATTTATGCTAGCCTTTTTGTTTTCTTCTTTAGTCAGATGTTTGTTATTTAGCTTTTTTAAGGCTAAGTTATTATAATTTTTCATATGTCTTGGTTTCATAATTGTCCTTTACATCAATGTTTTCTTGTCTTTTGACTCTCCCTAAATTTCTAGCAGTTCTAGGCTATGTATTCATAGACTCTGACTATTTAAAAAATAAAGTACAGTGCCCTCTCCTCATTGAAATCTAACATTTTCAAATTCCTTCATTATTAAAACACTTCATTCTCTTCTCTTTCAACACTGAATTTTGTGCCATTACTTTCTTTGAAGTGTCACCCATGATTCTTTTGTTTAGGTTTTCTAAACTTCTAGAATACATTATCATTTTTCAAGTCTCATTCTCTTTCTGTTTATCCTTTTCTCCATTCTTTTCAATCATGTTGTCACACTTTATTTTCAGCTTACAATGAGGCCACTTCAGTTGTACAATGTATACATTTTTATTCCCTTTAAAAGAGGTTATGATGTAATTTTGGAACTGGAATAAAGCAATAAACGCAACATTATGGACTAAGCCTGAATCCCTACACTTTCTATTTGGTATTTGGTAATGAATTTCCCCATCTCCATCAACAAACTATCCATTGAGGCTATTCTGGCCTTTGAGACATTGCTCAACAGGCATTTGCTTCAATCATTTATTTATAAAGTTGTATCTATACATATACATTAAAACACAAATAAATTAAAAGCAAACATTAAAATCTAAGGACATGTGGAGAGCATAGGGGCAAAGTGGGGGAAGGTGGGATCTTTTGTTACTCGATCATTTTCTTTCTTCAAAAATTACTTACAACCTATGGCAGCCAAATTAAATTATAACTGATATTGGGCCTTTCCCCTTTTTTCTGATTTTATGTATGCAGATTCTGATTTTATGTATGCATGATTCTGATTTTATGTATGTTATCATTCTAGAGTTTATCAAGAATGATAAACTCTAGAAAAGTTTTTAAAAAGATAATTTACAGTACATTGTTTCCAAATGGAGCCATCCTTAGAAGACATCCAGTGCAATCAATGAGACACATTAGTAATACTTTGGATAATAAGTTCTCATCATCTCCTGGATCATGGTCAAGGGTAGTAAAGGTAAAAGCAAAGTGCTCAAAATACACTTGATAAGTCAGTCCAGAATGCAAAGGCAAACCAGCCCAAACCTCAATAAAAATTCCCAAGGGCCCAAATCTTAATGAAACAGCCAAAGAACCATCTCAAGAAAGCGAATGCCAGGATCTGGTCAGTAAAGAGTTGGTTTATCAGAGAGATGCCCTTATAATATTCTCCACACTTTGGGGGCAGGTCAGTAAACTGAGAGGATTCCTCTGGCCCAGAAATCTCCAACAGAACTCCAGGCTTTACCAATGGAAATTGCTTACTGGAATTATCCAAAGATGCCCAGTTCTGGTCCATTTCTTCTTAATACTGCGTGTGACACAGGCACTTGCGTTCTTTGACCATTACACTAGAAATGCTTATGGTCACCATATTATGACATATAGATATATGCTGTGGCAGGTCAGAAAGATAATTACCAAGCCCAGCTTCCTTTCCGTAGTCATGTGACCAGTATGATGATACACCGAGGCACACAGAACACTGTTACCTTCCCACCAAAGTGATACCTATTTATCTACTCACATTTGCATGCTTTCAAACTGCTAGATGGACAGGAATGGGGGCAAGTCTTGAACCCAGGCTGTCTGCTTTCCAACTGACAAACTCAGCATCTTTAACCACTGAGTCATCGCACCCCTGAGTATAGAGCAGTGAAATTTTATTATAATATGTTCAAGACAAGACAAGAGGAAACATAAGGCTGGCTGATATGTCTGTGAGGAAAGGCCTTTGTAGGGTTTCCTGCCCAAAGCCAAAGTTTGTTTGTTTGTTTGTTTGTTTATACTTTATATTTCTCAAATGACCATCTCCCTCAGACAGATAGATGCTTTCTACACAGCCTGTTCAATTTCCCCACGGTTTTTCAAGCAGAGGAGGTAAACAAATAGACAAATGCTTTGAGTTTTGGACTTCATTATATAAGACACTCTAAATCAAGTTAATTTAAAAAAACCAGTGAATTTATACACTAAAGACAAATAAATCAAGGTATTGATCTTGAGCTTATAAAGTTCTAGAAATTGGGCAAAAAGGAACGCATACATGCAAATGCTGACTTATTACAGCATGCACATTTTCTGTTGTGATAACAGATGTGAAGTAATTTATCTAATTTACTGCTTGCATGAAAACAAAACACTGTTTTAATTGAAACCATAGAACTGATAATGTTTTATCTTTTGTTTTCCTATTTTCCTTTTTGAGTTTTGGGAGCAGATCCCTGGTTTGTAATTGCATTAATTACAAACATACACATAGTTGAAAAGTCATTCAGATGTAAATGCCCTTCACTGAAAAGAAAGCAATGGGGACTATAATTTTTGCTATTGCAGCTAATCACGTTATTTGATTTTCTTTTAATTGGACTTTTAATAATATAACTTACGTGAATATAGCAACATCCAATAGCAACACAAAGACTCAACATGAACATTCAAGCTGAATGTACATTTACTACTTAATCCTCACACTGTACATTTCCGAGATACAGCAGCCATAAGTGTCCATTAAGGAGGTTAAAAGCTTATGTTGTCTTAACAATTCACTTCCACTATCTCGAATCCAGGCACCAATTTTCTGAGATCTTAGTTTTTCAAAATATGTTTAGGGAGGTGTGAACTGGTGGTAAGTGCACAATGACTTTCTTTAGCCTGTACATTTTGGGGTGATAAACTAAAGGTTTCACAGAAGAGGTGGGTGAGTGGGAGAGAGAGAGAGGGAGGGAGGGAGGGAGGGAGAGGGAGAGAGAATGGAGCCTTTGGGAGACATTCCACGCATAAGGAAGAAAAGGAAGAAAATGCAGATCCAAACTTAAGACTGCTGGTGAGGCAGAGACAAACTTTATAGGAAAGAATATATTAATGTAAGAAGACAAAGACGTTCAGTAAGAAGTCTATAGTTAAGGAGCCTCTGCTTGGTATGGAAATAGATAGAAAGCCTAGAAATAATTATAAGGGGAAGGGAAGATATAGGGAACACCTATTCCCATATCAGGTGTAAGCTCTTTAACGTCATTGCAGAACAGTAGGTAAAGGAGGGAGAAATGAGATGTGGCAGGGAAAACTGGAAAGGATTAAAGTTAGAAATGAGTAATGGAATCAAAGACTAAAATGAGCTGAACCGGAGATTCATCCAGAAATTGTACTAGGATGTAGAAGAGCCCAGCAAATATACTGTACAGTTATTGTAGAGTTAGTGGGGGAATAGAATAGAATAGAATAGAATAGAATAGAATAGAATAGAATAGAATAGAATAGAATAGAATAGAATAGAATAGAGCTGGAAGGGACCTTGGAGGTCTTCTAGTCCAGCCCCCTGCTCAAGCAGGAGAACCTATACCATCTCAGAAAGAGACTGTGTAGTCTCTTCTTAAACATCTCCAGTGATGGAGTGCCCACAATTTCTGGAGGCAAGCTGTTCCACTGGTTAACTGTCCTCACTGTCAGGAAGTTTCTCCTTAATTCCAGGTTGCTTCTCTCTTTGATCAGTTTCCAACCATTGTTTCTCGTCCTTCCCTCTGGTGCTCTGGTGAACAATGTGACCCCCTCTTCTGTGGCAGCCCCTCAGATACTGAAATACTGCTATCATGTCTCCCCTATTTCTTCTTTTCTTTAGACTAGCCAAACCCAAGTCCCACAGCCGTTCTTCGTATGTTTTAGTCTCCAGGCCTTTGATCATCTTAGTTGCTCTTCTCTGAATTTTTTCCAAACTCTCAACATCTTTTTTGTGATATGGTGACCAAAATTGGCTGCAGTATTCCAGGTGTGGTCTTATTAGGGTTTTATAAAGTGGTACTAGTACTTCGCGTGATCTTGATTCTGTGCCTCTGTTTATACAACCCAGGATTGTATTAGCTTTTTTGGTTGCTGCTGCACATTGCTGGCTCATAGTCAAGTGATCGTCCACTAGGGCTCCAAGGTCCCTCTCACAGTTACCGTTTTGAAACCAGGTCTTGCCCAATCTGTATTTGTACCTTTGATTTTTCTTGCCTAAATGTAAAACTTTGCTTTTCTCCACACTGAAACTCATTTTGTTGGATAGGGCCCATTGTTCAAGTTTGTCAAGATCTTTTTGGATCCTGAGTTTGTCTTCTGGGGTGTTGGCTACTCCTGTCAGTTTGGTGTCATCTCGAATTTGATGAGTTCCACTTCAATTCCCTCATCTAAGTCATTTATGAAGATATTGAAGAGTACTGGGCCGAAGACGGAACCTTGTGGCACCCCACTGTTTACTTCTCTCCATGTGGATGTACTGCCATTGAGGACTACTCATTGAGTACAGTTTGCCAGCCAGCTACAGATCCATCTGGTGGTGATGTTGTCTATTCCACCTTTTTCTAGCGTACCAAGGAGTAAGTTGTGGTTTACTTTATCAAATGCCTTACTGAAATCTAAGTATACTATGTCCACAGCATTTTGTTGGTCTACTAGTTTAGTCACTTTATCGAATAATGAAATAAGATTGGTTTGGCATGATCTGTTTTTAACAAACCAATGCTGGCTACTGGTTATGACTTGGTTTGCTTCTAGTTGTTCGCAGATCTGTTTTTTGATTATCTTTTCTAGGATCTTCCCAGGTATTGATATTAAACTGATTAGTCTGTAGTTTCCTGGGTCCGTTTCTTTTCCTTTCTTGAAGTTGGGAACCACATCAGTCCTTTTCCAATCCTCAGGTACTTCCCCGGTGCTCCAGGATTTATGAAAGATGTGGTGCAATGGTTCTGAGATAGCATCTGCCAGCTCTTTCAGAACTCTGGGATATAATCTGTCAGGTCCTGGTGATTTATACTCATCAAGGCCAGATAGGTGTTCTCTTACCATTTTCTTGCTTATTTGAATTTTGTTTCTAGTATGTCTTTTGCAGTGGTTTTTTTGGTATGTTGGGCTATTATTTCTTTTGGTGTGAAGACTGATGCAAAGTATGAGTTAAGCAGCTCTGCTTTCTCCCTGTTGCCTCTAATTTCCTTGCCATTTTCTCTCTTTAGTGGGTTTATTGTTTCCTTGACTTTTTTCTTGTTGTTAATATGTTGGAAGAAACTTTTTTTAATTATCTTTGATTTCTGTTGCAAGTCTTTGTTCGTTCTGAGCCTTTGCTTTCCTGACTTCTGGATGTCTGCTGATAAGTGGCCTTAGTTATATGCCCCTCTTTCCATTTTTTGTATTTGTCCTTTTTGTCTTTCAGTTTGTCAGAGAGATCTTTGTGCAGCTATGCTGGTTTCTTCTTGAACTTCTTGTTTTTCTTTCTCAGTGATATTGTGCTGGTCTGGGCTTTAATGATCGCATTTTTCAGGGTTTCCCACGCTTCTTGGGTTGTTTTCCCCTTTAGGATTTTCATCCATTGGATCTTTCCTAGGTTGTCTCTGAGTTTGTTAAAGTCAGCTCTTTTGAAGTTTAAGACACTGGTTGGATTGTTTTCTATTGCTAGTGTTTGCATTATATTAAATTCCAGTATGACGTGGTCACTTTCACCCAGGGTTCCAGCAATTTCAATTTCCTCTATCACTTCTTCTCTATTTGTAAGGGTTAAGTCCAATATAGCTTTATGTCTAGTTCCCTCCTCCAGTTTTTGGGTGACAAAGTTGTTGGCTAGGTTGGTTAGGAATCTGTTTGATCTCCTGCTCACTGCAGAGTTTGTCTCCCAGTTAATATCTGGATAGTCGAAGTCTCCCATTACTACTGTTGTATGCTTCCTACATACGTTTGTTAACTGGTTGGCAAAGAGTTCATCTATTTCTTCTGATTGGGTGGTCTGTAATATATACCTATAGCAATGTCACTTTTTTTCTCTTTTATATTGACCCATATACATTCTGGAGACATTTTATCTTTGATCATGTGCATTTCTGTAGATATGTAGTGTTCTCTTACATATATTGCAACTCCCCCTCCTCTTTTTGTAGACCTGTTTCTTTTGAACAATTTGTATCCATCCATCAGTCCATTCCATTCATGGGTTTCATCCCACCAGGTTTCTGTTATGCCAACTATGTCATACTCTCCTTCGTGTACTATTGCTTCTCGTTCGCCCTGTTTGTTCTCCAAGCTTTGAGCATTTAAGATTTTTATGCCTGTCCATGGGTATGTTTCCTGCATCTGCTGATTGTTGTTTGAGTTTTTCTTTTTTCTCATCACTGCCTACCTCATTGTTTGATTTGTTTTCTTGGGATTTGTGATTGGTTTTGGGTTCTAGAGATTCTAGAGATTGGTCACCCTTCTCCCTCAGTTTTAGTTTAAAGCCCTCCTGATGAGTTGGGCCAGTCTTTTTCCAAGTACATTTTTGCCTGTTTTCGTGAGGTGCAGCCCATCTCTTGCCAAGAGTCCTTCGCGTAGGAAATGCAGTCCATGATCCAGTAAACCAAAGTTTTCTTGGCGACACCAACCCTTTAGCTAATTTCTAAAATTCTTTTTCCCTCAATGGGTGTTGGCCTTTCGTTGGAAGTACTGATGAGAACACTACTTGTGCTCCTAGCTTCTTAACTTTATTGCCTAGTTGTTTGTAATCTATGGCACTATATGAAGTTGGGAGAGTTTGTGGTTTATATTTATTTTTGTTTTATGAAATATTGTGAGCTGCCTAGAATTATCATGCATAAGACGTACATTTTCAAAATAAATACATTCTTTCTTTTCTATGTTCAAATATATTTATATCTCAATGAAGAGATGGAACCATATTTTCACAGAGCTGTGCAGATAAAGGAGTCTGACTTCATGATAAATTGAATAATGGGAGTGAAGAAGAGAGAAAAAAAATCAAAAGAGAACAGAGTATGGAACTTTTGGTTTTGGAATCAACAGCAGCTTAAGAGAGAAGCACAAAAAGTAGAATCGAAATAAAGAAGCCCCTAAAAGAAAAAGTAGGTCTAAATTGTAGAAACTCGTCCATAAATTCACTGATCTTTTCATCAGAAATGAATAGATCAGTAGACCTATTCAGACAATACAGTCTCCCCTCATTGTTGTTCTGCTCTTCACTTTTCCTTGAGTACTTATACAGTGCAACCATCCATATCATGGTTGTCCAATTTTTTTGGTTTGCCTAGTCCACATTGAGTAAAGAGGAATTGTCTTGGGCTACATATAAAATATAGCTAATGTATATGAACAACAAACTTCCCTTATTTTTCTTTTCTTTTCTTATCTTGTGGGGTCACTAGCTGTCCTGGGCCGCATGTGTATTGTGTCTGAACACGCCTGACCTATTTGGAAATGTTTCCATGTGAGCTGGAACTATCCATTATCAGGGTTTCATTTTGTATGACCGTGTTTGTAGATAGTAGAGAGCGTCTCAGTATAGGCAGTCACGGATGACCTGTTTTTTCACTGAGTTCACAGCATATTCGGAGAAGATAGAAGCTGCTCAGTTTTGCTCTTGTGTCCAGCTCTACATGTGAACCTATCTCCTGAACAGAGTATTAGAATTAATTGTGCTTCATGCCAAACAGCGTGAATGAGTCTGTTCAATTGCCCTTCGTTATGATATGTAACATTTAAGGCAACTGGGCTCGTACATCGTGTTAAATCTTGATCTAAGAATTCAGGAAAAGATACTGAAACAAAAGACATTACACTTGATGTGCAAGTGCCATACAATCTGAATTCCTATTTATATTTCTTTCAGAGTGAGCTGGAACTACCAAAGATGAGTGATAAAAATCTAGACGACTACTAGATTGGTGCAAAGAGGTATAGAAAAGGCTAGTTTGAAGCCCAGATCTGGTACCCCAAGCATGAGCACTATGAACAGGTTCGGAATGACTCTACCCATAGTACCACAATGATGGCAGGAGATGAAGGGGAAAAGTATGCCAAATAATAACTAAATCAGAAAGGTTATTATTTAAAAAGGAAAAATAAGAATAAACAAGACTGTGATACAGGTAGTCCTCAACTTACCACCACAATCTGGGAGCCCAAAATTTATGTTTCTGAGAAATTTGTTAAGTGAGTTTTGACCCATTTTATAACTTTTCTTGCCACAGTTGTTAAGTGAATCACTGCAGTTATTAAATTAGTAACATGGTTGTTAAGTGAATCTGGTTTCCCCATTGACTTTGCTCATCAGAAAGTCGCAAAAGGGGATCAGATGACCCTGGGACATGGCAACCGTCATAAATGTGAGTCAGTTGTCAACCATTTGAATGTAAATCATGTGACCATGGGGATGCTGCTTAAGTGTGAAAAATGATCATAAGTCACTTTTTTCAGTGCTGTTGTAAGTTCAAATGGTCACTAAGCAAACTGTTGTAAGTCAAGGACTACCTATATATAGTTACACAGCAGATCGAGATGTGTTTTTTCTGAGTTGATTGTTTTTCTGTTTTTCGGTGAAGGGTTCTGTAACTGGAACAAAAAGAAATTGTTTAGCCTAACTATTGCTATCTCGCTTCTGTAATCAGCATTTGCATTAGGGACAAATTTCATGCAAGCGTGGGAAATATGTACATGGATGGGATGTACTGAAGGAGGGAATAAGGGAGTGTACAGGAATGATTGATGTCTTCCTTATGATGTAATGACTCTGTTGTCTGATTTTCATTGGCTAACAAAGTTTATAAAGCAATGCTACTAACTTTCTAAGGTGTGGCACTTCTGAACTCAATACTGCCAGTGTTCAAATTGTGTTCCCACCCAAGACTTTTTTCGATCGAAAATAAAGTGCTGTTTCCTCAAGAAGCCTCTGTTTGAGTTGCCTGATTAGACTTTTAATGGTATCTCAAATTTAAGTACGGGCCAGTGACCTTACATCAGTTAGCTTGTGAAGAAAAGATGGTGGATCCAAAGTGAAGCAGATAAGTAGGAGGAGCTACTTACATGTGAGACAGTACAGAGAAGAAGAAAAAGCAAAAGCTGCATGTTGGATCCATGATATTACACATAGATGGGCTCCATAAGAACTACTGTAGCTATATATATATTACTCTGAGGACGCTGGCAGGGGACCAGCGAAAGCTAAGTTGTTTTAATATTGTAAATAGTTGTTTTTATTGTTTTAAACTTTTTAACAATAAACAGCTGGTTTATATTTCTCCCGGAGATCAAGGACTGTGTTATTGAATATATATATATATATATATATATATATATATATATATATATATATATATATATATATATATATATATATATATATATATATATGTAGGTCTTTGGTAATTCGGGTTTTCTCCCGTGTAAAATTGATTTTACACGGGAGAAAACCCGAATTACCAAAGACCTACATACAAACACCCGTGAAAACCTCAGAAAACATATATATATATATATATATAGTCTCACATTTCTTTGCCATTCTGTACAAGCAAAGTTTAAAGTCCTCACAAGTTTAAGAGAGCAGCCATTCATTTGCCATTTCAAATGGCAAGTCAAAGGATATAGGTAGCATTGTCTAAAATGGATACCTATTTCCTGAGGAAAACCTTTTTTGCAAGATTAAAGGTAGCAAGATTTTAAGACTGCAAAAAGCTATGATCACATAGATTTGCCTTGCCTGTTGATTGACCTTTAGAGACCTGCTGCTTTTGGAAGTTGCAGCTGACTTGAAAGTTTGAAAACTGATCTGAGACAAGTTCGGTCTCTCATACAGTAAATTGTTTGGACCAGGAACTGTGTCATTTTTTATTTTTGAGCCTTCCTCTTTTTGACAAATAAATACAGGCAAAGTAAAAAAGTATTTTCTTTTTTTTATTTCCTTGTATGTATCCATTAAGAGACAGCTTTTAAACATGCCTTTTCAAAAGTCTCAGAAGGACAAGTTAAATTTTAATATTCTAATAAAAATAGTTGATGTATAGCATAATATGTGCTTAGATAATATCATAAATGTGCTTAGATCAGATTTTAAAAAGAAAGTCACAAGCCAGGGTTATTGTGTAGTTATTTGACATGATTTTACAGTTTTAAGGCTATGTTGTAAACCATCATAAGTCTACACAGAGGCATAAGTATACTGTATAAAGAAAACATTGAATAATCTTTTGCACCTTTGAGTCAGTTTTGATTCCCTAGAACTGCCTGGACAAGTGCCTGCAGTTTTCTTGGTAAGATTTTGGAAGTGGCTTGCCATTGCCTGCTTCATAGGGCTGAGAGAGCATGACTGGCCCTAAGTCATCCAGCAACCAGATGGCTTTGGTCTAAGGTGTGATTAGAACTCACGGTCTCCTGGTTTCCAGCCTGATGCCTTAACCACTATGCAAAACTGGCTCTCAAATAAATTATAAATAGAAAAAACAATCTATATAGTAGATAGGTTTACAGACAATTTTCAACATATTCATGAACATGTTTTCTATATTGTTCTTTAGCCAAGAAACCTTGTTGACCCTCTCTGTCCACAATCTTAAACAATCTAAAAGATGACTTACAAAAAGAGATGGGAAGAAGAAAGCAAACAACACCAGTTCTTAAAAGTTAAATCACATTTTTATCATGACCAGCTGGAATGACCCAATTCAGGGTTTGGAGGAATTTAATGGAGTTAGAATGTCCAAGTCATTGTCCTCTCAGCAAAGGAATCCCCTGAATTTTGTTATCTTGTTTTGTTATACCTTTCTCTAACTTCAGATTTTGGCATAGGGTATTTAGGCTTTTATTCAGGGCTTTTAAAGCAGGAACTAACTGCTTTGAAATTAAAAGACGCTTGCTCCTGGGGAGGAAAGCTATGGCAAATCTAGACAGCATACTAAAAAGCAGAGACATCACCCTGCCAACAAAAGTACGTATAGTCAAGGCCATGGTTTTTCCAGTTGCAATGTATGGCTGTGAAAGTTGGACCATAAGAAAGGCTGAGCGCAAAAGAATTGAGGCCTTTGAACTATGGTGCTGGAGAAGACTCCTGCGAGTCCCCTGGACTGCAAGGCGATCAAACCGGTCAGTCCTAGAGGAGATCAACCCTGACTGCTCTTTAGAAGGCCAGATCCTGAAGTTGAAACTCAAGTACTTTGGCCACCTAATGAGAAGGAAAGACTCACTGGAGAAGAGCCTAATGCTGGGAAAGATTGAGCGCAATAGAAGAAGGGGACGACAGAGAATGAGGTGGCTGGATGGAGTCACTGAAGCAGTAGGCGTGAGCTTAAATGGGCTCCAGAAGATGGTAGAGGACAGGAAGGCCTGGAGGAACGTTGTCCATGGGGTCGCGATGGGTCGGACACAACTTTGCAACTAACAACAAACTGCTTTGAAAACATTTCCTTCTAAATATTAGACCTTGTACCTTTGAGGTCTGCTGGAGACCAGGCCTATCTTTTACAAGTCTTCTCCTAGAATCTTCTTTAGAAGCTGCCCCAACTTTACAGTTGTATGGCATTAGGGAGTAATTTTCCAAATGGAATGTCTCACAAAGATTTCATCCCTCCTCTCAGGCTGGTCACAGGTCCATTCCTAGAATCTCGGGAGAAAGTCCTATAAACCCATCTTGACAAACAGTGTATTTACCTTCCCCAGTTTCCTTGGATTTTATCTGCTTTAGCTTCTTCCTTTTATTGTATTACCCTGGCTTCCTGGGATCTACCTAGGATAAACAGACAAAATCCCTCTTTCCTGGTGAAGCAGCTCCCCTGAATGTTTGTCATACGGCCTAGGATGTAAGAAACCTACAAATGGAGTAAGGATTTTCTACGTTCTTCTTAATATTAGATCAAGGGAACCATCTTCTGGTATCAAATTATTTCTAAGTCAGTTCAAAACCTAAAATTTCCAAGATGTACAATTCTCTCTCGTGTTGTCCCAAAGCTTTCAAAAGGACATGGAATTTCATGCTCTGACTTTCACTCTACTGCAGCTTCTGTGTTCTATATATTCTCCTGAGGTAGCAGACACCAGTTGTTAGCTCTTTAAGCAATAAACTATTGCATAATCAACATTTAATTATTACTTAAATTATTATGAGTATGCAATAATTTATGTTGATAAATTATTGGATATTCGCATTTCTCAACCTTGGCAATTTAGGATGTGTGGATTTCAACTAGCTGGGACTTTGGACTGGCTAGGGAATTCTGGGAATTGAAGTCCACACGTCTTAAAGTTGCCAAGACTGAACGTACAATAGAATAGAGCTGGAGGAGATCTTGGACGTCTTCTAGTCCAACCCTTTGCTCAAGCAGGAGACCCCCTATACCATTTCAGACAAGTAACGGTCCAGTCTCTTCTTAAAAACATCCAGTGATGAAGCATTCACAACTTCTGAAGGCAAGCTATTCCACTTGTTCTCGCTGTTAGGAAATTTCTCCTTAATTCCAGTTTGCTTCTCTCCTTGATTAATTTCCATCCATTGTTTCTTGTCCTGACCTCTGGTTCTTTGGAAAATAAGTTGACCCCCCTCTCTTCTTTGTGGAAGCCCCTCAAATACTGGAATATTGCTATCATGTCACCCCTAGTCCTTCTTTTCTCTAGACTGGCCATATCCAAATTCTGCAACCGTTCTTCATATGTTTTAGTCTCCAGGTCTTTAATCATCTTAGTTGCTCTTCTTGGCACTTTTTCCAAAGTCTCAACATCTTTTTTGTAATGTGTGACCAAAACTGGATGCAGTATTCCAGGTGTGGTCTTACTAAGGATTTATAATATATCTGTTATAAAACCTTATAATATTGTTATAATATTTATTTTTATAATATTTTCATAATGTTTATTTTATAGAAATTGTATAATATTGATAATATTTATTTATATATATATATATATCTCTTAAGACTGAAAAACCCTGCTCAAGAATTTGTGATTCCAGTGAAGTACTTAGAATGGTAGTTGCACATTAGTTCTCCCCCCCCCCCCATTCCCTGTGTTTACAGTGATGGAATACACAGCAAGAGATATCTAATGTACTAATGTTACTGCCACGAGGAAACAAATAAGGCAATTAAAACTTCAATTTGCATAAGCACCAGAAACACCCCTACATAAGATATTGAGCTAGGCTAATTCTTCTAGAGCCACCGCAGCTACTGCCGATCGATCGTTACACGTTGCTTAGTTAACAATAAAAGCAAGGAAGGGAATGACTTTTTGGTCTCTTTAATGTATACCTTTTTAAAAGTTGTAGGTTATTTTTTTAAAAAATTGAGAGTAATAGAACCTCTTAAACACCTTATTTTAAACAATTCTTCAGCTGGTCAAATGAGCTCTTTAATCTGTTCAAAATATTTACAGTGTAACTGACCACTGTAAGGGGCCTATGACTGTTATTCTGATTTTTTTAAAAAACTGCTCTTTTTTGCTTACAATATATTTTATTATTTTAATTGACTAACTAAAACAGATGTGTCTAACCTGTGGCCCATGGACTGCATGTGGCTCTGGGTAGCTAGTAATTTGGCCCCACAAAATTGTAAACGTTTAACATTATTACGTCATTTTTAGTGACATATACATTAACCATATTACATATCTTATATGCAGCCCAAGACCATTCCTCTTCACTCAGGGCAGCCCAGGTGATCCAAAAAGTTGAAACCAGTGCAATAGATGAGACATTCTGAGAAGAATCTTGTATCAAGTTCTCCATTGCTGCTGTTTTCAGTCCCTCCTTAGGTATATTTCCAGGTGTCTCCCAACCTCCTAAAGCAAGATTTTGAAAAGATGCATGAGAATGTTGGACAAAGGAACAAGTGGTTTGTTCCCCTCTTTTTCTGCAGTGGGGTGAGAGGAGGGAGCAAAATTTGGATCCAACTCTAAAAAAAAGAGAACGAAAATCACCAGCAGAAATAGAACACAACCAATGAGAAGTTCAGGGAAATCAATATCCCTCTTCTCCTGGTGCTGAAATGACATCCAAGAGATGCCAAGTAAGAATTCCATCACTGAAATGTTCCAAGGGTAAAGCTCTTAAAAGAAGAGACCGTTAAGGATCTTAAATAAGGGTAAGTGCACACTTACCATACAAAGATTTTACAAGCAAATCCTGGGGAGACTATTCCAATAATATAGCTTTTAAGATTGCATGAAATATATTAATGGTAAAAGGGGAGATTTTAATATTTAAATATTTTTGTAAATAGTAAGAATGAAAAAAAAAAATCCCTTTAAGCTTTAACCAACCATAGCATAGCATTCTACAACCGCTTCTACCATGTCTTCGCAGAAGGACATTTTGGCATTATAGATCTCCTTGGGCATTCCATGAAAAATAAGATGGCTTGAGGAAGCTTCCTGTGGAATACCTGAGAGATATATACTGGGGGAAAAAGTTTTAAAAGTTGTGTTATTTTTTTAAAAAGTACAATATTGTAACACATCTATTTTCAATCACTCCCTCCCCAGTTGAGTCCAAATTCATCTTGGGGACTCTCAGGTTCCATAGACATTCCCAAAATTTGGAAAAGTCGGTGAGTGGCACATAAGGTTTTCCTTGTAAAAGTGACACATGTACACTCCTCAGTCAGTTGAGATGACGATAATGACAGAAATCTCTGTTTCAACAAAAGCAGATAAGTTCTGGTTGATTGTTCACTGGGCCCTGTCTGGGTTTTCATTTACTGAGGAAACTGCGTTCAGAATGACCAGCTTCATAACTGGAAGACTTTCCTGAATCATGATGAATTTCCTTACAATTTTTTAAGATTTACTTTTAAGCTGCATTGTTTATTGATTTAGTATATGTATTTGCTGCCCATCCTTATTTTTATTATTTGTTGCTTATTTATGTATTTAGTTACATAATTACATTACATTACAACCAATTACCAAGGTAAGCCTTCCTTAATCTGTAATCAAAAGAGATCTTCTGTAACATGAACCCACCATAAGAAAAACCCAATTTAACTGTTGATATTAATTGTGTCCGTGGTATAGCCATCATGGGACCCAAAAAAGTGATGCACTAATGATCTAAGGATTTGGAAGAATTACCTTTTGTTTTTTAATATTTCATAGTTTATTGAATAATTAAATGAATGAATTACTTTTTTAAGGTCACATACCATAACAGATTTAACAAAGCTTAAAAAAATACATTCACTGCAAGTAATAGTAATCTTAATTTTGGTCATTGACTAGTGTACAATAACATTAGACGATGAAAATGTACAACCATCCTAAATTGAACAATTCAGCCTACAAAAAGTGGAAAAATGACTGAAATAGCTTACTAAGGAAAGCTATATTAACAAACGCTATAAAAGATTTTATCACTAAAATCTGAAGATTATGGAAAGTAAATTGTGTGATATAAATATATAAAAACTATGGAAAAATAGTTAAAGATCAGAATTACTACTCCAAAGATATAAAATTACCATATCACTGCAATTTACATGTAAAATTATACTTGTAATATTGAAATTATGGAAATTACAATATAGTGTAATATATAATTGTGAAATATAACTGCTACTGCAGTATATAAGAAGGCGGCCATAAGAGCTAAACAGTTAAATAGCTAGAAATAAGAATCACTGCAATTACTATGTATGGTGTTTATATGTGTGTAGTAGAGTTTTATGACATTAAAAAAAATAAAATTGTCTTTATCCTCTTGTAAATAGTGTAAATAAATATATATCTGAATGCCTTGGACATTTAAATTAAAGATGTGCATATTTTATTTATTTTAATATGAGGTTTTGTTTGTAGATTAAAGTACATTTAAAGGCACCAAATAGTTCACACTTTTACTTCAATACTGACTAGGCAAAATATGTTTCTTTTAGAGATGAATCATTTCAACAATTCTGGCATTAATGCTTTTGAACCAAGTGATGATGTGTCATCCTAGTATTAGGAAAAACATGTTGCTTTATCCCTGTGATCCAAATGGATAAAATGCCCCTATTTCAGAGGTGGTTGTATTTATATCCCAATTGTACAAACCCACTAAATGGAAATAGAAAAATAGCTTATTAATGTTTTAGACTCTACGTTCCTATATGGTACTTTCATAAATGATTCTCTTGGCTTGCAGGAAGAGTTCAAAATTCAAGCTGCCAGCAAATCAATGTTCTTATCAACTCCCCAGCTCACACCTGCACCACCTCTTGGGTGACTTTCTGAGAATACAGCAGGATGGATACAGAGACAGGTTGGTGGTTAAGGCACCAGGCTAGAAAGCAGGAGATTGTGAGTTCAAGTCGCACCTAAGCCATGAGTGGCCTTGAGCCAGTCATTCTTTTTCAGCCCAACTCACCTCACAGGGTTGTTGTGGGGAAAATCGGAGGAGGAAGGTGTGTTGGATGTTTGCTGCCTTGAGTTATTTGTAAAAAAAACAAAGGCAGGATACAAATAAATAAAATAATAATAATGGTACAAAGGGGGAATCTGATGCTTGATTGTCCCCAGAGAGTGTTAACTGGACTTCTACTCAGATAGCACATCTGAGGATTCCATTCTGAATCATTTTACAATCCCAGACAGGCAATTTCCTCCTAGTGGTCAATAGCATGTTCAAATATCAGCCAGATATCATTCAGGCAGTATAAAGCCAATCTTCATTACTAATCTGTATGTTGGTATGGCAGTGTTTGGTTGATGCTATAGAACATGATATATCTCTAATAGAGAAATGACTATTTTTTGCTTGCTAGTGATGCTCTGATTGATGCTGGCACACTGAGCACTGAGTATAAGTGTCAACGCTACAAACGAATTTGGCTGAAGCCATTTCTACTTCGTTTTTCGGTTGCCACAGAATTGGGAGGGGGGATGTGTACTTTTAAGTTTAGACAAAACAATAAATTATCCTGTGGGAACCAAGGTCATTGCTGCCTGAATTTGGTGGGCTAAAACTTCTGTTAGAAAGCCCGCCAAAGTAGTTAATTGGGGAATGTGATTTATGATACATTACTGGGTTGGGAAGTTCAACTTTGTAACATTGTAACCTTTGGGAGGGAACTTCAGTCTTGGTTTCACTTATGATCATCTGATACTATGTAGCCAATAAATATGTACCCTTGGAGTTCTTTTTTTACTGGTCTCATATATCGGAACCATGACAATAAGGTTCCATGCAGTCAACACTTAATGCTATATTTATAAACTGAGTTGGCTTTATTTGATATATCTACATCTATATCTCTATAAGTATTTTTTTCTTTTTTGTACTTTTTTCTTCTTAGTATACAGCAATACACGAAGAACTTGAGCTCTGAGGTTGAAAGACGGGTACTATGTCTTATTCTAACTAAAGCCTATACACTTAAATGCATTTATAAGTTTATACTCCTTGGCCTATCCGGAGATGATCAATTAATTATTTAAAATTTCATCCTAAAACAACCAGGCTTGAATTCTTAAAGCATTTATTGGGACCAGATGGAAAGTAATTAGAAGCAAACTAAAATAACATATTGCTAAGCTTAAGTATTAAAAAAACACACAACCACAGTGTCTTTCCTAGATATACAAGTAGTCCTCAAATTACAACCTTAACTGAGCCCAGAATTATGGTCATAAGTCATGCTGATCATTAAGGAGATTGCCAAGAGCTCACGCCCAATTTTAAGAACTTTTTATTTATTTTTTGCAATGGTTATTAAGTGAACACCCAGTTATTAAGCAAAAATCACAATTAAGCTAATCCATTGTTTACAATGGGTGTTGTTGTTTTTTTGCTGGAATCCTAAAGTAAATGCTAGATTTCCAGCAAAAATAAGCCATAAATTATAGTCATGTGACCGCAGGATGCTGCAAACAGTCATAAATGCAGGCTGGTTGCCGAATGTCTAAAATGCAATCACACGACCTCGGGAGGGTGGGGGGCAGCTGTTGGGACTTAAAATCCAGGTCGTAAGTAGCCCTGGGAAGGTCCATTGTAACTCTGATCGGTCACAAAGCGACCTGTCGTAAGTTGAGGACAACCTGTATTAGCCTTTGTGATAGAATTCTGATTTCATAATATAATCCTGCATTAAGGATACAAGAGTGCCACATTCTGTTTCTGTTCCACTCATATTGACTGAAATCAGAGGGAGGGTGGGAGATAGGGAGAGGAACAAGATGCTCGTTGTGTTTACACACCTAATGCTAGCATATCTTTCCTGTACAAATTTCTCTTCAGACGTCAACCGTGGACATGCATAATGCAGAAGGTGGAGACATTAATGCACCTGCTTGGTGGTGTGTTTTGCAAGGCTGCTCTGATAATGTGCTACACAGGAAGAACAGACTCCCGGCTTACAATCCTTAAATGTTTCCACATCTCATATGCATTTTTAAAATTGGAGTACCAGATTAATAAAACAATGCTTTTAATGTGAGACAAGGAGATGAGAAATGAATCGGGGCATTTCTTTCTTTATTTAAAGAATCCTTTTCTTTGAACAGGTCATCCTCCCTCTTCCCCTTTGTTATGACAAATCAGTTCTGGATTTGACAGTTCATTTATGCAGCTATCTGTCTATCTTTGCACCAGCAGAAATCTGTACCTTGTTGCTCCTGTTGCCAATCCGTGTCCTGCCATAGACATGATGCCGTAAAATGCTAAAAATGTCTTTATTTATGGTGCATATGGCATATTATGGAAAAAGAGGGGTGGATTCCCAGAGTTTTATTTTCCTTTCCCTACCTAAACATGACCAATGGGTAGGAAAACATCCATTAATCACTGTCTGTTATGTGGAATGGGATGAGATGGGATGAGATGGTGAAGGGGCCATTTTTTTTTAATGGATGGTCATCCTGTTGGGGTTTGTTCAGAATTTGCTCCAGGACTTTGCACGACCATCTTGCATGAATAAGTCCCAAAGTAATCCAACTACTAACAGGTGTCAGGCACTATGGGGGGGATGCACAGAAATGTGAGGAAATTATGAAGTCCCTTCTCGCGCTTCTGCCATCTATTACTTAGGCTATTTTTAAAAAGAGTTTAGTTTTGTTTCAGAATCTAGGAAAAATGCCACCTCTGTCATAGCACCTGCCCCCTAGAGCACTGTTACCTCCTGACATTTGTTTGGCACCCACTTTGGCTGGGTTAAGAACTCTGAGTGTCTGGCTTCCCCCTCTCCTGCCCAGGTTTTGTGTTAGAGTGGAAGGCAGGTACTGCATATTTAATTGTCTTTTAATGGTTGTTTTACTTCTGATGTTTGGGTCCCCCCCACCCTGCCTGCATTTTATAAAGGTTTTTACAATATGCTGCCTAGAGTCATTACAAACTTGGCTGGGCTTAAACATTTCTAAAATAAAATAAGTATATCCCTCTTTCAATGGCAGGTCTCAGGTTGCTTTAAATATATGGCAGGAACAGGAGTATAGACTGGTTTGAAAGATCCTGATTGTCCCATTCTCACTCCTCAAACCAGAAAGGCCTTGAATATTGCCACTGGACTTCTGAGAGAAGGGGAAGGCAGTGATGAAGATTATGCTGTCTACTAACACATGACTTGGATTTAACTTGGATTTAAGTGTTGCACAACAGCAGCCTCACTTTTCCTTCCCAATTCTCATTAAGAGCCAGCGGTAGGGCCAGAGTTTAATTGATTGGAGATGGGAGTAGGCATAGTGGATGAGCAGAACATCTTCAGGATCTTGTGTTCTATGCATTCCACAATGCTTGCAGAGACTGCCTTCTTGATCATTAGACCTTCCACGGGTCTCACCTTAACCTTAGCTCTCATCCTATCTGCCAGAGTCTGTCTTCACACGCTGGACAGACAACCTCCTACCCAGTGGTGGGATTCAAATATGTGAACAACCAGTTCTCTGTGTGGATGCCACTTCCAGAAGTCCATTCTGGGCCTGGGTAACAAAAAAATTAGCTACTGATTCTGCCGAACTGGTGCAAACTGGCTGAATCCCACCACTGCTCCTACCTCACCGAGGGTTGAAAACCCATCAGCTGTCTTCAACTGGTTTGGCAGGCTTGTTGAAGCTGTTGCCTGGGGTGTGGCTGCTGTCACATGCAAACAGATATGAGGAGCCACACAGGTGAGGGCTGAGTGCCAGATGGAGACCAAAGGTGAAGCACCCAAAAAGAAGCATGTGATATGTCCCTTATCAAATCCTGACAACCCTGTACTTCCCTGCCATGCAATAAAGTCTTGAAGATTGCAGAATGAGAAAGGTGGAGAGAAACACAGGCCCATGAATTTCTGAATTATTATCAGAAGAGTAACTAAGCAACCTATAGGACTTGGGGTCTGTGTCCCACTTAAGAATACTCTTATTCATATTGCACTGAAATAAGAACTCTCTTTAGTTTCTTAGAATGAATCAGTATTAACTACAAAAGGCAGATTTTAGAATGAGACAGGATATTTCAGTCTTAGTACATTACCTGTGTCCAGCTATCCCTTCTGTCCTGGACTTTGAACTTGTTTAATTATTCATTCATTTAATGTGATTTTGGTACCACCGAACTCCACAACTCTATTCAGCTCACAATATTTAAAAAGAGTATAAATATAATAAATTTAAATATACAATAATGGGGATCAGGACAACTTAACACATATACACCAAGCATCTCTAACAAGAGAGGGGGATTCCACTCACCTACCCCAAGGTCTGGGAGTACAGCCAGATCATTAAGACTCTTCGGAAAGCCACCAGAGTGGCAGCTGTCAGGATATCTGAGGGAATCTCATTCCAGAGAGCAAGTGCAGCAACAGAGAAGCCACACTGCCTAGGTTCCAAAATATGACACTGTTCAATCAAGAGGACCCAGAGCATGCTGATTCCATTGACTCTTGTTGACCAGGCAGAAACCATGGGTGATAGGCAGTTCCTCAAATAACCAGCCCCCATGCCATGTAGGGCTTCATAGGTCACAGCCAGCCCCTTGAATCATACCTGGAAGCACAGTGGCAACCAGTTTACCTTGTGAAGAAGAGGGTGTCATGTGGGCATATGAAGCATGCTCATTGCTGCTCATGTCACTGGATACTGGACCAGTTGCAGCTTCTGGGGGTCTTTAAGGTCAGCTCCATGTAAAGCACATTGCAGTCATTGAACTTTGAGGTAGCAAGGGCATGAGTGATTATCTGAAGGGCTACCCAATGAAACAATGATACGACATAAGGCTTCCTTTCATAGGATGGGAATCTTCTAAATAATAGATGTCTCAGGACAGGGATAATCATATGCCCGTAAACCCCCTTCAGACTAATTTGGCAATACGCCATCTCTGGGGTGTCTATCATATGCCTCAGTACTTGAGTGGAGGTAGATTTTCATATGTTGTAAAGACACTATTCATATATCTTATACTTGTGAGTAGTGAATGCCTGAAGACTTCTATACAGGTAGTTATCGACTTAGGACCACAATTGAGCCCAAACTTTATGTTGCTAAGCGAGACATTTGTTAAGTGATTTTTGCCCCATTTTACGACCTTTCTTGTCACAGTTGTTAAATGAATCACTGCAATTGTTAAGTTAATAACACAGTTGTTAAGTGAATCTGGCTTCTCTATTGACTTTTGCTTGTCAGGAGATCACAAAAGGTGATCACATGATCCTGGGACACTGCAACCATCAAACATATGAATCAGTTGCTAAGCATCCAAATTTTGATCACGTGACCATGGGGATGATGTGTGAAAAACAGTCATAAGTATCTTTTTCCAGTGCCATTGTAAGCTTGAATGGTCACTAAATGAATTGTTGTAAGTCGAGGATTAGTTGTAATGATGAGGAAAGTAGATAAAAAGAGGGGGAAAAATGTTAGCAGACTATCAGTGATTCAGACTGCCAATGCTATGTTTACAAATACTTGCTCAGATTGCGTTTGCAGAATGTTCCTTAAAATGCAGCAAAGTGTGTAAACTAATATTAAATACAACAGCCTAATTTATAGAACTTGAGCGCTTATTCTAAACCTATACTTAAAAATCACAATACTGTAAATAACCATTAGGATTATTTGGCCTTGAATCAAGTCAATAGTTGGTTGCACTGTATTTAAATCTTCTGCCTCATTCTTGGATTTTTATGTAATGGGAAGGGGGAGGGAATAATAATGTAGTTTGACCTACTTTTCCAATTATAAGTTCATAAATTTTGTAATAAACATCAACAACTGACGCTATAACCTTAACACATAAAATATATTACAGTTGATAAATGATAATTAAGGTGGTAGCCTTATATATATTTATGCCAGAATAATTCTCATGTAAAGTTAGGAAATGGGGAAAACAAGGAGGATCAACCAGCTTATAAGAAAGGGGCTTTGCTCACCCCAGTTGACATATGTATACACACACACACACACAAACACACACACTTAAAGAAACAGAATAGAATAGAAAGAAAGAGTAAAAAGTGAAAGGAAAAAGGAAGAGAGAGAGAAGAAAAAGTAAGAATGTAATAATGAAAAAGAAATACAGTATATGAAGTTATTTCCAATCTTCTTCACAAGTGTGAACAAATTTAGTGACTTTTCACCCCCTCTAAGGTTACAAAAAATTATCTCTTCATTCCATATCTCACCTTTTATCTATGAACAAATCCATAAAACATCATTTTTTCAGTCCTGGTATCAGCAGAAAGTTTATAAAGGGCTGTCAGAAGTAACAACATACCTTGTTTTAGCCTTGATAATATAAACTAACTGTATATTCCCTCCTTTTACTTCTTATAGTTTTAATATTTAGTTTATTAAAATATTGTAGGATTTGATTTCTCTTTATTTCTTATTTATCCTATCATCCAGAGTTCTTCAGATCTTTAACAAGCTTCTTTTATAAATCCAGTAAGAAAAATATTATCCACATCACTTTCATTTATATTTTTCTTTTGACTTTTAAAACATCAGCCAGTTTCTTTTGTAGATTAACTAAAACATCCTTCTCCAAAATATCCTTTTGGCCTGTCATTTGTAAATTCACTTTCAGTACCATCTGTATCTTGTCAGATAAAATTTATTCCACATCTGTCATTTCTTCAATAACATATCTTCGGCATAGTCTATTCATAGAGGCAGACATTGTGACTGGTATTGTTGGTATTGTGGCTATTAATTTCTGTCTCCATTGTTCAAAAGTCTCCTTTAGTATTTTCAAAAATATTATAACACTAAATTATTACAGATGTTTTGCATCAATTTATAGATTTGAATTAATTAACTTGAAAGATAGGCTTGTGGGGTTTTTTGTCCTCTGATTAGAATCTTTAGTCCCCTCTAGTGTCCAGTTTTTAAAATCATTTTAATCAAATTACTTACTCACTTTGTTACAGTACGTCTTGCAAAAAACAGAATAGATCTATTAACTAACTGGTATTTTCAAACGTGTCATTCCAAGGGTCTCTAATATCTTAAAAGTAGTTAATAAGCAATTTCCAAAAGTGATTAGAAAGTGAGGTTAGCAAACATAGTGATCTTTAAAAAGCACTGACCATGATTGTGAACAAGGTGTCTGAACCTGTGTCTCCCAGTGCACATACCTGCCGTCCTATGGTATCTTTTTAAGGAGCAGCTTTCTGGAGCACTTATGGGCAATCTCTGATCCTTTCCTTATCCTGATCGGTTCTTCATTTTTTCCTTTTGCAGAGACGTTTTCACTCTTCCATTCTTCCCCTCAAAGCCATGACAGGTTCAGTTATCAACTGGTCAAATCTGAGCACTTGGACAGAATGTAATAAATGATTTTACGAACTACCAATTTGTTCTCTTGACTGATAAACCTACCGGTAATCCATGGCTTACAACCATTTGGTCAGTGACTATTTGAAGTTAGAACGGTGCTGAAAAAGTGATTTATGACCCTTTTTTCACACTTACGACTACTGCAGCATCGCCATGGTCACGTGATCAAAATTTGGACATTGGCTCATATTTATGACGGTTGCTGTGTCCCAAGGTCATGTGATCACCGTTTGCAACCTTCTGACAAGCAAAGTCAATGGGGAAGCCAGATTTACTTAACAAACGTGTTACTAACTTAACAACTATAGTGATTCACTTAACAACTGTGGCAAGAAAGGTCATAAAATGGGGCAAAACTCACTTAACAAATATCTCATTTAGCATCATAAATGTTGGCTCAATTGTGGTCGTAAATCAAGGATTACCTGTATTTGTTGCAATCTGCTTCAGTTCTAATCACTCAAGGTAATTTTCCTCTAGGCATGGATAAGAAGGCTTAGGAACCCTTTCTCACTTGATGCTGGGGACAGTACAAACGTGCCCTAGCAACCACTTTTTCCTGCCCTGTCTTCATGACATTGCCTTCAACTCATCTCCAGTGCATAACTGAGAAACATTATATTTATCTGTATTGGTAAAAGGCAGTCTCATAGTCTATAAAAGCAGTTAACATACAGCCCTAATGGGAAAATAAGTGTTTTCAGGTTTAAAAAACAAAGGCTACAGAATCTTTAACTGCTGTAGGGATGGGTGGATAGCACTTCAATTCAGCCATAGATAAATACCGTAAGTCAGTGGTTCTCAACCTTTTCTTCAACATGGACCCCCCTTTAAATCACTTGGTTGTTGTATGTGTATACACTGAGAGCTTATGCACCAAAGACAAATTCCTTGTGTGTCCAATCACACTGGGTCAATAAAGAATTCTATTCTATTCTATTCTATTCTATTCTATTCTATTCTATTCTATTCTATTCTATTCTATTCTATTCTATTCTATTCTATTCTATTCTATTCTATTCTATTCTATTCTATTCTATTCTATTATTCTATTTACCTTTTGTGGCCTCAGACCATGGCCACAGACCCCGAAGACTTAAGATTTAAATCATAACATTTCTTCAATGTTGTGGACCCCCTGTGACCACTGTGGTTGAGAACCACTGCTGTAAGTGAAGGGCTTTTTTATTCTTTTGAAATGTTATTTACAGTAAAGTGAAGAAAATATTAAGGCAAAACTTCTTTTAATTAAACTATCTAGACACCCAAAACTGAACAGGACATATTTGTTATGCTTTTCTTGCTATGCTTTACAGCTAAAATTGCAGACAACATTTTCAAACTCAAATTAGCATTTAGTAAAACCCCATTACTTCAGGCACCAGATCAGGACCGCAGTGTAGCACAGTTATTTTTCATATTTTGCAACAAATGTTTTACCTCTGTTGTTCTTCCATAGAAATAGAATTTTAAACACAAAGATGTGAATAAATAAGAGAAATAGTTGAATAGTGAATACTCTGAATAGAACTATTATTGTGATGAATAATCCTTCATCATAATCACTCTAAGTGATGCGTACAATCATTTGGGGGAAAGACAAAGATTAGCTCTCCCCTTATCTTTATTAAAATAATTCCAACTTGTTAATGATTTACATCTTTTTAAAAAGGATTGTATTTATGTTTTTCTGTTTGGGCATGAAAATGCTGATTCACCTTAATATTTTGCAAAATTAGCCATAAATACCTACATAGGTTAAAAATGAGACAGAAATGCATCAACTGAAGGACATTTAGAGAAAAGGAAGCCAATTTGTCATCATTACAGTTCCTTTGCTCCCAGGGAATTTAGCCAGCACATATGGACTATTTAACCGAGGTTCTTAGAACAGTGAGTGATCAAAAGAACCATATGTGCTAATGTACCAAAGAATAATTTGGCTGAGTACTTACAAAATTTCCTCTATGTTTCTCTTTCAGAGCCACCTTACATTTAAATAAGCATTTTGCCAACACATTGTTGCAGGGATGATGTATCAGTTTGTCATATATTTGTTAGGCTTAGTGCTTTCTCCTCTCACTTCCTCCCCCCCATAACAAGACCTTTGAGGTAGGCTGGACTATGAGAGAGTGAATGGTCAGAGTCACCCAGTGCCCTTCCAAGTTGAAGGTGGAGCAGCATCTGGATCTCCTGATGCCGATCCTATACCCTAACCCTGACACCAAATTTTCAGGGCTCCCAATACTTATGTCTCACTGGGGATATTTTAAATCAGAGGTCCCCAACCTTCTGGGCACCAGGGACTGGTTCCGTGGAGAGAGATTTCTCTACGGACCGGAGGGTGCATGGTTTTGTGTGCTGCCTGCATCTCGCGGATGGGTCTTTGCTTGTTTGTGAGGACTGGTTGCTGGCATGCCGTGGCCCAGTACTGGTCCACGGACCGGGGGTTGGGGACCCCTGCTTTAAATAATTAATGATTCACTTGGAATAATTATTGGAATAGAACTGATCTTAAAGCATATACAAAAACAGCAAGTTAAGTGATTTGCTAACCTGGAGAGATTGTCTTGGGATTCCATACCTACAAGGCATATACAAAAAGAGGAGAAGGCCAAAGAATTTGAGGCAGACCCAGAAGAAGATGGAGAGACAACATCAGAGACACATTACAACACCATCAAATAACAATGCATGAGGCCGCCAGAAGTGCAAGGGCCAGAACTTTGTTCTTTGTCTCCCTCGACACCCGAAGTGGTAAAAGAGGAAGTTAAGAAGCAGCAGCAGATTGATTCACTATCAATAGCATTCCAGCAGCCTTGACTGGGGTGAAGATTGATTTTATAAGAAATAGCAAGTTACAATACCTTGTTGAATTTCAGAAATAAGATTTCGAAGACAGTAATCCTATACTTACCTGGAGGTGAGATGTGTTAAAATAAATAGGGAGCTTTTACAATAGCTGTGTTGAGCTGATGTAAGGATGGATTCTGCTGCTGATTATGATTATTTTCTGTTATGAAGTAACTATTGGTGGTTTTTTATATATTTATATTGGTTTTTAAACTTGTTTTATTGGATTGTTGTTTTTATCTGTTGTGAGCCACCTGTGGTTGCTTAGATGAAATAGGCAGCCATACAAATCATCATCATCATGATTATGAATTGTAGAGGATTTCCACAGGTGCAATAAACTGTGGAGGAAGAAAAGCACAGCCTGAATGACTATTTTAAGAAAAGTCAAGAAGCCTTGCAGAAGGTAGTCAATCAAAGAAAGCTTTTGGAAACAACAAAAGTGAAGGCTGAATATAAGAAAGAAACAATACCAATTTGTTAATTTGTTAATCGGAAGAACAAGCCAATGCATGGTCAATACTTGAAACATATAGAAGAAAAAGGTGATTAAAAACTCACATGGAGTTGGTTAAATTCAGGAGTGTTAAAGACAGAAATGGAAGGCTTTATTTTTGTGGCTCAAGAACAAGTGTTGCCAACTAATTGCACGAAGGCAAAAATTCAACATGTATCAAACAGCAAATGTCACCTTTGTAGTAAAAAGGACAAAACAACTGACCATTTGATCAGTGGCTTCAACAAAATTTCAGAAACTGAGCAGCATGACCGAACTGCCATTATTATTCATTGGAAGCTTTGCCAGAAGTTTGCATTTGAATGTAATAAAAACCACTGGAACCATCAAGCTGAGAAAATTTTGGAAAAAATTACAAAATATTGAGACTTGCAGTTTTAAGTTGAATGTTTATGGAAAAAGAAACCTGTTGAATCAATCCCTTGGAACTAAAGAACTTCCTCAATACCTATAAATATTGAATTTATCAGACCTGGACACCCTTATTTCACGGGGGAAAAAACCCACCCTATTGGAACTGCCTATGTTTTTAGACGCTACCTTAATAATTTTTAGATCCTTGATTTGGATGTGAATTATTACATTTCCACCAGTCTTAGACTGTGACTCTAACTGTAGATTACCCACACATAATAATAGTGAAGAATAAAAAAGAGACATGGCAAGGCAAAGTATTACATGTCCAGCACACATACACAAACACATACACACAAACAAAAAAACAATCAGCAAGCAAAGCAGATAATAAAAAGACTTGGCAATGGCTAAGAGCAGGAAAGTTGAAGAAAGAGACAGAGGGGCTAATTCTGGCTGCACAAGACTAAGCCTTAAAAACAAATGCACACAAAGTCAGAATTGAGAAGACAGCAACAAACAGCAAATGCTGTCTCTGAAAAAATACTGAAGAAACAATGGACCACCTGGTTAGCTGCTGCAAGATCACATAGGCTGACTACAAACAATGGCATGACAAAAATAGCAAAAATGATACACTGGAAGATCTGCAAGAAATACCATTTGTTTTCAAGCAAGAAGTGGCGGGACCACAAAATAGGCAATGTAAGAGACAATGAAGAAGCTCTGGGACTTTAGAATTTAAACAGACAAGCACCTGCCATATAACATCCCAGACTAAACAACTGTTGATAAGAAAGACAAAAAAAAAAAGTCTTGATATGGCACTACTTGGAGATAGCAGAATAGAAAAGGAAAAACTGCAGAAGATAACAAAATACAAAGACCCACAAACAGAAATAGAATGACTATAGCGAAAGAAAGCAAGGTTAATACCAATAGTAATAGGTACTGGAGCTTGAACACCATCACCATGAAAAGGGGACACAGCTTTATTTGGAACAGCTTCTACATCCTGTGATGATACCTCTAGCACCATCAAGCAACATCATGGGAAGGATTTGATAGAATGATAAAAATGCCAGATCCAGTCTAAATGTCTGGATGACTGTGCATCCAATCATAAAGATAACGTGGTGGGGCTTAATCCTGAATATAAATAGTTCTGATATGTAACTATACAATGTACATGTACATTGAACCTCCCAACATTACACACACCTGTACTGAAACAGAGCTGAACCAATTTATGTCACCTCTTAACATATTTATTTAGAAAATGTTTTAGCCTTAATTTCACTATATATAATCCCAAAGTAGGGTAACAATAAAATCAACCACAAAACTATGCCAAGCAACATGGGGGCATGGAGTAAAAATCTTTGCTCTGAGAATAAGTTGGTTAAGGAAAGCCAGGATAGAGGCTAATGAAAGGATCGTGTTTGTCCAAATTTTGAACCCAAAACAGTTTTCATGATTTACGGATTAAGCCAAAGTTGTCTGAGTACATGGGACTTACTAAACCAGGTATTAAGGCTATCTGTAGCTTTTTATTTATTTATAATGTATGTATGAAGAAACTTCACTTCTATGATTTGATAGGTTTCAACCAAATCTGTGATCTTTGAGATTTGGAGACTATGAGTTGCCACCGACTGGTGCAAATAATAAATTTACAAGCTTTAAGTATGAAAATCCTTCAACTGATTTTAAAATTATAAACTGTTTATACTTTTCTATTGCCCTGCTTACCACACAGGTATACTATCAGATTTAAACCGTTGAAAACTGATTTCTTTTTTGCTCTAGTGATTCATTTAAATGTATATTAAATATTAATATTTATATTTTATAAACATTATAGGGCATACAGTACCAACAGGCACAGTAAATGCATGGAGACAGAGAAAAAAGAACAGCTGACATTTGAATAGGCTTCTGTACAAATTTACTACTGCCTGGTGCTGGGGAAACACAATTAAACATGTAATTCCATATCTGGCTTCCATGCAGTGGTGGGGATTCAGCCGGTTCGCACCTGTTCGGCAGAACTGATACCTAATTTTTTGTTGAGTTCGGTGAACCAGCCGAGTCATTGAACTGGCGGGGGGAGATCACTGAGCAGGGAGTGGCCTGAGTGCAGGGGCCCTGAAGTAAGCAGGTGTGGGGTGCGTGGGGCAGCTCCACCCCCCCACCCCTGCCCTAGCTTGGTTTTTACGTGTGCACCTCTTAAAGGGTTCTATGATTTCAGAGAGAACCGGTTGTTAAATTATTTGAATCCCACCACTGCTTCCATGTATATGGAAATGAAGACAAGACACATTTTCTAAAAAAGGAAATAATAATATGGTGCATAATCATGTGCACAATACTCTGAATACTGTGAAGAGAACAATTAATTTTATTACACCTTGCTTGAAATACCAATGAGACTCTGGAGGAGGGCATATATTTGAATGTATTCAATTAAAACTTAGGGAAACCAAAATGCAGATAACCTAGCTGAGGAGGGAAACAGGATTGTTATCTAAATTAGGTAACACCTGGTTTGGATCTACCCTACGTTTTCTTAGTGTTTCCTTGTTGCTACCACTAATCTTCCTGTGGGCTTGATTCTTCAGGAATTACTTTATTCCTGCTGACAATTTTCCCATTAGCCAATCTTCCCAGCATATTCCTGCCACCCCCTTCCTAGTGTTCTCGGCATCTTTCTGCTGCTGCCTTGTATCTTCTGACCAGCCTGCCCTTCCTCTTCTTCTTCAACTATTGTATGTCACATTTGATTTTGAATGATGAACGAGATATAACTTGGAACAAAGTTATCAACTGGTTTGCATGAAACTAAACCAGCTAGACATCATCTTTGGAATAAAAACTTTCTATAATTAGCAGTGATGCCTTTTTCCTTGCATTTGTTTCTTTCCTGGTCTCTTTTAGAATTATTCTGTCTTGGGAAATGGGAACGTCCTGCCAATTAAGCTACTATGAGAGTTGAATTTTCTTGGGAGGAATCTTGACAAGGCTAATTGCTGGCCTATTGACAGCCAATTTAATGCTTTGAACTGCATAGAAAAGGATTTTAAACTTCAGCTTATCAGATGCCATGTTAAAGTATTTTAACATCCATATATGACTTTGGCAGCATGCAATTTTTTTAAAAAAAAATGATACTGTGTAAGACAGAAAGATTGTACAAAGAAAGCTTGCTCGGGGATCTTAGTTTACTATAGAGCCACATGTTGCAAATTGAAGAATTAAGCATTAATTCTTCTATAGCAGACATGTCAAACTCGCGACGTCATGTGACATCGCGAGACGTATCGGGACAGTTTTGCCATTGCCGGCAATGGGGTGGGCACGGCTTCCAGATGACGCATCTGGCCCATGGGCCGGCAGTTTGACACCCCTGTTCTACAGGAATGAGGATGAATGCAGGAGTACTTGGCAAGCAGGGTGCAGGTATAGTCTGTGCATCTGCATGCAAGGTTTTTGAGGAGTCAAAATTAAACATACCCTGGAAATATGCTTGGGCTTGAGGCTGGCAGCAAGGAGATAAAAATCAGGCAGTGGGAAGTCAGCAACCCCTACTTGCCCAGAGAATGAAATATTTGGGGAAATATTAAAAGAGGCAGGATAGAATATTTCCCCTGAAGGAGAAATGGAGATAAAATCTTAGGCAGAAAAAGTCCCCAGTCTCCCTGTCCTCAGGCAGAAATCTGAGGAGGCCACTCTTTAGAAATGCAGATTTGGTAATCCATTCAGAAAGACTGGGGCACAATATTCATAAGCAAAATGCCTTCAGCCCCCACAACTGATGGGATTAAGAATTTACATTCCCCCACCCAGCTCTAAGGACAGGACAGGACCTTTAGGACATAATAAGATTAACCCACCACCATTAGAATACCAAAAGGGCACATTCAAGCTCAGGTGAAAGTATATTGCACAGGAACAAGCACCTCAAATACAAAGCCAAAAGAAGGTATAAAAACCCACCCACTCTCAACTCCATTTGGTCATAACTGCATGCTGTTGCTGGTGCTGCTCATCAATAAAGAACCCTCTTTCCTAAGCAGCCTCCATTTTAATTCCAGCATTTTAGCCTCCATTTTATTTCCAGCATCTCAACCTCCATTTTATTTACTCCCGGCTTGGAAGTGGTCGTGATTTTTCACAAGGCCTTGAGGAGGGTGCAAGTTCAGTCAGACAAAGAGTACAAGGCAAATAAAGATGGAGTTACCAGGAAGGAGAGCATGGAAAGTGTGTTTGCATGCTAAACTTGCCAAGAGCCAGACTTGGATAGACTTAAAGGGCAGTTGAATGGTCCATGGTCAGAAAGCATAATGAAGTTTTATAAGGTCGAGGAAAGAGCTGAGATGTGGTCAGAAACAAACTGAGGCCAAGAGCGTAGTCAAAGTTAGACCAGAGCTCGTATCAAAACAATTCAGCTTCTAGAACTTGAGAAGTGGGAGTGGCATAGATTAAATCCCCTCCCAGCTGAGCATTCAGAGCTGCAACTGGTTTTGCAGTTAGTGCTGATGGTGAGGTAGCTAGGCAGCCTGCTTCAGGAGAGGTTTGCCAATTATTCACAAATAGCTCACTCTTATATAGCACAGCTGTGTCTGTCCCACTTCCTGGTTCCTGTATTAATTGGGGAGACCTCTCTCTGGGCAAAGAGGAGCCTTGTAGTATTATGTCTAGGGAACAAGGTCCTCAGTTCCCAAAGCACCCCAATCTGCTGGTGTCTCTAAGATTGGTTGTTGGGTTGTGACATCATTTCCCCTTTTGACTGAATTTCTCCTACAGTTGCTGGAACTGATTTTGGTACTGGTGATGGATCAGATGAGAGACATGGATTTTGGTAGCATGCTGACCATGATCTTACCTGTCAATGACGTAATAGAGGTCCTCTACTACCAAGGTACCACTCTGGTCACCTACAGCTGCACATGGAGGGTGCCATGGATAGCCTGTAAAAATTGGATTCAGTTATTTTGCTGCCAGTGATGTAACAACAGGGAAGGAGTACCTTGAAGGCAGTGTTGACTCCTGATGACTGTTGCACACGAGGGCTGACAACAAGTCCTTGCAGTCTTTTTGGCACGGTTTTTCAGAAGTGATTTGCCATTGTCCTCTTCCCATGGCTGAAAGAAAATAACTGGCCCAAGGTCACACAGTTGGCTTTGTGCCTAAGGCAAGGCTAGAATTTAGTGTCCTAGTTTCTAGTTTTATGCCTTAACCATTATGCCAAGCTGGTTCCCTAACAACAGAGATGCTTCATGATTATTTGATTGATTCATTTTACCTATCCATCTGACTCAAGTTGATAATTGGTGGATGGGTGAAAATTTACTACGTAGGAGTGCAAACAGGATCTTCCAAAATCTGGTGGTGAATGGCATACTTATCATCCTAGGTGATACATGCAGGCAAGCTGTGTAACTGGAAGACATTGTGGTGATCTCCTTGAATGAGGATGCCTTCACAAGAGGTGAAACGACTCCCTCTTGGTGATATGACCCAGCACCATTTGATAGTCAATCCTCAAGAACATGGAAGGTCAGTGAAAAAGTCAGTTGGTAGGATTTTCCACATATCTAAGAGCACTGGCAGGGGTTGAACGATGCTAGTAGATTTGCCTGAAATATTCTTGGTCTGGACAAGCAGGTGGGTGATATATCAGTGCACCTCAGCTTATATGTGGCCACCAGAAATCTCTGGTGACTAGATGAAGCATCTTGTGTAGGCTGAAACATTCAGCCATAGGCATCTTGTATACCAAATGTAGCACTTTCTTTTAGCCCTGGGGAAGACACAATGATACAATAGCCCTTTCTGCTAGGGTTTCTGTTTACCCCTCTTAAGGTGGCCATTAGGCAAAGTTGGATCTATTCAATCCAGGCTAGCTTATCCAAGAGCACATCCTGGAACTGATCTAGGAATACTGTATCATTCCAAACTACATTGGAGCTTTACTCTGCCATTGAGCCATGGTGGCGCAGTGGTTAGAATGCAGTATTGCAGGTTAATTTCGCTCATAGCCAGGAGTTCAATCCTGGGCAGTTCAAGGTTGACTCAGCCTTATATCCTTCTGAGGTTAGTAAAATGAGGACCCAGACTGTTGGGGGCAATATGCTGACTCTTTAAACTGCTTAGGAAGAGCTGTAAAGCCCCGTGAAGCGGTATGTAAGTCTAAGTGCTATTGTTATTACTACTGAGTACTTCCAGTATAACTAATGTATTCTTAGATCAACCGCATCAGGCTCTTGAAAAATCTGACAGTGCTCCTCCCCTAACAGTCTCTGAATTATACAGGATGGTGCTTTTGGCTAGAAGACACGGGTTGGCTCATTTGGTGGCCCATCAGCAAGCTCAGAAGAAACTCCATATTGTGAGCCTCTGGGGACAATGAATCTATAACTTGCATTGCACCGGGAAAGCAACAAACAGTTCAGAACAACTGTCAAATGTTTTGAGAACAGTTGTGGGGTATTTTGAGCAACATAGTGCTGAGCCTCCAAGTCCCTCCAGGTGCACCAGCATATTAGTCATTGCATCTGTTAATTGTTCCAGCTGGTTACAGAGTGTCCTCCTATTCTCTTTGTGCAATGCCTCCATGTTGTCAGCCAGACTGCACAGCATTTGTGTGGAGAAATGGGACCGCAAGCAAGGCTTTCTCAGCAACTAATCAAGCACACACTTGGGGTCTGAGGTTGAAGCCAAGGAGACCATGACCTGGGCACCAGAAAGGTGCATGTGCCAGCACAGTAAAGAATGCAAAGAGAGGAAACAGGAATGGAGTTACTGGGAAATGGGGTGTGTGCTTGCACACCAACTTTGCCATGAGACAAGAAACAAGTACAAAGCGAGATCAACCAATGCACATTGGAAAGTGTAACAAAATTTTGCAATATCAAGATCGGGAGAGTACTTGGAATCAGAGACATGGAACATAGAGACAGATGCTAAAGTTGCTTGTGGCAACTGAGAAATAGAAGCGGCATTGCTTAAATCCTCTCCCAGCTGAGTGTGCCCAGTTGCAGCTCTTTTCGCACAGCTGGTGCCAATGATAAGGCAGCCAGCTTGCTTGGCCCAGGAGAGACTTGCTGATTGCCGGTGAATCGCTCATTCTTATGAAGCAGAGGAGCATCATACTGTGGGGAGAAAAGTCTTCATCCTGGTTCATCCAAGCCGGGGATAAATAAAACAACATGGCGACTGCTTTGGGAAGAAGGCTGCAGTTTATTGAAGAGCCAGAAAGATGGTTCTGGCAGGAAGGAGGAGAGAAATCAAGGCAGAAGGGCTGAGCACATGTGGAGTAGGTTTTTATACCCTCTGAAAGCCTTTTGTTTGGAATAGTTTCCTGTTCCTGTGGCATGAACTTTGAGGCTATTTCCTGTGTCATGTATTCTGACCTGAGTTTAGGTGTGTCTCTCTGGTATTCTTGATGGTTATGAGTTAGTCCTATTATGTCCCATCTCAGGTGGGGTATGCAGATTTTAGGTCTTTGTCTCGAGCTTCTGGCTCCAACTTTCCTGATGGTTACATCTGCATTTGTATAGGGCTGGCTCCTGCTTGGGGCAGAGAGACTTGGGGGCAGGGTTGGTTTCTGCTTTTAAAATCCTTTTTGAGGAAATATATTTTTCTGCCCTTTTAATATTTCCTTATCTGAGGGGCTGACTTCCCACAATACCATGGCCTGGGTGGCCAGTTACTGTGCTGGAGGAGAGGCTTTTGTGCAAGCATGGTAGCAACTCGGAAGCCTGCATTCAGGGAAAGGCAAAGCTTCACAATGCTCAGCGTGCCTCACTCCGCTGGCATCTCTCAAGCCTCTCCCTTGAGCTCTGACAGCTGTATCCAAAGAATCCAGCACATTCCTGGTACTTCTTACATTCACACAAATAAAAAAAAAATGTTTGCACTTTTCATGGATGTGAGGGTTGGCATAAAAATTAGAACACAGATGGTTAATTCTCATATTTTAGAGATACTGTAGGATTGGATGATGGAAGGTTCCTTTGCAGACATTGTATCAATGTATTTTTCCAAGCACACAAATAGTAACTGAAAGAGGAGATTTACCCAGTTTATTGTGGTGAATTGCAGTATGCCAGTAGTTAAAAAAAAAGGTTCTCCCGAAATTTGGTAGAGATTTCCTACTCAGCAATAAACGTAATGATTCACAAACTTTCCTAACAGATTTGGTTCACACTACCTAGTAAAAAGCTCAATTAATTTAGCAATTAGCTATGATAAATTTTCAGTACAAGTCATAGTCTCCAGAAACCACAAATGGGGCTCAGACAGCGGAAGATGGTCTTTGTTTTTGGAATCAGGAAATTACAGTAAACCATGAATTTCAATTAAAAAGGTATATGAAATAATGGGAGAGGCAGGTTACTGACTGTGTATATTCGTTTTTTACACTAAATGCAAGTTATTCTTGAACGGCTTTATTCCTTAACTTGTTATGGCAGACAGGGCTAAAAAATTTTTAGTGAACCTTGACCATAAGATATAGTTTTTATAGTCCTTCAATCTTTATTATTTTCTTCCCTTTCTTAAAAAAGTACAAAGGCTATATGACTGCCAGCATTAGAGAAAGTGGGGCAAACGATCTCCCTTCTCCAAACAGCTCACTCACTTCTTCCCATTTCATTTGGAATCTCCCTAGTTATTTGGAACAAAACAGCAGTGCTCAGATATAAATTATAAATAGTTGATAAACTGGAAATTAAAATAAGGTCCCAAATCAAAGCACCACAATCAATAGAGCTTGGCTCAGAGAAAATATGTTTAGTAGGGAAATGTTATGGAGAATTACAGTGTTTTTTTTTTCTCATTTAGAAATCTAGCACAAAAGCTGTTTTCCCAAAGAAAGAACTTCAGTATCCTGCATTTCTTTGAGAATCATTCAATGGACTGCTAGAACTACCATATCTGGGCTGCAAACATCTAAATACGGCCATCCTAGTGCTTTCTAAATTATCATCACCCACATATATGATAGCCTAGCACCACTGAAGATAAGATGTAAATTAAGGAAAGGTGTGATCCGTCAATGAACATTGGGAAGCAAGGCAATCTCTGCCATTTCCATAGATGAAGAACTAACAAGCAAAGTATGAATAAGGAAGACAAAGTTGTGAATTCTGCTGTTTCATTTTCTTCCAAGTCATCCCCAATCTAATGTTATGTATATGCAGGGCTTTTTTTTATCATAGAACGCCCAGAACGGAGTTCCGGCACCTTTTTTGGATGGAACCTTGTAGGGTAGGCAAGGCGGGTTGTATGACGTGTGTGTTCCTTTTTTTTTTTTAGAAAAAAATCACTGTGTATATGTGTTTGATTGTTATTATTCCCTGTAAGTTTCATGTTAATGTTGCTGTTGATGGTTGCTGTCAAATGTATCTGCAAGTTGCCAGATGAAGAACACGGGCATATTTTTCAATACCTCAGTCCTACAATGCCTAGCGGCTAGCCATTGGTCTGGATACCTGTGAATGGGGAAGTAGAAACCAGACCAGAAATACAAGTATGTATGCATTTTTAAACATACTCCCTTTGTCTTCAGGGGTTTTCAGATATATGATTCCTCAGACTGGTAATCAAAAGATGCCTTCCAATGATTCGATATGATTCCCCCCTTTTTTTTATTAAGAAAAAACACAAAGTGGTATATGAACACCAAATAAACAATGGGCATAAAGTCTCTTCTACCCTACTTCTTCCATCCCCACCCCCTTCTATTTCACAAATGAATGGGCTTATTGCAGAATTAGCCAAAAATCACTAGGAAATGCTAAAACAATAAAAGAAAAAAGAAAGAAAATCTGAAATATAAAAGCTCTATCAAGGTGCAAAATGGAGAGAAAGGGAAAATATCAATAAGTCCATTTCAGTTCAAAAGTAGATCTAATTTAAACCCTACAGATCTTCTCTGGATCAAGTTATCACATCTCCCCATAAAAAGACAAGCCTCTTTACATAATGGTAGTATTATGACTGAAACACTTTGGCCTCTAATGCTACCCATCTTATTAATAGCTGAATTTGATCAGCTATGGTGGCGCAGTGGTTAGAATGCAGTATTGCAGGCTGACACTGCTCACATTGCTAAGAGTTCGATTCCTTTGATCCTGACTGGCTCAAGATTGATTCAGCCTTCCATCCTTCTGAGGTTGGTAAAATGAAAACCCAGATTGTTGGGGACAATAGGCTGATTCTGTAAACCATGTAGACAGGGCTGTAAAGCACCGTGAAGTGGTATATAAGTCTAAGTGCTATTGCTATGCTATTGAATAACAAGTTAAGCCATAATTGCTTAGTGTTTATGTGTAAATCCAGCCACTTTGGTTGATAAAAACTTTGGCTTATGGCTTAATCTGTTATATAAACCAGCCAACAGCAATTTATTCAATAAACCATAGCTAAGCAAATGGCTTGACACAACGACTATACTAAACGTGTGTTGCTGATGCTGGATATAGGCAATTCCAGGTTTGCCCAATTTAAGGACATCTCTGAGATACAAACAGGATGCCTATTAGTAGAAATGGTGTCCTTGTGTCAACGAAGTGCTGAAGCTGCACAATTCAGTCAGGAACTGCTAACGCTGTATGTTAATATATAGCCTGTTTTCAGTCGGGAATATATAGCCGCTCTGGAAAGTATCGCATGGTTTCAATGTTTGCACAGCTCAAGGAAAGACAATACCACCCACCATAACCGGTAGTCCATTTTCAAATACGATTTCCAACATAAATACAAATTTGAGTTAGAGTTAAAGAGTAGAACTAACCTGAAGAATACCTGTACTAAGAACCTAAGTAGCACTGCTGTTTTGGTTATTTGGGGCCAACAAATACTCAGTTCCCATCATTATGAAAAATAGTGAAGTTGCAACAGTGAATATAGAAAGTAAAATAACACCCTCGCTTCAGGTTTTATATATAGTACTTGAACTAAAGTACATAACATGAAGCAGATGTTTACTCTCTGGATGGGGAATTAGAGGACAGAAGAACATGTGAATGTGCATATATACTATTATTATGAATAAAACTAAGAAAGTGCATAGACATTCTGGGGGTGCTACAGGAAAAATATGAGGCTAGCAGATTTCTAGCTAGCAAACTTAAGTAGGTGGAAAAGATTGATGGGATCATCAGAATATGATGCAAGCAAGTTGGTAACAGAGTTAGTTTGGTTTTAATCTCTCCTGTTAAATTCATAGACAATTTTCAAAGTTTCTATTGATGCTATTGGTCATCACTAACTAAAGAGTGGTGGCTTAAAAGTTCCTTCTAATACAAAAAATAGTATGGTATTATGCAACTTTAAAGTATGTTAACAACATAAAATTGCTCATGATTTCATTTAGTACATTATTATAGAGAGCCAGTTTGGTGAAGTGGCGATGGCATCAGGCTAAAAACCAGGAGAATATGAGTTCTAGTCTTGCCTTAGGCACAAAAGCCAACTGGGGCCAGTCACTCTCTCTTAGCCCCAGGAAGGAGGCAATGGCAAACCACTTTTGAAAAATCTTGCCAAGAAAACTGCAGGGACTAATCAGAGCAGTTGGTAGGAGTCAACACTGATCTGAAGGTGCACATGCATGCACAAGACACAATACTACATAATACATTACTCTTTTCGTTATTGTTTTAAAATAGTTTGAAGGAATTTAACAGGTTGAATGGTTAACTAATTGCAAATTCACAACTGAGGGGGGGGTTTCTTGTCTGATGTTACTGTATTTTCCCTCCTCTGCATTAGTATTGCACTATTTTTGTTGTATTTATACAGGATACTGAATCATAAACTAATTAATTAGCCTAATGCAAACCCCAGTCTGTGTGCTTAATTTAAGATGCACAAATCATGTTGCACAATGCCTCAAAATCAACGAACCAGAATAGGTGTATAATGTATATATAACACTATCTTTTTATGAATATTCTCTGTTGGGACTCCATGTTATTTTTCTAAATTGTTGTGACCATTATTTTATTCATTTGTTGAGTTTTTGCTTGTAGCATATTTTATTGTTATATGTCACATTGCCTTCACTTAAAAAAAGCAGAATATGTTATATGTCACATTGCCTTCACTTAAAAAAAGCAGAATATAAGTTTTTTTTAAAAATCATTGGAATGAAAATTCAGAATAATTAGTGGGAACAACAGAGCTTAATTTTCCTTACTTGCAGCTTCTCTACCATACATTCACACACATCCTTTAAAGAAAAAAGTGAGCAAATTTCAAATTTGCATATTGTATTGAATAAATTCATCCACAAACCTTAAAAGGGCTGTTTATCAACATATAATTCCAGAAAAGGGGAAAAAAATCAAATTAAACATTTAACATGTGCAGAAATGTTGACAATTTTTTCAGTCAGTCACTTGGGCGTATGGCTCCATACAGAATTTTTTTTTTTTTTATCAGTGTTACTGCCAAAATTAGGGAGTAAAAGATTAAATTAAGATTTGGACATAAAGTATCTTTCCCGCCTCATATGATTTCTAAATAAATTTGCTACAACTGCATTTATGCTGTATATAGTACCTAAATTCGTATGCACAGTTCATTTAACGTCGTTTCTTCGCCTTTTAAAAACTGTACAGGAACCAAGCACATAGGAGCAGTGCTCGACAGAGGCCAAAAGAAAAGCAAAATATTTCGTTCGATCCTAACCATGTGTATTCACATGGATTTAAGGGAGGATAATCCCAAACCGGTATGCTTAAAACTGCAGCGTTGCAATCTGAAATCATGGTTTCTTAATCCTCCATATCCGAATTAAGTAGCATTTCTTCCCTCCTATGCAAATATGCTCAAACTACGACAGTCTTACGGGCGAGGGAAGGGAAATCCGAGGCTCTCCAGATGGTGGACTCCGACTCCTCTTTGGGGCCATCTGGGGAATCAGAATCCGACAATCTAACCGAGAGCCACAGGTTCCAACTTCTACTACACCCGCCGCTTTGGGAATAAACCTCTCCGAATCGCCGGGGTTTCTTGCAGACGTCGCCTGCACGGCTCAGCACTCCCGGGGAACGCTGCTCCTAGCTGGGATTACTCGTCTGCAAAACCCTTGCATTCCCCAGAGCCCTGTGCCCAGGTTTGGGAGGGCAGCCTTAATCTAGCCTTCAATCCGAAGTCGAGACGGCTGTATTTCGGAGAGGTTCCCAGGCTCAGCTTCAGCAACGCTTCCCTGTTTCTCTCAAGCGCAGCGCTCGGCCGCCTCGAGGAATAAAAGGTGGGGATCTGGCGCGTTTGCTGCCCGTATTGTCTCGGAAAGACAGACCTCGGCGTTACCCAGGAGCGAAGCAGTTTGGACTCCGCCTAACTGACACTAAACTCCCTCCCTCCCCGTAGCTAGCAGCAGTAGAGCATTTAACAGCAGGCGGAGGCAGCAGCAGCAGCAGCGAAGCAGCAGCAGCATCCGCCCTTTCCCTCCAGCCCTGACGGTGCACAGAGCCTGTCGAGCTGCTGCCACTGCCCGCGCCCTCCCTTCCTCTCCCAGCCTCGGAGGATGGGCTGCAAGAGGCTGTGGGGCATCTCCCGATCTTCCTGAGAACCGGCCGACCGAAGGGAGCGGGAGCGGCAGCGGCAGCGGCAGCAGCAGCAGCAGCCGGAGCTGGGCTCGTATGGACGGAGCAACCATGAACGCCCGGGTCTCCGCCTCCTCTCCTGCCTCTTCCCAACAGCTCCTTGCTGCTGCCGATGAACAGAGGACTCCAGTGTAAAGGGAGAAGGAGGAGGAGGAGGAGGAAGACGAAGAAGAAGAGGAGGAGGAGGAGAAGGAAGAGGCGGCGGCGAGCCGAGGCGTGATTGGGTCGCCTTGCCAAAGGTACAAAGGTGTCGAAGGGGGAACCGGGCAAGGCGCTCTCTTGCCAAACATGTCCTCGTCTCCTTCTCCTTCTCCTTTTTCTTCGCTGGGGCCTCGCGGGCCTCGGCCCCCCGCCGTGCCTCCCCCCATGCAGGAGCTGCCCGACCTGAGCCACCTGACAGAAGAGGAGCGGAACATCATTATGGCTGTGATGGACCGCCAGAAAGAAGAGGAGGATAAAGAGGAGGCCATGCTCAAGTAAGCCGGGGCCAGGCGCGCGCGCGGCCGGCGGGGTGGGGTGGGGTGGGGTGGGGGGAAATCTGAACCTGGAGCGGGGGGGGGAGGAGAGAGAGAGAGGAGAGGCGGCGGCGGCAGCATCACTGTTGCTGAACCAGAGGCAGAGTTTTATGAATGGGGTGGGGGAAGAGGAAGAGGAAGGAATAGACGGAGGGAGGGGTAATTTACCAGGCGTTGACACCCTCTTTGCCAATGCTGCCCAGCCTTCTGTCACTCCTGAGGTAACTTCTTGTTATCTCTCCATACTCTTCCCTTTGCCACCAATAATTGCCTGGGGAGATGCACAGTTTTATTGTGGTGGAAGGAAGGACTAAGGATGGGCCGTCTCTTATCTCTCTGTCCAGGAGGGCTGGCTTGGAGGTGGCATTATCACTCTGTTCCTTAACCTGGATTTAATAGTTTGCCCCTGTTTCGGAAGGGTCTGATGGGGTGGGGTTTCCTTAGTTGGAAGAGTCTTTAAACTGCCATGCTGCCCCCGCCTGGTGTAAAGGAAGCCAAACTGGGCCACTGAGGACTTTGTAGTGTGTGCCTTGTTTCGTCAACCACCTGCAGGCATTTTCCATTTGGGGTGCGCCTTCCTCCTTTTAACCCAGTTTAAGAGGGGAAAATATTCTGGGCTGTATGAATTAAAATGTACAATACTGTAGTAGATGAGATCAGGGGTGTTTTCAGGCAAACACAAACCCTTTTTAATGTGGAAAAATCTGTATAATAAATACAATTTGCTTCCCCCTCCCCCTCTTCATTTCACAGTAATTGCACATAGGTGCAATGGTCAGATAATGAACTGGATGCCCTGGGGTTTTGTTTTGTTTTTCTACACAGGCTTGGATGGGTGGGCGAGTAGAGTCAGATCATTGGTAGATGCCATAATTTAGAGCTTTCTAGTATTTATTTAAGCCAGTTCATTTTCTCCCCATACTGTCCAACTTCTTTTACATCCAGTCCATTATATAAGCATATTTTCTAAATTAATGTTATCAGTTAATGGATCGCTGGATAGAAACAGATTGTGGTTGGGCCTATGAATGGGGGATCAAGCTTCTTTGACTAAAAGCATCTCCCAGGCCTACTTGGTTTTGAATGGAAGTAGCAGATCAGGTGATTCCTATCTTTTATGTGCCAAGTTTCTATTGGTACTGACAGCATTCTCGGCATCTCTTTGGGGGACTGATTTTGGTTGCTGTCATCAGAGTATGTAAATGAACTTGTGAAACCTCTTTTGATTGAGTCCAAAATGATGACATTAAGAAAAGGTCTAAGTTCTAATGATTTGTCTGTTCCATTCCCTCCCGCTAGCTGTGTCATCTATAATAGATGGCAATACGGAATCCCTGCAAGCACTCAACTTCTTTATTTTGTATAATGTAAGGATGGAGCTGGAGACTAACATCTCTTATTGTGTTGTTGTCTCTTTTTGATATGAGCTGGAATTTAGGTTTTTGCAGTAGTCATGGCAGTTGTGTTATTTTATCAAGGCTCAGAAACCAGAAAGGAAGGGGATGTTTTAGTGTTTAACTTCGGTCCTGTTTAAGGCTTATGGTGCTGTGAGGATGGAAAGCTGATATTTGCAAGTCTTGAGATATCGTTATCTTTGTTTTAGGAGGAGGAAATGGAAGATTTGAATATATGCAAGCTTAAACAAGAGAAGTTTATTTTTATAAATTGTGGGACGTTAAATGATGGATAAGCATAGTGAGGAAGAAAGATGAAATGTCTTCTACTCTTCTATAACTATTTAAACTTTTATTAGAAGTTTATTGCTGATAGCAAATGGCATGTATTCCATCCGCAGCTTAATGTTACGTTCCCTGTCCTAAATACTGACTTGGTGATCTCTTTATCTTTTTAATATGTGTAGAATTGCAGTCCTAATAAAAGGTTTTTAGATGACTTTCTTAAAGTTATTTATTTAAATTCTTCTTATTTTCCAAGGTTAAAAAAAAACACAAGCAAACAATATTTTCAGCTTTGTAACAGCTTTGAAGTCTAAAATAGGCTAAGATGCTTGCACAAGGAGTCTTCAGCATGCTTGGGAAGGAGTTAAGTAATATATAGGTAACATACAGTAAATAGCAGTATCACATGGGCCCAGGTAACAAAAGTAAGGATATTGCATAAAGGCAGTCTGAACTCCTGTCTGCCTCTCTCTTGTTCTGCAGGAGTATCCTAATACTGTAAACTAAAAGTAAGAGATAAGATAAGATAGATAAGATGAGATAACCTTTATTGTCATTTTTTTACTGTGCGCACAACGGCACACTTCAAAAATGAAATTTAGTTGCTTGCTCTCAAACTGAAACACATACATGACACACACCTAAACATACTATGTACTAGGCCATTTTCAAAGCTTGTTAAAAACCTGATCAGGACTATCCCTTGAATATTCAAATTTGTACATACTAGAAAATAACTTTGAGGACTGTTCCTGAAAGGTGGATTAATTTATATTGCTTTAATAGGTGTTCAAAGGATTGTAATGAAAACTGGAACTTCTTATACTTGTGCATGCACAGCAGCTTATTTCATTCAAAGACATCTGGTTAATAACAAATTTGCTGCTGCATTAGGTACTGTAGATGGAATCGGGTGTTTAGGGGGGGTATTTTGGTATATAATCTGGAAGCTGCAATTAAATCTCAGGTCACAGAAAACTGGAAGTGAAAAAATATTTGTTCAATAGGATTTAAGCCAATTTTATCAATTTTAACTGAATTTAGTTATTTAAACTGAATCTGTTGTATATAATACAGCATTGTATATATAAGTACTTTACAATAATACAGCACAGTATCTTGGTAAGATTGCCAACTTTGTGTTAGTTTTGTTTCTAAACCTCTTATCTCCATATTAGGAAAAGTTCACATGTATATTTCAACGGGGAAACTGTTAGCCTTTTAGACTAAGCCAAATCCCCCAAAAATGTTAGGGAATTCCTGGAAGTTTGGTATTATGTCAAATCCACCATCAGTGGAAACATAGGCATAAAACATATTTATATACTATTCAAAAGAGATAATAAAAAAATAAGGAAACAAAAAGATCAGAAAGCATCCTATCTAGAGCTAGCACCCAGATAAGTAAGTATTAATACCAGACAAACGGACCAAGGAGAAAACACATCTCCACCAAAACTGGCAGGGATCATTACTGCATATAAACAGAGAGCAAAATTCAAACTCACTTGCACTGATGATGTTACTTAATTAGGTAATGAAAATGTCCGCAAGCAAACAAACAAGCAAGCTCAGAAAGCACCAAGAACTCCACATTTCAATCTTGAGTTACATATATTCTCTTTTATTGGAGATATATTTCAATATGGATACTGTTTGAAAGTTATTGTATTGTAGCAATACAGTAGTAGAGCATGGGAACAAACAGTCTGATGAAATGTGGGGAGATGCCCTTGAACATCTCTACCACATTGAAGAGCTGGTTTAGAGAGAAAATAGCAGTTTGGGGGAAATGTTATTACTGCCCTGGGATATACTTTTCTTCTGCTAAGATGGGTTGTAAAAGACATCTCTGCCATTTGTGTACGGGCAGCACTGTGTAAGGTGCAATGGTAAGGCGATAAGAGTCAGATAAAATTCCAAGATAAAAATAAAATGAATTGATTAAAACCACAATCCTAAACTCAGTAAGACTTGATTTTGAGTGGATAGTCATACTATTTTAACATGAATCATTCTTTGTAAATATTTGCATTCACTTGTTGGTACTTCTACTAATAGCCAAAGCCGTGTTGCTTTTACTGCCCAGAGATTCAAGAATGCCACTTTCATTGCATCTCTGTCTTAGTTTAGTCCAATTGTCCTTAGATTAAAATAGCTAGTTAAATTGGAACAGCTGGTCTTGTTCCCAAGCACTGACTTGAGTTTTTCTAAGCATTCACTGCAGGTCCCTAATAATACATCCTGCATGGAAGGAGCCACCAAAATCATGGGTTTTAAACATTGGTTAAGCATTGACTTTCCTGTAGATGGCTCCTAAATCACTTAATCCAGTATCCTTCTTTACAGTAGTAGAGAGTGAGGGAACGGTTATAAGTTTTACATTTTACATACAGTATCTAGATAATTCTTAAATTTCAGCTCTGAAAAAAAGTTCAAGGAGTATAAAATAGCACAGATATATAAAGAAAATATATGCTTCATTCATTAGTAATTAAGTGCCATCCAGAAATCCTGGTTTATTACTCTCTAGTTCCCGGGCATCCGCAGTTTTGGTGATTTATCTGCAGATGGTACCATATTGGGGCGAGGTTTACTTGAGCTGTAAAGGAATGTTAGATTGTCATCAATGAGAATTATGCAGGCATATTCTCCACAGAATTTTAGGTGTAATTAAAGCAGCTTTGGGAGAAAACAGCATTTTTTTTCCTTCTGGTGTAAAAAAATGCAGGGGTAGAGCTTTCAGTAGATGTGTTGCCTTTCCAATTAAACAGACTCTATGTAACAAACATGCAAAAGGAAAAAAACAGTATAAAGCCAGGAATGCAAGCAGTCATTTTTACTTATTAAGAAAAAAAAATTAAACAGACTATATTCCTCTTTTTTAGGACCAATTCAAAATCACACAGTAGAGAGCCAATTTTCAAATGAGCATATTGATGTATTTTAATATGATAGGGCAGTGATGGCGAACCTTTTAGAGACCGAGTGCCCAAAAACTGGCCCCGCCCCTGCCCCACCCACAGAGAGGGCTCCGAGTGCCACCTCTGGCACCCGTGCCATAGGTTCGCCACCACTGTCATAGGGTCATCCAGGGTCATCCAGCAGCCTTTGTCAGATTTTTTTGTTTTAAAAAAATGACTGCTTATTGTTTTTCATGTCATGGTTAGAATTGTATAAGTGACAAGAGCAAGCAAAAATGTGTGCATGAATCCTCCAGTGTTATAGTCCTGCATACTAGGTTAATGGATGATACAACATTTTGTTAAGACTCCCTGTTCTAACAGAACTGCCAAAATTGCTACTCCCCCCCCCCCTTTTGATGAACTCTTTGAACCATCAATTCAATGTAAATATTAGTGAGAGTTTTTGGACTTGTAATACCCATGTTTAAAGGTTGGCAGTATACATCTATTCAACAGTTCTCTTGCTTGTTGGGAACTGTAGTCCATTACATCTGAAGGCTGTTGAGGAAATCTGACTAAGCAAGCTATATAACAACTGTCAGAAGTATTTAGCAAAGAATAATTTAAATGAATCCTAAGACTGCACTTGTGGATGAAAAATGTGTTTTGTAAATTGACTACAGTACCTAGTTTATCTGTAGTGCCTTATCAATATTCCCCAAAAAATGCTGGAAAATCCAAAATTGTTTAGATGTGTGTTGTCTTCACCCCCAACTAGAACAAAAAAATAAAAATAGAGTAGATTTCTGAGTGTTCATATTTATAAATTCCTTTTCTTTACAGATCCTTTTTTTTCTGTGGTAATTTTGGGGAGACATGAGGATCCAACAGCATGTGTACAGTGCAATATACCTTTTGTTGTGTCCTGAGCCTTGCTGAGTCAATCAGCAAGGCACAGGCAACCTGCAGGATAACTGCAGAGGCCCGGGCAGACCACGTGTTTGCCCGGGACCGGTTGTATAGACCCAGGCAGCCCATAAGTTGCCCGGGACTCAGACAGGCTGTCTCCAGCCTCGTGCGCATGCGCGAGGCGGGAGAATGGCCTGCATTCATTGGTTGAGCCTCCCCTTGCAGGGGAAGTATAAAAGGGCATGTTGCCATTTTCTCCTTTGCTTCTGTTCAGTGCAAGTACCAAATAAAGAACATCTTTTTGCATAAACTGCCTCGTCTCCATGCCTGTGTCGAGAACAGAACACCTTTCTTTTGTGATTATATAGCCATGGTGGAGTCCATGCATGTAGGATCTTACTTAGTCTAATTTGTACCTGCAAGAACCTTTAGTTCTGAAACCTGATCTGAACAAAATAAGAAGAAGGAAAGAATTCAAGATGACAACAGCTGCTGATAATAGCAAAACAAGCTGGCTCTTTCTTGTGTCTCCCTAGGTTGTTTTTATGTTATCTCTTGTGACATAAATCAGATATGCAGAACTATATTTTCCTTTGGTGCTTCTTGTGTATTTATTAAGGTGATACAGGTTTTGCTGAGATGCCTATCCTCACAGATGGCTATTAAGTTTTTCAAGGGAAATAGAATACATGTAGTCCTCAATTTACAACCACAATCGTGCCCAAAATTTATGTTGCTAAGTGAGAAATTTGTTCAGTGAGTTTTGCCCCATTTTAGGACTTGCTACATTTGTTAAGTGAATCATTGCAGTTGTTAAAGTAGTGACACGGTTGTTAAGTGAATCTGGCTTCCCCACTTACTTTGCTTGTCAGAAGGTTGCAAAAGGTGATCACATGACTTCAGGACACTGCAACCATCATAAATGTCAGTCGGTTGTCAAGCATCCAAATGTAAATCTGCGTATGCTGCAATAGTTGTAAATGTAAAAAATGGTCATAAATCACTTTTTTAAAATGCCATTGAATGGTCACTAAACAAACTGTTGTAAGTCGAGGATTACCTGTATTATTTTATCTATTAATAACACACACACATCATATATACACGTATATCATTTATCTCCTATACCACAAAATCCATACTGCAAAGACCATTGTTAATATTGCTCAGGTTACCTGTAAGTTTCTTTAACTGAAGTAAGTTTACTGCAGTGTGTACTGGGAACCAGATCATTGATTGCTAAGTGCCTGGAAAAATCAATTTATTACATTTGGGAACAGTGACTCTAAAACACTTTTATAACTTTTGATGCTAATTCTTAATGACTTAAGGCTACAGCTGATTGAACAGTGGAAATCTTTGTTGTTTCTATAGTCTTCAACATCTGAAATTATTGTTCAAAATATATGCAAATCCAAATAATGAAAACTATGTGTAAATTCTGCGCTTCCAAATCATATATGAAAGTAAAGTGTAGATATTAATATGTTCTCTCTTGTGAGAAACACGCCCATATGAGTTTGCCTATACATTTGTTAAATTTATTTTGATGTTGAAAATTCACTGTCTTGGATGATTTCCTATGGATTGATCTATACAAGTATATTGTACATTCATTCTTATATTTAGTAGTATATTTTTAATTTTCTCTATGTCGTATCTGAGTAGAATAATAAGTATGTTTTTGAATATATAAAATATTAATGACATGAACTACTAAGACCAATGCATTTCCCAAGCTAAAGAGCAGAGTTGCTTACAAGAAATTCTTGGAACTATGACATGTGCAATTCATTGACAAAAAGTTGAGGGAAACACAAGAATAGAAAACTTCAAATATTTCTCTTTTAATTTAATTTAATTTTCCTTTGACTGGAAAAAGAGAAAAAAAGGAATTATATATGCACTTAGTATTAATTTATTCATTTCAAGCCATATCATGCTTTTCTGGCCATTTCTCTCCCAGGGGTAGGCAACCTTGGCTCTTTTATGACTCGTGGACTTCAACTCCCAGAATTCCTGAGCCAGCCATGCTGGCTCAGGAATTCTGGGAGTTGAAGTCCACGAGTCATAAAAGAGCCAAGGTTGCCTACCCCCCTGCTCTAGACTAACTTGCATTTTGATGAATTAAAGATAACACAGTCCTCGGCACTGCCATGTTTGATCATACAAAAGCAATCCCTCTCCTCATTATCACTGAGGTGTAAGTAATCGGAACAGATTTGGAAGATACTGTTTGGGAGAAGGCTACATAAAACAGCGTTCGAGTTTTGCACCCTCTTATTGTTCTCACTGAGGGCAACAAACTGAAATGTTGGTAGTTAGTCTCTGCTGTTGGTATCAGGTACGTTCTAATCCAAGGTGTACGAAGTTCTGGTCACAGGTGTTACAAGTAATAGGAACGGAGAATTTTCACAGTTGTACAAATTCATTTCCTGAAAATTCTTTGTAATATTTATTCTCATGGAGTACAGTACAGTACAGCAAAGCAAAGTCAGTCACTTAAATTGCAATTCTTCAATTGCAAAACCTTCCTTTGTCCATCCTGAATCAAATGAAGCCACCATGTTTGACTGGTTCCATTCCCTTTTCTTAAATAATAATTTTCATTAAAGTTTACAAATACAAAGATAAAAAACTAATACAAATACTAAGAATATAAAAAATAAAAAGTGCATAGAAAAGGGAAAAAAAGTAAGAAAAAAGATAAAGAAATGATTCCCCCTCCCTCTATACAAGAATAAACAACTTTAGTAACATCGTTTTCTGTGATATTTAATAAAAAATCTGTTCTTCCCATATCTCATCTCTCATCAATAAACAAATTATAAAATCTGATCAGTCCTAATCAGCAACCATCCATTAAGTGCTACACATATATTTTAAACTTAATCAAATAAATCCATGTTATATGTCTTTACTTTTAACATAGCAATTAATCATTTTTTCTAAAAATATAGCAAAGAAATCTCTTCCCATATTCCCATATTCTAGATCTGTTATGTATACACAGATCTTTAAAGCCATTTTAAAATCCATTAAGAGCTTCCAGAAACTATATCTATATCATTTCTCTATATATATATATATATATATATACACACACATACACACACAAACGCACAGTATATCATCTATATATCATCTATATATCTATATCAATCAATTTATTATGATCATGGACCAGCACCAATATATATCTAGATATAGTAACCTTGATCAAATAAATCCACATTATATTTCTTTTATTTCTTTTAAAAAAATTTATCTTTAATCCTTTTAAATAATATCCCACAAATTGATTTCTTATTGTTTTCTCTTTGTCTCCTCTTAGAAATTCCTTCACAGGTTTAACAAATTTGTTTTGAATATCATAGATAAGAAAGCTGTCCATATTACTTTTCTAATTTATTATTTGTATGTTGCCTTTTATTATTAAGACATCAACTGATTTAATTTGAAAATCCAGTGTGGCATCTTTTTAAATATCACTTCTGTAGTCGTGGCATTTGTAAATTCACTGCCAGATCCACATTCAAATCAGCCTTAGTCTCAATTTTGTCCAGTAAAATCTGTCATTTTGATTTATTTATTAGATTTTTTATCCCACCTTTATTTTTTATAAATAACTCAAGGTAGCAAACATACATAATACTCCCTCCTCCTCCTGTTTTTCCAACGGCAAGAACCTTGTGAGATGAGTTTGGCTGAGAGAGAGTGACTAGCCCAATTGGGGTCACCACCTTGGCTTTCAGGTTTAAGGCAGGACTTGAACTTATAGTCTCCTGATTTCAAGGCCAGCACCTTAACCGCTACACTAAACTACTCTGTTCTTCTTCTGTAGCCTCTTTTAAATCCATTGTTATAGTAGCAGACCATCTTACGAGTAATTTTTGAGTGCATTGTTCCCAAATATTCTTGAATACTTCCACAGCCAAATAATATTGCTCCATTGTATTAATGAGTCCCCTCTGCTTTAATTGTAATCTTAAGTTCTCTCAGGTTCCCTCTTAGTCAACTTGCAAAGTCACCTCTTATCATATGGTGTTTTTTTTTCTAATCAGCAACACTTTCTCACAGAAGGATTTCTTAGTTTCAAAATCATCATATATATTTTTCGGTAAAATATCAAAATATTCTTTCAAGTCCATCTGGCCCCTTATTTCCCAAAATTAATGTTGTAGTAGTCCTTTTGCTGTTTATTTAAAAATTAGGAAAAAAAGTCCTTGCCCAACTTCTCTAGTATCATATCAGAAGAATACTAATATGACTTCATGACATCAGTAACTCTTTCTCCATTAGCCAGGTGGGGAGCCAGTTGGTAGAGCCACTCTTAATGTTTTGGAAATGGGTTGTTTGTGTGTGTGTGTGTGTGTGTGTGCGTGCTGCTCAACCTTGGCAATACATTTTGTGATAGAGGTTTAGTTTTTTTCCAGCACTTGTTTGTTTCGGGTTTTTCTTCTTCTTCAGAATTAGGTAAACAAAACAGTCAATTAAATGGGTTCTGGTGTTCCGACTACATGGCTTATTGAGTAGAATTTGTTTAACCATATTCATAACTGTGTAATGTTAAATTTAATCCTCTGGGAGTTAGTTGACTGGATCAATTAACCTCCTTTTAGTGATTGCACAACTCATTAACCACTATACAAACCACACGAAGTGTGTTCCATGAACAGGGCCAAAGAATAATTTCTGTTATGGTAACTCATCTTAGGAATTATAGATTTTAGTGGCAAACAGATCTATTTATAACATACTATAGCAAAATGTTCATGAAAACAAATTTTATCAAGGCCCTCCATAGTATATACAGTAATCTCATTGTGTGAGATGTATTTGGGCTTTCATGTGAATCAGAAAGCTGTAGGAAATTTGGGGAGTTGCTATAACTAGATTGGAATAATACATAGTTTTTTTAATGTTCAGAATTAACAATACAATGAATATGTGATAGTCAGAGGGCAAACAATATAAATCAAACACAATAAACTGTTGGTAGCAAATACTGTAATCTTGTTGGTGCCAAATGGCTCCTGAATCAAGAGCAGAAAATAATCTTGAAAGCTAGAAAGATTGAAAAGCCATTTTGGATTAAGGTGAAAATACAATCTCAGTGCAGAAAACCATGTTGCCAATAAATGTAGCTCAATTTCAGAAGAATAGTACATTGATTTTTTTAAGGCACTGACTTGAGTATTAGTGCTATGAAAACAATGGAACAAAGTACAGTTTTGTTTTAACTGGATATATATTGGTTCATATTTTAGAGCCTTTTCAGGGGCCATTGAAATCTTGATCTTTCAATTTGCCAACTTTCAGCTTTTACCCACGAAAGATGAAAATAATTATCTTTTTTATTTTATTCCCGTTTTAGCACCAGCACAGGTTTCTGAATGGAACATCATTAAGTCAAATGTGTCCATGACAGAGCTTCTTCACCCATGGACAATAAATGTTCATAAGTGCTTTTTAGCATGATGGAAATGAAAGAAAAATGCTTAAAATCAAGCTATTTTGAAATTAAATTGATAATACTTAAATTGAAACCAAATGCATTTTCATCAGTGAAGCCAAGTAAAGAAACTCTACAGTAGGAAGCATATGCCGTGTGATTGGCCTATGTATTTTCAGTTTTTTCAGAAGGTTGATTTTGTTTCAACTTTTTCCTAGTTTTGCTATCTTAGTCTTTTCAATGAGAGAGGGCAGAGGTTTGACACAGAACTTACAATATGCAAAGCATGTCCCCTACCACTGATTTAATAATCTTTCCCATCTGTTGAATGAAGAATTAGAGGGAACATTTTATTTTGCAGAAATCTGCAGGAACGGCATTGCTATGTCTTATAAAGGTCTAAAATAGCGACAGGAGTTCAGAGCAGCATTTCTGTCTTAATGTAGGTTTTCTTTCAAAGCTCTGGGACAATGTTGATCATGAACAATGTTGATTCATGAACTGAAATCCCTAGTTTTCCTGAACTTTTGCACACAGCAGCCTGGTGCAAATGAATAACTTCTCTGGAAGGTCTGGTCTGGGGTCTATCTGTAACTGACCAATGCTGTCCATGAAGCGGAGGAAATCAAAACATTGTCTTATTGTGGCATAAGATACGTGCTAATGATTCTGAGGCTACATTTTTACTGATGGCAGTTTTAGAAGTCTAATAATCCCCAGTGTACAATGAAACAGTGAAACAATATAAATTCTATCCGTGACATCAGAATCATTATGTATTAAACTATTGTAAAGTCTAGCAAGCATGTGTAGTTTTGGAGAACTAGAAGACAGGTCAAGCTCTTCATTTTTACCTAGAGAACTATGAAACTAAATTAGTTCATGTTTCAATGACCTGGAACTCACAATGCAGCCCAACAGCTCAATTAAGTTGCATTTTTAAACTCTCATTAGGTAGCACTTAATATACCCCAAACATCAGCGTGTTCTCCATTGTCACAGTTGAAACTTGCATAGTGCTGAATGTCTCAGAGGCTGCTAATATAGAGAGCCAGTCCTTTTGTACCCAAGTCCAAACCTGCCCAAGGAAAGAAACTAATTCTGCTTTTGCCAACTTCAGTTGGAATAGGAATTAGTGTTACAGTTCCAACATACAGTATTTGGATGGTGCCAGGTGAGGAAAAGCTACCGATCCAAATCAGCAAATGATTTGGATTGATTAGATCCAAATTTATTAGGTCCTTGTTAAAACTTGACTTGATCAGATTATAAGAGCTTCTGTCTAGCCTGAGAAACAAGGCAAAACAGTTCCTGCTGTTTCCTGCTGCAGACTTTGCATTTCTCTCAATCCAGTGGGAGGGAATGATTTATTTAGAAAGCATAAACTGGTTCTCTAGCCTCTTTAGGAATTATATATTATATATATATTGTATATATATTGGAATCTCACAATATTAGTGGACAAAATCTCTCCCCCTTCTGCGTTTCATGGTGATAGTGTTTGCAAATCATAGTAAATCAGGATTCTAAAGAAATTTGGCATGTCGTGAAGAAACAATTTGGCTCTTCCTGCTAGCATTTTTTTTTTTTTAAAAAAGGGGGGGTGTTTAACACCCACAAGTTAGGAACTGGAATCTAAGAACAAACCGTGACTTCCAGATTAGTATATTTAGAGAAGAGTAAAGCTTCCCAATTTAGACATCCAGAAACCATCAAAGGAATTTAAGCTGCTAATGCATTTTGAGAAATCTGTATTTTGGGATGGCTAATGCAGGCAGGTAATCCAACACAAAGCAAAAAGATGCTTCCTCAGCCACATCACCAGTGCTCCAAGCTGAAAAAAGAAGAGATCATGAAGGCAGATTCTATTCTGTCTGCTTGGAGAGAAAGGCGCTGGAGTACAAAACAAGAAAACCATGAGAGTTTACCATGTAAGGTCTATACTGCATTCCTGCCTGAAGCCAAATGAAAAACCCCACCAACATCCTTACAATAAATTAGCACTTTCAGAAAAAGAAAGAGGAAGAGAAAAACAATCAGAAGAACATGGAAATGTCCCACAGAGGGAAACAATTGAGGGGCTGAATCGTGTGACTTCAAGATAAAACTGCTAGTGTGAAAATGATTATTGTATGTCATTCTTAAAGCTAATTTTCTAGAAAAAGTATAACAGCCTCAAGTTTCTGTTAGGCCTGGCCTTTGGTATGATCACTCTTTGTACATGCATTTAAAAGACAAGGGATCTTAATTATTTACTGGTCAGAGAAATTTATTCTGAATGAGTTACAGGATGTTTTCTTAGATCTTAGAAGAAAGTGTCCTGGCATTAGAGAAGACATTCCCAAACTAAAGCTTTATAAGCCTTTCCCTCACATTAAACATTGTTCCATCTCAATGCCCCCATTTTCAAGAAGAGATAATTGTACTGATATACCCACAGTGCTTTTTAAGGGAGGTAAAAGTAAGGTGAGTTTGACTTCTAGTATCTATACTTGGTGCCAATATTTACTCAGGATTTAGGGGGATTTAAGTGACCTTATTGAAATTGTTGCCTCATTAAATGGCATATCTCAAACATCATACACCAGAATAGTCCCACAGAGGTCAGCAGCATTTAAGAAATATTTGCTCATGGGTATTTGCTGTCCTAGTTCAGGTAGAATAGTCAAACGTTAATTAATTCAAAATAATTCTGGCTTATTTAAACTGAAGCACTTATAAAGTCTTTTGAGGATCTAATTGGTAGCATCCACATTTCTCCACATAGTTTCCTTGGCAGTGATATAAAGATGGTTTGCTATTGCCTTGTTGCAGGATACTTTTTAAGTTTCCTAATTTGCTTTATAGTCTTGATGTTTCTTGGAAATCTCCCATCAAAGGACTGATCAAACTTCACCTGGTTTAGGCTTTCAGAGCTAGACAAGATTGATCAGCTGCTGCTGTCTGCTGAGACTTAGGGTTTCAGGATCCCTGAAAGACCTTGAATTCTTAAGATTATTTCTTGAAGGCTTAAATCAAGGGCAGCCAAACACTGTATAAGCTACATAAATCTAGACAACCACTAGATGGCAGCAGAAAAAGAATTGAATTTATTTATTTATCAATTTTCTATACCGCCCATCTCACCTAAATGATTTTGGGCAATTTACAAACAGTTCTGTATAGCTCTTTTCTGCCACCTAGTGAATGTCCAGATTTATGCATCCTGTAATTGATAGAACTTAAATGCAAGCGATTCTTGACTTATGACCACAATTGGACCGGAGTCTCAGTCATTCACTGAAGCTTTTGTGACTGCTTTGCTTAACAACTGCAATCCTGGCACTCCCAGTTGTGATTGTTAAGTGATCTCCTGGGTTGTTAAGCAGTGAGAGGAAAAGAACTGCGGGCAAGAGGGTTTCAGCTTTGCAGGCAGCCCTTTCACTCTCAAACATTTCTGCAGCCCCTTGAAGGATTTCTGCTCCTCTCCATGCAAAGAGAGGAAATCCTTTATGGGGCTGCAAGAACAGAGCTGAAATCTTCAGGCTTTCAGCCCCATTCCTGCAGCCTGCCGAAGGATTTCAGCCTCTCTTCCATCACTTCCACTTGCAACTTTCTGGACCATTTCCCATGTCCTCTGCTTGGTCTTCAAATTTAAGTCTAGTTTCTTAGAAGGACTCGTGGAAGTCAGAAATTTTGTAGAAAGCCACACCAGATCTCCTTCTGCAATTCTAGCTCCCTCTTGTTTATGTGTGTGTCTGCCTTTTTTTTTTTTTTTTGTATGGGGTTTTTGCCAGTCTGAGCTGTTCCTTTAAGAGGCTTTGGGCTGCTTGCCTCTTGTGCGGGAAATCTGCAGCATGAGGAATAGTGCTTACTTGCTGGGTTGTGGTAAGACCAATGGCTGGAATGGAGACATACCAATAGTGTTGGATTGTTGTAAGCAAATTCAGCAAGAGGTATGAGATCAGTCCAGTTGTCTTGCTAGTATGAAATATAGCTTCTCAATACTATATTGCTGCAACAGTTGGTTAACCTTCTCAGATTCTCCATTGCACTCTGGATGATGTGAGGAAAATTAATTAATTTTAATATTTAATAAGTACAATAGGGCCTTACAAATTTTGAAAGTGAACTGACTTCCCTGTCTGAGATCACATGATTGGTTAATCCTCTGTATTTAAAGACGTGATCAAAAAAGAGTTGAGCTATTTCTTGAGCCATTGGAAGGCCCTTGCAAGGAATAAAATGAACCAATTTAGTAATTAAACTCACTATTACAGGTATGCCAGTTTATCTCTGCACTGGGGAAAAGATTGATGATGAAATTTAGAGAAGCAGCGTCCCAGCATTGCAACAGGGTCTCTAGCAGTTGTAATGACCCAGCCAACTTACCTGGGATTGATTTTGCTCAGTGACAGGTCTGGCAAAAGGAAACAGTGCTTGATGCTGGCACAGGTGCTAGGCTGTAGAAAGTCTATTTTGGGTTTTAAATACTATTCCCCTTCCCTGTGCCTTGCTATTTTGTTGTCATAGCATAGCTCTAGTATCTCCTCCCTTAGGGGAAGAGGAACATATAAGCATCCATTGTGCAAAAGTTGCCCTTTCTCGACTGTGAATGGCACAATCGTACCTTGTTGGGCTCCCTAAAGGTCATCCATCGGGCCCCTGGCATATGCATCCTGCTACTACAATACCCTAATTTGATCTAAGAGATCAATAGCCTATCTTCCTACTCCCAGCCTTTGTTCTGATGTCGCTGATGGAGTGACTTAGAGTTGCATGGCTAGAATATTGTTGCAGGCGATATGTGCGACTGGAGCACCTTATATTCTGGCTTAGGTGAGAGGGCATCTGGAAATTTGTTTTGGGAGCCTGGATTATGTGAGGTGTAAAAATCAAAGCGGGAGAAAAATTACAGCCACCTGATTTGCCGAGGGGTGAGAGATAAGAGCATTTTGCAGGGCCTCTAAATTCTTACGGTCTGTACAAATTTTTATAGAGTGGGCTGCTCCTTTCAGTATGTGTTTCCATTGTTGAAAGGCATTTTCTACCACCAGCAACTCTTTATTGAAAATATCATAGTTCCTCTTTGCTGGGAGGAGCTTTCTGAAATAAAAGTCACACAATAGTAAACCTGCCCTCCCCCCCCCCCTTCCTTTTCTGCCTGGAGCAAGACTGCTCCTTTGGCAGCATCTGAAGCCTCTGTCTGTACCACAAAGTCATGGGAGGGATTGTGGGGGGGGCAGAGGAAGGGCGGAGAAGCAAAGAATGGCTTTTATACCCTTGAAATGCTGCTCGTTCTGGGGTCAACCAAGAGAATTGCCATCTTTTCTTAGGAGCTGGGACAGCAGTTTCACACTGTCAGAAAATTAGGGATGATTTTCCTGTAGAAGTTAGCAAAGCCCAGAAAGTGCTACATACCTTTCATGTTACCAGGAAAGGTGTATATGTGTGTGTGTGTGTGTACTATGATAGAATAGATTGTTTTTTTTGCTGCCTCCATATGTATGCCTTATGTAGAGATTCTGTAGCCCCAATAGTCTATTGAGGCAAGTCAAATGCACCTTTTCTATTTTTGTAAAGACCTCGTTATTGTATAATTTTTACAATACAGGTTGTCGTTGACTTATGACTGTTTAGCAACAGTTCAGAGTTACGAAATAAAAAATAATTTACAACCCATCCTCAAAGTTGTGACTGGGGCACGGCCCCCCGGATCACGTGATCTCAATTTGGGTGCTTGGCGACTGTCTTCTGTTTACAATGGTTGCAGGGTCTTCTGGTCACATGGCCATGGTTTACAACCTTCCCAGCCAGTTTTCGACAAGCAAAGTCAATTGAGGAAACTGAATTATCGTAGTGACCACCTGATTCACTTAATGACCACATGGTTCACTTAATGATTATGGTAAAAATGGTAATAAAAACAGGTCTGGTCATGTAATGACTCATTTAATAATCATATCACTTAACGACCAAAATTCGGGTCCCAAGGATCCCAAGGTGAGAACTACCTGTACATTTCTGACATGTGTCATGCAAGCCAGGATCTTTGGAATAAACAAATATATCTTTCAAGTATACTACTAAGTACTTGTCTAGAATTTCTTAAAATACCTGTATATCATTCATGAATCTAGAAAAAAAACACAAAAACAGCTCCACAGTTAACCAGGCCAAAAGGCATTGTTGTGTATTCAAACTTGCTGTGACTTGTATTGAAGGCTGTTAAATACTTGTGTCCTTTTTTCATTCCGATTAGGCTGTAAGCACTTCTCAAGTCTAGTTTTGTAAAGATGCATGCCTTTTACGGCTGGTCTAGTAGATATAACATGAACAGGAGTTGATGATGGTCTGTAATTGTCACTCTGCTCAGATCTTTCTCCTTTCTTTCTCCTTCCTCCTTTCTTTTCAAAGTGGATGCCGCTTCTCTTGTTTGTTGGAGGATAAAAAACATGGATGCCAATATTAGTGAGTTATTTTGATGTGGAGCTCTAAATATTCCTTGAAAACAGCTAATTCACAGGTAGTCATGGGATGCTGGGATGTGGGCTCCTGGCTTCAAATTGATGATCACATGCCTGGTTTGGGGGGGAGGGGTAACACACCCTCTACAAACACATCAGCAAAGTCTGCATATTTTTCTGGCATTATGACCCTCACTTTTTCTGCATTGGTGTGAGTGTGTGAGTGTGAGTGTGCGTATACGCCTGTAAGCTTTCCCTGCTTGCAAGTGATGTTGCCAGCATTTAAGGGAGGGAAATGAGATTGTCTTTTGTGTCCAACTTACATCTGAATCATGCAGCTGAAGCCCCTCTATTTCCAAGATGATGGGCACTTGCAAGGAGGCAGTTACACAGAGTATTATGAACTCTGTGTGATCTTTCATTTTCAACTGTAAAGGAGCCATACACACTGTAGAATCAACCCTGCCTCTTAGTGGTTGTCCATTAATCATCCTGATTAGCATTGGGCTTTCTGGAGCTTGAATAGGCAACTTGCGTTTCTGTACTTTTTTCTGTGTCTTTGAAATTAGTGGTTGCCCCAAATTCTACAAGAACTGAAAGGTCTACCTTGTGCCTGGAATCTAAAGTAATAATAGCAGGAGAATTGCGGGTGACATGCTCTCTTGATTGACAAGTTATGCATTTCGTTGCTGTGTCAGATGCTGATGCTTTTACTGGGCCTGCATCTAGGGCCCCACAGTAATAGCTCAGTCCCCAATCCCTTCTTCTTTGCTTCTCTCCTGAAGACAGGGTGCTCTTGGGTGCTCCAATTTGCACTGGTCAGTCAGGGCTATGTCATTCCACCTTACACCACCAGCAAATAATTTGAAGTTTGAAATACATGAAATCCTTCGCTGCTTCTGGATCTCTCTACTAGCAGTGATTTTTTAAAATGGGATCACCAAAGTATCCTTTAAGTTTATGGATTAAGTCCTAATAATTGTCCAGCACCAGACCATTCCCTTCAATGAATTGTATTTCCCACATAGTTGTTGCTTCCTTTAGTAAACTCAGCACAAAAGTCACTTTGGTACGATCAGTGGGAAATTCCACTGGCCTGCCTGACATTTCATGTTGAGTGGTGAATGTTTGGAATTGATCCTGGTCCCCTTCTGAATTTCTCCAGCAAGCTCCCATGTAGGAGCATTGACTAAGCCATAATTTGTTACGCTGCTGTGCGTTGGGGCAAATTCTGCCCCAGCTGTTGCATTAGTTGTACATGGCATTCTGAAAAGTGGTTATGTGCGTATCCACTTGCTGCTGCTACCGGTAGATGCTCATTGGATAGCGGAGTTCCTTGGGGATCGGAGGCTATTCCTGAAATTTCTCTCCTTGTAAAAGTGTATAAAACTAGCAAGATTGATGTCAGCCTTACCAGGTAGACAAGACAGTAAACATGATCAGAAAAGTTTATTTTACCTTATTGTAAAGCTATATTAACAGAATTGTGCAAGTCTGAAAGTATAAATCTTGCTGCCTCCTTTACAGCCCAAGAAACTAGGGAGGGTCCCTTCTGAGTCTCTTGCTCCACCCATTGTCCAGCTGTGGGGTTGTACTCTCTCTTATCTGACCATTGTCTAGACAGCATATCTTTACTTCACTTTCTCACATACCATTACCCTGTGAGACTTGATTGTTTTAATTGCCTGGTAGTCTGTTTGCAATAAAATGTAGGTCTTGACATGCTGTGGTATGGAAGACAACAGCCACAGGTTCCTGAATTGAATGCTACTTCTGCAAGCTTTGGGTAGTCTTTCATGGGTAGTTAACCATGTATTGTTTGAAAAAGATGTAAAATTTTAAAATTTATAATTGTAGCGTGATTGGAGGGGGAAAATATTAAACAATTTAAATTAAATTCCCTGAGTAGAGAATTATTAGATTGCTTATGTTTAATTTTAGATAAATATATGCAAACATGAAATAATTATTTAATTTTAATTTTGGGCCATACCCCCAAAGTTGCATACCTGTTATTAAGGCACTCATTTTCTCAAGGGAAAACTGTTTATTCATTTAACATCATTTTTTCCTCTTTGTATTTCTCAGCTCACTTTGATTGACTTGCTAACAAATATGGCGGAATCCAGTTTGTATGCTGATTGCCATGACTAAAAATGGTAACCCAACTGCTGTTACTTTCAGAGAAGCAATGCTATTTTAGATTTATATGCTCTGTTTCTTACGGTCCTAAAGGCAGATAAAGTTTTCCTGGTATTCATATTAACCATGTATAATTATAAAGCTGCTGGGTGCTGTTTATATCCCCTATTTGGTTATTTAATTCTACAAGACTAACCTTATCTTTTCATAAGTTAACATGAATGAAAATCCTTACTTCAGCTTTCATGCTCAAATCAAAACACTGTTACTTTCTCTCCTTTTAAGTGTAGAACAACTATTTGAGCAATTACTCTCTATTTTGTGGGCTGCAGGTGCACCTGTGACTTGATTGTCATTTATACAAAGCATCCTGCTTTAGTTTATGTTCCTGATGCAAAGACAACTGAAAGATTCTATGAATTCCTTTTTTTGTTTTTGAATAACACCATTGTATCCAGCAATCTAGCACTTAAGCTGGAGGAAGTACCATTTGAACATACATGATCTAGTTGAATCTCTTCCTATTTCATTTATTCAGGAAAAGGTCACTGTCACAGAATTAAAATTTCAGTTTTCAGGAAGGTCCATTCTATCCTTTCATTTATATAATTTGAAATACTGCCCACCTGATCATCACCAAAAGGCACTAGAAAAAGAGATAATGTTGAAATTTTCGGATGAATGAAAGAGATGATTGAGTTGTATTTTGTGCTGCTGCTGTTAATGTCCTTAAATGGATCCTTGTTATTTTTTTAGAATTGAAGTAGACTCAGAAATACTTACCTTAAAATACACATCATATGGGTTTATGCCAGAAGATGTTGGTCGGCTTTATTTTCCTTTAGTGTGTACTAGTAATGGGAAAACACCTATATTTTTCTGATAAAAGTTATAAAATGGTCCCCCACAACCTAATAACTTTCAGCAATTTACTCAGTGCCCAAGTGCAGATTTGCCTCTCTTTCAGTATCATTCCTTGAGATGATTTTGGTATGCCATTTATTTGACTATATGATGTTCTTCTTGTATGGTTGCTTACACAAGGTAAATAGGGAGCCTAAAAGATACTCTTTTTAAAATATATTCTTTTCTGGTTACTCACATGTTATGGCATATTTGAGATTAGAGTTATATGTCTGATATACACATAACTTTCCCTCTTTATCCCATGCTCCTTGTTTATGTTCCCTAACTTTGGTTCTTCCTTTCTGTACTGGTTTATATATTATGCTAAGCCATGATTTGTTTTTTAATTGTACCATATTGAATAAACCACAGTGATTGAATTCATATATTGTGATAAACCTGATTCAAGCAAGACCGTGTTATGGATTATTCCAGGATCAGATAATATGTTATCTGTGCCCCTAGGCATTTCCCTTAATGCCCTTTTATGTTTATTGCTCTACAGGACCTTTTATTAATAATAGGAAGTTGGCACATTGCAAAATGCCAGCCTCCAGTATCATGCTGCACGAGAAATGCAGAACTGCCTTTGTGTCTCATGAATATTCCATTGGATTGAAAGGTATCTTTAATCATTCATTTACTTCCTGGAAAATGGGTAGTTATAATCAGCCAAGCCATTACACTGGTGATGGTAAATACCAGTTCTGTCTATAGTAAGACCACACTCATCCACAATTTAGTAGAGAATGAGCAGGCAGATCTGTTGTGTTTTACTGAAAGCTGACTGGACAAGAGCACTAATGCCACTCTATCAGAATTTTGCCCATCCAGATTACATCAAATAAGACCGGGAAGGGGGATGTCACTAATCTAAAAGATGTGGCCAGCGCTTTTGTTCCTGAGATGACCAGGTATGAAGGCCTACAAGATGGGTTGTAGGGTCAAGCTAGAGATTCACCAGCCACCATGCTGCCCAGCAGGCTCCCTCTCATCCTGCTGCCTAGTTCTTGGTCCAGTTTCTGGGCTAGAGTTGGAGTCCCTCATCTTTTGGGGTTGGTCATTTCAACCTCTTATGTCTTGAGGGGTGGGTTCAGGAAATATCTGGAGTTTGTGATCTTAGTACCAGGGGCCTATCTTGGGTGAATTTGGACCTGACAACAGTATTGTATTAGCTTCCAAATGATTGTTGAATAATCTAGATATGAGGGAATAACATCTAGTCCTTTGCCATGATTAGATCACTTCCAGTCTGGATGAGATTAGTAACTGCCACCTATTACCTCTGCAGGGAATAAGGGCCTGTTAGAGTGTTGTGAAGCAAATGCCTTGTAACTCAGTAGAACACTCCTGGAGGCCTGGGTAATTTCCAAGTAGTCTGGAAAACAATTTGGTCAATTGCCTGATTAGCCTCTGGCAGCAAGGAGGCAATGCGCTCTCTTGGTGTGATTGCTCCAGGATGGCTCTCCTTTTCCCCCACCAATCTTGACTAACTTCTTGAGAGATGAAGCTGCAGAGAAGACACCCAGAGAGGAGGCTGAGCACGATCTGAAGTTTGGGCCTACACTGCGGTGCTAAGGAAAGCAAAGTGCTTTTGCTTCTATTCCCATTTTGGGCAGCAATCCAAAGGTTGGCTGCCTTTTTCAGTATTACAGAATCGGATGTGGGGAGGGAGTCAGATTCCCCCTCCTGGCAGTTTTGACTGCTTTGTACAGCACTTTGATGACAAAGTTGTTCAGGCTCACCAAAATCTTGAGTCTTCATGGGCGAGATCCATTGGAGAAACTGGGCCGATACATTGCCATGTTATTGGAACTCTTGCCTGCTTTCTACTTGGATGGAGATAGGGTGCTCACTAGTATGTCCAGTGCCATTTGCCAGTCACATCCATTCCCTTCCTGGCTTTTACAAATAACTGACATGTATATGGTTAGCTGGATCCTGTCAACACCTCATTGTAGGAGGGAGTGTTTTCTGCTGCTTAGAAAGAAGCTGTAGTGTGCTCCCTCCTTAAGAGGTGCACTTTACACTCAGCTGTGCCTGTCTCTAACCCTCCCTTTTTGGAACAGGATGTTAAGTCAGTTTTCCCAGGCATCCCGACAAAAGAAGGGCAAGTTTTTAAAATCAAATATTGTCTGATTTTTTGAGTCTCTTATCCTAGGCAGCTTTGGTCTGCAGAGCAACGCTTCTCTAATAAGTGCTTACTGCAAGTTAACAAGTTCTGCTCTGCCACCTTAGTTGATTAGTAGCCTCTGGCTGGCTTGACTGCTACCAGAAATTGACATGGCCCTCATCATTTGCAGGCTGAAGGCTTTTGCCTCCTAATGGGCTATATAGCACATTCCTGCAATGGAACAAAACAGATGCTGGAAAAAACTATTTTTATATACATGTAGGTCATTTTCTCCCCACCTTTTCACTGTTATTTTTGTTGTGAATGCCAAGAAAGTTAGACAATTAGTATGTTTTCCTCCCCCCCATCCCCATTTGTCTTCCTTTCCAGTTGTCCATTCCTCCCTTGCCTGTTCAGATATTGGTAATTCTAGATGTGGAAGTCATCTACAGAAAACCCTGGGAAAAATGGATCATCTGGATCTTTTTCAGTCAGCCTTCAGGCCTAGGCCTTTGGTCACACACATAGATGATCTTTGTCAGCAACTAGATGGGGCAGCTTTGTTGTTGTTGTTGTTGCTATTAAACACCTCAAAGGCATACCGTCAACCTTGTTGTCCCTTTGGACCATTTGCAGAGATTTGGAATTGGGCGCCCTGTTCTTCTGGGGTTCCATTCCTTTCTCAGTGGGTGGTTGCAGTCATTGGATGTAGGGGAGGAGAATTTGTCTCGGTTGCTTCTCAGATATTGAATACTACAAGGTTCTGTCAATTCACTGCTAATTAAAACCACTGTGATAAATCATCTGTTGTTTGATGGGATTCTATAATTAATATGCAGGTGATACTGAATTATATTTTACCATGTTACGCTTCACTGATGATGCAGTAAAAGGCTGAAGTTGAACTCAAGTAGGATGAAGCTGCTGGATTCAGTGTTGTCTTGGGAAGGGTGGCATTTTGCCCCTGAGACCAGACCCGTGATTTGGATCTTCTGGATTAAGTTACTGCTTGATTTCATTTGGGTACCACCCAGCTCCAAGTGACTGGACTGCTCACAATATAACAAAAAGGAGTAAAATATAATGCAGATCAAGAACAAACCTTGAAAAAAATAAGAAAGCAAATAAAGAACAATATAATAAGTTTGCCCAACAACAAAACTCAAAATGGCCTCCAACTAGTCTAGCCTAAAGCCTTGATAGTTAGTTGAAAACCATGGCCAGAAGAGCCTTTGCCCAGCTTTGGCTGAGGTACCAACCTCAGACCTTCCTGGAGCAGGAGGACTCTCATTAGTATCTGGTTCAGCTACCACCTTGCACTTTCTGAAGATGTCTTCAAAGACCATTTGCTGTTAGTAAAAACAAATGAGCACCGTGTGTCATGAAGATACTACATTAATGTGTAATACGAGCCCTGCATTGAATGCTTGTAAGTTTCTGGGTGCAATTTAAAATGCTGGTTTTAACCTATCAAACCCTATGTGGCTTGATGCCAAGGTTCTTTACTGACTACCGCCTTAAATCAAAATCAACCTGTCTGATACAAACAACCTATCTGTATTTGTGTCAGAAGCAGCTACAAAGCTAAGCGAAGGGTGCTTGCGGATTGAAAGGATTTGCCAGTGACAACACCGTTGCCCAGGGTAAATGGTGCCCTGATTGGCAAAAGTAATACAATCTTCAGGGAGGCTCCTTTCATGTACCTCATACAAGCAAGGAAAAACTATTGGTAGTTCCCACTACTGGGAGATTAGAAAGGACAAGGTAGGAGATGATATTTCGTTGTTATGATTCCCTTGTTATGCCATAGTTTACCAGTAGAGATTAGGCTTACTCTAACCCTGTTGCTTTTCAGGAGCAGATTAAAGTGAAATTCTCCCAGATGGCTGTTTTAGTTAGTGTTAGTAATTTGATTAAGAGAGCACCATAGAATTGTTTATATGTTCTGCTTTTAAAATAATTTTAAATATTTGTTATGCATTCATTATCTTTGCACTATTTTGTAATGGATGTTTAAACTTGTAAACTGATGATGGTTGCATGATTTTGTCAGGTTAAACATTCAATAAATAAAATAAAGTAAAGCAGCCATTTTGGCAAGTCTCCCATTACAGACATTTGCTGGCTTATCAATTCTTTCAAAATTTCAGATAAGTCCCCATTTGAAAAGTTTACCCAGATTAGTGTGATGACTGAACTCCCCCTTTGGTTGTTAATGTCAAAGAGGAGAATAGGGATGTCCTGACTGTTTCTCAGCAACTCTAGAATGACATGTAGATATATTCTTGGACCATTCTTTGTCTATGGATGAGCTTTCTTAAAGGATTTATATTTAATCCATCTGTTGTTTTATCTCTATCTCTGTCTTTGTCTCTGTCTCTCTCTATCTCTGTATCTCTATCTCTATCTCTGTCAGGAACCATGGTGGTGCAGTGGTTAGAATGCAGTATTGCAGGCTAATTCTGCTGACTGCCAGAGGTTCGATTCTCACATCTCATGGTTGATTCAGCTTTCCATTCTTCTGAGGTTGGTAAAATGAGTACCCAGATTGTTGGGGGCAATAGGCTGACTCTGTAAACTGTTTAGAGAGGGCTGTAAGGCACTGTGAAGTAGTATATAAGTCTATCTCTATCTATTCTTATTACAGAAAAACAGTTCTCTTAGTTTCATTTAAAGATTAAACAAGCAAGTAGACAGACATCATAAAGCTGTGCATTGACTAGGAACACCTGGATGACTGAATAAGCAAGTTATGTGGTCATCATCTTCGATGTTTTGATTACACACATTGTGTTTATATTTAAAACATTTGTATAGAGTATTAAGAAACATATTTTATGTAAAAATGTGGATTAACTTAATGTTCTTGTTAAGTATAGAACTTTTTAACAAAAACATCAATTTTAGGAACTACTTTCCTATTTCTTTTCTTGTGGCTTTATGACGCAGATTTTTTTTCATAGAACATTTGAGTTCCTTCAAGTTTGAACTAACCTTTTTCTTTCACTATTCTTGGTGGATCAATGTATATGATGCAGTCTTTGATTTTTTATTAATTAATTTAATCTATATTCAACCAATCTTTGGTTTGTTTCAATCTTTAGAATGTGAATATGTAATTTTAATATAAAACACATTCCAGAGTAGGTGGAGGGCTGCTCTATGCTCTTACGTGGTACAGGAAGTCCAAAATTAGAACATTTCTCAAAGCGGCTGTCCAGATTTTGCTTGAAAAACTCCAGGGAAAGAGAGTCCAATGCCTCTGTAGGCAATTGATTCTGTGGTAAAATTATTCATATTAAGAAATTCATGCCTCTTATTTGTACAAAGGTTGAATTCAAAAGTACCCTTGAGTCAACATCTGTACATTCACATGTATGATGGTGATGTATATGAGACTATAGAGAGCTATTTTGTTGTTTCAAAGTATATAAAATTGATAGAGAACAAAGGGGAATGAAGCCATTTGTATATTTATTTAAATTTCAAGGCACTTTACAATATCAAAGCAAGATATAAATAACATTGAACTGAAAGTGAAATATTTAATATTTTTCAGTGAGTAAAATGTCTTATTTTGCCTGATGATATTTAAATTGGGAAAGTTGGTCCTATGTGTATTTTTTCCAGAAAGAACATTCCTGAAAAAGACTGACTACTGCAGTGTGTTCTGTATGGGGAATTCTGGAAAAGCATTCAGAAAATGCATTTGAACTTAAAAACCCTAAACAGCTTCTGGCCTAACTTTTGTCGGATCACCTCTTCTAATACACTGTTCTCCAGTTGTTAGGATCAGTGAGAAGAGGCCCTCTTAATCATACCTTGGCTCACAAAAGCCTATCTTTCTGATATGCAGAAGAGAGCCCTCTTAGCATTGTCCCTTATGTTTGGTCCCTACTCTTCTATTGAAGGTTTAGATTTAGAAAATCTCTCAGGGTTTGGATTACAGTTTACAAACTGTGAGAGAACATCTTAAACAACGAGTAGCCAGCTGTGCTACTTTTATAATCTTTGAGTTGGGTCAAAACTTCCAACTTCCAATAATTACACCACAAATAGCCTAAATCAGAGCAATATATTACTGAGATTGTAAGTGAAATGTTCATAAAATAAACTAAGCTGATTGGGTTAATTATACCTGAACGTCCGTGCCTTCCTCACCTTTTGAAATGTACAAACTGATCAGGTTAAATTACCATGGGTTTCTTAAAACATTTTTTTTAAATCTACGAGAATATATTGTAATAACTAAAAATACTTCAAAGCCACCCTGTTTACTGCAGGGATTTAAACAAATTAGCATTAGTGTGGCCTGTCTGCTTGGCTGATGGATTTCTGTCAAAAGTGCTGTTATGAAAGTGGATTTCATTGGATATGAACTTGTGGAATAAAACTCCTGCCCTCTGTCAGCATTTCACCACCATATATTTATAATTTTTATTCCGTTTGTAAGCCACCAATTCCCAAAGAGAACTGTGGGGTTTTAATCCAGGTAGTCACCAGGAGTCAAGACTAATTCAAAGACACAAAAATAAATAATCCTGAAGAGTCAAAATATTTTTTTTACAATGTGTTCAAGGCAGTGTGGATGATTTCCTCTGTCCTATTTTATATGTGCAATACATCTTGGTGACATGCTGGGTTGAAAAAGAAAGATTTCCTCAATTCACTGCTCTGCAGAGATAACTGGAGTGACAGCTCCCAAATTTCTTGCCACGTTGACTGAAATTTCTGGGATTTGTAAACTTCACATCTAAGTAGGTATTTGAACCCGCTTTTGACAATTCCAGTCCAGTATTTTAACTACTATTATTTCATTAGCTGTAAGTCTGTAGGGGTTTTTTTTGTAGCAAAGTGTAGTTTTCTCCATCTGCTAGAAAGCAGACCTACTCATTTTGTTTTTTTTAATCTGCTTATTGCTGCCGTTATAAAAGTCACAGGGCTCAGCTTGCTCTATTTGTGTGGAGAGACAGAACAGAGATAGAAGGGGGGGGGGACTAGAAATTATAGTCTGTGCAAAAAGCTTTACAATAGGTATGGGTAAGATAAGGTTATCTTCAGTTCTTTCCTTTTTGCAGTAATGAAGATGGGGTACACTGACAGATCTGCTTATTTGAGCTGTAGCACCTTTATACACTTTGGACAATAAATTTGACCGGCTTAATGGAGTTTTCTTCCAAATAGAAATGTCAAAATATGTAATGTATCTTTCTGCACTTGTTAAAGTTAAGAAAATACAGGTAGTTCTGGATTAATGATAGTAATTGGGACCAGAATAATTTTGATTAGTGCTCTTATATAATATCTTGGATTTTTTTTCCAAGATCAAGTTATATTCTTCCATTGCAAATATACAAGAAGTGGGTGATACATTTTAGCTTAAAATAAACTGAGATACCTCAGAGTTCAACCTCATGAACATTTTCTTTCTGTTTATTAAAGAAAAGTCCTTCAAATTAAGATTGACACCTGGTGACTTCAAATCCATGTCTTAATGGGATTTTTTTTTGCCAGCGGTACAAAACAAGATTGCTTTTTGTCTTCTTGAAGAATATACATCTAAGTCCTCATTTAGTGGCTTCAGTTGGGATTGGCAACTCAGTTGTTAAATGTCCTGCTCTTGCTTAACTGTCCAGTCCAAACAAGGGCTCCCAGTTAAACTATATACCAAATTAAGATTTCTCCCATTTATGAGAGTAGAAACAAACAAACAAACAAACAAAAAACACAACTGATTGTATGGATATACTCTACTTTAAGCACTCTTTAGAGTGCTTAAATATATATTCAGTTTCAGATCCACAAAATGGCTTGGTAAGATCAATAAAAAAAAGCTTCAGGCTATTATATTATAAAATAGCTTCATTTTAAGGCTAGTTTGGCCTGCTAGTGTTCTGTTGACTCAGTTATTTTTCTATCTAAAATACGTTGATTTTGTGTTTTGGATGTGTGGTGTTTCATTTTAAAAACATTGAATGTTGATGCTAGCCTATAATATAGAGAACCAAGAATATGGTAGTAATATGTGAAAATGAAATGTAAAGTTATTCATTGCAGAAAATGTAATTATGCTAACCATGAGCAACACATGCCAGCCTGACCTTATACTTCCTTCTACAGTTTTTAAATAATTGTGGGAACTTCATTTGAGTTTTAAATGATGGTCCAAATGACTTGAAAACATTGCAAAATTGGCAACAGCTTGCATGTAAATTGAGAGAAGGTTTCTATTGCAAAATTGGCAGTTACCTGGAAACTAGTTTACAGCATGATTCAACTCACCATTGCTTACTAAACTGTTTTTCTTTGCATCCTTTTTTGTACTAGAAATGTGAGGTGTGATGTTTTTCTTTGGATTTGTTTGGAAAGATTCAGTAATTATGTGTCTGTTTTCTTGTAAGTGATTAATGAAATCGCAAATTCACAATCCAGAGCCAGAGCGGAGAGTATAATTACCTCAAAATGAAATCTTCTTGGAATTGTTTTGTACACCATGATTTTAGGCATACTTAATCCAGTCTAAGCTACATCGAATTTCTTAAAAACCACTGTTAATATTGCAGTTTTAGTTTTGTTTCAGTTTGCTTTATAAGCCACATTTTCCTTTACTCTGTGTTCCACTATGGAGCAACAAACCTTAAGGTCTCTTGCCTTTTGACTGCAGCTACATTCCTTTCCATGGTAGTTGAGATATTACTACTGGCTGTTGACTTGGCGTGGTGTTAGTTTGACACAGCTGTGTCTCAGGAGGCCAGACTCTAATTCCACAAACATAGCACCAGCTCCGTAGAGAATTGGAAGTATGTTTGTCAGCGTTCTCCGATAGTGTCTCTGTATGACTAGTGTCAATACATGATGTTCAATGCTAATGGTCCTATGCTGTGTTTATCTGGCACTTTTCCTTCTAAGCACTAAGAAGTGGTAAGATGGCATCAGGCTTTCTTTGCTGTCTTTTAGCTATACGGAAAGAGCTCTTGCAGAATTAATCAGTGAAATGCCTCCCTGAAATGAAGCAACCACTGATATCAGGTTGGCCCCATTTAATGGGACTAAGTAGTCTGTAGTGGTCCAGGGGAGCTATGTGATATAGGACAGAGATCTCCAATCTTTTGGGCACCAGGGGCCGGTTCCATGGAGAGAGGTTTTTCCGCGAACCGGAGGGGGCGTGGTTTTGTGTGCTGCCTGCATCTCGTGGATGGGGCTTTGCTTGTTTGTGCGGACCGGTTGCTGGCATGTTGCGGCCCGGTACTGGTCCACGGACCGGGGGTTGGGGACCTCTGATATAGTACATACCTTTATACACCAGATCCAGTGCATATTTAACAACATGGGGGACATGGGCCTCCCAAGATGTTGCCAAACTACATCTCCCAAAAGCCCAATCAACTGTGAAGGTTGCAGAGGATGATAATTCACCAATATTTGGAGGGCTGTAGTTTCCCATCTTTATTTTATTTATTTTATTATTTATTTATTTTATTTATATAATTTATTGGCCGCCCATCTTACCATAAGGTCAGTCTGGGTGGCTTACAGTCATAAAAATATATATATCTACACTAAAATGTAAATAAATTAAAACCAAAGATTAAAATCTAAGGACATGTGGGGAGGGCGGGGGTGGAATGGGGGGAGGTGGAATATGTTGATCTGTCGATCAACCACCATTTTAACATATTTCAGGGGGAAAAAAGAAAAATGAAGATTTTGCTTAATGAAGCCATTTGGGTAAGAGTACAATTTGTTCGTAATTCATAACCTGCTGTGTCTACTTTTCAGTTGAATATATCAAAATGCTTTCTTATTCTTACACCCTTCATAAAATTAACACAAAAATACAGTTTTATACATGGGTAGTTGGGAGTGACAATTATTTCACGTATAACTTTTCAGAGACTAAGTGATGCGAATTTTCTGGTAATTGCCTCCTTGAGAACATATTTGGGTGCTTAGTTTCATAGCAGCTATAGATTAAGAATTGTATTTGATGCAGCATGTTGATTGTTGAAAGCATCTTCTTGAAAGCAATGTCATAGCAAGCAGTGGAAAATGCTTACAATGTAGGTCTGAAGTGTCAGTACTTAAATAGAGAGGATGTCTATTTTAGTTTACAAAAAAAAGAAGAAGAGAAAACAGGGAACTTTCATTACAGTATTGAAAAACAGAAATAATAAAAGGATGCCCTAAGCGTGAACAGGGCAGATATCTCCTTTGCCTCTCAAGCATTGATGCAATCAACAGCATGTCACTTCTTTGTTATGTTCCAGGTATAACTTCCCACTGCTAAGTGGCACAATGAACAGCAAGAGGCATATGAATAAGCTCTAGCCTCTAATACAAATATTTGTTTTTATTCTTTTATTCAGCAATATTTCCTTTTGTAAAATATGTCAGTCAACTTATTTTTCAGTGGTCTCAATTTCTAAATGCAATGTTTTATGCTAATTATGCCTTATATTTATTGTGTTTTATATTTCCGAGAATAGGTAAAAAGTAAAGGTAAAGGTTTCTCTGTCCAGTCGCGTCTGACTCTCGGGCGTGGTGTTCATCTCTGTTTCTCAGCGTTGTCCAGAGATTTTCTGTGGTCATGTGGCAGCATGGCTGTATGCTGTTACTTTCCCTCCAAACTTGTACCTATTAATCTATTTGCATTTGCATGCTTTCAAACTGCTAGATGGGCAGGAGCTGGGGCAAGAAATAGCAGCTCACTTGTTAAGGTCTGAAGAATAATCTCAAAAGTTCTTTTTTGTTTTTGAGGTACAGTTTTCATTAGTCTGCCACTGTGATTTCTGCAGAAGATAGCAACACTAAATAGATTATCTCTTAGTGGCCTGATTATAGATTTATAGCACTTAGACAATTTATTTGGCACTGTTAGGAATGAATTAACCTTCTAATTACTTGCTTTAAATCTACAGCTAATAAATAGGCATTAGTAAATATTACCTGAAGGAATTCAATGCACGCATCAAAGATAGGTATGTATGTACAGCTAGTCCTCAACTTACGATGACAATTGAGCCCAAAATTTCCATTGCTAAGCAAGGCAGTTGTTAAGTGAGTTATGCTCCATTTTATGACCTTTTTGCCACAGTTGTTAAGGGAGTCACTGCAGTTGTTAAATGAATCAAGTGATCATGAAGTGAATCTGACTTTCCCCTTTGACTTTGCTTGTTGAAATTGGCTGGGAAAGTTACAAATGGGATCACATGATCCCGGGATAGTGCAGCCAGTTGCAAAGTGCCCAAATTTGATCATATGACTGTGGGGATGCTGTAACAGTTGTAAGTGTGAAAACCAGTCATAGGTCACTTTTTTCAGTGCCATTGTAACTTTGAACTGTCGCTAAACAAATGCTTGTAAGCCGAGGATTGCCTGTAGCACGTATGTCTTTTCCCAAGTGAAGAAAGGACTTTTTGAACTGTATTTGTTTTTCTTCCTGTTCTCTCCTTCTAAAGGCTAAACTCTGGGGCTTTAACTGTTGTAGAGCTCTTGGATTGGGTTAATCAACTCTCTTGTCATGCCAAATTCTTCTTAAGTTTTAAAGATGTGGAGGTGTAGGACAGAGCCAAAGGCACCGATGAGGTAACGCCAGACTTTCCTACCCCCTCTTCTGAGGTGGCAGATGGTGCCAGCCAGGGACTGGTACAGAAACATGTGCTCCATTGCCAATATCCTTGGCAATACATAAGCCCTTCAGATGGAAGCAGATGGAGTTGCCAATGAAGGCCCACTTGGTTACTAGCTACAATGCTTTTAGGTGCCAGTTGATGGGGCCATGGAGTCCCCCCCTTCCTACGAGCAAGAACAGCCATGGCTTTCATTTCACGGCATGAATGATTTCTTTTATTTACTTTAATCATTTGTAAAATTTATTGGCCGTCCATCTTACCATAGGGCAACTCTGGGCTGCTTGTAATCTTACATAAAAATGTACAAAACCTAAAAGATATAAATAAAATACAGTACAGATCCAAATACTACACCCCGATTAAAAGTTGGGGAGGGAGGGGGGAGGATGAGGGGAGGTGGAATTTGTTGTTAATCTATTAACCACTTCACAGAATGAAGTTGGAAGAAACACAAGAGAGTCTGAATCCCATTGCTTTAACAGGTTATAGAGAATATCATCCTTTACCTGGAGCTTTGCTTTGAGTTACTTTGGGGTAAAGCCCCATTGGAGGATAAATTCCTGCTGAAGTCTACTAATTGTAAAATGTTCTGTTGACTGTTAAAATTAATGATCGATCTGAAATATCAGGAAATCCTTCCCATGTATGGTACTGATCATACAGATCAAGAACTAGTATTGTAGTGACTACGGGTGACCAGTGAATGACTACTCAGTGGGCTACCAGAAGGAGCTTGGGGTTTTCCCTAAAGATCTGATGGACAATTTGGCCAAAGCTTTAGTTGCTCCTTTGAATGGGCAGATGACTGAAGCTTTGGACTATACTGCTCCTATGCAGCCTGGGCACTGATCCTGAGGTGTTATACTGAAGAGATAAAGGAGATAAAGCATCAGAAAAGATGCCTGGAGTGTCACTGGAGAAAGATTTTGTAATGGTATGTGGAAATGGCCTTGGGAGACAGGAGGAAGAACTCTAAACAGTGGTCAGATAAGTGGCAGCTGAGTTGATAGAAAGAATGAGGGAATGGCAAATGTCTCAGAAGGGACACACCCTAATTTCTTGGATTGTAACGGTGAGGGAGGAGAGATAGACTTTGAAACTTACAAGATTGATGTCAGCCTTGCAACATAGTCCAGACAAAAGCATACCCAGAAGTATTAACTCTATCTTTATTGGAAGATTGCATTGATAACATCTTGCAAGTCTGAAGGTTCCAGGTCCCTTCAGTTGAATAGTATTGGTTGGGACTGAGCAAGTCTACCTTCTATGTTGTGAAGCCTGCCCTCTGGAATGAGGTTTTTTTTCCTGATATCCACACGACTTCCACCCTGATGGCATTTCAAAAAGCCTGGATGTTCTCCCAGGCCATACGTCAGGGAGGCTGGGAACCCTGTCAGATTTGTTTGAAGGTGTAGGTGGCATTAGTAAGACTAGTCATCAGTTCTTATTTTATCTGCTTCTTGGTCTCTCTAGTGATCTAGGTTCCACAAAGTTTACTTACTTTATTTATTATAATGGCAATGGCAGATTGAATTTCTCAAATTTATAATTTTCTTGGCCCCATAAGGCTGTTCTCAGCCTTTACAGCAAGTGGTTTACCAGAGCAATTGACTTTTGCCATTGCATTCCATCTCTGCTCTGCTAGTGGCAGAAAAAATAAGGGTTACTTCCACCGGTCTGTAATGTTGTTATCATTCACTAGATGTCCAGGAATACCTGGCACTGAATGGTCAGTAGAACAGTGCCTTGCATCTTTATCTACTGTGTTGTAATGACTGTGGACATGATGGTTGAGTGTGACTGCAAGTTGCTTCAGTGTCAGACTCCCAAGATATGGGCGGATCAAGTGCCACTAGGCGCTGCACCTAGAGATTCAACAGCTACTGAATCCAACACTGATACCCTCTCAGGTCCTTCCTCAGCCAGCACCAATCTTTTTTTAGGTAACTTGAGTGCCAAGCAGCAGGGCTACCCCCCCTCCTTGGCCTGGGAATTCTGAACCCAAGCAAGCATTCAGCAAGATGCTGACTCTGTGGGCAAGCCCGGGGCCGCTGACTGGCAATTGCTGAGCAGGGAAAGCCTCAGCTGTTCATGCTCAGTGAGGAGAAGATTTAAACTGAACTGAGATTGCTATTTGCCTTTGTGTTTCATGAGTGCCTCTGTTGACTTCTGCTTTGTTTTGGCCTTGACATGTTCCTGACCAAGTTTCTGACTCATTAGCAATAGCAATAGCACTTAGATTTAGGGTTAGGATTAGGATTAGGATTAGGGTTAGGGTTAGGAGTTCTTCAAGCAAAATCTGGACAGCCACTTTGAGAAATGTTCTAATTTTGGATTTCCTGTACCAAGTAAGAGCTTAGAGGAGCCTTCCACCTAATCTGGAATGTGTTTTATATTAAAATTACATGTTCACATTTTAAAGATTGAAACAAACCATAGATTGGTTGAATATAGATTAAATTAATTAATAAAAAAAATCAAAGATTGCATCATATACATTCATCCACTAAGAATAGTGAAAGAAAAAGGTTAATTCAAACTTGAAGGAACTCAAATGTTCTATTTAAAAAAAAAAATCTGCGTCAAAAACGCCACAAGAAAAGAAATAGGAATGGAGTTCCTAAAATTGATGGTCCTGTTAAAAAGTTCTGTACTTAACAAGAACACTAAGTTAGTTCACATTTCTACATAAAACATGTTTCTTAATACTGTATACAAATGTTTTAAATATAAGCCCAATGCGTATAATCAAAATATCGAAGATAATGCCCACATAACTTGCTTATTCAGTCATCCAGGTGTTCCTAGTCAATGCACAGCTTTATGATGTCTGTCTGCTTGTTTGTTTAATCTTTAAATGAAACCAAGAGAACTATTTTCTGTAATACAGAATAGATAGATACTTAGACTTATATACCACTTCACAGTGCTTTACAGCCTTCTCTAAGTAGTTTACAGAGCCAGCATATTGCCCCCATAAATCTGGGTCCTCATTTTATTGACCTCGGAAGTATGGAAGGCCGAGTCAACGTTGAGTTCAGGATTGAACCTCTGTTGTTCACCTACCTTCTGCCAGCCAGGACCCCCCTGCTCAAGACCTCCATTTGTGCCCCACTTAGGGCCTTCTTAGATCTTAGCCCCCCCAAAAAAATCAGACAGATAAATGCTTTTGATGACAAGAACAAGTGGCTTACTCTACTATGACTTTTTTACGTTCTCACCACCATACCACTGGAATATCAAAAGTTTCCTCTTCAAAACGTAACTGTTTACCAACTACCTAGTTGAAAACCATGTGGAGTGGCAGTCAGCATTTTATGGCAATATGATCTAGAGGTGGTGGAATTTTTTTCCTCTCATTTTCCTCCCTGTGATCCCAGGCTGTTCTGGAAGACCTACCAGCTCCCTAAAGTAGGTTTTGTGGATATGCGATAGGCTCTGATAACATTGATAGAAGTTTTGTCAGCAGAAAGATTACACTGGATGTTTCCCATGAATTGGACAGCAGCCAAGTTGCCTCTGGTGGGTTTAATTACCACAATGTTGGCACAGGACTCCCTTCTTTCGGCACTGAGATTTAATTGGTTGAGGGGAACTGCAGTGCAATGGTCCCAGTCCCAGTGTGAACATGAATATAACTCAATAAATATTGGTTTGAAATATTTCAGAGAAACGCCGGCAAGATATTTTCCATGGGCTCCACATGCTGCTGTATAGGCCACTCATTATTAGATGGAACACAAAGTAAATATTCTTCCTTTCCAACCAGCTTCTATAAATGGGTAACTTAAGAACAATAGGTGCTCTTGAAACTGCTAATTATGGAATTCTCCCTTTCGTTTGATTATATTCAAAAAAAAAATTTGTTTTTGCTTCTTTGGGGTAGTAGATGGACCAAATGGCATAAAATGTTTGTCTGTTAGACTTTTGGTATATTGTCCTTCATGAGTAAATTCAATCTGGAAAGGAACAATCCATATTAATGTTTTAATTATATGCAAAGGTAGCTCCCATACAAGGAAGCCCTAGAAGCTTCACTGCTTTACTCCAGCTTCAGCCTTTTAGCCTTTCCTCAGAATATTAGCTAAATTAGTCCTAAGACGACTCCTTCATACTTCCAGTGTGATACTGCATGAATTGATGAACAGTGATGCTGGCACTTTCATGGTTGAATACAACTCTCAAAAGTCTTGAATGTGACTCCTGCTCCTAGCTCTTCCATACATTTTGTAGAAGTCAAATGCTTTTAATAAAGTGGGAAAGTTATTAAATACAAAGCGAATAATATATATTTAATTAAATATTAATTAACTTCAAATTAAATCAATTTATATTGTATGTGATTGCTCTTAAAAGATTTCTTTCTCTCTGTCATATTAAGTAATTGCCTAGAAAAAGATTACCCATCAGAATAATTTAAAAGAAGGTTGCCCCCAAACTTAAGACAGTATGCCTCACTCTCTTCACATGTTTACTCAATGTAATATTTAATATGCAGGGTCTCATAAATGGGAATGGAATTTCATATTACCCAGCATTTGGAATTATAATACGGATAATGCCAGAATCCTTTAAAAGCAATTTGGAGGAGGTTAAATTGCAATTTACCTTTATTCCTATTTTTTCCCCAGATGCTTCTTCTGCCCAACTGTTTAGTTTTTTTTTTTTCTTGAGCAGAGGTTACCTCCTTACACCCACAGAAGAAAAAAAATAAGTAAAGAAAGTTGGGCAGGGCAAAAGGTGAGAGTCCAGTTTTAACAAAAAGCAAGCTAAGTTTTAATACCTCTCTTTTGTTATATTGAAGTTTCTAAATTAGAGCACTGTCTCAACTGCATTATTTCCCCCAGAACATATTATCCAAAAGCTACTGTTCTTTATAAGTTAAAATCACATCTAAGTTTAAATTGATCACCAAGTAGAGCAGTGTTTCTCAATCTTGGCCTCTTGAAGATGTGTGGGCTTCAATTCCCAGAATTCCCCAGCCAGAATTCTGGGAGCTGAAGTCCAACCATTTTCAAGTGGCCAAAGTTGAGAAACAGTGAAGCAGAATACCATGACAGTGCAGCAAGATATTCTTAGAACTGTGCTGTAGTTTGATTTCAGCAAAAAGAGTGGAAGTCTTTTGCACTGTTGTTCACTATTAGGTTTACTTTTGTTCATTCTACCATTCCTATATAGTGTGCCCATGAGCAGCGCCCATGAGCAGCGCAACTTGAATTTAAGTTGCTCCCGGTTTTGTTGGTTGCACAAGTCTGCACAACTACGGTAAGAAAAAAAAGTCAGAGACTGTATGATTTGTTATGGGATGATTCTTCAGTAAAGCTATTCTATTCTGGGGCAAAGCTGAATAGGGTTTACACAACCTGGGGGAGATGTGACCTACTCTAGCAACATTTAAAGATAAGTGAACAGCAGAAGAAGGTTACTAAACTTGACAATATGCCCTGTGGTCAGATAGCAGAATGTAATATTCTGGTCTCAATTCTTTTCTGCAAGGTAGCAACTTTGAAATAAAAGCTATTTTAATGTTAATTAACAGTATTAAATTTACAATGATTTCATAAATACTTCTGGAACACTCCTGTTTGTTCAGTCACACTATGTCTTGATCATTTGGTCAGTTGAAAGGAATGTAAATGTAATTCATTCGTAGAGTAATTACTCTTGATTGATTATATTATGCAGTTCACTGAATTAAAACTGTATGTTGCTAGCAGATTTCTGATCTGAGTAACCAAATGAAAATGGGTGGTTTGGGTTTTTCCCCTCTATCTCTGCTTTTGACTAGTGTTAGATTGCAGCCACTTTCAAACAAAGTACACAACCCCCCCTCCCCCCAAAGATATGATATTTCTTTCTGTGGGAAAAATAAGTATACTTTTGACTCTTAATATCTAATATTGCCCCCTTTGACGGAAAAACCTTCAAAGACAGTTTCTTATAATTGTCTACTAGTCTTTGATGTTAACAGGAAGGAATTTTTTCCTGCTCCTTGATGCAGAATTCTTTTAGCTGTGGGATGTCTGCAGGGTTTTTAGCATGCACATCCTGTTTCAAATCACCCCACAGCATGTCAGTGGGATGTAGATCCTGACTTTGACATCCCCATTCCAGAACTGTCCATTTTTTGTCCCAGCCATTCCTTGGTGGATTTACTGAACCGTTTAGGGTCATTGTCATGTTGCAAAGTGCACGTTGGGTTGAAATTCAATTTTCTGACAGGTGGTCCCACATTATCCTCAAGCACCCTGTGGTATATTGAAGAATTCCTAGTGAGATCTACGATGGTGAGGCCCTGTCCAGGTCCTGATCCAACAAAGCAGCCCCAAACCATAACTTTCTACCGCCATGCTTTATTGTTGCTATCAGGTTCTTCTGGTGAAAAGCTGCCTCTGGTTTTCACCAAACTTATCTTCAAATACTGTGGCCAAATTATCTTTGCCTCAGTTGTCCAGAGCACATTGTTCCAGAAATCCTGGTCTTGATCTAGGAACAATGAGCAACTTTAGTCTTGCCTTGATGTTCTCTCTGGACAGCAAGACAGTTTCCTTCTGGCAAACCTCCCAGGTAGATCTAATTCGTGCAATTTCTTTCTAATGATAAACTCAAGGACATTAACATCAATAGTGGCAAGAGCTACCTGTAGGTCATGTGATGAAATTCTTCTTTCAGTATCTTTAGTATTGTGTTCTTGGGCAAAGCTTTCCAAAACTGTGAGGGGAACCTCCCTTGAGGAGGTGGAGACAGAGTCCAGGCAAGGTGTAAAGAGCCGTTTAGTTACATTGTCATGATAAATCCGTCAACATTTCCTTGTATTGTTTTTGTTGTTCACTTGTGTTCATTTTGATGTTTAGACTTTTAGGGATGGTTTGTACATTAAAATTACGCTAAGGCAGAAGTGGGGAACGATGGCTCCTCAGGAATGGCTGAGTATGGCTGGCTCAGGAATTCTGGGAGTTGTAGTCCACAAGTTCCTCACCCCAGCTCTAAGGGGAGGTGTGATGACAAAAAAAATTAGGAACTCTTGTACTGGACAATGGGATGATTGATATCCAATTGTTTGGTAATCTTTCTAAATCCCTTCCCAGACTCAAAGACATCTAACATTATTGTTAAAGGTCTCAGGGAGCTCTTTCAATGTAATCATGGTAACTTCAACAAGTAAGAGCAAATCAAACTAAATGTCTGTGGTCTAAGGTTCCTCTTAGATCCTCTCTAACAATGTTCTGATTATTTGCACCTGATTGAAGTAGTGACAAAGGTGGAGCTATTCTTAGTTTTTCCACATGCAAAATTTCTTTTTGCATTTCTTTAAATTGCACAATGGACTACGCAGTGTAAATGCTGCAAGATATTTGTTATAACTCTTTTTTCAGTATAGTTGAAATGAAGATCAAATATCTGTTTGCTAAAATATGTTGAAAACGCCAAAAATTTCAACCTTTTTCCCTGGCTATACACACATACAGAAGTACACACACAAAAGCACAGACAAACACGCACTCGCAGTTCAAATAGAAATGGAATTGCAGAAATAAAGTTAGGCAAGGATCTAAAGAATAAAGCTTCCACTGTTACCTTTGACTCCTGGCTACTCAGTGAATCAGCTCATGTAGATATTTTAGCGACAAGATGTAATTAATCTCCCATTGACTCTTGGGATTTTATTTTCAATCTATCCTGGAGTTTTCAGATGGCAAACTGTTGTTAATGAAGTTTAAGCCAACTTGAAAACTCAAGGCAAGAACCAGGAAGTTTTCTGAGGGTTTTCAAAATATCTATATTGTGGGTTTTGTGAATCTGATAGATATTGTTATACTGTATATCTGGTAAATATTGTTTTTCTACACAGGCATTCCTCACTTAACAATGGTAATTGGGATCAGCAACTCTGTAGGTAAGTGACACAGTCATAAAGTATGACATGACTGTGCTGACTTACCCCAGCAATTGCAGCGGTTGTTTGAGACAGGGAATATTGCGGGTCCCCCTCTCCTAAGAGGTACATCTGGTGGCCCAGAAGGGCTTTCTCTGTGGTGGCTCCCTCCCTTTGTAACATAGTTCCCATGAGATTAGACTGGCCTCCACTTTGACACTCTTTCACAAGGCCTTGAAGACCTGGTTTTGTCAGCAGGCCTGAGAAATCCAGAGTGGGATGGAGTCCAAAAGTGGCTTGTTTGATTGCTTGTTGTTCCTGGGATGTGTGTGTGTGTGATGGAGTTATTGTTTTTATTGTTTGTATATTGGATTTTTACTTTTTGTAAGCCACCCAGAATCACCAAAAGTCAATGGGCAGCCATATAAATTCTCTAAACAAACAAACAAATAAAGTCTCAGTTGCCATCATTAGATGAATCCCATGTGGTCTCAGTGTCCTGTGGTCATGTGATTGACACTTGTAACCTCCTACCAGCTTCCCTCCTGACTTTGTTGGAAGCTGACAGCAATGGTCAGAAATGGCAAATCATATGAAGTTGTGGGACACTGTGATGCAATAATTGTGAGCTGGTTGCCAAGCATCCGAATTGCAATCATGGAAGCATGGGGATGCTTTCTGCAGCTGTGAGGACCTGTTGTAAGTCACCCTTGTTCAGCACTATCAAAATTTTGAACAGTTGCTATATGAATGGCTGTTTTAATGAGGACTACCTGTAGAGTAATTGGGTGTTGGAGAGATTGTTTGTAAAGGTGGGTTATAATATGAAACGGAAGAAACCTTTTTAAAAATGAAGAAAGATATCTGTGTATTTTGCTTCCCAGCCAATAAATAAACAAACACTCAATCTAATCCTTTTTAGCTGTTGAGTTAATTTAAAGGAAGATTCAGAGATGGTGGCCATGTAGCATTGGCTGACCTTGTCTGAGCTTGGGAGTTAAGCTGGTCCAGACCTGTTAAATACTTGGATTACAAGGAAATCCCAGGACTATAACAAACCTAGTGACAAAGCTATGAATGATATATTCAAAACTATGAATGATATCTGGTAGTAGCAGTGTTAACATTATGTTGAGTATTTCAAATAAGCCCTATTTCTAAGATGGTGATTGCAAGGAAAGGTGGCATAAATATTAAGCATTAGCATGGTTTAAAACTTTTGTCTATCTGGTAGATAACAGCCATCTTAGAGGTTACGCTAGCATTGTTCTCAGTTTGAGTGCATTTATTCATTCATAATTAATCTATGTATGTCAGGGCTTCAAGAAAGTATTGCCTTAATAGATTTCGAAGAAGTAAATTTAAATGATCAGTTTGTATGTTCTTTTTATATTTTCCCATCTTTAAAGTCATAAAGAATGCTTTGAATAATTGTTATTTTGTTAGAACTGCAATTAATTACATAATTAATACATTCAGAAGGCATAGTCATATGTCAGATACTGTTCAGTTTAATTGGACCTACTTAAATGTAACGTAGTTACTGCTAAAATATTAATGAGTTTTATATCTTTCTAAAGGAAGTAAGATTTTACCTACTGCTGCTTTTGAAATAATTAGATTTCCAAAACAGCTGAGAAATGTAACATGAACAGTTGTAATAAGTGGTAGGCCTTTATATTTAATACAACTTACCATGTAGATATTGTAATAACATGGTCTTTCATTGGATAAATCTTCTAAAGAGTCCAAGCATGTTTTTAACTGATCAGTAAAATTTTTGTGCTTAACAGGCATCATTATCAAGTTCAATATTTTTACCAAATTTCAGTTATTTCCTTCTATTCGTCTTAGACTTCAGGATGTCTTGAATAGAAGGGAGAAGATAGTTACAATAATTTTCTGTTTCACTCTTGAGTTCCTTGTGTAATGGGAACTTCCGGATATCATTTTTAAAGATAGAACTGCAGACGAAATGCAGCTATGTCTGAAAATGGTCTTCTTTGCCCTTTCTTTTATGGGAATTTCTACTAGATCAGAAGGTCCATCTGTCAGCTGACGGATATAATTAGAACTTTGTTAGCATGCCAATTCCATTTGTGCTATACGCTTCTTCCGTTTTATCCTTTCAATCCTATAATTTGGCATTTTGTATACTGTCCACTTCTTTATAATATACTGCATGTTTGTATGCTATTTTATTAATTTTGGATATTGTATCTTTCTGGAGAGAGAAATCCTGTAAATTTTATTTATTTGACTCTTTTGCTTTGATTTCTAATCCGTTATACCATCTTTCATGTCAGGATGTCTTCCAAATATAAAATTACAGTTAAAATAATAGCAGAGTTTCAAACATTAAAATCTCATCCTTAAAATATTTTAAAGGAAATTTAATAGGGCCAAGTTTCAGGAATCCCAGGAAATCAAAGTGAGTGTTGTTTAGTAATAGGAAGGAGAAAGTTCTCGATGGGTCTATATTATTTTTAGGTATTTTGATATTCATCTTTTAATTGTAGATTTCTGCTTCTAAAGGACTAAACTAAGTCCCGATTTATACACAAACCCAATATGTGCCACTCGGTAATTAGATGATATTTTTATTACAGCCAACTAAATATAAACAAAATTTTAAGCTGGCTTTTCTTAATAAGAGAACAGAAGATCTTGCAAACAATTATGAAAACAGGTTGGGAGAGCAAAGGAAAAACAAATACTTAAATTGGAATTCATGAAGTTTGCATGGTCCAACTCTTAAAAGTAAGCAAAGGGAAAGGCTATCTAATGGTCTTCCAGCTATTTAAAACAGACTTGGGAGGTTGGGAGCCTGGTGAGGTGAGGTCATGTTCAAAAATTGTTTACCTCCTAATTCCACTCTTAAAAGGTTCCACTGGAAATGAGAACATTTCCCCAGTGAGGTGACACTAATTAGTTGCAACTCAAAGTGCTATTTAACAGGTTTTCATTCAGCCCACTATGAACTACTACTATTACGATAGTTATCATGGTTACTTTGGGGAGGAAGAAAATAGAAAGAAATGGGAATAAATTTCTACAGCTTTGCACTGCAGTGACAGTGCAAATCAACTATAAACTCTAGCCTGCAACCTCCATTTAATAAGGTCTATTATTTGTTATGCTTCTTTTCCTGTGCCCTTAGGGCTTGTTGCAAAGTGAATCTGGGTCACTAAAATGAGTGCAACAGTTGAAAAAAGCCAATATTTTCTGCCATAAAGATACTGTACCTGAGTGGCAGGAAACCATGAAAGTTAAGTGATACCCTTTCAGCTTGAAAAAAGGCTAGAAAGTCTGGCCATAAAAATCCTAATCTATCGGAAAACATTGTCTAATGTGTTTAAATAATCCCGATGTATTTCATGTGTTCATTGTATATTTTAAAACTCTGTCCATACAAAAATAATAAAATATGGAGGAAAAGGATTAAATTGCTGTCCAATTTATACATTTTGGTTTTTTTTTACAAATCGTAAGTCCTGTAACTTATTGTTGGATATTTAATTTCTCTCTTAATTCCCATTGCGGCTTCTGTCAATGAATTTGTAATGATAACCCTAACCATTACTGAAAGGCTAATAACTATTTTTGATTTGCTTTAGCATAGAGAAAAAATCAGAATTGAGGAATGATATTTTTCAACACATAATGAATAATTAAAGATGCAAATGATGTATTTATGTTGGGACTTTTCTTATTTCAAGTTGCCAGTTAAAATATGCATCTAAACACATTTTCATAGTGTTTGCAATAGTAATACAGGTAGTCCTCAAGTTACGAGCACAATTGAGCCTGAAATCTGTGTTGCTAAGTGAGAAATTTGTTAAGTGAGTTTTGCCCCATTTTGCGACTTTTCTTGCCACAGTTCTTATGTGAATCACTGCACTTGTTAAATTAGTAATACGGTTGTTAAGTGAATCTGGTTTCCCCATTGACTTTGCTTGTCAGAAGGTCGCAAAAGGGGATTACATGACTCTGGGACACTGCAACCATTATAAATATGAGTCAGTTGTCAAGCATCCGAGGGTAAATCTCATGACCATGGTGATGCTGCAGTGGTCATAAGTGTGAAAAATGGTCATAAGTCACTTTTTCAGTGCTGTTGTAACTTTGAACGGTCACTAACTGAACTGTTGTTAGGTCGAGGACTGCCTGTACGTCTGCTGGTTTTAGTTATGCAGTGGCAAATGTGTCATCTCAATCCTGCTCATTTTCTTCCCTGAAAAAATGGCAATTGTGTAAAGCAATCAGTGATTTCATTATGGAAAACACAATCATATTGGTATAACCTCAGTTAGGGAAACAAAAGTAAAAGTGTTCATTTTCCCAATAGTTAGAAAAATGTGCTGACTCCTTTTGTGTGTGTGTTTGTGTGTATATGTGTATGCAAAGGTTAGAATGAAACTCAGAGGCAGATCAACAGAAATAGACCATATATTAATTATATATATTTCCATTCCATTAATATTCCATTAATACATACATATATATATATATATATATGTTTGTATGAGCAACTTTATGTATCAACAAAATAAAATGGTTAGTCAGTATAGATGTATATATAAACTTGTCTCTTCGTAGTTTTCTCACTCAGGATTCAGGCTGTGTAAGGAGGGAAAGCTCATGGATATTTCACACAGTACATTTTATTATTTTTATATTGTAAGTTGCACTGGAAATATTTGTAGTGAAAAATGGGATTAAATCTGTTAAATAAATAAGTGTTTACGAGGTGACCCAGAAGCAGCCCATAGTGCACTCAAGGTTGCTAGGCAACTACCAAGTAGTGCTTTCACAAACCTGTGTACCTCATCTGTGGCTTATAATATATGAGCTAGCAAGAAACAGAATTTGACAAATTGTCAAATAATCCTAGCTGCTCATTAAGGCAGAACAGTTTAGGGACTGTTACAGCCTGTGCCCTAGCTTACCAACGCCGACTTTTGTTTCTGGCCACAAAAACTGTTCCTCATTCTTTGTCTAACTTCAATTCATTCCTCCGACACATGAATTCTGAAAAAGGCAGGTGGGTGAAGGAAAGAGCACTAAGGTTTTGCAAAATGCTTCCAACATTTATGTTCCCGTCTTAGTAAAAGGCAAGAGTAGTAGTCATTTTTAATGGGCAGCTCTCTTTTATCTGCCAAAGCAGGAAAAAAAATGGACTAGATGTGGGCCAGAGAAACTTTTGGAGGTTTGCTTGCTTAACTAGGGGAGCTGCAAGAACAAGAATCAGCTAGTCAGGAAGGATTGACAACGTATCTGATGGAACATTTTCTGCAGGAAAGACTTTTTTAAACAGGGTCTGCCATATCCTCATTCAGCAATCAACCAGAGGGCAATGAAATAATGGGCAGATATAAACTTGTGAACTTGAGCTTGTGAATGTAGAGTACCAGGTCCTCGTAGGCTGTATCAGCTTGAATCTATTGACTCCAAAGCACCTAAAGCAGGGGTGTCAAATTCGCAGGGGTGCCACGTGACGTGTTGCGACGTATCGTGACTTTTTTTGCCATTGCCGGCAATGGGGTGGGCGTGGTTTCGCTGTGATGCATCCGGCCTGTGGGCCAGCAGTTTGACACCCCTGACCTAAAGGCAGGACAAGAAGCAATGGAAGGAAACTAATCAAGGAGAGAAGCAATCTACGGTAGAACTAAGGAGAATTTTCCTGATAGTTAGAACAATCAGCGAAACAACTTGCCTGCAGAAGTTGTGAGTGCTCCAACACTGGAGGTTTTTAAGAAGAGATTGGACAAGCATTTATTTATCTGAAACGGTATAGGGTTTCCTGCCTGAGCAGGGGGTTGGACTAGATTAGAAGACCTCCAAGTCCCTTCCAATTCTGTTATTCTCTTATTCCGACTCTTCCCAAAATAGGGATCTTCCCTTGAACCAAATTAAAAAAGGGCACGCAGTCTTTATTTTCATTGTTTTCCAGTTTCAGCTTATTTCATATCTAGTGAGTTACCTATAGCACCATTTCAGTGTCCTTTCAACACAGAGTCAAGTTCCAAACTTAGTGATGTAAATGCAGGTGACCATTTTGGAGCCTTGCTGGATTCCAGTCTTAAAAAGTCCCCAGTGCTGAAGGGTCAAGACTGGACTAGTGTTTTGAAGGCTTAACAACTTTTAAGACTTTAAGATTCTAAGAATTTTTCAGGTCGGTGTCAATTCTCTCTCTGAAAGAAGCTTCTGGGGTTCCAACCTCAGGTATTGGATCTGATGCAGCCACTAGCTCTTTAATTGACAACTAGCTAATTGTTAGGATGGGGAGCCCATTGAGAGGTTGGCCTTGAAACCCAGAGAGCTTTATCAAAAGCAGCACAACAAGTACAAAATAATCCGTTTTAAAAAGCACTCTGCAAGAAAGAGGACTACATTTTTGTAATTGTGTGTGCAAGATGTGAAAAACCATGAAAGTGCTGTATCCCACTAGAAAAGCACAGTACTGCACAGGAAGTATTCAGACAGAAGTAAAATATTGTACTCTTGTGCAGAAGTTATATAACAGAGTGCCAATTCTTTATAGGCTTCACATTTAATAGGCACAGTTATGCTGGAAAATAAGTATAACTATTAGTGGGGTTAGTTGTTGAATGGAGATCAGCAGCTAATCTCTAAATTTAGTTGAGATTTATACAAGATTCCCTAACATGTTAGATCTGTTAAAGACACAAATCCTTTTACATAGTCCAGAAATATCTTGGATCCTATACCATACAAACAAGCTACTTTTGGGACAGGTTTTTCTCATAATGTCTGATAATCACTTGAATCGTCTTTTCAGTCATGGGATAGTTTCTATGTTATACACTGAGCTCCCAAAACTAGGAAGTGCATATTGATTTTGTTAACGTGGAGTTTACTAGTTCTGAATTAATTTGACTTACCGCCCTGCTGTTCAGTTTTCACTGACAGGCAAACAACAAGCACAAAGGAGTGGCAACTGCAATGAATGCAAAGAAGAAATCTCCAAGTCAGAATTTGTTCATGTTCTGAAAATACTGCATCTTCTTCTTCTTCTTCTTCTTCTTCTTCTTCTTCTTCTTCTTCTTCTTCTTCTTCTTCTTCTTCTTCTTCTTCTTCTTCTTCTTCTTCTTCTTCTTCTTCTTCTTCTTCTTCTTCTTCTTCTTCTTTCTTTTCTTCTTCTTCTCTTCTTCTTCTTCTTCTTCTCCTTCTCTTCTCCTTTCTTCTCCTTCTCCTCGTTCCTTCTCCTTCTCCTTCTCCTTCATTCTCCTTCTCCTTCTCCTTCTCCTTCTTCTCCTCCTCCTCCTCCTCCTCCTCCTCCTCCTCCTCCTCCGCACTTTATTGCTTTTTGCATTTCAGCTAATATAAAGGCAAATCTATGACTTGCATATGCAGAAATATTCCAGTTAATTCTCTCCCCCTCCCTCCCTCTCTCCTCTCCCTTTCCCTCTCTCCCTCTCTTTTCTTTTTTAACTTGGACATAAAATTCCGCTATTTTATAGAGATAAAAACCTTAACTGGAAAAGTGGCAAGTGCACATGATTTTCTGAAAGATGTATGTGTGAGTTAATAAAACTGTCCTTACTTTTTTCCTTTGCATCTTCCAACCCCAATTCATAAAGCCTTAATTCAGCATACAAACTGTCTATATCATACTTCATTATTTTTCCTTTTTAGATTCAATTCTTTGTGCATTCCCATTTTCTGGATTTAATAGTACATATTTGCCAGTTGGATAAAGAATGAAGCATTATGAATGAATACAAACACATGTTCTCCAGTGGTCAGTGAATATCTTTTAGAATTACAGTATGGGTAGTCCTTGACTTACGACCTCGCAGCAACAGTCATAAATATGAACCAGCTGCCAAGCATCTAAGTTTTGATCACATGATCATGAAGATGCTGCAAAGGTCGTAACTGTGAAAAATGGTCATAAGTCACACTTCTCAGTGCTGTTGTACCTTTGAATGGTCACTAAATGAACTGTTGGCAAGTCGAGGACTACATGTATTGAAATTAATTTTCAGATTTTGTAGAGAGAAAATAATAATTCCAAAGACATTTTGCACTTGGTGGTCATGAAGTAACAAACTTGCCTTACATTAGATGTCAGCTGTTGAAGTTACATGAATCCTTAAGCAAATTTACACTGGACAAAATGAAGTTATTAAATATGGCCACAAAATAATACTTTTTGTTCAGTGCAACTATATGAGATTTTGTTTAATGTTAAGTATTATAAGTGTACAGTATTAGCAATAGACTTGCCATTATTGAAAATGTTTTCATGTTAAAGGTTGCCTAAACTGCATTGAGGAACATAGAAAGAATAATGACTATATGGTGATTGTTATCATCTATGGAATTCCTGTCAAACTGAGAGATTATATTGTTGTTCTGCTAGTGTTGGGATGTTTGCTATTTTTTATATTTAGAATACAAAATGCCTCTGTCAAGCTTGCTTTTAGAGTTAAGAAAATTGCTTTCTCAGCCCAATCATCTGAGTGCCAGAACATTGGCAAATGATAGATCAAAAGAAGGAGAATTACTGACATTTTTATAAAATGAATGGAACAAAAAAGAATAATTCTAAACAATTATTTGGACTATATCCAGGGAAACAACAGTTATATAAATGTAGAAAACCATAGACTTCATCAACTTGTTGGAAGAGAACTACTGATGCTAGAAGTTCTCAACTGATGGATTAAAGATACAGTTACACTTAGAATTATTGTATTAGGTTGATGAAGAACATTTTATGTAAACATAGTGGCATGGTTCCAATAATTCATCCAATTCTGTATGCTGAAAAGTGATAGGAGTTTGTATGATATTCCCAAAGCAGTTTATGTGAAATGTGTATGTGGCTCTTTAAAATCAATTATTGATCATACAGTTGTTCGGATATATTTGAAAACTGAACATATTTTAGAAGCCTACCTCATTTGAAGTGTCCCTCTTCCCGCCTATTGCATCATCAACTGCTCTTTGGGGAAAATCCCAAAATGATAAGATGGTTAAATGTGAATGAATGTGTGGTTATTAATGTTGCTTGTAAATTGCTTTTTAAGATCTGTATACTATAAAACGAAAACATAATAAAGAAATAATTATCATTTCATTGCATTTTTTTTTCACAAGGGCAGACTGCATTATTAGCTTTATTTGCCCTCAGGCCCCTTGCAGCGTTTTCTACAAATAGCATCCAGTCGCCCCGACTCTACCCTGAATTAAGGGATTACAGTTCTTAAAAAGGGAGCAATAACATTATTGGTCAGTTTGGGCACATTTTTGGCCAGTGTGCCCCAAATGCAAGCAAAGACTGGATTTATCTCAAGCTTGCTCATACTGTTTTCTGCAGATTAAAGATCACTGCAAGTGAACCTGCTTGTGGCCTATATTCTACCAGGTGGACTGGTAGATTTCAGTGCACTACAGTAATACAGACTTCTGGTTCGAAAAGGTAGTGGGCAGGCATGATATGCTTGTATGGTGTATATATTTAATCTAGATATAATGCAAAAATGTATTGCCAAATTACCAAAATAGAGAGATATACCATCCCCATCGCCATTCAAAAACCAAGATATTGGTTGTTGAAGGACCAAATCCAGTAGTACCGTCTCTTGGGTATGCTGTTACATACTGATGACAAGGGGATATATGTTTCTGTTTGTACTTAGTTATTGAATGTTATTGTATTGTTCTTTGCATTGTGCTTAGTTCAACACTACTGAGAGTCTCTGGGTGAGGCAGTTTATAAATCTTATAAATAAATATAGAGCAGGGGTGTCAAACTCAATTTCATTGAGGGCTGCATCACCATTATGGTTCCCTCAAAGGGCCAGATGGGTGTAACTGGATAGGCATGGCTGGGTGGTCACAACCGGGTCGCCGTGACTAGGTGGGCGTTGTTGGGTGGGCATGGCCAGCTCGACTGACTGGCTTGACGCCACTCACTTGGTGCTGCTGACTCAGTATGGCCAAGTGGGTGTGGTTGGGTAGGTGTGGCCAGGTAGATGCAACTGGCCCAGCTCCACTGACTCGGGATGGCTGGGTTGGCACAGAACAAGTCGCACTGGCTAACTCGACGTGGGGACAACTCAGTGCCCTACAAGCTCCTCGCCTCTCCAAACTGCCGGCAGCCAAGCCCCAATGTGCAAGTGCGGTGGAGTTGGGGCGGGACCGAGCGCGGCTTATTGGATGCCCCGGGCTCACATCCAGCTGGCCATTGCTGTTGGCCAATGAGCAGCCAAGGGGCCAACGAGCTGCAGCTGCTGTTGGGCACCACCAGCCCCTGCGCACTCGCCACTTGTGTGCGCGCCCGGGGGGGTGGGTGGCCGAGCTGGGGCTGGCCCCTCACCGTCTCCAGGGTGGCTCTGCGGGTCATATCTAAACACATTACAGGCCGGATCTGACCCTTGGGCCTTGAGTTTGACATGTCTGGTATAGAGGATTTATCCCCTCTTTGTCATTATTTCCCTGCTCTGCATCCACCCTTTTGCTAATTTGAGGTCACTTCTTTCTGCCTTTCCCCCCAGGCATTCGTTCTCTCTCTCTCTTTCTCTCTCTCTCTTTCTCTCTCTCTCATCCCCTCCATCCATCCAACTAACCAACCAACCCACCCACCAGCTAACCAACCAATTTATATAGTCGCCTAACTCGCACATAGTGACTCTAGGCAGAGTACAACATTAAAAATCCACAGTTAAAAATTCACAATTTAACCTCCACCCCGAACCCATGGCACTAACCCCATAATGAAACAAGCTGCTTGATTACGTCCAAATGGGTTCCCAGGCTTGCTGACAAAATCATGTCTTTGAGGCCTTGCAGAAAAGCAGCAAAGTGGGGCACATATCCCTGATAGGAGATAGGTAGCTAGGGGTTAGCTTATGTCCATCCCTATAATGTATTTCTGGTAAATAAATCTCTTTTCTGTTACCGTTAAAAAACCTCCACTAATTATTATTCAGGTTAGATTGCAGCTCTCAAGAATCCTGAAATATAAACATAGAACACTTCAACCTCCAATATTAGTTATCAGTAAAAATGAGTTTAAAAGTATTATACTTGTCTTCCAAATGAATTGGTTTTTTTTGAAACATCAAATTCTTGAGGGTGATTTTTTTTATTATTCAGTTTAATATTTGAAAGGCCAAGTGCCAGTCCTCCCCGATTTTCTGAGATTTTAAGAAATTTCCTGCTCAGAAATGAGCATCACATAGAGAAGAGCTCTAGGGAGGATGGGAGAAACCCATTTAAATATTTTTTGTAGACCTCTGAGTGTGTGGGAATATACCATTTCCTAAAAAGTAATACTTGTAATCCAACTCTGTACTTATTTGGAGGAACAGATTTCATTCCTGCCTCAGGTAATCTTTGGAGCTATTTTCCATCTGTCACCCTTCACCTTTTTTTTCTGAACTTTTTTCTGATTATTGGAAACGAAGGGATAAAAACAGATAGAGGAAGATTTAAATGCAGGCAAAACTGAGGCTCCGTCTAGCATATTTCTTTCTGACAGTGCTTTCCATAGACAAGAATTCTCCTAATTAAAGGCTTAGCACTCTATCCCTAAATATAATTAGAGGCATGAATCATCTTCTTTTTGCTTCAAACATGAAAATCAGGAAAAAAAGCAACTTTTAAAAATAAAAATAAAAAATGATCTCCCTTTGAGAGGTGGACACATGTGTACTTTGTTACATGGGAATTTAGCCTTCTCATACAGTTAGCATAACTGCTGCACCTTCCCGATCTGTAGATGTATGACTGCCAGTCTGGAGAGGAAATCTAATCTTATCAGTGAACATCACAAAACACCGAGATTCCTCAATCGCAGTAAAGCTTTATTAATTTCAAAGTTGGTAAAAAAAATAATTGAAATGCACATTCGCTCACTCATATCAATTTACACGCTTCCTGTCTATGGTCAAATTGGCCAAGTTCAACCTGAGTTGTTGGGGAAGTCAGCTAGGTAGCACGGGTGAAAAGCCTGGGCAACTGAGTCTTCTAACAGAGATTTGTACAGCTTGTTTTTCGATCCTTTGCCAGCAGTGTCCATCACCTGTCACCTCATCCCAGTTTTTTTGTTCACCTCTGAAGCTGTTCAGTCAGTTAACATTTAACCTTATTATCTCAGATGGGTGTCGTCTGGTCCCTGTCTGACCTGATTTTGATTAATTGCCTCTCAGTTCCATGCATCGGTAGACCATCTTAAGTGTTAACTAGCCAGACCCCATTCTTTCATTCCCAAGTGATAGTAAAGTTATATGCTTTTCACATTCCACGTGCTTATTTATTGGTACTCGGTTGTTTGATATCTCCCAAATTTTGGGAGAGGTTAAAGTGAAGTTGCTTCTCTCAAATATATAACACACTGCAATTCAGCAATTGTTTTTGTTTTAAATTTCTATGTGCATAGTTTTCTCAGTTTATATTTTTGATGGAACGTGTTTACAGTCAAACACATGGCAAATGCTGCATTGATATTATGTCCATTTTATTATGCAGAAGAAATGTAAGAAGTATCTGTCACCGTGTTGTGGTTACCGACATTGTAATTTATTTATCAGAAATAATTTATCTGTGGAATATTGCAAATAGAGCTGTATGAAAACATTTGAAGGGTATTTTGTGAAGGACTCCATTGGCATGCAGGTGGGTATCTCAATACATCATCACCCAAATTATATGACTTTTGTATTTGTGTTAGGTGTCACAAGTATATAATTACATCATTTATGGTATGATATCATAACACACATATCTTCATTTTAATGTAATTGTGGTTTGTAATAGATACCTTTGGACTTTGAAACCTGCTGCTTAAAACTATTGATATTTCTGCTTTGCTGCTGAATAAAAGTTTCTTGAAGTGTCATTAATCTTGAAGCAAAACTTAGCACATTTATGACAGGCAGTCTCACCCAGCAGAAATGGGTATAGATATAGTTAGAACTTAGCATACATTCTTGTATTGTAAATCTGTAAAAATCCACTATGATTATATAATTGCAAAAATGCTACTCGCTGGGTTCATTTTGGATTATTTTTTTCAAATCTTAAAGGAGAATGTGTGAGATAACTTCCAACTAGTATTGTATAAAGGTGCATTGTCTCCTGTTGTGTGGAAATGGATTCTACATTCTACTTTTGTGTGGGGGATGGATATGTAGCTATCTGCTTTCTGTACAATTGTGACAGTTGCAAACATGATTGACCACAAAGCTAATTCACTGGCGGTCCTGCATGTTCTCACATCAAAACATATGATAGAAACTAAAAGCCTCCTAATTGCACTGAAATTGATTGGACTTACTAGTAAATTCATGTAGGATGGGAGGGTAAGCTTAACTCACCTTACCTATTCAGACAACTTAAGAATTTTACAATAAAATATGAAAAGGTCATCTTAAATGGTTTTATTCCCATTCATCTGCATCCTATTGTTTTACAGACTAGAACAGGTAATAAAGTGGAGATGAGTATCATTGATATCAGGAGAATCCCTCTAACTAAAGAATATTAAGATGTCAACATCCAGCTTGAGAATCCATATAAAACTCCAGGTTCATTTCGTTTCCAAAAAGCTTACTGTTTATTGAATACATAGCTTGGTTATGTTGAAGCAAAACTAACTCTGAAGGTCTAACACCAATTCATAGACTTAAACAATAGTTTTCCCAGCCAAAACCCCAACATCTTACGTAATCCATATCAACAAGTCCACTTTGTTATGGGAACCGTCTGCTTCATATCCACACCTGTTCTGGTGTCCTTGACAAGACTTCAAGCTCTCACGGTCTGCAGCTGAATCGAACAAGTTTTGTTTCTCCATCTACCCACTTGAAAGTAACACCACCCCCTTTAATCTAAAGGCAAGTTGAAACGCAGAGGCATGTAGCTGCTAAAGTTTCATCCTTGACATAAGGTTTAGACTCTAAAGATTCTGTTTAGTCCCTTTTTAATGCTGTATTGTGAAGCATCTCTGCTTTCCAAAAGTAGAAAGTGAATCGTAAATAATATTACAACAGTGATGTACTATACTTAAGTAAATGGGATTATTGCAAAATACCTGTAAATGTAACAGCTTAACAAAGGTAAGTTTTTAATAAAACATACTCAATGCATGTTTAAAAAGTAACTTTTTGGGGGAAAATATTTAAAGGGCAATTTTGGAAAGGTATATAAAATGCAATCTTATATACAGTATGTTTACTCAGAAATATGTCCCATTTGATTCAATGGGTCCCATTCCCACATTAGGCTATAAGTTCTGTGTATACAAAGTTCCTTATGTGATTTTTTTCCTCCATTGTAAAATGGTCTGAATTATCTGTAATCAGAAAGAACATTTTGTTTCTGAACTACGTTGTGAGAGTGGGGAAAAAATGAAATGGGTTGAATAGACAGTTGGCAGTCATTCGTTGTCAATTATTTCTAGTCATCCATAAAAACTAGAGCTGAAAGGTGGAGTCAAAAAGAACAGCCTTTGAAGTTGGAACATAACATTTATTTGCATAATCAAAAGTGATTTTGGAAGCTCTTCAAGCAATGTATGATAAATGTGAGAAAAGGTATAATCTTTAATTCCAAAATTCTTTGTAATATAATATAACATAGCATAGTAGTATATAGCATTGGGATTGTTCATGAAAAATGCTTGTTATATAAAGGATCGAATCAATATAGTAATGGAGTTGAGAGTATGGCTTATTGGTCGTGCATCTTTTCATATGTTTTGAAACATTTTTTGAGAAGATTTAGTCAGGATGAGCTTTCAGGTCCCTTTCTCTTCCTCCCCCCCCCCCCCCGTACTATACTGCATGCTGCATTAGAAAATGTTCATAACTGAGTGCAATTGCATTCAATGGTATCCATGCCCCTCCCTCTGCAGCTTCCAGCATTCCTTCAAAAACTGCCCTGGAGGGTTTGGCTCTCAAACAGATTTACAGTGTTAGAGAAGTGAAGCAAAGAGAAAAGATTGCTCCAGGTAAAAATCTCCTCATAAAGTGTGAAACATACCGTTTTCTCATCCTTCAGATTAGCTGTGATACTGTTTTAATTCTGGAGAAACTGCAACCCTCAAAATCTGAATGTTAATATTTCATAAAGAAGTTGATATCCCACATACACAATCAAAACATGCTTGTCATCCCATTTTTATTATTTCAATTATTGCTTTCATGAGGTGGTCAGTGCCGTGTTATTGTTGTGGCTCAGTATTTCCATTTCTGAAACTGGCATTTTTTATTCATTTAAAAAGCATTTAACACCACAGTAGCATTTCTTTTGGCTAAAACTGCAGCAGTCCTATAAAATGTTTAAAATTGCAGTGTATTATATTATCCTGCACGAGAAACTATTTTGTTAAGCCAGACTAATTCCATCCCTTAACAAAATGGAAAATATTTGAATCTACTTGCTTATTTAAGAAAATATGTATATTCTTCTTCTGGGGCATAAAATCTTTCTGTGGTAGGTTAGAAAAGATATATCTTAAAAAAAGAGTCTAATGGCATGGGAGTGGGGTAGGGAAGATATTGTACAGTATATCTTTCATCTTTTCACTGTTGCACTTAATTAGAGCCATAAGAGCGTAGGGTTGGCAGATCCCTTGGACTATCTAGTCTAAACCTGTGCCCGGTGAAGGAATCCTTATACCATCTCAGACAAACGGCTGTCCAAAATTATTTTTATTAAAAATGCTACTTTAAATGTCAGCTCACATTGTCCTTAACCCCTGCTTGCTGCAGCAGAATCTTCACCGTTCCATTATTTTTATTAGCTTTTTTTCCTTGCACATTTCTTATATTCTAGTAAAACATCTGAAGAGGGAAGCTGACAATGGTGACTGGTCACTTTTGATGAAGTCAGAGCACTTTGGTTTTGAAGAAAGCTGGCGATTGATTGCCAAGCACTTCCAAATTGTGAAGCAATGGACTTGCTGCTGAGGAGAACCACAGGAGCAAATGAACCCTCCGGCATATTTCTGCATGCACTAAAAGCTTTCTGAAATGCTTTTCAACATAGAGAGGCAATTGTGTGTGTGTGTCTACCCCTGTGTATTTAATATGCATGGATCTTCAGCATGACACTTGAGCATGGAGAACAATGAGGAGCATGTCCTGGGAAAATAGGCTATAGTTTGGATAAAATCTAGTCACATTCAGAGACCTGGACAGTTGGCAGGTTGAGTAAACATAAGACAATGTACAGGTACTCCCCAACGTACAACCACAATTGAGCCCAGAACGTATGTTGCTAAGTGAGAAATTTGTTAAGTGAGTTTTGCCCCGTTTTGCGACTTTTCTTGCCACATTTGTTAAGTGAATCACTGCAGTTGTTAAATTACTAACACAGTTATTAAGTGAATCTGGCTTCCCCCATTGACTTTGCTTGTCAGAAGGTCGCAAAAGGTAATCACGTGACCCCGGACGCTGCAATTGGCATAAATGTAAGTCGGTTGTCAAGCATCTGAATGTAAATCACATGGCCACAATAGTCATAAGTGTGAAAAATGGTTGTAAGTCACTTTTTCAGTGCTGCTGTAACTTCTCATGGTCATTAAGCGAACTGTGGTAAGTTGAGGACTATCTGTATATCATCATAAGGCAACTTCATACACTATAATAAATCCATAGGCTAAGTTCCACACCTTTCTGTAGGCTGCATTGAGGCTTCGTTGGTTTGGGTTCAGTGTGCTGTAAGAATATAATACCATGGTTTGTAAATCATGGTTTCTGGCTTAGCATGGTATATAAACCAGAGCTCCCCAACCTTTCTGGGTTGGCGGCCCGGAGGGAAAATAAGGAGCAGGGAAATGTACCCGCGCATGCCCCGCGCATGCATGCGCAAACAGGCACATACATGGGGGCGCAAACACCTGCATGCATGCGCAAATGGGCCACGCACACCCGTGCATTGCCAAATGGGCCACTAGCCCCTGCACAGCAGCGTTAGTACGAGTGGTGTGTGTGTGCACATGGGCAGGCTCCATTACACTCGTTACTCGAGGACTACCTGTACTATATTGATATGGGAAGTTTCACTTACAGACTCTCTTGGAGTGCAGAGAGAATCATTCCTCAGCAAAACTTTTAACATAACTTAAATGAATCTTAACACATTCTTACCCTCTTGGAGACTTTTTTTTTAGAAAGTTCCTAATGTCAAACACTTATTTAAAAAACATGTATAGTACATGCAAGCCTAGTGATGTCAGTCCCATCTGTTCGAATTTCATTGGTTGGCCTTCTTTATCAAGGAAAACTTGTGAGTTGAATTAAAAACAGTGGCTTCAGAGTGAATGAAGTACTGTGTAATCATTCTTGTGCATGTACTTTTTAAAATGCATTTTCATGATCAAGTTAACCTTCGCAGCCAAGTATTTCTGGCATCTCTTGAAAACAACCTTTTTATATTTGTGCTTTAGGGAATGAATGAATGAATGAATGAATGAATGAATGAATGAATGAATGAATGATATATAATAATAATAACTGTGCACAGTTGAAATTACACTGCCCACTTGCTAATCTTGCCTGCCACCATAATGTGAAATATTTTCCTGAGCTGTTACATCAAAAATTGAAGGTTTTAAAAGTATTGCAAGAACATATATGAAGAATGCCTTATATTGATTGTGATTGATCCTCCTGTCTCAGCGTCAGCAGTTTTAAGTGCCATGGGTAGAAATAATTTGAAGTACAAATATTTGAGGTTTATAACACACATGATTGTCTTAAACATACAAAATAGTATTTTTTTCATTATATTCATTGTATTAATAGTACCAGCTGAACTTTCTCAGGGGCATTTGCTAATAAAATAAAAAACACATTATAAAAAAAGCCAAAGCCAAACTAATAAGATTGTTTGTGTGCAGCACAAAACATTGCAAAAAAATCTAGAACTGTTTTTCCTTAAACTGGAGTCCCTTCACTATTTACATGCGCATTGTGCTTCTCAGCGGACATTGTCCCTGTTTACATATTCTCTTAAGCCACGGTTTGTTTTAATTATAGATTGCTGAATATATTTAGTGGCGTACTTTATATATATTATAATATATGTTATATATACATTTAAAATTTACACTGTAATTCTAAAGCCAAATCAAACGTACCACATTATGCAAGCTACTGTATAGACTGGAATTCCTTTTTTTAAAAATTAGAGACCAAGAATAAATGTGTAGACTTACAAACCACGGGTGTCCTAACCCATGCCCAGCTTTAGTACTGTAGGAAAATGGCTTTCTCTGTTTCCTGGCAATACCTTCCATTCCTGAAAACTGATCATTCACTGATATCTTTAGTTGTTATTCCTGAAAGAAGATTCTTAGAACCCATGCTGGCATCTCTGCATATGACCCTTTTTTAAAAAAAAAAAAAGTTATATTAATATTTAAAAATTACAGTCTTTATTGCTTAGTAAACAATGTGTTGTCTGGGTTGAAGTATTTAACATTAACTTCTTCAATATAAATCTGTTCAATATTACCCAATCCAGTATTTTTTCCCTGATCCTCCTTTCTTCTCCATATTTTTTCCATTTCCCCCTCATTACACCATTACAATTTTTGGTACTGTTAATGTATACAAAGTTAGACATAAGCATCTTCATCATATTTTACTAATCTCATAAATAACAATAATATCAATTCGTAAACCAATAATGTCAATTCATTAATATTCTGGTTTTTGTGCTCTTGTTAAGGTTTGATTTCCCATCAGTATTTGAAACATCTTTATCAGCTATGATTTTCTCAATATTAATTATATTTATATAGCTTTTATCTTAATCAATCCTCCTCTTATCTTCATGTTTCCCATATCAAAGAAAAAGAAAAAAAATGCTATCTTAATTCTAAATTATATCTTTCATTATAAAAGTCTAATTATATCTAAGGGTCATCCGTTCTTTTAATCTTATTCAAACAAGTATTTAAACATATAATGCCCCCTCTAAAAGGTCAAATCTTCTGTTTTTAAATCTGACTCTACTTTCTTTCTTTGCCAAGTCGCTTTCCAAGCCAGGGCAATTAGATTGCCCAGAAATTTTCTTTTTATTTTTGTAAAAATTGCTTGGCATGAGGAAGACAATTTAGATAGGGTATTTTTGGGAGGGAATTCCGCCCATTTATATTCCTTAAACAACTCCCAGTTCCTTTCTCCCTCCATTTCTCTTTTCATTCCCTGTCTCCCAAGTTGTGACATTTCCCTTAACAGCTCTATATTCCCTTTTTTAAAATCTAAGGGGTAAAAGGTCTTTTGCATTTTCATTGTTAAAGCTAAGTCTTGCAGTATTTTGTTTGTATATAGTCCTTTATATTTTCCTTCTTTTATCTCTTCCATCTCTAAATCCCTTTCCTCTGTTTCGTCTTCTGATTTCTGGATTATTTGTTCATACTTTGTAGTTGTTATCTGAGAACTTTCTAGTTGTAGATTTAATTTGGAGATTTGCTCATTTATATTGTCTAAATTGTTTTTTGTCTCCTTATGATTTCTCTTTATGTCCTCTTTGCATTCAACAATTGTTTAGTGAATTAGTTGTAGCATAGAATATATTTCTTTCTGAAAGGTGTTTGTTTTTTCTTTCTTTCTCTTTGTTTATGGAGTCATGGTTTTATTGCATGTTTTTTCTTCTGCCATCAAACTAGAAACTAGTGCTATCATCTGGTTAACTAGACTATTTTCCATTAACCCTATAATTAGTATTTCCTAGCCAGAGGTTGTATGAACCTTACAAATTTTCTTATTCATATGTGACTTACATAATTGGTAGAGGAACAAACAGTCTTATAACATAGACGATCTCTCAGTAAAATTTTATAATTGGTGAAGTGATTATTACATATCATGCTAAAAAGGAGCAGGCTCATTTGTATTGTTTTAAGAGGAAGAGAGTTTTAAAACAACATTAATAATGGTCCAATCTTCTCCAATCAGGCACCCTTCAGGTATGTTGAACTACAATAATCATCATCCAGATAAGATGATTAATGAACCAACTACAATTCCCCATGAGTAATAGAAAGTTTCCTATAGGTTTTTTTCTGACAGTTTGATGATGTTATATGACTAAGATCTTTTGTATGTATTGTGCATGCAGTATCTTCCTTCAAGTGCATAGCAAAGGCAATAACTTTTAGGATAGTTTCCAGCAAAATCTAGCAAGCCTAAGAATGTTGCAGCAATTTAAAGATTAACAAACATAAAATTGTACACCATGCAAATTTATGTCATAATAAATTTGATCTTTAAAATACCAAACTTAGTCTTATATGTCAGTCTCTGAGGTTCCACAAGATTTGTATTGTTTAGTTTTAAAACACCTGCCTGTTTTAGCTTGTTTCCTTCTTACAAGGTCACTTTAAAGTCTTGAATTCAGGCCCCAGAGCCATTTTAATGGTATTGACAAGTTGTAATTTTTAAAGTGACAGAGACAGAAAGTTATTAAATGCAAGTAGCACTTCTGGTAAAAGTTGATAATTATATGCATATTACATTGTAATTTTATTTAGTTTTTGGCCTGGCCTTCCCATCCACTTAGCCCTGTTTTTGAGAGTGGACTCTGATGTGACAACCAAGAGGCAAGTGCAGACTTCCACCCAAAAAAGCTGTGGAGGAAGTCACAGTCTGACCTTGTGCAGCCTTTAGTGTTTTGCCTCTCAGTGACCCATATTTGCCCGTTTGTTGATAATGCACTTTTATGACTATGCTGTTGTGCCCAGTTTTGCACTGATTTCATCAAGACTTTATGGGAACGCCTTTTTCGAGATATCATTTCTTAAATTTATGTACATGTTCACATTTAGCAGATAAAAATTGTTCTTGTTAGTACATATTATGAATAATATCTCAGCATTGTTTCACTTTATACGGCATTCCAGTATTGCAGCAAGAGGTTTGGTTGTTCCAGAACTAGGGAAATGTATGAAGCGTAGCAGAATACACGCAGCCTTTGCTTAGCAACTGCCTTGTTTAGCAACCATTGACTGAACAAGTAACTTTCACTGTTAAGGTAAGGACAAATAACCAGGCCTCACATTTACAACCTGTGTAAAGCAAAGGAAAGCTGAAGTAAGATCATAAGCAGTGTTATGGTTTCACTTAATGACCACTTCGCTTAACAATCTAATCAGTCCCAGTTGAGTTGTTTAGCAAGGATTGTTTCTAGGTTTTTGCCCTTAAGACCAGTTCACATATTCAGAGAACAGGTTCAGTGAGGGGGAAAAGGACATACAGTGTATCAAAGCTCTTCCTTTGAAGCTTACTATACGTTTAAAAATGCAGTAGGCTTTTCTTATGGTCTCATATATCATCTGATAGTGATTCATTGATTGATATCCTCATTTAAGCCAGTCTAAAACTATAGGAACAAGGGATGCCTATAGGCTCTTTACTAGTAAAAATCAAAGTAATATAAAGAGAGATTTTTGAACTCAGAATGTACATTTATTTCCCTTCATTTCATGCAATTTTCCTCGAAGCCAGTTACTTTCTCTATTATAACCTTGGGCAATAGATTCTGAGACGATAGTTCCTATAATCAATTATCAACAGTACCAACATAAATAGAGATCAAGAAACTTCAAGCGAGGCACTAATATATCAACAGAAGTGTAGCAATCAGGGGTATAGTGAAGACATGCTGTCGTTGGATAGGTGGAACCATAAAATGAATTTATTCTGTCGAGGAAAAGGAAAATACAGAATAGCACTGAAATAATTTGGGAATAAATCTTCAATGACAAATCTCAGATCATGTGAACCAACAATAGATTATTGTGCTATGTTGGGTGGATGTTTGTCATTGAAGTTTGCATTCTGCAGTTCAGAATCATCAAAAGATCAAATGTTTTCCCAAAAATGAGAAGGCCAAATGGGAGCATTTGAATTTGCAAGAAAAAGATCATGCACATGTAGCTTAGTTGTAGTTTTTTTTTGGTTGTTGTTTAATTATGAGTTTGGTGAAGAGAAAATTATTTGAGTCCAGTGAAGTTGATTGGTAGGGACATAATATTGCAGATACTTTAAACTATTTTAAAGGCCAACTTAGAAAATTGCAAAACAAAAATATGATTCAAATGATCCTGAATGAAATATATGACCAAAATAGTGAATAAAAGTTTAACGTGTTGTTTTTCCTGTTATTGTGAGCGATTAAATATTTGGAGCTTGCCCTGACTATTACCCACAGTTTTGAAGTTATCTTGAAATCTCCAAAAATCAAAGCCTCTATAAAAGAAATAATTAAAATCATATCACAAACCATTACATTTTGTCCTGGCATGCATATCTGTAGATAAGCAGATCTGCATATGAGACTCTGACCCTTAGAATTATGGACTTTAGATTGTTAGTTGATAACTACCAAAGAAGTATCTTTCCTGACAAACAAGCCAAACATAACTGTTTGATTTTTTCTAATTGATTTCCTCATTTATTTTTTAATAGATCCAATAGAGTCTAATGTTTGTCTGAATGCATCAGTGGATTAATGGATGGTGGTCTAGATCAGGGATCTTCAAACTTGGCCCTTTTATGACTTGTTGAAGTCCACAAGTCATAAAAGGGCCAAGTTTGAAGACCCCTGTCTTAGATGGTGACCCAACAGAGATTCTTGAATGTGTGTGTGTGTGTGTGTGTGTATGCGCTGTGCATCCTACTCAATATAAAATACAATACATATAACTTCTTGAGTGATCAGCATCAAAAAGTGACATCCAGGTTAGGCTGACATAAGATTGTCCCACTTCCTATAGCTTCAGATTGAGATGCCAATAATCTCTTTTAGCAGTCATTAGTTCTTTTTAATTTTGTTGCTGATTACTGACATCTGATTATTCCTATCTTTCCAAGTAGATCTGTCACATTGGTACATAACAATGTAGCATGAACTAATGTCTATTTTGATTTATACAATATGTCAAACTATAATTAAAATAAGTAGCCACAGGGCAAATCTATCTTCAGACTTCAAAGGTTTAGGTTATAGAGCCATGCCCTAGATTAGCATGGTGTATGCTTGGACTACAAGTTAAAATGCTGTTAATATAAATCTGAAGTAAGAGTATCCCAACTAACCATCAAATGTTGATACCAATATAAATTCTTTTCTTATGTGGTTAGGTAGTCTCTCCCCCCCTCTCTCCCTCTCCCTCCCTCCCTCCCTCCCTCTCTCTCTTTCTCTCTCTCTTTCTCTCTCTCCTCTCTCTCTCTCAAGATTAGATAGGATTTCCAATTGTCCAAACTGAAAAGTGTTGTATACAACATAATTAGTTAATTTTTCAAATCACATAATTTATTATTCATTAACTGCTGCATCTGTATTTTGGAAGAAGGCACTGCAGGATCTATCTGGGAATTTCTTCATTTTTTTTTTTAAAAAAAGCCTGGATGACAAAGTAAATAGAATCACAGTATCTTTGGTGGGTAATTGAGAGGAGGAGGGAAAGCACATCAAAAGGTGAGGAAATGAGGGGAACAGTGAGTGCTTGGTGATAAAGGTCTATAAATACAAGAAGTGTGATGTTTTCAAATTCCCTGTAAAAAATGGCATATGAGTCAGGCTGCTGATTTGGGGTTTGCTGATGTAATATAGGACAGTTACTGAAAATATTGACAAAATTGTGATATTTATATCTTTAACTCTGAAGTTTTTTCTTTGAAAATAATTCTAACTGACATATAGTTCTTTTATTTATATTGTTTGTATTTTTATTCACACATGAAGATTTGCTCATTTTTCTTATTTTGCATAAGGTTTAAACAGTTGCTCATTTTGTATAGTGTTACTGTTTACAAAGTAAAATGTGTAGCAAATTCAGTTCAGTATAAAAATAAAACAGCAATTTTCTTATTGATCAATTCTCATGTAAAAGTTAAACATAAATACAACTATATAGCAGGTTCTCTTCAACTTATGTCCATTATAGAGCCTTCCCATTGTGGTCATTAAGTAGTGATGGTTGTAAAAATGGGTCATAATGTGACCAATCCAATGTTACAATTTTTTTTGTGGCAGTCATTAAGTGAATCACCATGATCATTAAATGAATACATGGTTGTTAAGCAAACCCATTGTTTGCTATGGGGTGTTTTTGCCCCAAACTGGAAGTAAATGCTGATTTTTGGCAAAAATATAAATCTCAATCATATGAATGTCAGGCTGGTTGCCGAGCATCCAAAATGTGGTTACATGGCTGTGTGTGTGTGTGTGTGTGTGTGTGTGTGTGTGTTGGAACTTTGGAACCAGGTCATAAGTACTTTTGGGGATCTGTCGTAATTTCAGTTGGTTGCCAAGCGACCAGTCATAAGTCAAGGAATACCTATATATAGACATGCGATGTAATTAATTGCATGAAGTAAGACTGACAAAAATACCAGATATATAAAAATGTGTATTGTAGCATCTTTAAGCGAGCCCATTCAGAAATCCAGGTTCAGCAGAGTGGATGCTGGAGCACTCATGACATCATCGTATAGCATTAAATGAAAATTAATTAAAAGGAGGGGGGAAAGCCCTGAAATCTCAGAAGATTGCTAAGTCTGATGAGATGCCAGTGTTTTTTTTAATTTTTACATTAGTTCTCCTGACCTTTTAGACAAGAGTTTTGAAATCTCATGAGAATTCAGACCAGGAGAGTGGTGGGAAGGGAGATTGCTGAAATCTCCAGAAATTTCATCCATTAAAAATAGAAAGAGATGAAGTTAGGAAGAGCCAATGCCAGGGGTGTCCAACCTTGGCAATTTTAAGTCTTGTGGACTTCAACTCCCAGAATTCCCCAGCCAGCATGGCTGGCTAGAGAATTCTGGGAGTTGACGCCACAGGTCTTAAAGTTGCCAAGGTTGGACAACTCTGGCCTATGCCATCACACAGTGGTTTTTGGCACTAGAAAAGATTTCTGAGCCCTTGGACAGTTGAATGAATTTAACTGATTATTTAAATTAGGACAAAATGAGATTGTGGGAGAAAGATTTTTCCTACTCAGTGAGAAAGGTTTTTGTTTTGCTTTATCTGGCAACTGAGGCTTCTCCCCATGCAGCACAGTGGATGGAATACTCTAGGAATGGCCATTTGGCATGGTTGGCTTTTCTGAGAGATGAGACACATGTCAGAAGAGACCCCTTCTAAGCTGGAGGGTACAGCTGGACTCTTGGAAGTATGTTGTTCTGTTCTAAAGTGCAAAGTGCCTGCTTTGCTGGGCATGGCCAAGCACAAAACACCTCTTTGTCACAAGACTAACTGGAAAGATAACTCCTTGATACATCTTCAGTCCCTCCCTGCCTTTTTTTCTGGGCACAATCTCAAAAGAAGCTCTATCCATATAGAGGTTCTTTCTTTAAAAAAAATAATGCCTATAGGGGTCTACGTAAAACCTAGAAGCATTTCCACAAATGAATACAAGTAGTCCTCGGCTTATGCTGATTTGTTTAGCATTTGTTTGAACTTGAAGTTTTGCCTGTCGCAGCGCTCCTGTAGTCACACAATCATGATCTAGGTTTGCTCACAATTATGATGTTACAGCAAGCTGCGGTCATGTGGTTGTGAGTTCTGACATTTCCTGCTAGCTTCCCACAAGAAAAGTCAATGGGGAAGCCAGCAGGCAGTCAAAAGTCATAGTCATGTGAAGTCCTAGCTCAGGAGTAGGCAACCTTGGCTCTTTTATGACTCGTGGACTTCAACTCCCAGAATTCCTGAGTCAGCATAGCTGGCTCAGGAATTCTGGGAGTTGAAGTCCATGAGTCATAAAAGAGCCAAGGTTGCCTACCCCTGTCCTAACTTAATGATCTGCACAGTTTTCACTGAACGATGGCAACCAGGACTGCCAGAATGGTGTCGCTGTGTGGCATGGTCATGTGACATTGCAGTTTATGACTGCCTCACTTAGCAATGGCAATTCTGATCCCCAGTTGCCGTTGTTAATAGAGGACTATCTTTATTGTGCTATACAAAAAGAAGCTAACTGCCTACTATTTTTTATTTTAAAGTTTTATTTTTAATAGCTTAGGTCACGGGTGTCAAACTCACCATGTCACGTGACGTGGCGCGACGTATCGCGACCTTATTTGTATTGCCGGCATTGGGGTGGGCGTGGCTTCGGTATGATGAAACCGGCCCGCGGGCTGGCAGTTTGACACCTCTGGCCTAGGTAGAGCATATGTCTCTACTTAAAATGTAGTTGTCAATCACTCCCAAGACTGATACAAATTACATAATTTGTACCATTTGTGTGATGACATCATAATACAACATTGTGGCATCTTCTTGGATGCATACAATGGGCAGGGAGGTAAGTGCTGGCAAACATATTGGTGTCCATGGCAATCATGTTACCCATGCCTGTTGTTTATTTTCTTGAAAGTATTCTTCAGCCTAAGAAAAGGCTACTATTATAAGAACAGTTAATATTCTAATTGTAGCTACTGTTAAAATGCTTTTCTTTTAACCATAAAGTTTTTTTTATTTGTTTTAGGCTGTTTTTAAAAATAGGTTCTCCATATATAATAGCAGCTATGTATTTTATGCTGCATTATCTGGTGGGAAGGGAATAGATCATTGAAAAATCAATTCATGGAAACTAAATAAAGTGGAAGAGGTGCATTTAAAACTAAGTGCTTTTCTTGCTTTCAGTTTAAATGATAGATCACGAATCAAAAGCCTTGCAGAGTTAATAGTTTAAAACTATAGAAAGAGGTTTTATTGTTTATTAGGTGAAATATACAATATGAACTACCATAAAGAGACCTGAGTTCAAATCGCTGCTTATCTATAAAATTCACAAGGTTTACCTAGACAAGTGTATGCTTTTTAAAGGAACTTTTAACATAGATGTAGAATAAAATTCTCTAAGTAAGTTCTAAATCAGGGTAAGTTCTAAATCAGGCACACTGGCTGAGGAATTCTGGGAGTTGAAGTCCACAAGTCATAAAAGGGTCAAGTCTGAAGACCTCTGCTCTAAATGTTCATCATTCTCATCTCTTTATGAACCTTTTAAATCAAGAGAAAAACATTGAATATGGTGCATATTTACTGGTAAAATTTTTCCATTAAGCTATGTTATTAGAGAACACTTAAAATTGCCTTTGGACTATGGACCAAAAAATTGGAAGGACAGCAATGGAGTTAGAAGGAATGCAGAAATATACCAAATTAGAAAGCTGCATAGATAATGCATGACATCAATTTATTTTTAGCTAATTTGCTTATGCAGACATTGTATTTGATGTTAAGCCAAGTCATCATTTCTGATTAATGGATGCATTTTCTCCAAATGGGAATTGTTAAAAAATAAAGAAAATAACAATAAAGAAAAAAGAAAAAAAGAAAAAAACTCTCATGCATAAAACTCGTGCATAAGTCTGTATATATCTCTACTCAGAGGTCAGTCTTATGGGTCTATGCAGTTAATTTATAGAGTAGCTGTATGTGCCAGTATATATTAGCTGTATATGTCATGCCAGTATACTTCAGTCAAGCTAAATTACAATTCCTTGAATCCTCCAGTCATATGAAGAAATAAATTGTTATATGAAGAAAGGATGGAACTGCATTTGAGATTAATACAATCTTCACAATGCGTCCTCTGCAAATTCTTTTTCATAACATGAAATATTTTATTTAAAAGTCTCAACCTTATTTTCTACTGCTGGTATATTCAGATTAGTAAGCAGCATAGAAATACAAATAAAAAAGGCAATGTCAAACAAATACATTGGTAAACAATTTAAAAAGAAGCATGCTATATATAGCTACTTTTTTGTCTCCAAAGTGTTAACATTTCGTGACTTCTCTAATTTAAATAATGCAGTTTTTAATTAAATGTGTTAATAGGTGTTTTTCCCCCCAAAAAGAATGATCTATTATTTGCCATTACTGTAAACCTTGAGGATTTGAAATATATATATGAAATATCCCACATGTTTTATTTCATCAAACTATCTGAATATATATCTGCAAATCAGAAAATCTTTATTAATGGATGAGCCTAATAATTGTTAAGAAATATAAATAAATGTATGGCAAAGAGGTGACACTAATTTTTTTTCTTTATTCAGTTCATAAATATTGCTAGCAAGACTTTTGAGGACAGACGTTTATAGGAGGAAATGCTGTGACAATTCACTTAGAAGTAAGGTGATACTTAGTTACAGGTAGTCCTCGGCTTACCTGGATAAAATCTAGTCACATTCAGAGACCTGGACAGTTGGCAGGCTAAGTAAATATAAGACAATGTACAGGTAGTCCTCAACGTACAAGCACAATTTGAGCCCAGAACTTGTGTTGCTAAGTGAGAAATTTGTTATGAGTTTTGCCCCATTTTACCACTTTTCATGCCACATTTGTTAAGTGAATCACTGCAGTTGTTAGTAACACGGTTGTTAAGTGAATCTGGCCTCCCCATTGACTTTGCTTGTCAGAAGTTCAGAAAAGGTGATCACAGGACCCTGGGACACTGCAACCGTCATGCCAGTTGTCCAGCATCTGAATTTTGATCACTTGACCATGGGGATGCTGCAACGGTCATAAATTTACAAAATGATCATAAGTCACTTTTTTTTCAGTGCTGTTGTAACTTTGAACGGCCACTAAATGAACTCTTGTAAGTCAAGGACTACCTGTACTTGATGCTCAACTTAGTGAAATCTTTGAGTTCTATCTTTGAGTGGAATCTTTATGTTCTATCAGACTGTGTCTTAAAGATTGAGTTTAAAGAACTGAATTTTATTTCAGATCTGGCTCCAGATGCCTAGAAAGTAAGGCATTTTAGAATTGAAGAGCTTTTAAATGAAATTGTCTTCTATCCAAAGTATCTTTCCACCAGTCTTTTGTAGTGTGTTTGGACACATTTGAGCTATAACCTTATGACCATTTTTTAGAGAATACATCTGAGTGAAGGCTGTATGAGAAGAAATGTAAAAATTTCCAATTCAAAGGAAGGCATGAATTCATCTTGAACATCAGAGAGAGATTGACCATATTTGGATGGCATGATGTCAGATCTCTACTTCTTTCTTGTAAAATGTTTGGTGTCAGTTGCATATGTGGGATGAGCTGGATTGTGTCTGTTGGCCTCATGGGACCTGTCCCGTTCACTGTTGGGAGTGACTAATCAGACATTTGCCTATAGACTTGCTATGCTTTACAGCCAATTTTGATAGTATTCCAGGCATATTACATTATTTTTATTATGTTACACTGCATTTCTGGTGGTTTGAGGTAGTGAGGTCTATGAGGGACTGGAAGAGGGTTTTTTTCTGGATTTCAGAGTAGTATCTTAACACTGCAGTAACCTGAACTTTGTGGAAGAGAAGCCTTACTGCTAGACTTCTGCAGGAAATACTGGAGCCCCCCCCCCTTGTTGCTGCCTCCTGCAGGAGTCCCCTGGAAAGAGAGACATGCTCCAAAACAGATGTGTAAGACAGATGTATTTTTTGTCCAGTACAAAATAACAGTATTGCTCTGTTGCTGCTTTTGCTACTACTATATTTCCTAGTAGTATACGAATACGAAGAGCAGCTTCCCCCCCCCCTTCGATCTCAATATTCAAGAGGGACGCTCACCCTTTCTTTCGATATCAAATTCCCTTTGATAGAGAGGAAGGGGTAGTTTCTCTTCCACGAGCAGAACTGTTCTTGGAAGTACAAGGCAAAGGAAGAAGGATTGCCAGGGAAGTTAATTGCCAGATCTCACTTTTCAGCCAAATATCTCCATATGCTCTATATCCTGTAAAATTGGAAGGGTTCCATCATTGGACAAACACCAATATATTAATGTTAGTGCCAGGTCAGCATCACAGGACCCCTGCCTGGATCAGGATTTCAAGAGACATGCCCTGAACCCTTAGCCATACTGATTCTCATTGGCATCCTTGCTGCTTGTATTATCTTTTAAGCAAGCAAGGCGTTGCAGAACAGAACTATTGCCTCTACTCTGCTTAGTTTCTTTCTTTATGTGGGTTGGCCCAAATTAGAGGTGAAAATGAGGAGCTTAGGTCAAAGCCACAAGGTTCAGGAGTCTCCGAAAGAATACCCAGTACTTTGTTCTAAGTTGTGAAGTGTCTGCAGAATATCCAAAATAATTTACTAATAGTTTTTCTTCAATCCCCACTCAAGTGTCTAATTTTTCTGTTTCAGTCTTTAATTAAAGAATAAATAAATAAAGCACCGTCTTTTAATCTTCAACATTTCTTATTTTAAGCGGCCACATCTCTAGTACATCCAGTAAACACTGGATAAGAGAGAAAAGCAAAGTCTGAATTAATTGTTTGACAAAAATAAAATATTGTCAGATGGGAAGCTTGATTTACAGCATACAGTCTAAAATAAAATGCACATAAAATGCATTTAATGTGCTATAAAACAGATGCATGTGTCCTTCCAACACGATGCTCTAAATTTGCAAATTCAATACAATTGTACAATTTTAGAATAATTACTGAAGAAATTAGCAGATTGGGCAGTGAAGTGATGTGAAGGAGGTGTTGGTGCGTGATTGCTGCAAATATAGAAATAGACGTGTTTTATCATGTTTTAGAAAAACAAGGTTTCCCCCCAGCTTCAGGCCTGTCTAGAAACCACTCCACTTTCTCATTTTTCCCCAGCACAGAGAAATGATAGTACTTCATCTGTTGAATTTCCACCTATGTATAGCAAGAAGCAAGGCAGATTTCTATGGAATCTCTGTCCTCTTTTTGTGCTGTCAGCTAGGAATAAAGAAGATCAATAATCATGAGACAAGGAGGAGGATTCCAGAACACAGAAAAGTAGATAAGATGTTAATAGAAGAGCAAACCTCAAAATACATAATGCAAAATGGCCAGTTCAACTGAATTTATTTATTAGATTTTGAGGAGACCTACATTAATAATGGGTGTGCGGTGCGTGTTTTTGAATTAATAATATTTGAAATAAAATTTATATTGCGCACACATGGGAGCCATAAAATATAATGGGCATCCTTCTTACACTGAACAATGGCCCAGTAGCAACAATAAAAGAAAGCAGAACAAAAGGCAGGTTCTCAGATACGCGTCTTGGTTTTCGAGGCAGACCCAGATATCAAGATTGGTATTTGGGAAGATCTTGGCCATAATAATTTTTGTAGAGATAAATCCGTGACCGAGAAAGCAATTTTCTAATTCAGTTACATTAAGAGTGGTGACACAATATTGTTATACTGGCTGAATGGTCTATCAGTAAAGTTTGGGGACAAGAAAAAACAGAAAAAGCTGAAAATAAGATCAGCCCCTTTGCACCTATGTAGGCACATGCTTATAAACCATTAGAACCTGCTAGAACATTTTTTTGTATAGTGAAGAAGTGCGACTTTTTTTTTTTTTTAAAAGAAATAAATACTCTTAGAGTGTATGCATGGAGAATTGAGGCAACAGGCAAGAGGAAAGGAGGGAAACAGAATCCTGTACCTTATTTGCAAATGATTAACCTATCCTTTCTAACTTCCAGATGACAGATCTCACTGTCAGCTATGAATTCTGGGTATTGTAGCCCCCCAAAGAGAAGTGTTGGGGAAGATTTCTCTGAGCCATTTTACTTTTAGAATTAGAATATCATATTGGAATGAGAACACACACGTGGACAAAATCCAAGAGAGATAATAGAAAGAATATGGGTGATATCTATAATATTAGTTTGCTGCAAGAGAGCATTCTGTGATACCTTTGCATAAATCCACATCTTACAGTGAGTAAAAAAAATGGAGCATCTACAGTTATTCTGACGATTTATGGGAGAAGCATGCCAAATCATAGATGAGACAAAGTTCTTGGCATTTAACAAGATTGCATATGTGTGTCTACATATGTTATTTTAACGTAATGTTATGTGATGTTAAACTTTAACATTTGTTCCCCAAACAGTTGGTGAAAATTATTAATTATTCACTCAGTTTATTTGATTGGAAGATAGAAAGCATGTTGAGGGAATGTGTAAAATGATAAAATTTCTCTAAATGAAGGAAAGAAGGGGGAAAAAACCCAACCCAATATTTTAGAACATTGTCTGCTACAACACTGTAGCCTTGTAATTATTCTCGAGGGAAGCTACATAGAAAGGGGTGGGGGAAAAAAGAAATTGAAGAGACCATTTTTGGAATTAGACTTATAATGCATGCGTTGAGCATCTAGGGAAGTGGGAAGCTGTTCTGTGGAGTTTTGGCATGGCTTCAAAGTCCTCTTTGCACTGCTCTTAAAAATAAAAGGAGCTTCAGCAGGAAATGGAGGAAAGACGAAGGTTTCAGTTAATTAGTGTAGCCCAAGATTAATATACAGGCAAAATCAGAAAAACAAGATTAAACATGTATTCTTCCAAAAATACAAGATGTTTCCTATATCCACATACTAGTGTTATCCATAGGAATGAATTTATCCCTGATTCACTGTGCCTTTAAAGCATTTTCCCATTGATCTGGGATCAAAAAACTGTTGGAGGAAGCGAAAAGTAGAAAATGGCTCTGAATCCTCCCTTAGATTTTAACGGCTAAATTTCCAAGTATCCCTGGGTACAAAAATCTTTGGCAGGGGTTAATTCAGAGGTTCTCCCCATATCTTCATAAGTGAATCAAATTCCCAGGAACTACAGGTTCTTCAGGATGGGCAATTCCCAGTGTTTGGTAGCCAAAGGCATCCTAAAATAGTTCAGCATCCCCCATTTTCTCTTTCTCTGACTGATTTCTAAAGAGAAAGGAAAAATAGACTGACAAAGTAGTGAGGAAACATAGATGAAAGATAATGGTTGTTTGGAAGTCCTCCCCCACTTTTTTTTTTTTAAAAAAATGTAATGAGTCCAACAGCTCCGTTGCACAGTATCAGCTTTCTTGAGAAGCACTCCAGATTGCTCGTGTTGTTATGTGTTTTTCTCAATCATGGAAATCTGCTATGTGATAAAAGCAGAAAATCATGTATTACTGTTATTGCTTTGCCCTTGCAGAAAAGGGACAGCTTGTAGAATGAATGGCCTGTGAGCTAAGAAGGGCTAGGCCAGGGGTAGGCAACTTTGGCTCTTTTATGACTTGTGGACTTCAACTCCCAGAATTCCTGAGTCAGCATGGCTAGTTCAGGAATTCTGGGTATTGAAGTCCACAAGTCATAAAAGAGCCAAGGTTGCCTACCCCTGGTCTAGGCTGTTGCATTTCTAATAATAATAATCAGGATTATAATAAGTTTAATGATTCTTCCGGACGCTCCCCTGGATGCCTCTCCAGATGCTAGTTCAGAGGAGAATGAGCTGGTCCTGGGCACGTCAGAAGGGGAGGCAGCTGATGGCTCCAAGTCAGGAACTGCAAGCCCAACCAAGCAAGGTGGAGAGGTTGATGGGGGAGCGACTGGATGAGCAGCCGGTTGAGAGTGTTTGGCTGAGGCACAGCTGCAGCAAGTCAGTCCTGAGGCTTTGGATGGGGAAGGCATGCTGCTGCAGCCGGTCAATGATGAGGAAGAGGGACTGCCTTCTCCACTCGATCCGAGAACAGTGGAGCGCAGAGAAGAGACAGGAACAGTAAAAGTCAGCCCGACTACTTGAGAGGCGGCAGCCTCATCCCTCTTGAAGGGCTGCACCGGGAGCTGGATATTTAGCACAGCAGACAGATGGAGACGACACTGGGAACAACATGTTCATTTCCTAGATGTGTGTTTCCTAGTCATCGTGATTCCTGCTTTGCTTTCAGTCCAACACCCTGCCTTGACTTGGATCATGCCTCATGGATTCTGGATTCTGCTTGCCTCTGAATCCTCTTGTATTGTGGATTTACTTTGCCTGATGGACTTACCTTGTTTGGGAACTTTCCTGTGCCTTGTGGACTCATTGGGCCATTGCTCCATGGACTAGTGCTGTTTTGTTTATAGCTAGATTCAGTTGGGACAATTCTGGTTGTTTGGTGAAGGGAAGTGCTGGAATACTAATAAAACTACTAAACCACTGTCAGGTGTGCACGTGAGTGAGCAGAACAGCACAATAAGGATTAAAAGATTTCAAGAGAGGCTTTGAGCAGATGTTCCAACAAGACACAAAGCTGGCTGGAGCTGTGATTGGGGAGTGCACTTGATGGCCCATTTTCTTGCCAATAAATGACAGGGTAGAATTTCTAGGATTCTGCCAATTGTTTTCTTGAACTTGTCCCATACAATAGAGTGTACAGTTACAGGTAGTCCTCAACTTATGACCACAATCGAGTCCAAAATTGTTAAGTGAGACAGTTGTGAAGTGAATTTTGCCCCCTTTTAGATTTTTCTGGCCAGAGTAGTTAAATGAATCACTGCAGTGGTTAAGTTAGTAACATGGTTGTTAAGTGAATATGGCTTCTTCATTGACTTTGCATGTTCAGAAGGTCCCAGAAAGTGATCATGTGTTCCCGGGACACTGCAACCATCATAAATATGATTCAGTTGCCAAACATCTGAATTTTGATCACGTGACCAGAGGGATGCTGCAATAGTTATAAGTGTGAAAAACGATCATAAGTAACTTTTTTTAGTGCCATTGTAACTTTGAACGGTCACTGAATGAACTATTGTAAGTTGAGGACTACCTGTCTTAGTATTGACTGGTGTTGTTGCATGACATGGTAAAAGTACACTCTGCAGGCCAGCCCTTTTCATATTACACGTGCTCCTCCTGACTCGAGGACAGGTGGAAAGTGCATTACCATGGGCAAAAGGAAAGTCTCTGAGAAAAAACATTGAATTATTAATCTATCGTGCCATGAAAACAGAACTGCATAATGACAGACATAGGCTTCGTGGCTATCAGTGGAAGAATATCCAGCCGTTAATGTACAGTAGAGCTCAAAGAGGATCTCTCTTGATATGCTGGGTTTTATAGTATACACATGGGAATAAAGTATGATGTAGGCCAGAGTTCCCCAACCTTTCCGCTTTGCAGACCAGCCGGGGGGGGGAGGGGAGAGGAGATGGTTCTGTGTGAATGGCCGACAAGCTTGCATGCACAGCTCCATTTATGCAAGCAGCAGGCACTCAAGAATGCCCGCTGCTCGCGCAAATGGGGATGCATGCGCACATACTGTATGTGTGCTCATCCATTGCTTCCACGGCCCAGTTGTGAACAGCTCACAGCCCAGTAGTGGGCTGCTGCCCAGGGGTTAGGGACCCCTAAAGTAGGCTATGCTCTTGCTGTCATCAACATATATAGCATCAAAGTTTTCCAAGTCTTTTTCCATTAAAGCCAAAAGAAAAGTTTCTGGTTTTATCTTTACATTCTCTTTGAGAATCTTCTGTATTAAGATATGAATCCTACTCCAATGTTTCTTTGCTTTGTGTCGCATGTTCACCATAAATGATAAAAGGTCCCTTCTTTACTTTTACATTTCCAACATTCATTTGAAATACCTTTATACATTCTTGACAACTTATCTGGTATTAAATACCAATGATACATCGTCTTATAAAAATGTTCTTTTAAGTTATAATTTAATGTAAATTTTAAATCTTTTGTCCACATATTCTCCCATAGTTCAAGCATGACATTATCTCCAAAATTCCTTGCCCACTGAATCATGCAGTGCTTTACATGTTTTTTACAAGTTTTGTTAAGTCATTTCTGACATGCCATAAAGATGCACCATCTTTATTATAATCTAGTTAAATTAAACATTGATAAGAGGGCTTAACTGAAATGCTGAATGGAGAGAAATACATACTTAAAAAATGGGAAGACACCATGATGGGGATCTGGTAATCATTATAAATTACTAAATTTCATTAAGTTACTTCAGTTCTGGCCTGCTGTTGTATGTACAATTCAAGTGGACAAAACTGGAAGGTATTCCTCCATGCTGCAATCCCATCTAACCAGGTTTCTGTGGTGTAAGAAAGACTGAGGTGCTAATCCAAGCACAGGATCTATCGTTCGGCATCAGTATTCTTCTTCCAGTTCAAGAAAACTTATCAGCAAGGGCAGCCTGTGTGAATTGAGAAGAATTAACAACATGCTGTCCTCTTTCCTGTATGATGGCGGAGATGGCATTGATTTGGTCATTTCAGGAGAATTTACTTTAATGGTGCATCCACATTCCGCTGAATAGGGTAATGGCTCCATTCTGTCTTCGGACAACACTGGCTCCCTCGGCTAAACAATGGAGATGAGCAGCGCCCCCTAGAGTCAGACGCGATTGGACAGGGGAAACCGTTACCTTCACCTTTACATAAAACAGGTAGAAGGCTGGTAGACTATGAACATGAGCTGGTAGATTCTGATAGCCCTCCAGCCTTCCACCTTCCCTTTCTCCCTGGCTGTTAATTGCTCTTGAATATTTTATACTGTCTTTGGACATTATTCTTTCTTTTTTAATTATTTTTTTGATTATTATTTTTAAACAATGTCTTTTCTTTTCCCCAAAATCCATATTCTAAGGGTCTTAGCCTGCCTTTGCTGTATGGTATGTTGTCTACAGGAGAACAATTTCTGCTAGAATTTTGATTATAATTCTGCTATGAATGGGCACCTTTATTCAGTGGTGGGATTCAAATATGTGAACAACCGGTTCTCTGTGTGGATGCTACTTCCGGAAGTCCATTCTGGGCCTGGGCAACAAAAAATTAGCTACCGGTTCTGCCGAAGTGGTGCGAACCGGCTGAATCCCACCATTGCCTTTATTCTTTATTTTGCTTGTGCCAGACTTCATCTGGAATATCAGGAGGTAGATAATTGGTTCAAGGGATGATGATAGATATGATCCTGTATTATTGAGAAGAAGGGGAATTAAGTAATTTGGTCTACAAAAGATAAGGGAAGGGAGCATTCTTGGCTATGATATGCAAAGAGGCCCTGCTGTGCTAGGAGACCAGCTTAGACTTAAGAAACAGAAGGATAGCTTTCATTTGAATATTAAAACCTTTTGATGGAAAAGAAATTTGAAAATAGAACTGCATTTCTAGAGATTTAATTGGATCTTCCTTGCTAGTGGTCGTTAGATTTGACAGCCATACCTTAGCAGTTTTTTAGATTTGGGATTCTTAACTCAAGCCCAAGATCTAAACTTCCCTCCAACTCTGCTAATTTTTTCAGATCATTCTTACCATGTTTCAACTTTAATGCGGGTTTTATGCATAATTACTTTGGGGTGTATCTTTTAGTACTAATGACCACACTCCTTGTTTCCCTTTTCACATTTCCTTGCCTTTTGTAAGTTATTTTCCATGAGGGAGCTTCTCTTTGTTTTCATCTACTCACACAGTAGGTGGGAGTATTTAGAACTGCTCGTCCATCTGTCATTCTGCTCACTAATATGTGTCCTGTGGTTTTCATTTGCTTATTACTACAGCTTAGAGATGATCTGAATATGCAAACAGGCCTGACTAGTTAACTGGTACTTTAGTTCTTTCAGCCTTGTCGATGTTCAAGAATTTCAGATTAAAATTGAAAACATGCTCTGCTGTCTTGCCATGCTGCAGTTGCTTGAATATCTGGGGAAATATTGCAGTGGGGGAAAATGATAATATAAAAAAAATAATTTAGGAAATCATACCTGTAATGAGAAATCTTCAAAACACACTTGTCCAAATTTCTTTTAATATGCTGTGCATTTATCAGGCAACTCCTTGGGAGTCTGGAGACCAAGGAATCGGAAGACATTTCCTAAGTAAGATGACTGACAGTTTAGTTTTCAAAGAATGGATGTATCAGGTCATTCAACACTTACACATTGTATAAGAAACTGTGAAGGAGTCAGAAGAAAATTCTTGATCCATTCTGAGCCCGGTCGTGAATGGGCACACAGGACAACTGCTTGAAGAGAAGGATAGGTTTATTCAGCAGCATAACATGCAGCTCCGCAATTGAAAGTAGCTATGAAATTTGAATGGCAGGGCAGCGATATTTATAGGAAAGTGATTTCTTTCTTTAGAAAATATGCAGGTGTGTCTATATTGCTCTTCAGGGACACACGGGATTCAGTGGTGAGGAAATGCAGTTTTCTCACCCTGCGGGGTACGATAGTCTTGTTTCCCTTTGTCTGCCTAAATATTGAATTTTGGGTGATGAGTCTGGTATTGGAGGGTCGTTTTGAGTATGTAAGAGATTTTCATGTCTTGAGGGGATTTTCTTTAGTTTACTGGTGTTTGCTGATCTCCTAATGGGAGACACGCTTTCCCAGTTTCAGCCTATGTGACAGTATAGGTGGAAACACTTAAGTGGTGTTTTATTGTCTGTGCGTTCACTGACGGGTCAGGAGCCAGCCTCATGGTAGGTGGTGTGGATGGCAAAGGGTAAAGTGGGTGGCATGGCTGACAGGTGGGCATTTCATCCTACATTGGGTTTACAATTTCAAGCATACTACCCATATCCTTGGGCCTTGTAAACTGAAAGGGATCCTACAGAGGTTTACCAGATCAGTAGGAATTAACTCTGGCAGCTTTGCTGGCATGGAGAATGAGTGATGTTATCTTCAGATATTCACTTTAAAAAGCATAATAATGTCCTGGAAGTTTAATTTATGATCTGGTCAGTTCTGGGCTATTTCTAATTATGCTCACTTACTAGAATTGCTAGAAGAAATCGAATGGAAATAATGTTTGGCAATTCTCCTTCCCTCTAAAGCAGGGGTCCTCAACCTTGGCAACTTTAAGACTTGTGGACTTCAATTCCTAGGATTCCTCAGCCAGCTTTGCTGGCTGAGAAATTCTGGGAGTTGAAGTCCACAAGTCTTAAAGTTGTCAAGGTTGAGGACCCCTGCTCTAAAGCCCCTGTATTTTTCTAGAGCAAAATTGCGAATGGGGACAGCAAGGGAAGTTACAAAATTGCCAAAAATTGTTTCTCTCTCTCTATTCTTTGGATATCTTTCATTAGCACCTTTACTATTATTAGATACAGGCCATCATATAAAGTGAAGAAGGGATAAAAGAGTCTTTTCCCTGAAAAGAATGTTCATAATTAAAATATTAAAAACTGATATATTGTCCCCCAAATAAAATGATTTTTCAACTGTTGGCATTTTGCAAGTATTTACAGCTACTGGGGATGTAAGAAATGTTGAGGCAAATATTTAGGGCATCACTAGAGAATGGCTGCCAGTTGCAAAGTATCAGTTTATAAAAAGACAGAATGGTATTCTAAAATGCAGATAGTTTGCTAAAGAACCTGATTACATGTCAGAGTGGGATCTGAATTCTAATTAAAAAAAAAACCTTTAAAAACACATTCCTCACTTGTTCAAGACCATAGATGTCTATTCCACATTTTCATCCTCATTCCATCCCATTTAGCATCAATAACCACACTATCCTGCCTTATGTTTTTTTCTGGATCCACCCCTAAGTTTGCTTGCTTTCTCAGATTTTTTCCAAACAGTTTTTTTAAAAGATGTGTCACAATCTTTATTTTTCTTTATTCCTATGATCATATCTTTCTTCCAAATCCCTCTGTTGTGCCTTTTGTCTTTTACAGAACTAAAACGGCTCATAAACCCAATTCTTGCATGTACCCATCACTCAAATGCAATTCTTTTGCTTAGCTCTTGTCGCTACAAGTCACTTCCCTATTTCCCTAAGGCCACTGGTTAGCAGAGCCCCCCCCCAACTCACCTATAGTTTTCAGTAACTAATCTACCCTCTTTGAGCACCTATGGTCCAGAGACTTCCTGAGCAGAGAAACAGGTAGGTAAGAAAATGGATCTTTATGTTAATTTTATTTTATTTTTTCTGTTTACTTGGGTCGGAATCCAAATGCTGTAACCAATTCCATTTATGTATTTATCTGTTTTATAGATTTTTGGACCACCTGAAGCCTAAGATTTCTCTAGGTGGTATACCAAATTAAAAAAACAAAACAAAATAATATATAATTACAAACACTACTATTGTGGTGCTGATGACTCAACACAAATACCCTTAAGGATTATTTGTATGCCTTGAACATCAGCCACTCTGTGCCTGGAGACATGCATCAAACTAAGCTTTGTGAATTTAACCATGATCTATTAAAATTATAGTTGGTTGGCTTTGCCCAACATGCAGAGCCGAGCTAAGCCAAACAAACAATTATGGCTTAAAAAGGTAGGCAAACAAAAACTGAGTTGCAATCCAGACCCATCTATCTGAGATGTTTCACAAGCTGTTTATGATATGACATTGATGTCTGCTTTTTTAAAAAGGAAATAAAAATAATACCAGATGAATCCAGGTTTCTGATTTGACAAGAGTAATTTTTGGCCCCCAGCTGTTGTCATGTCTAATAAATACATTAAAAAAATAAAATAGACATTAGCGTGCAATTCAAAATGAACTTTCTATGTAGAAAGATTAAGTAAACACAATTTAATTTACTTAGAGTAAAATGTGTGTAGGAATTTGCTGCAAATAGACACGGAAGGGCACTACTTTTAAAAGCTCCAACTTTAGAGTTATATCTCTCTGAAATAAAGAAAATCAGATTTGCCATGTATCAGAATGTGAGCCCATGTAAACTGAGAAATAGATTGGAAAAGGAAAAGAATGAAATGATAGAAAATGGTGTGAACATGGGTCATGTAAAGATATGAAGCAATCATCTGGATATTATATCAGTAAACTTAAGAGAGGGATAAAGCTGCATTTATAGGTTAGAATACCTAAAATAATCCAATTTTATTAGAGAGAAGTTTTAAAATAATAAAACCTCTGTTTTAACAAAAAATATCCTGAGGAATACTTCACTGTGTGCAATTATGAGAGAGCTTAATCTGGGGCATTTAATGGTCTTTATCATTCTGAACTAAACATTAAGCGGGTGCTTAATTAGATCACCAGCACATAATACATGACACCCAGCAGGTGACAACCAGATAGCGTGATCCATCAGGACTAGTCTTGTGTTTTGCTTCTTATCTAGGGTTGCAGAAATGAGGATTCTCAAGAACCTGGCAAACTGTAATAATTTGTACATTTGGCCTTGTGAGTCATATGTCTAAGCCTGTGGTAATCAAAGGGAATATTCAGAAGGCACATTCAAATAAAAGTTAGGAACATCTTAAATTAGTGGACTGTTCAGAATTATAATTCCACAATCCCAAGATGAAATCTTATTAAATTTCAAGAAAAAGGTCCTAAAACAGAAGCTGAGTGATAGAAAGCTTGGGTTTCCTTTTCTATGGTACCAACTCTGATCTCCTCTGCAGATTGTGAGCCGGTGTTGTGTCTCAATGTGTGAAATTTTCACTGACTTTTTTTCTGTGTCTCAACCACCCAACATGAAATGCCACTGAATATTCATGGGGCTTGTTTTTATACCACCAGTTTTGGATTTCTTCCCTCCTAAATATTGTTATCGGGGTACCTAGTAGACACCATGCGAGGTGACAAGAAGCATTGGATTGTTTACCCCCCTTTTTGTAGCATTAGGTGCTGGTAATTTTTTTTGAAGACAATGAACTGTTTGTTCCCACCAAGAACTTGCAGTAATACAGTATGATACTTTTAGATTGATGATTTCTTGCAATAATTTATTATTTACTTTATTTTAGTACTTGCAAACTATAAGTAGAAAAAATTGGTATATTTTGTGCGCTTCGGTCGTTGTCTTTCCAAATGCCTGTTGCTGTGTGACTCTTGGAAGGTTTAATATAAATCATATCCTTATCAGAACCAGGCACTTATCATGCTGAAATCAGAACAAATACTTGAAGGTTGGAACTGTGATGCATGGGGCTTTAGTTATCAGGAACTGGAATACGAAACTAAGAACAAAGATCCACAAAAATGGTTTCTTAGTCAAGACTTACATAGCAATCCACATGGTTTATTCTGTATAATCACCACTGCATGTTTTCAATTATTTTATATACAGATAGTCCTCAATTCATGACTATTTGCCTAGTGATGATTCAAAGTTACGATGGCACTGAAAAAAATGACTTACAATCTGTCCTTGAAGTTATGAATATTGTACTACCGTCCAATCACATTACAATCATTTATATACATAACAACTTGCAAGTGATCACAATTTGTGACCTTCCCATCTGGCTTCTGACAAGCAAAGTCAGTGGGGATGCCAGAGTCACTTAATGACCACATGATTTGCTGAATGACCATGTGATTCTCTTAAAGAGCATAGTAAAAATGGTCATAAAAGACTTGCTTAATGGTCACATGAAGACTTGCTTAATGGCCACGTGTCTTAGTGACCAAAATTCTGCTCCCAGTTGTGGCCATAAGTCAAGAACGCAGCAGCATTATAACACAATTATATGTTATAGGTACAATTGTTATACATGAGCCCTCCGGCTTTCCTTTTTGTAAAGTAAAAAGAAAAGAAAATAAGGGAAGAGATAGGATTGTTAACATACCTGTACAAGGGACTACAATTGAGCAGGATGTGACACCACTCACAGTAACAAGTGTGTGTCAGGAATTCTAAAACCTTTTAATGGGCTTATATGTTTTTTTCTTACAATGGATATGTTACTTCAGACTTTAGAACAAAGTATTAAATGAACACCTTTCTAGAAATATAACATTGCAAATCACTTGCATTATTAATCTTCCAATGTCTGAAATACATACATATGGAAAGCTAATTTTTGAAATCCTATTATTTAGTCTGCTCATTTGTAATTTGCCAAAAACAGCCTTGAGAATCATTCCATTAAGGAGACTATATTGATTTTACTACATTATACAAAGCAGGATAAATCTCAGCATCATTTTAAAATACGCTAGATTTGAAATAACCCCTATGAGTTATTATATGGTAAAGATTTACTGTTTGTAAGTTTGTGATAGTTCTTTTTTTAAATAATTCATAGAGTACTTTGAAGTCTGTATTCTTAGGGGTATACTTGAAGTCCAAATAGGAGTTCTCAGATTTTATGGTGCCAAGATCCCATAATGCATGAATAAAGCTGTCAGTTTGCACTCTGACATGACTTCCACATTTCCTGGACAAGCCAACTGAGTGTCTGCTGAAATGGACTACATTACCTGAAAATCTATCCTTGATATTGTTAGCTATTAAGATGCCGAAGAGACTCTTTGCCATAACAAATGAACATGATTACCCTTCTGGGAAGTATTTAAATATTCAACATAGTTACATATAATATGCTGTTCTATTTCTTAAAACAATCCTGCAAAGTAGACCAACATTCTCCTGAAAGAGAAGTTGAGGCTGAAGTTCATAGCAGAGGGTAAGATTGAACTGAGGCTGTCTGATCAGTTTCAGCTTTTTACAGATTATATTTTGGGGGATACAAGCTCTAGAGCTCTGTGTCCAGAAAATAATGTTGTTGACTTGAACCTGGCAGAAAGCTCATAGTTGGTAATGCTATTCCTTGACTGCTCACGATAGGCTAAAGATGGTAAAGAACTTGCAACCATTGAAATATGCTGTAACTCCTTTTTGATTTACAGCCTTCTTAGGTCCTTATAGAATTCTGTCATGAGAACACTCTAGCATTTATCCTTTGACACTTGAGATAGAGATTTTGGGGCAGCAAAAGCTGTATGAAATCATGGACATCTATAGGACATCATTCTGAATATTTAAAAGTTGGAGACAAGGTATTTCACACTTGGAAGGTTTCCATCAAGAGGATACATCTCCAGGTTCCAGCCACTTCAGCTTAATGGAGGCCCCAGAGAAGCCCCTTCTGGAATGAACACATAGCCTGGGTAATTCTAATTGGAAGAGAAGGTCCTGCAAATGTAGAGGTATCAATCCATTTAATGCTTTAAAGGTTAAAACCAAAAGGTCAGGTTAGACCAGGAAACCTATTGCTAATCAGTTCAGTGGCTACAGTATGGATGTTCTTGTTATCAGTTAGGACACTGAATTTTGAACCAGATGCAGGTTCTGGATCTTCTTCAAGCGCAGCTAAATTTAAGCATGTTACAGTAATCTAAACATTGGGCAATGGGTGCATGAGTCACCATAGCAAAGGTGTCCCGAATCAGAAAGGCCTGCAACCGGTGTCCCACCTAATCAAGCAGGAGCTATGAATCCAGGAGAACCTCAGGGTCAGGGACCGCCTCTTACCATCTGAAGCCAACTTTGAGAATGGAATTAAACCAGCTAGATGACCCACAAACAGAAACTCCATCCTGCAGAAATGTAATTTGAATTTGTTTTAACTCATTCTTCTTAACCTAGGTACTAGGTCAAGGCCTCGACAGCATCCCTGGCCTGACCTAGATGGTAATGTTCAACTGAGCAGCATCAGCATACAGATGATAATCACATCTCCAAATGATTTCATGTAGGTATGCAAAAGTATGAAGGGAGAGACTAATCCTCAAACATTAGCAAATATTCTCAATGTTTCAAAACTGTTCCCCAAAAGGCAACAGATGATGTCCAGTATTAATTTAAAACAATCCCAGATGATATTGCAAGATCTTGCCCAAGAGGTTCTAACTCTGAGCAAGTTTGTGCAATTATATCTGTAAAGCATCTTACAAAAGTGACATAGCAGCCCTGGCAATTTATCATACCAAAAAGTAGGTAACGTTAGAGGAGCTGCTGGATGCAACTTTGTATATATAATAAGAGGGAGAAATAAGCATGTGTTGCCAATTTTACCATCATGAAATAGTCCTGTACTATAACCATAGAGAGTATAGAGAATGGCCTTGACAAAGAGAAGGAAGATCTGTTACCAAGACAATGAAGAGATAAATATAACTTAAGTCCATATGAGAATAGAAATTTATAAAAACACTTGACAAATGCCCCCCAGTTCACATAAAGATAAAAGAAGGGAAGGGAAGCACATTCATACTTACAAGTTTCTGTTATTGCAGCCATTCTAATAAAGTAGTTGTCAACCTACACAGTATCTGTGATCTGGTGTATTTTGTAGGGCTGACAGTAATCACAATCAATTTCATTCATTCTGGTTTGTCACTGTTGCTCTTGGTTCATCTTAAATCATTCATTTCTGGAGCTCCTCAGAAAGCCAAGCAGCACCATTGGGATCCACAGTCCTGAAGATGCTGCTTGGGGGCAATCTCATCTAGTACTCCAGGCATCCATGAATTCCAGAGAACAACCAGGCATGCCACATTCCTGCCCACCCCTAGCTAAGAAATCCCCAAATGCTCTTAGGAAACCATCTGGAATATTGAGCCAAAAATAGATTAGCTAGTTGATAAAGCGCAAGGCGACTTTCTCTTGATAGAATATTTCATAAAATTCCATAGAGCATTGCAGCTGTGGTTTTATATATATAATTAACAAGGAAGGTAAATATTCTTGTCTTGCAGTGTGTTGAACAGATAATAGGTTTCCGATGATGAGACAGAATGAGCAACAAGGAGTTGACAAAGTCCATAGAGCAGTAGTATGGTGGTATTTATACAGAACCCACAAGATTTCACACACACACACACCCAAAAAAAACAACCATCACAATTCCACATTGCTGTTGAAAGTAAAACAAACATTGTTTATATATGCCTAATGCCCAAAATGGATTTGTATAGCCTGGATAAAATCATTTCTAATATACTACATAGGACCACTCGTTTTCTGTACAAATTTCAGGTCATTCATATTTGTGTGTGTTTGTATATACACACATATACATACACACTGTATATATATCTCCACCCTTGGCCAACCAAGTAAAGCTGTCCTAGTGGTGGCCCAGTGCCTGAGGGCTATAGGACCCTGGATGGGGAGGAACCAACTCTGCCTCAACCATAACAAGATAGAGTGACATTGGGTTTTTGGTCCCACTGATTCTGGTGAAGCATCAACTTTGACTGTGACGAGATACCACTATTCCAGACAGAGCTGGTGTGAAATCTGGGGGTTCTCCTGGACTCACAGCTTCTGCTCAAGGAAGAAGTAATAATTGTGCCGAAGGTGGTCTTCACACAGATTTATCTTGTGTAGCAGTTGCTCCTATTCTTGAACTGGAAGACCTTGTTATGGTTGCTCATACTCTGGACCCTTCCTGCAACATGCCCTATGTCCTTGAAGACCATCCAGAAATGGCAACTGCTTCAGAATGTGCAGTTCAGAGCATTCCATGATTTGCTCTTATTACACTGCTGCTGGGTGAGCTGCCCTGAGCTGCCAGTCTAATTCAGGATGTAATTTAAGATACTGGTTATCCCTTTTAAAGCCCTGAATGGCAAAGGACCATTATTTGTGGGTTGCCTCACCCAGAGGACATCTACTTGGTAGGTATTTCCACCAGGTAGGGTGGATGCACTCCAGGTCCCTTCCCTTAAATGTCGTATCATAGGACCTAAGAAATGCACTTTTTCCTTGGCAACCCCTGTCCTATGGAATATTCCCCCCCCCGAGATCCAGCAGGATCTGTTTCTGGTTTTCTAGAAGTTCTTGAAGAGCTGGCTCTTCCTGCAAGTATTGGAGCAGAGGGAGGCAGGAGTCCAGTACAGCTGAATGTGAATGAATGGAGGGGGGGGGGAGGGATTTGTCTCTGGGATTTTTGTTTTGTTTTATAGTTTAATTGATGTTCTGTGAGCTGCCCAATATTACGGTATGTCAATGGGCAGCCATATGTCTTTTAAATAAACAAAATAGATAAGTCTTATAAACGTAAAATGCATGGATTGACTTTGGTGAGTCATCTGTCTCATATAAGATGCTCCAATTTCTTGAGTGCCCGGAATGAAAACAGACAGGGGAAAAAAAATGCTAACTATGTGAGCAAAGTTACAAGAGGACTTGGCTGATATTCTAAGGATTTTCAACCTGCTTCTCGTGGCCTATTATATTCTCTTGGGCATAATCTTTTTTGATATGGATATTGATCCTACATACAAAGGTTTATTTGAAAAGTCAAACTAGATGTTACAGTTAATTTGCATTTGCCCATCTGGAACAACATAAATGCCATTCATAAAGTTTCTTTCTACTACGCAGTATCAGGTTTAAGAGAAAGCTCTACAAGATGGAGCCTACAATCAAGGCTTTTTAAAATCTCTGCTAAAATGGGTATGAACTTTAATTCCTTTTTTTTAAAATTAAAAAAAGTTTATTCATCAAGCTGCAAGAGATTTTGCCATTCCCTATATTTTTAGAATTCAGAACTGGGGTAATTAGGATTATTGTCAGTCTTTATTGTGGCCATTGACCACGTTTGAGCATGGTTCTATGGCAAAGGATATAGAATTCAAGAAGGAAATAAAAGATTTTAAGCAAATTTCAGAGAACAAAGGAAAATCAAATACTATAATTCAAAAGAGGATCTAAAATACTTAAATGAAATAAAATTATAGAATTACTTAACTGTTTAATTAAGATATTTCTAGGTTACTAAAATGCTGAGAGTAGCAGCTGAAAGATTAAAATTGTAAAGACTTAACCCTAGATAAAATGATAAAAGATGAAGTATACATAAAGGTGTTTAATGTTCTTCACAGTATATTTCAAGAAGGTAAAACTATACCATGCAATGATTATATGATTCTAAGACAAATTGCAACAGTAACAGAGCAAAATTGCTCAACTTTCTAGACATTGTTGTTGATTTAGTGACTAAAAAACAGAAAGTCTTTAGCTTTCCCCATTATTTTTATTGCCCTATTTCTTTTTCCTGATCTAAATGAGAGCAATAAGCTTCTCAGAGTTTCAAATGAAGCATATTTTATTGGGTCATATTTTTATAAAATCTGTTGGCTATGCTGAGGAATGCCTTGGGATTTCCTTTTTTAAACCAATCAACCTGTTTTCCTTGTGTCGATTCTACTGGACCCTAAAGACTATAGGTAGCAGGGTTCCCACTTCAACCAGGTGCGAGGATGGGTTTACTGGCATTCGTTCAAATAATGTATTGGTAGCACTTGTCAGTACATTGTTGTGTGTAACAAGTCATGAAACCTATGTAACTACTGCTATAGATACAATGAACATTAAACCTACATTATTTTCCTACTTGTTCACTGCATTCATCCTGTAGACTTATGCAAACACTGTATCACACTTCGTGTTTCCATGTTTTTGTCCGATAGTCTTCAGCCAAATATACAAGCTCTTTTTCTAATACAGGTACTCTTTGACTTATTGACCATTTTTTTCAGTGACCCATTCTGTTTAGTGACTGTTTTTCATACTTAACAACTATTGCAGCATCCCCATGGTCACTTGATCAAAATTTGGATGCTTGGCAGCTGACTCATATTTATGACAGTTGCAGTATCCCAGGGTCATGTGATCACTTTGGTGACAGGCTGACAGTCAAAATCAATGGGAAAGCCAGATTCACTTTAACAGCCATGTTACTAACTAATAACTAGAGTGATTCACTTAACAACAGTGGCAGGAAATGTCATCAAATGGGGCAAAACCCACTTAACAGCTGTCTCACTTACCAACAGAAGTTTTGGGTTCAATTGTGGTCGTACATCGGGGACTATCTGTATTAAAGATAAAACATATGAAGATTTTTACAAGAATCTGGACAGGCAGGGAGGCGGCCTTGTAAATCTTATCCTATCATTTATCCCACTTTAGCTGTACGTATCTCAGAAGTGAAATGTGCATTTTTTTTTATTACAGCAGCAACAGCAATGGAGCAACCTATATAGACAATCATTTCGGTCAGTCGAAAGAGCTTTTCATCAATAGTAAATTGTAACTGCTTGTTCAGTATTAAGCAGGAACACTTCCTAATATTATGGAAAAGATGGGAACCTTGATTGTCCCAAGCTATAATGAGGTCAGTGTCTATGAGGTCGGAGTATGAGCCCACCTAATAATAACCACTATGTATGGAAAATTGTAACTTGGAATTTAAGAGGAGGAGTAAAAGGGAAAGAACATTAATTTATGAGTCAGATAAAAGCTGTGGAAATGCTGTGTTCCTATGAAACTAAGAGAAAATAGCAAGGTGCTACATGAAGAAAGTCTGATCTTACAGAATGGAGTTGATGAATATACGAATGGAAATAAAATGGGAGATTCAGTTAGGAGTGAAACAGTTAAAATTGTTCCTTAAATTATGAATTGATGTCATCCAGATTGATGTAGAGGCACGTGGAGGTAGAAATTCAGAAACTGATAATGGACTGTTTTGCTCCAATGAATAATGATAAGAATTGAGTTTTTAGGGGGGGGAAATGTGCAACATTCTAAATTAATGCAGTCCAGTGGAAAACATTATTCTACTAGGTGACAAGAATGGATGGGTAGGAATAAAATGAGAGAGGGGGAAAAAAAAAGCGACTGGGCCACTGAGAGACAAAAAATGAATGAGAAGGGTAATTGGTATGAATCTGTTTAGAAAAAGTTTTGCTTAGAGCAAAAATAACTATATGTGCAGCATCAGCACAATGTTTTACTTGGTTCCGGTGTTTCTGATGATAGTCTGCAACAGATGCATCACTAACATTCATTTGAGAACAGTGACAGGAAGCTTCATATAAATGTCGTGAGAAAGACGCTACTCTGCAGGTGTCTTCTTTGAAGCCAAGAGCAGAGTCGAACAATATGCCATTGAAGTCTTAGGTAATTCCTTTTTTTTTTTCATTTTCTCCCTTTACCGTGTGCAGCCTGCATTATTTTTCCCCCCTAAAACTGCACTTATTTCTGTTATTGTTGGGTCAGTAAAGGAAAGCATAAATATGTTGAATACCACAAGACTGAAAATAAAGTTGAAATAAGGTACCATGGTTAGGCATTATCATGAACACTTCCTTAGGAGATTCTAAATGAACACAAATTTCTTGCAGTGCATTGGCAATGACATCAGCTCAAATATGTGCAACAATCCTGTGCAACAATCCTGGCTCCAGGGAGAAGAAGAATAATCAATGTCTATTTATACACATGGGGCCAACTCTGACAAGGCTGAGATGGTAGTAGAAGAGAGCACAATAGCTGATTATCATGCAATTATTGAGTTTGTGGAAAAGGAACACAGCTTTTGATTCACATCTGAATCCATCTTTAGCCAGTAAAACCTAGCATATAAAACTTGTTTGGTACATTTCATAAACTGATTTTATTGAATTTGCTCACTTTAAATTCATAACAACCCTGTCACTCTGTAACAGGAGGTCATCATGCATAAAAGGTGCACCAGCAATATATTTAAATGGTCACAGAAGGGAAAGGATCACTTGCAGACATCTGTTGGATTCAAAATCTTGAGAATTAAGTGTCCTGCTGAGAAACAGGTTAAGAGTTTTTTTAATGATAGTACCACACAATCCAGCATAGATAACCAACAAATTTAAAAACATACTCTTTCAGCAATGAATTTGATCCCAATTCAGCTAATGGAAGATACAATAAAGAATAAGGTACAGAAATTTTCCAGAAATATTGAATAACCAAATCATAAGATTGCAAATTCCAAATGAGATGCTAAATGCAAGATGTCAAAATAATTCTTTCATATACTTGAAGCATGTGCATGAGTGGTTTGTCATCCATCAATGACACAAATGATAATAATTTGATAGCCACAGATAACTAAAAAAGAATGCAGCAAATCCAGATTCTCAATAACTAAGATCTTCAGAATAGTCTTCATTGGGTCAAGTTTAATTCTTTCAACTGGAACAACATGTCCTAATATAAAGAATCTGTTCAAGGACATGCTTTTGTATAGTTCAGTTATCTTTTAGGACACGGGTGTTAAACTCGCCACGTGACATGTCGCGATGTATCGTGACTTTTTTCGCATTTCCGGAGCTGGGGTGGGCACGGCCTCCGCATGATGCAATTGGCCCGCAGGCCAGCAGTTTGACACCCCTGTTTTAGAGTATCTCCCATTAGTCTATTATAGAACTCTTCAAGAGTTGCCACATAAATAACATCAATATCCATATTATAGTCAATACTAAAAAGACCTTGTAGGATAAAGTCCATCACCTTCTGATAAACCTTGGGGGCACTTGAATGTCCGATGAAAATGTACAGAATCTATAACAATCAATATATGTTTTGTCAAACGGTGAGATTCTGATATGAATTCTACTTGCCCTTCAATGATATCTAATTTAGAAGAATTCATGCATCTTTCACAGCATGCAAAATATTATTTATTGTTGGTACAGGATGATGCTCTTGTACCATAATCTTGTTAACCACCCTCAAGATCCATAGGTTTCATTACAGTAGTATCCTTCTTTGTTAACATATTGGCTATATTCATATCTCCATGTCCTTCTTCATGCCATTCTCCAACATTTTGTCTAAGAGAGCATTCACAGCTTTCTACCACAGCATATAAGTATATTGTGGAAATGGCACAGTGTACACTAGTAATCCATTTTAACCTTGTGGTAGTATTGAGTAAATTGTCCCAGCCCTTTAAAATAAGAAGTATTCCACCAGTCAGTCCATCTGACAGATAAAATGAGCAATGATTTCAGTATCATGGTTCACACAGTTTCTTTTCTGGAAAATATAGAGGTTTAAGGTAGATTTTGAGATCATCTGTCAGCATGGTTGAAGTGTCTGCAGTACACTGACGATACGCAATCTATATTTCCATTCCTGGTGACCCAAGTGATGCCATGGCTGTCCTCTTGCAGTGCCTGAGGGCTGTAAGGGCCTGGATGGAGGACAGCAGGCTTTGACTGAACCCTGGCAAGATTAAATGGTTTTGAGAACATGGGACCCCAAGATCGGGACTTTGTCATAGCTGTCTCTGGATGGGGTGGCATTACCCCAGGCAGATCCAGTCTGCAACTTGAGGGTTCTCTTGGACTTCTGACTCCTGCTTGAAGAGCAGGTGACACTCATGGCTAGGAGAGCCTTTGCACAACTTTGGATTGTGCACTAGTTGTGTTTGTTGCCTCCAAGGTTACATCTTCACAAAATATTTTGTGAGTATTTTTTCTCAGCATTTGATCTCAAATCTAAATTTCCATATTCACATGATTTATCTAATTTCCTAAGTGCATTACCATATGAATGTACAGATAAATTAAATGCTTGCATTGCATGATGAATTTAAACCACTGGATTGATATAAACTGCTTAAATTGTGCATGGGGTGAAATATTTATTCAAGCAATTTCTGTTTGTGAAAAGGACAGCAGTGTAGCCTTTTGAATAGCATGTTTTTTTTCTTTGTCCAGATTGATAGTAATTTCACTGAGTGTAAAAATGCCCATTCTGTATTCATCTTCTAAGGCTGGGAAGCCTCAACATCAGAGTGAGCTATGCTGAAGTGATAAAATTACCATGTTTAACTTCACCGCCAACTTTTGAAGTTCTTTCTTAGAAGGATTTTCATTACCAATTTCAGAGGAAGCAGTAACTTAAAACATTTTCTTATATAACAGTTTTAAACATGGTAATTTCCCAACTCTCCATTTTGTCTCTCCTGTCTCCTAAGGCATTCTTCTTCCTGTTTGCCACAATGTCTCCTGGGAATTGTAGCGCTACACTGGAGGAAGTATAAAAAGGATGCTTCTTGAAATAAAGATTAGGCTGTGGAGGAGGAAAAACACATATAAGAGGATGATTGCTGCAAAAAGTGATGAGGGAAAGATACCATAAATGTGAAGGGAGGGAAAAAGGTAACTGCAAAAAATATAGTAAGAGAGAGCAAGACATAGCTAAGATTAAAAGAAAGAATATGCAGAACAATTTTGATGCCAATAAAATATTGTTTTGGAAGTAGGTAAAAGAGCTAAAGAAAGAATAAATAGCACTAAAAATGAAAGTGATGAAGGGATTTGAGATGAAACTGAAATGCAGGAATGGCTTTAAGGAGTATTTTGGAGATTTATATGGAAATGATAGTGATATGTCGAGTGGAATTGAAATGACTACTATAAATGATAGTGTCTAAAAAGATTGATGGAAAGGAATTCCTGATCATTGTGAGAATGTTGAAAAATGGTATATCTGCAGATGCTATAACTGGAAAATTATTAAAATATGGATGCAGACTGTTGGTGGTGTGATTGTGCAGATTGTTTAAAATGTGTAAAGTTTGCATCGGTGCCTGATGATTGAAATGCTATCATTTCCCATTACAAAGGGAAAGGTAGAAAGATTGAATTAAACTTGTATAATTTTTATGTGTTCCTGGGAAGGTGGTAGGCAGAGTCTTGAATGAAAGTTTGCAGTAGATTACAAGAAGCCAAACGTAGGAAGTTCAGTGTGGCTTTATGCAGCCCAGCGAGTCTGCAAGCCAGATTTTTGCTTTTTGGCAGGTCATGGAGAAGTATATTTTATTTCTATCCAAAAAAAGTATGATAAAATTAATAGGCTTGAATTATGCAGTGTTTTGTATAAACATGAAGTTGATGTCTGATTATTATTTATTTATTTGATTTTTTTCCATTTTTTTTTGGAAAATAATCCAGGTACTTCAACATTAACAGGGGAGTAAATAGCAGTGTGTAATGTCCCCTTCAATGTTTTTATGCACAAATCTTTAAGGGATTATTGTGACAATTGAGGTTGGTTGGGTATGTGAATGTCCATGCACTTTTGTATATGTTGTGCAGTTGGTAGAGAATCTGGATGATAAATGGCAAATATTAGGTAAATTCTATGATGCAATGATGGATTTGACAGGGAAACCCTTGTGAATAATCAAATGTTATAAATGAATGGTGAAAAACTAGAGTAAATAGGTGAATTTGTTTAGTAAAGATAGGAATGTCAATGGACAAATGTCAAAATGCAAATGCTGGCTGAAAGATAATGTGTACTACTTGAGTCTATTGCAAGGAAAGACTGTTGAAAGAAATGGCTGCATATAAGAGTGTGCTTTTATTTATTTCTTAAGAGTTATACCCTGCCTTTCATTTTGGAGCGTCATCCCTAGCACTTCCTTTTATGATTTCTCTCCCCCCCAACAACAATCCTGTGAGGTAGGCTGGATAACTGGTTCAAAACCACCCACCAAGTTTTTGTGGTTAAGGATTGTCAGGGAATTGAGCAGCCGGTATCCAAATGAAGTCAGAAACGCTGACACAAACTTGTAGTTTTATATAAATAAATATATTTTACATCAATATGTACATCAAACAAGATAGTCAGGCAAACAGGAGCATTATGAGGGTAAATCATTAGGTAAATCACAGAGCACACAGGGCACAGAAGAAAAAGGTGGGATAAAAGGGAAATTCCCTCTTCACACTCACAGCGACCAATCACAGCGCAGGAGTCGACACTCTTCAACCAATCAACCACAACTCTGCGTTGATTGCACCAGCTACTAAATTTAAATATCTTAACAAGGACAAACTTGTGCTTGGGCCTCCCTGGTTCTACTCCAACACCTCTATCTGTACACCACAAGGGGTTCCTTAATGTAAACTTCACTTCCTAAAATTATCTGTGAGTAACTGGTTCCTCAGGCTGGACCTACTTCTTACAAATTCTGGCAATCGGTTACGGTATGAGGAGGAATTGGCTTTTCTAGAGGTGTTAGCAAAAAAGGTACTTGCTGCAGAGGAGAAAAAAATAACCCCCCCAACACTATTTTTCATATCTTAGCTTTGGAGGAATAGTTTATTAGTTAGTCATTAATGTGATGTTCTTGCCAGCAGATATTTTAAATCAAATTCAGTTTATTCGTTGTGGAAAAGGGAAAGAGGAAGGAAAAAAAGAAAGAATGTGTCTTAATGAATTTAGGAATACAGTGTTCTTAAAATGCTTGATTGCCCTTAGCAATAAGCAAGAGTAATCTCTTACGAAAAAAACAGCAATACATGAAACTTTCATTAGTGGGTCACTTGATATATAAATGTGTTAAGATGTAAAAATAATACTGATAATAGTTCCTATTGGCTTGAAAACAGCTTCCTGGTTGAACAGGTGTCTGAGATCTTTTGGGGAAAATAGTGGGAAACTTATGTATTCAGCTTCCTGTTCTATAGCTGTGAAAAATTACTGACTCATAAGCAGCCAGTTGTTCTTTTTTAGTTCCCAAGATTTTGAAGTCTCTAAATTTTTCATTAGATGTTTATTTTGCAGCTTTTGAGGTATATAAAATATAGAGCACCAGTTTAAAAAAAACATAAAATGTTTACATATTATGCTGTGATTGTTATGCTGATGGGATTTGGAGAGTTCTGCTTGTTCCAGAATCCTGTATGAAAAGAAAGGAGGGACAAAAATGCTAAGAATGTAGAGAAAAGGTAAGAAAGTAGAGAGGAAGCCCTATGATTGTCTGCCATTTTGGTGCTCTTTTGTTAAAACCAAGAGAGCTAAAGGTTAAGGTAGCCATGATCCTGAGTATAGTATATTTGAAAGCCTAGTTCATTTTTTTGTCCTTTTTCCAAGCACAGAATCCCTTATGATAACAGAACAGAATCTTGAGGTGGTTTCATAACAATAGGAGAGCGACAAAGAGAAATTCAAGGCTACTCCAAGATCTTTCTACTTGTTTTTCTAGCCATAGTTTCAGAAAGGGTTTTCATAACAGTTTAAGTATGGTTTATGTGAACTGTGGGTTTTTGGGTAAACAGGGTTGGTTAGCTCAATACATTGGTTAAGGCATGCTTTGTAAGCCAGAGCATTTGCATTTACATAATATGCTAAGCCAAAATCAAAACCCAGTTATGGTTTAACACGATGCATATGAAAAAGGCAAAGAACAGCGCAGCACCTGTAAGTTCAATCCAGATCAATTCCCACACTCGGGGTTTGAATTTTTTTTTATACAAAACTGCACACAGATCTCATAAAAAGTTCATGCAACAGTTTATTTCATTTTCATTCTTCTTTTCCTTCAAAAGCATTCACTGGAAATGCACAGGGTTCTTTTTCCTATTTTATTCTTACAACTTGATGCAGCAGGTTAGACACAGAAGTGGTAACTGGCCTGTGTTCATTCAATGAGTTCTACCACTCAAGAGTGTATATTTGCTGAATTTGAGTTAGCTTCATCCTGTTACAGCAGTTTGTTTTGATGGTTTTCTGAAGAAGAATCCAAAAAAGGAGTTTTCTGAAATAAAGAGTTTCTTTTACATAGAGGTGTGTGAAACACACATTTCTTCATGCTCTTAAAGCAATAAAGATATTTTTTTTCTGGTAAAATAGAATAGAATAGAGCTGGAAGGTACCTTGGAGGTCTTCTAGTCCAGCCCCCTGCTCAAGCAGGAGAACCTATACCGTCTCAGACACGTGAATGTCTAGCCTCTTCTTAAAAACCTCCAGTGATGGAGCGCCCACAATTTCTGGGGGTAAGCTGTTCCACTGGTTGATTGTCCTCACTGTCAGGAAGTTTCTCCTTAATTCCAGGTTGCTTCTCTCTTTGATCAGTTTCCAACCATTGTTTCTCGTCCTTCCCTCTGGTGCTTTGGTGAGCAACCTGGCCCCCTCTGCCTTGTGGCAGCCCCTCAGATACTGGAACACTGCTATAATGCCTCCCCTATTTCTTCTTTTCTTTAGACTAGCCAAACCCAAGTCCCATAGCCGTTCTTCATATGTTTTAGTCTCCAGGCCTTTGATCATCTTAGTTGCTCTTCTCTGAATTTTTTCCAAACTCTCAACATCTTTTTTGTGATATGTTATTCCAGGTGTGGTCTTACTAGAGTTTTATAAAGTAGTACTAATACTTTGCGTGATCTTGATTCTATGCCTCTGTTTATACAACCCAGGATTGTATTAGCTTTTTTGGTTGCTGCTGCCCACTGCTCGTTCATAGTCAAATGAAATGAAATATTTCACTCTCTTTATATAATACAATAATTTCTAGATGAAAACTGATCTTATATAATAAGGCTTATTGAAATGTATCTGATGTTAAATTAGAAATAGGAAAAATACATTTTCTGTTGTGTACAGTAGTTCAGAAATAAAGTTCTAAATCTTGAGGTCTGCTTGTAAACCTAGAGTTTCTTGGTCAAGATTCAAGTGCTGAATAATTTATTGTGAGTAGAAGCTGGATACTAGTCACTTTCAAATCACTGAGAACCATACAGACCACTTGAAGTTAGTGTGGGTTTTAAAACACATTAATTGATTCCTATCTGCACAGCCAATATTTTATTTCTGGTATAAGAAGAATTTTACATCATAAAATTATTACAATATCCCAAAAGTAAAGGCACAGCTTTGAAATCTGAGACACTAGGAGAAATAGTAGTCTCTGGAGCCATCTGCTGGGCATGTGGTAGAATGGAAGGCAATGAATAAATTAGATATACGCCTTACTTCTTTGCTATCCTACATAATGTTGACGGAAGTGTCTCCATTCCAGAAGGTGCCTCTGATTTATGTCTTGAAAGAGTTTCTTCTGATCATTATCATGTAAATGTGAACACAACAGTTATGTTTTTTAAATTGGAATTGAAAGGACAAAGAAAAAGGTTGAAAAGAAAATGCAAGTCAGCACCTATGTACTTTCACACACAAAAATTCATGCTTAGATTTAATCCTCATGCTTAAATGGAACTGGACATCTGCTACCAGTTGTAAAGTTCCATGGTGGTCGGATTTTTTATATTTTCTTACTCTAGATTCTCAGGCAGACAAGAGAACCATTGTAAATGTGGCGAGCTACAGATTACAGTTCTGTGTCTTGCAGAAAATTTCCTGTTGGCGCTCCTTATTATTTATTTTTTTTGTACTTTAACACAATCATATGTCTGTCTAAATGAACTGGATCAATGATGTTTGGGGAAATACAGGGTTTGTATTACTTTTATTAGCACTTCGCCTGTAAGAACTAATGGCAGATTCAAACAGAATTTTTAAATGTTACAAAAGTCTGTAATGATCACATTCCAAATGCCTGTGCTATTGAAAACCAAATTAAATCTCCTTTTTGGATTTCTGCTGCAATATACTGTATTATTTGGTTCATAAATTATATAAGGAATTGAATCTCGCTACACTTTTTTAATATGGCTTCAAGATGGTTGTTTTTCAGTTTTTGCAATAGAGGCTAGTGGAACCGTACCTCAGATGTACTAGTCTTTAAAGAAAATACATACCGTAATGAGAATAAGCATTAAGGAATTAAGCCAAATCTTATTGTCTACATTTTATGCTTAAATTTATTTATTATTGCTTGCATGGCATCTTTCTTTTTTATATAATTATTATTTTTATTAGTTTATGATATATAATACAGAAGTACAAAAGAAAATAGTAGGAAAATAGGGGAGGAAAAAGGGAAGGGAAAAGTGTGGGGGAAAAGGGGGAAAAAGAAAGAAAAGGTGTTGACTTCTGACTCCCTTTGGTGCAGTAGAATAAGATAATAACATCAAACCTCAACTTTTTACTGTTATATAATAATATAAACTAGCCATCTCTATAACAACAAACCTATCTAATCGGTAAAACCCAAAATCAAATTTCATTTTTTCCCCCACCTCAAGCACAAAATCCAGAAGCGGTTTACAAGTAGAAACAAAAGTAATTGTATTTTTTTCTTTAATCAAAGCAGTATTTATTGTTGCTTGCACAACATCTTTCATAATGAAAATGCTATGAGCAAAATGATAGCAAAGGGATAATTCTGACTCTCTTATTCCACAGTGAAAGAAACAGTTTGAAATGTTTTAGTGAACGTACAAAGTCAAGAAAAGTTCCTTCCATTTTGAATACTTTCCTTGCTACCCTTTTGTGCTGATATTTGCTTAAACTCTGAGATTATATGTATGGCAGAAAAACAGGAGTCTATTAAGATATTTTAACAAAACCTCTTTGTGCTAATCTCAAATCCATAAATATGCGCTGCATTTTTGATTGCTTAAATAGCTTCCTTAACAGAATGTAAAAGTGAAGCAGATAGTTCCATAAAATTCCATTTATTTATTTATTTATTTTTAAGATCAATTTGGCACTTGAATAACAATTACATTTGGCACACACAACTATCTCAGAGCAAATCATTTAATGAGTGATTTTGCCTTGATGCCCTTGTAATAAGAGTTTTGCTTTCTTTACAGAAGATTACACCAACAATTTGAAAGTTACAAAGAGCAAGTACGAAAAATAGGTGAGGAATCCCGTCGTCATCAAGGAGAACACAAAGATGATGCACCCACGTGTGGAATCTGTCACAAAACTAAGTTTGCTGATGGTTGTGGCCATTTATGCTCTTACTGCCGGACAAAGTTTTGTGCCAGATGCGGAGGCCGTGTTTCCCTACGATCAAACAATGTAAGTTTTCTATTGTGTCTAATGCATCATGACTGACTAGTACAATCTACTTATGTAGGCTTCTGTTTTGTTACATGGTTTTCTTTCTGTCTCTTTTCTACCTCTCTCCTTCAACCTCTTGTATTTCCTTTTATTTGTCCATACTCTATGTTTGTTTTTAAAATTCCTCACTCAGCATTTTTTGGGGCGTATGTGTGTTTTTCCTCTTTGGTCAATTTAATTATAGATTGAGCACAGAAGAAACACAGGAAGAGAAACAAAAATGTTCATCAGATGCTGGTTCTTTTCACCTAACAATGGCAAAAGAGCTTGTCTCACTATAATATATTGTAAATTTAGATGCTTTGTATACCTGCTTATAAACTACAATTAATATTTTAATTGCATCATTGTGCAAGATTTTAAAACTGTTTGGCTGATATTTCATCAGCTCTAGCTTTGCTCTTAATTATATTTTCTAGGGCTGTTTAACTTAACTTTGCAGAATGTCTGGCTCTACTTCAGTGGTCTACATACTTACTGACACTACATCTTTTTGGTACAATTCTTTTGTAATTCATTGTTTAGCAAACAAAAGCACAAACCTGATCAGATATATTTAACAATATCAATCAATGCTTCATATCTGCATATTGTTCAATGTCTCCATATTTTTAACAATATCCATCAGTGTTACATTTCAATGACACTTATTTGCATATTTTTAACAATATTAGTCAATGCTGCAAATCTGCATGTTCAATGGAGATAATTCATTTAATTTAGCCAATAAATATTGAGTCATTGTTTAACATTTCACAGTTAGTGTTCTGGAGTGAGTTTGCATTTCTGATACAAAAGAAATAAGAAGACAAAAAAAGATCTCTCTCTCTTTCTCTCTCTATTTTTCATCCAGCCTTTATTATTTTTATAAATAATATCAGGGATTCAAAGATCACAATATAAAGGGTTTTTTTCCCCAGACCTTTGAGTATAATAATAATAAATGCACTGAAAACCAGAATTGAAAAGACAGAACAGACAGCAAACACTGCCTCATCAATGAAGCTGAAGAAACAGTGGATCATCTGGTTAGCTACTGCAAGAAGATTTCACAGACTGATTACAAGCAATAGCATAACAAAGTAGCAACAATGGTGCATTGGAATATGTAAAATCCCACATGTATTTTTCTGCAAGCAAAAATTGATAGGACTACAAAATAGAGAAGTAATTGGAAATGATGCAATGTTCTGGGATTTTAGAATTCCAACAGATAATCACCAGCCATATAACATTCCAGACTTAACCATTGTTGATAAGAAAGACAAAAAAGTCTGGATAGTGGACATCATAGTACCTGGAGAAAGTGGAATAGAAGAGAAAAACTGGAGAAAATAACAAAATACAAAGACCTGAAAATGGAAGTAGAAACACTGGCAAAAGAAAATAAAGTTAGTCATAGTATTAGTAATAGTAATAGGCACCTTGGGTGCAATCCCAGAACAAGCGGAACACTGCTTGAACACAATTGGCATTGACAAAATCAGTCAATTGCGAAAGGCAGTTTTACTTGGAATAGTTTACACCCTTCAATGATACTTTTAACACCATCAAATATAAACATTGGGAAGGACTCGATACGTGGCTAAAAATGCCAAATTCAGTCTAATCATCTGGCTGACTGTGCAGCCAATCATAGTAATAAATTCTTGGACCTCCAATCAGGAGACAAAGCTCTAGTGATTAAAAAAAATCCTGACTGCATTTGAGTGAACTTTTAGTCTTCTCTTTTTTCACCATTAGTGTCTCATGGAACTCCATAAAGATCTCATAGAATCCCAAAGGTTCCATGGGCGGCACAGTTTTGAAAACTGCTCTAGATGACAATCTAAAAATTATTTTGTGGATAATTATACTTTATTTTTTCTGCTTAAATTAAAGGTTTAGGAACTTTATTTCTATTAAATTATTATGTGGAACAGCTTTTCACACTAATCCAATGCAGTGCAGATTACACTGAAACAAACAAGTCACACTAGAATTATCCTTAAACTATTTGAATGCTCCTTGTTCAACACCACTTATGTAGTCACAGTAACACCTTAACTTCTGAGATTAATAGTATATCATGTAGTCTGTTTCTCAGTATACCACAATGCACCACACACTCTGAATCGTGAGGAAAGAGATTTTACGAGGTTTCTAATCATGGCGAGTTGAATTTTACACGATTATAACAGGTTGAAAATGCAGACTAGAGGAAGTAGTGCAACATTTTTATTATATGTTGTTTTTTTATTATACATGCTTGGTTTTGTTTATAATTTATAATTTGTTTTATTATATGTGCTTTCACCTGCTGACTTATTTTATTGCTAGATGTGTTTTGCACAGGGAAGCTTGCTCATTGACTATTTAAAGGTACAGTGGTTTAATAAGTACACGGGAGCATGCTATCATTTCAGAAAGTTATGAATATCCATAACTATAAACTTTCCTCAGCTTCTCAGTGTTTTATCTCCTCCTTTCACTCAGTTATGGCATGTCTGTGATATTAAGCAACTTGGTCAGAACAGGTGTGGCTCTCAGCTAATGAGACATTTTCTTTATTCGTGTCAGAAGCATCTACAAACTATAGACATGCAACATTCAACACTGAGCAAGTAAAATAGGCATAAAATAGGTTATAAAAATATAGCACGTTTAAGAGTATGTTAAATATATAGGATTATATATTTCACCTAGTATTGGGCCACGTCAACAAGCATTTTCTTTCGCCAGCTTGAGGTCTTTCCCCGTATATGTTGAAGGACATCCTTGTTCATACAAAAGAAGGATTTCTAGAATGTTTCCAACGACTAGAGATTGTCTGCTCCATATTGCTACCTTTCTGTGCTGATACAAATATATGGATATGATCATAAAATGGAATATTCCTAGCAGGGAACATATTAAAACTAGGACAAATTTTTAGAAGTGAATTTAGAATGCTCTTAACTTTTTTAATCTGTGCCCGAAAAGTATTTCCAAATTACAACACCGTCAAAGGCATTTATTGCAGTTGCTGACTTTGATATGCTCTTAAATAGGTTTGCAACTTGACTCTTGATCAGCCTTCTGTATCCTGATGCCCATCGGATGAATTGGCCATCTGGCTGGGATTTGTGTGCAAACTAGTTTGGAAAAACTGCTATTAATTTTACCAACTTTTCAAATAGGAAAGCAGATTTTTTTTACCTCAGCCACTATGAATAAAAAATCCTACCTGGAAATCAGGATAGAATACCCAAATTGTTTCTCAGGGCTGCTGCAGAATAATTGGCAACTTACAAATGTTGCACTTAGGGTGGAGATTAATGAACAAATTATGTTAATAATAGTTCTGTGCCAAGTAAGAAATTAAGTTTAAACATCTCTACCATGCTTAGGCTGTGTCCTCTGCTGAGTCCTGATGCATTTCAAAAACAGCATGATATGCTAGAGGTTCTTAAATCTTGGACTGTGGTTCCAGAAACATTGTATAACCCAAAGTTAAAGTCACTTTGATGCTTGTCTGGAGTAACTACCAGTTCTTCTTCCTCTATGCCAAATCCTGTTTCAGACTTTCCTGACTTTCAGTTCTAGACCTTTCCCAATTTTCAGGAATGACGTTATATGCAGGGCCAGAGATTGTAATGGGAAAACTCTTAAAAATTGTATTTCATATAGGGCATGGCTTTTTGAATCCTTGGTGGGCTATTAAAACTGACATGCTGAATCCAGATATATCAATTCTGCTTGCAACTGTTTTCATTTCTTCTAAAAAGTCTTCAAGGTATTTGTGGGGAAAATACTTTATGTGAAAAGAAACTGTAGATATTTTCATTTAAAATGTATTTCATTTTCAGCAAATTTTGCTTTTATAGAAACATTGGAATTGCTTTATTTATATATGCCTATTAATGTTTTCCTCCTCTCCCCCCCCCCTTTCTTTATATGTTTCTTCTTTCTCTGCTTCCCTGGATGCTTTCCCAAAGGAGGACAAAGTGGTTAGAATCCATTCTTCTTCATATATTATTATAATGTTACTAGATATATTTTGAAACAAGTTATTGTGAAATGCAGATTGGCCATTCAATGAAAAAACAGACCCCAGGTTACATGCCAATTCTAAAATCCAGCTATTTAAACAAAGAATATATTTGCAAAATTTAAAAGACAGCAGCTAAATATCTTTTGTATTAAAACTGACAGTATTATTTATACAGGGCAGTATTAATTTTGGAAACAGAAAACTTAATTTTTATGATACTTTGCTGTTTTGCATGGAAAATCAATGAAATAAATTCATACATTAATTCATAAAATGCAGCGATAACTTGTTTTTGAATTGCAACTTTAGTTTTTTTAATAGTATTGATGTACATATGTGTTACATTATGAATTCAATCATATAGCATCAGATCCATTCACAGTTTCTAATGTTTTAGGCAAAGTTATGAAATAATTACCTCAAAAGCCCCTTTTGTACATGTAATATATGTGATGTCATGACACACATGCAAAAAGAACTGGAGCTGATGATACTTATTTTATAGTGCCCTTCTCCCATGCCTCTGTGTAGCCCTTAAGTCTTAAATATGAAATTTTGGGTGCATTTTGTCAGAAATCCAGTTAATAGTAATTAACAGATATTGTTTCTGAAATTTCCTGAAATTTCTACTATCTCTAAAAATAATATACTATGTACTTTTTATTGTGAAAATTAATTCCACATTCCCCCTTGGGAAAATTGGAAATGATAGACAAACTATCTTTGCATCCCATTTTTTTGTTTGTTTCATCTAGGAGCCCTGACAAACTGCCAAAGGATTTCAGAAGTCTTAGCAATAGAATCTGGAAAGTAATTGTGGGCAGTGGGGGAGGAATTCATATTTTGTGGCCAGCCTGACAGCTTTAGAGAGGAAGGGTTCTTGGTACTCTCTGAACTTGGTTGTTTGCTTGCAGACATTTCATTACCCAAATTAGGTAACACTGATGATACTATCAAGTTTGGGTAATGAAATGTCTGCAAGAAAACAACCAAGACACCAAGGACCCCCTAATTTCATCCTTGACCTACTAATATTTTCCATTATTTGTAGCTTTGGAGAGGGCTTAGCAATAACACAATCTTTATGAAAGAAGCATAAAGAGATTCCCCCCCCCCTCCAATCCTTTACTCCATTCTCTTAGAGCAGGGGTGTCCAACCTTGGAAACTTTTTAAGACTTATGGACTTCAACTCCCAGTATTCCCCAGCCAGCATGGCTGGCTGGTGAATTCTGAGAGTTGAAGTCCACATCTTAAAGTTGCCAAGATTGGACACCCCCTGTCTTAGGGGTTGGAGTTGTTTGTAAATAGGGACAGTTAGATTAAAGCTTGCAAGGCTTAGTGCACCTATTTTGTTTACCTGCTAAAATGTGAATATAATTGTTACTTGACAATTAGCTAAAAGAAATCATGAACAATTGAGGAGGAGGATGCTGGGACAGGTGCCCCTTCTCTGTGTTAAAAGATCTCAGCCAACTTTCCCCCAAATAACTATAGATGATAAGTTGAAGCATTCTGTACAGGCTTGAAATTCTGGATATTGTCATTCCAATGGATCTGGAAATTAATCAGTGCACTTTCTCTTTGATCAAGTTTCAATTTAGTTAATGTTATTCATGCCATGACAATTAGTAAGGGTCAGTGTTTCATGTTTCTTAACGCTATATTTTGGGCAAATATTGAAACTGAAGATTACCTCTGCATCATGTAGACCATTTATATGTAATTCTGGATACTGGCAATGACATACATAATATGTATGGATTAGTCATGTATTTAAATTTGAAACAAGGGAAATGCTACTGTATCTATAGATTGATACTTAATAGAAAATAATTTCTACTTATCCCCTGGCAACTCATGTTTCAAGTACATTTATTTAGAAGTAGATTGACAAGCTGACAGTTTAAAAAAATAAATCATGTGTTTCATCGAAGGCAGCCATTAATGAACTTTATAGCTAAAGCCAAGTGTAAAATGCTCAGCCTGAATAAGATTGGACTGCCTGGACCAGTCAAGCTTTAATGTCCTTTGCTTCTGGAAATACATTTTTAATATTCAAAGGCGTTACCTAAGTTAGAAAAGCTTTAGGAAAGTCTGTCAACATAGTACACATCGTGGTGTAGAGGGATGGAGGCTGAACACATATAAATACATGACCCTTGCTAAGAGATAGATAGTTCCAGAACATTCTGTCCTATATTCAGAACTTGTCATCAACTTTGTTGCTTCACCAATTAGCCTACTCTTTCATTATAAACTATCTCATCGTTTATGCTTTTAGCTTAATTCCTTTGCTATGTATAACCATGCATGGATTTTATGCATAAATTATATATTTGAAACACTCTTTTTTTCTAACCCAAATACTCATGGGTAGTCCTGAGCTTATGACTACAATTGAGCCCACAATTTCTGTTGCTAAGTGAGATAGTTGTTAAGTGAGTTTTGCCCCATCTTACGACTTTTTTTGCCATAGCTGTTAAGTGAATCACCGTAGTTGTTAATAACAATACGATTTTTAAAATGCATCTGGCTTCCCCATGGACTTTGCTTGTCAGAAAGTTGCAAAAGGTAATCACATGACACCGGGACACTGCAACCGTCAAATACAGTCAAGTTGCCAAGCGTCTGAATTTTGATTACGTGACCATGGGATACTGAACAGTCGTAAGTGTGAAAAATGGTCATAAGTTACTTTTTTCAGTGTCGTAACTTTGAACAGTCACTAAATGAATTGTTTTAAGTCAAGGACTACCTATATTCTCATTTATTCTTGGGCCTTGGAACAGCCCAGTTGTCCTCCCTGTACCTTCTTTTCTTGTTCCCACCTACTCATTCTTCTTTTATTTAGAATAAAATTTCTCATAAACTAATCCTTAATTTTGTCAAACTCACCATTTTTTGGAGTGTAACTTCTCCTTAGAGTATCCTCCACTTACAACAGGATCTGTTTTTCTTTTCTCCATTAGTTCATGCCAGTTATCCATATTCCGCTCTTGCATTGCAATTTGCAATCTTCCATATGTTCTGTATGTCAATGAGTAGGTCTACTAATAGTGAACTTTACCATTCGTCATAGCATTAGCCAAGCCTACTGTATCTCATATTGTTTTTAATAGTATAAAATATAGACCGGTTTACCAGCCTTAATTGCACCTATACTACATGAAGCATTACTTACTAGTTGCAGGGCTTTTTTTCTCATAGAATGCTCAGAACGGACTTCCGGCACCTTTTTGGGATGGAACCTTGTAGGGTAGGCAAAGTGGGTTGTATGACGTGTGTGAGTTCCAGGACCTTTTTGTTTTTTACAAACAAAGCACTGACTAGTCGTAACAAGTGTTGATAGATTTGGGCATAATTTGGTCAATATGCCATAAGCACAACCAAAACCTAATTCTGCCCCATGCTATTTTATGGAAGCTGTGATCACTAATCCAAGGGCTATTTACTGTGATCTCATTCCACAAATTAAGAAGTACTTGCAGCATACTTGCAGCATATATTCAGGATACTTAACCCAAATAAGAAGTATTTTGGGTAATTTACCTGAGCCGTAGTAATACATCTGTAATTTGTGCATATTGTGGCCATTGTACTTGACCACCAAAACCTATTCAGTTTCTTCAGCCGATATGTAGTAAAAGCACCTCTTGTTTCTTCTATAACTATTTCTTTTTTAATTTTCTTTGGAGAAATTGAACTGACAGCACTGCTGGCTAAAAATAATTAAGATTTTTTTTCCTTTTTGACATTAAGATACCCTGATTTAAAAAAAAAACACTTCCAGAAAACAAATGATTTTTAGGACTAGAAGTCAGATTCTTTCTCCCCTCTCTTTTTGTTTTTTTATTACACAGAATTTTAATCCTTATCCAGGATTAAGATACTATTTTAGCACTTGTGTGTCCTAGATAAAAGATACACATCCTAGTACATTTTATACATTTTTCTATTCCTGTTATGTTTTATTAGTACTCCTATAGTCTAGTATTAACACTTACTGTAATAGAGCTGTGCATACCTTAGAAATATTTGTAACATGGTAGACCTGATCTGAACCGCCTTTTTCAAAATATAAAAGCAACTGAATCTTTGGTGGGTCTCATGAGGATGCTTCAGAGGTTACTTTTGGTTGTTTCCAATTGTACTACATGACAGCAATTTAGTAGTTTGGAAAGAGGTACTTCTTACATATTCCTGTGTGTTAAAAATACCTCTTACAAAGCCCTAGTATTTAACTTTTGTTGTCATCTTTAAATCTTCTACAGATATTCAGACAAGAAGCTCTACCAAAATCTTTGACATTTCATATACATTTTACTGACAGATCTATAGTATCCAGGAGATACTACAGATTGCTTCATATTACTTATTCTTGATTTTTAAAAAGGCAGATAAATTAACATTGGGTGAAAAAGTGATCACATGCCCTACAGCTAATGTAGGGCATGTGATCACTATGCAGATTAGATTCCTAGATAAAATTCTAGAAACTTGCTGTCAGGTCACTATCAAACTCCAGATGGACCAATGCCTTAATCAGTGTAACATAGGTTCCTATGTTCTTCACTCTATATCATAGCATCAAAGGTCAAATATTGTGTTAATGCATCATGCTAGGCCATAATGTGATTTGTTTGCCTTAGTATATGGTGTGAACCAATCCCCATTTGCAGCTTGTAGAGCAGTGCTGATGCAAATCCCAACCTTTATAACCTGAGATCACATCGACAATGTGAAATGACAAAATAACCAAATGTTATGATGCTATTTTTTAGGTTTCTGACCTCCATCCCACCCTTAACCCCGTTTAAAATTAATGGTGGGATTAGGAAACAGAGCCACATTTAACTAGTTCTCTGAAGCAAAAATACAGAGGAGTTAAATATTTTTGGACCAGATTTTAGATAGAAACATGCACACCGTGTATAAGCAGTATTAGGTTGAACATCAAGCAAAGTGATGTTAATGCCACATCACCAATAAGCTTTTGAAAGTGGAAGCTATTAGTCCAAACGGCTTTTAGATTTTTCTTTCGAGAAGCATTATATCCTCAGTACTGTATAGTTAGCATCGGGAATTAAAAGATTTGATTATATATCCTTGTGATGGGTATCCACTAAGAGGAATAAAGAATCCTTGGTCAAGCAAAGCACGTGGATGGCCAGGAAATTTACTTTTGCTTTGCACCATACTAGAACGTACGGTGAACCTCAGGCATTATATGGCTATTCCAATGATAACTACTGTTGAGCCAGACAGCTGTGGAAGTAATACAATTGTTCTTGACTTTCTAATGAAATTTAACATCTGTACAATGCCTTTCAAAATAATAGATACCCGATCAAAACTATAATTAGAGCAAAATGTAGAATACCAGAATAACCCAAGAGGGACAATGAGCATAGTTCAAGCTGTCCATGCTGGTGGGATTGGTAGGATAAGGAAAGTTCTGGTAAGGAGAACATAGAAGTAAGTTTTAGGATGTTGAATAAAATACAATTACTGCCCCCTAGGAAAGATAAACTTCTGGAAACTAAAAACCAATTTAACAACAGATAAATTACCAATGGGGCAGTCACATCAGAAAAACTGGATATTCTGTATAATGCAGAGTTAAAGAATTGGAAAGAAGTATTAAACTTAAGGATAGGCAGTCATGGCTGAACATCAATTGCTGGAGCTAAAATCACAAAATAGACCTGAACAACGCCAATATCCCATGATGATGTAGCAAATATTTCCCTAGAAGAATTGGACAGGCAAAATAACTTCACAAAAATCCAAATAATTTCAACAAGGAGGAAGGCTACCTGTTGATGTATATGTGCCAGTCAGTGCTAGTGTGTGTTCCACTTTGTTGAAGGCAGAGGATATATAAGCACATGACATTTGTTGCCAAGTTGAATTTCCTGTCTGTTTTGAAGAAGCTAGCAACATGGCTAGAGAAATGTCAGTGCTTGATTTGTTGTTTCATGTGGCATAAACCAGAATTCATGTCATCCATAAATAAATAAACACTTACAATTTAACTTGTACTCTGAAATAACCTGACAAAATGACAGTATTCAAATTTAGTGCAGATCATATACAACTAATATATATTTGTGCTATCTAATGTCAAACCTCTCCTAAAAATGTTGCCAAGAAAGCTACTGGGACTTGTCCAGGCAATTGTCAGGAATCAAAGCTGACTTGAAGGCACAACATTTATTTATGCTTTATTGGATTTTCTGAATTATCAGATGCTTGAGTGGCATGTGGCTGAATAGCAATAACTTACATTGAGCTTTTAAACTGCAAAAGAATACAAGCGTTCCTTGCTTAATGATGGTGCAATGGAATATATGAATGACCATGGGAGAAAGAGTGGAGGAAATAACTGCATAGGATACAATAGGTCAAGACAGACAGGAACCCACAGTCGTTTAAGGGTCAGAGAATGAAACTTTGGAAATACCCACCCGAATGGATTAAGGAATTAAAACTGGAGGTGGGAATTTTGTGTCTTCAGACTTGCAAGATTCTGTTAATGTAGAATGACAATAAAGTAGAATTAATCCATCTTGTCATGTTTCCTATCTGGTCTACCCGGGAAGTCTGACAGATAGCAACTAGGACTGGCAACTCTATTTTTAAGCGACGCCATCGTAAAGTGCAAGATCACAAGTCTCTGCTGACATTACAGTTATGGTTGTAACAGTTCTGGTTGCTGGTTGGTGCAAGGTCATGTGATCACCATTCCCAGCTTCCTGCTGGCTTCCCCATTGTCTTTGCCTGTTGGAAATGACAGGGAAATTTGCAAATGGGACTCACATGACTGCCTGATAATGCAGCTATCATAATTGTGAGCTGGTTGCCAAGTGGCAAGTGCCCCTCAACTGCGGGACGCTCTGACAGCCTCAACTACGAAGAACACTTGTAAGTCTCCCGACATCATTGTAACTTCAAACAGTTGTTGAATATTGGTCACTGAATGGGGACTACCTAGAGTTAAACTGGGACACATATTAATACAAATAATAAATTATATTACTTATACAATAATTCCCACAATGCACTCATTTTTCTTTCCTTAGGTAAAAGGACCACAAAATCACAAATCAAAATACACTAATCAGTGTATTGTATTGAAGTGCCAGGAACGCAAAAATGAATCCAGAAGTCACATTACACACCCCTATCTAATAACCACTGGTGTTAAGAGACATGACGGATGGTCAGAATTAGTCAGTTACTTTATATATTGGCAGAAACACCTTCAACACTTGCAGTACCCATTGACATTGATGGTCTAGTAATGATTAAGTCATCAAATTTAAAAAGGGTTGATGAAAATAAGCAGTTTGTCAGGCAGTGGAAAACCTCAGCAGGCACTAACCCCTTATTCAGAAACAGGTTTACTGAGCAGAAGACGTGTGGATATGATACTGCTAGATCATTTTATTACAGACAAGACTAAAACCATAGAAAAGTTCTTATCTGTTGTAGTACACAGAAATCACAGCTTATTTATTGGTCTGTATGTTACATGCTAGGTCTTTTCCTTCCATCTTCCTGAATCAATAAATATGTGGCTCTTCTCTTCCTGGCCTGGAGAGACCTGGCCTAAATTTACTTTAGACTACAAACCACTGATTCCTATCTCACTGGCGTCATATCTTACACAATACCTTTAAGTGTCTTTTGAAGGGGTGTTTGAAGCTTATTATTTATAATAATATAGTTATTATTTTAATCTGCTGCTGAGTAGCAGCTCAATATAGTAAAGACAAGTAATCGTTAGATCCCAATTTGTCTCCTTAATTCTCACATCCAGGGACAATGATACCTTTTTCATATTCTCAATTTGTGGTGCAGAAAATGATTTAAAAATCTACGCAAGATTGAAATGAAATCATTGAGGGAAAAATGCATTTGTGATACCACAGGCATCCAGTAGTTCCGCTCCTCTACTTTGATAATGGTTACTCATGTATTCATCTTATTTCTAATCTCAGGAGAGATGATTTTCCAAAGACAATGCTTAGCCAACAGCAGGGGTAGGCAACCTTGGCTCTTTTATGACTTGTGGAATTCAACTCCCAGAATTCCTGAGCCAGCATGGCTGGTTCAGGAATTCTGGGAGTTGAAGTCCACGAGTCATAAAAGAGCCAAGGTTGCCTACTCCTGGCCAACAGTATCTAGAGCATGTTCCTTCTGCCAGATCAATAGGATGGATAAACACAATTGGATAGTGATAGTCCCACAAGTAACTTGGAGTTTAAAGGTAGCAACTACCACACTGGTAAGAAGCGCACTGAAAGTCAATGCGGATCATGGAATGATAGTCTCACGTTTGTTGAATAACTGGTGCCAGGAACTGCCTGCCACAACTGCATTCAGCACTGGAAAGTTACAGGCAGAGAATAATAATTAAAAAGTTAGCATTGCTTCTAGGCACATAGGTTCATTTCTTTCTATCCCACTGTAGTTACTGATCAAAAAAGGCTTTGCAGATTTTAATAGTATTTCAGTACAATGGAGAATCATTTTCTTTCATCATATATAAATGGCCCATTAATGCTTCCCCTTAGTACTAGTACAGGCTCTCTCAAAATGACATGAAACCTCTTAGAAATACAGGTTCTTCTGAGTTTGCTGCTTTCTTTTTATTGACATAGTTTATGCCTATGAATTGTTTTGAAGTCTAGGAAAGTAAGGACATTCCTGGACAGAAAGAGATGAAATTGCTTATGCAGCCCATCCTAAACATTATAGTTGTTCTACCTGAATATTACAACAGATTACACTAAAGTCAAAACCAACTTCAATCAGGTTTCGGCACTCTGAATGTGGTTGAAAAGATCCATTATTCAATAAAAGCACTCTCTGTGTAATGTATTTGTCAATTTGTCTAAGAATGTCAGGGAAATAATGAGAAACCATAAGTTACGGAACACTCTGATCTCATAAAAAAAAATACACCTCCCAGCAACCAGTTGACATTTTTAATACTGCAGAAAGTCAGGAAAGTTCAAACTTTTGATATAAAAGAATTCAGAGAATTGAAGTGGTAGTACTGTTTGACTGGAAATCAGTTAAACCCTGATGTAAAAGGTTTTGGTGTGTACATGTCAATAGGATGAATCAACTGAAATGCGTCTGAATAAAGAGGGGGAATATCAATATGTATTAATGAGGTAGACCAGACATTCTACATGGAAATAATAAATCTCGGTGTGGTATGAATAAGCACTGCAAATAATAATAATTTGCACTGTTCTCTGCTTCCTACAATAACATTTTATGCAGTGCAAATTGTATATTAAAAGTCGGCGGGAAGGGAGAAGCTAGTTTTTTTTTTCAATTAAAAATTTCTAGAAAGGCATTTTGTTCTCATTTGCAGCACACATCACTTGTTCTTAAATTATCAATGGCTGCGATGACATGACTGATACTTGGAAAAACAAAGCATCTAAACCTTTTATGTAAGATGTTGTCTTCCCACATCTTTTCTCACTTTTTTCATCTTTCTTGGAACAAATAAAAGATGTCTTGCTCCCTTTTAGAGCTTTCATCGCGTGTCAGCATTTCATCTCTGATATTCTGTGACAGCTGCCCTCTATATACCTTCTTGGGTAAAAACTTTATAGGAGTAAGAGTTTTATTTTCTTGGTGCCCATGAATGAATCCCAGACTTCACATATGATTCACTTTAGTCTCTATTCGGAGTTATTTGAGCTGTGGCTTTGGTCTTAGACCTCAAGTTGCCTTTTCTAATAAGTCTCTTGAAGAAGATCAGTGTGGATTAGATCCATTGGCATCTAGTTCATGCCATTATGTATTACTAAATATTATTTAAAATTAGTAATGATTACAATGTAGACCTTCTGAAGTTTCTTTTGAGCAAGTTTCCTTTTGAGGACCCACAAATTGAAATACATTTTTTGTGTGATCTTTTATTGGTCTTCTTTCCTCCTCAATTACTTCTCTAGATGGAAAAAACATCACTAGCTGCTAAATTGTTATGTTTCTATGCATTTACACACACACACACACACACCAAGTCCTGCTCTGCTGCCTCATCATGTGGAGGGAGGGAAAGCTGGGCAGGATGAGCAACGAATGTCAGGAGTGTATGCCAAGAGTATATATTCCCAGCAGGATCACTCAAGATGTGAAGGTCATCAAAGCTGCCCAACTAAATCTAACAGGCATCTATATTGGACAGCAATGATATCAAAAGGTGCCAGAGGCAGAAGAACACTTTAATGATTTTGGTAAAGGCATCAATTCACACTGTGCAGGAGAGAGCAATAGGAAACCACCCCTGCATTTTTACCAAGAAAACCCTCATGAATAGAAAATATATAACATGCTACTGAGGAAGAGCTGAGGATTTTGGTGTTTATGAAATGGCTTGATTAAAGCCTTCAGGACATTTAGTTACTGATGTTGCCATAAAAGTTAAATGTTTCCCTGTCAGTCATGTCCAACTCCAGGGCATGGTGCTCATCTCCGTTTCTTGGCCAAGAAAGCCAGCGTAGTCTGAAGACAATTTCTGTGGTCATGTGGCCAGCATGGCTATACGCCACAGGTGCACAGAATGCTGTTACCATCCCACCAAAGTGGTACCTATTAATCTACTTGCATTTGCATGCTTTCAAACTGCTAGGTGGGCAGGAGCTGGGGCACGTAACGGGAGCTCACCCCGTTGCACAAAACACAGGAAAACTCAATACAGTGAAAAATGAAATGAAATGATTAGAAATGGACATCTTAGGCATCAGGGAATTGAGATGGACTGAAGTTGGGCACTTTCAATCAGAAGATCGCAAATTCAGGACATGAAAAACAAAAAAGAATGGTGGTTGCTTTTGTAATCAGGAAGAATATAGCAAGAAGAATTGTTGGCTGCAATGCAATCAGTGGCCGAATATTATGGATTAGATTTTGTGGACAATCCTTTAGTATGATGATTATTCAAGTTATGTTCCACCCACCAGTTCAGAAGAGGAGGTGAGTTTTATTATGAAGTTCAATTTAAAATTGACAGAACATATAAGCAAGATGTGCTGCTTATGATTGGAGACTAGGATGCCAAATTTGGAAATATGAAAGAGGAAAATATAATTTGGTTGTATAACTTAGGAAGTCAAATGAAACATAGGAGTGACTTACCAATTTCTGCCACTGTGATGATTTTTTCATAATTAACACTGTCTTCAAACAACCAAAATGACACCTCTATAGGTGAACATCATCAGATGGAATGTATAGAAATGAAATTGACTATATTATTGATAAAAAAATGGAGGAACTCAATTACAACATCAAAGACATGGCCAGGTAATGACTGTGGGATAGATCGTGAACTGCTCATGTGCAAGCTCCAGGTTAAAACTAGAGAGGAAGAAGAAAGCCACTCAATTTTCATGATATGATCTTGCTACATACACTCATCATTTTTAGGGAGGAATCTCTTTGAAGTCCTGAACCTCATTGATGGAGAACCAGAGGAATTATAGAATGGATTTAAGTCGTTAAAGATGAGTGTGAAAAGAGATTGCCAAAAATGAATAAAGAGAAGAAGGAAAACTGGATAACACAGGAAACTGTGAAAATTGAGAAGAAGAGGAAAGAAGCCAAGCCAAATCTCAGGAACTTAACGAAGAGTTTCAATTAGAAAAGACAAGAAGCAGTATTACAAAAATATCTGTAAAGACACTGAAGATGAAAACAGACATAGGAAAAGAACTAAGGTCTTTCAAAAGATATCTGAACTCAGAAGAAGCTTCCGACCTTCAGTTGGTATGCTAAAGGATTCCACTGAACAGATAGTAAGTGATTCAGAGCAGATCAAAGGAAGATAGAAAGAGTACATTGAAACCCTGTTTAGCAGAGATGTCAACATTGAAGATACCTTAGAAGATTTTTCCTACTTACCAGAATCTCTAGTGCAAAACGTGAAAGTTATCAAAGCTACAGGAAATTAATGAAATTACTCACTGAAATATGGCTAACAAAAGTAGAAGAATAAGTGAAGGTTCTAACCAATGCCAGCAAATCTGGAGAACAACACAGTCACCAGCTGATTGAAAGAATCAATATATATTCCAATATCAAAGCAGGAGACTTAACAGAATGTGTAAACTATGATACAATATCCTTAATTTCACATACTAGTGAAATAATGCAAATTAGAGCCCTACATGGAAAAAGAGGTGCCAGTTGCTCAAGCAACTTTAGAAAAGCTCTTTAGAAAAGGTCAAGGAACATGAGACTTTATTGCTGATGCATGCTGGTTAACTGAGAAAGCTAAAGAATACCAAAAAGAAGTGAGTATGTACTTCATCAATTATAGAAAGATCTTTCATTATGTCGATCATGTCAAGCTGTGCAAAGTGCTCAGAGAAATGGGAATCCCAGAACATTTCTTTGTCCTCATGAGAAAATTATATTCAGGTCAGAAAGCCACAAAACAGACAGAATGTGGAAAAACAAACCAACTTCAAGTTGGTGAAAGAGAATAACAAGACTGCATACTCTCCCATAGATTTATTCAGTGTATATGCTGAATATATATTAAGAGAAGCTGGATTGGAAGAAGATGAGCTTGGCTTAAAATTGAAGGAAGAGACATTAATTACCTATGCCCTGCTGATGACACTATCCTAAGAGCCAAAAATGTAAAGGATTTGCAAACCTTAGTGCTAGAAGTCAAAGAGCACAGTGAAGAAGTTGGACTAAAATTAAATATAAAGAAGACCAAATTAATGCCTTAGAATTGGCAATGAAGATATCAAAAAATTGTCAGTTACATCTGGAAATTCTGCTATTAGTAAATGTACCTGTTGTACACCCAGGTACATGAAACATACACAAAAACATTGTAACACAGAACTACAATAATAAAGAATTAGTCTTTGGTTTAATTCATTTGGCGAAACGAAGGATGCTGCATAAACATAATATTGCTACAGCATCAGTTTTATTTTTAAAATAGAGAATTTATTGGGTCCCACGTTCCATCTAGTACTGAACTTGTGGGCGGGTGGTGGTGGTGGAATCTATTGGCCAGATAACAAAACAGGAATTTGGTACCTGCTTTCACTTTTCCCCCATTCCAAAGGAACAGGCCAAGAAGATCCCAGCATAGTCAGTGGTGGGCCTTGTGGAACACTTGATTTGGTTAAGCTGCCGGTAGCTCATACTAGGAGAGAGGGATTAGGGTTGGGAGACATGTGCCATGGAATATGCCTCTCTTGGTCCTCACAAATCCAGGATGTTTAGTCCTTTGAAAACTCTAACCACATTGCATTTTAAGGAGCCTGGGGCAGCATTAAGGAAGACTGGAGGGAAAAGTCTTCATTCTGTCTTAATTACTTACCTCTCAGAGGACTCTTTAAACTGTAGAAGCTTTGAGTCTCCCACGTCTTAAAATTACCTTGGAGTAATTTTAAGGTCTGGGGAAATGTGTGTTGTGAGGCTTATATCTCCTGAGCCAGTTTTGTTTTAAAAAACTCTCTTAAATTATGAGGCAAAAAATACAAACATAGTCCATTGTGATTACTCCTGTTTCTTCTAGGTTGTTCAATCCAGCTAAGGTCAGCACATAGAGCTGTAGAACAGTTGGACTATTGAACTAGGCTACTTTCAAATCTCAACAATCTATCCCAGTTGTTCCCTATCCTACAGGACAGCTTCTGTTTATGTATTTTTGAAGTCCTTATTTGTTGCCAAAAAATTCCCACATTTTATGAAAATAACAATTGCTCAGAAAGTAATGGGATAAAAATGATAAGACAGTAAAGCCAGAAAAAATTAAGAGTATTTTATAAACTGCTATGTGACTATGGTTGTATGTCACTGTATGTGAAATATTATGTCTAGAGAAAAAAAATCTTAATATGTACAGTTCCTGCCTAGCTCTACATCTAAACATCAATTTTTAACAAGAGCCATAAAATACAGTAGCATATTCCAGCATATTTGTTTTCACTGAATTTAGAATGCCTTAGATTTAAGCACCAATTTTGCTATTTTATTGAACAGATTGTTATAAGGTTTGACCCATTAATGGTATCAGCCTGATTGGAAACAAAAATCACACTGTAATTTAGTGCAGTATATTTTGTGAAACATACCAATTTTATTAATGAAGTAGTTGGTCCATTCCTTGCCTGGATTTTAAAAAAATCATGGTGGGAATCAAGTCTCTTTAGAGCACTATATCTGATATGTCTAATTTGATCATAGTTGACTTATCTGTTTTACTTCTGACTTTTTTAATGTAGACTACCCACAGTACCTTATTCATCTCTAATTATAGATACTTAGCTTACAAAAGTTGTTTTTTCTTTCTTTCTATAATTCTCTCATAGAGATATCAGAATTAGAGTCATTCACAGAGTTTTGGAGGATTCTCAAAACTCCAAACTTCAAAGAATGTTTAAATAGGCTTACAATTACTTGTATACTTATCCAAAGAACAATAAAAACATAAATATTTAATACATTTCAATTGGATTCTTACCTCTGCAGTTTATTTAAGCTATTAAAGTAGAGCATAGTAATTAGAACAATTGCAAGTATTATTGATCAGTCTTTATATAGATCCATTTCAATCTGAATTTCATTTTAATTCATGCTCTCTTGAATAGTCTAACTGATGATTTTTCATTAGAAGTTACACCACAGTGGATCTCTAGGGGTCCATGTTATCCTTCAGTATTGCTTTGGCTAACTGTATTCAGGGGAGCACCGGCCTTTGTAATTATCTACTTTAGCTGACTGCCATTTTATGCTTTATCATTTAACTCAGAGGTCCCCAACCTTTTGGGCACGAGGGACCGGTTCCGTGGAGAAAGGTTTTTCCATGGACCGGAGGGGGCGTGTTTTTGTGTGCTGCCTGCATCCCACGGATGGGGCTTTGCTTGTTTGTGTGGACCGGTTGCTGTCATGCCGCAGCCCGGTACTGGTCCACGGACCAGGGGTTGGGGACCCCTGATTTAACTTAAGGAATGTTGAAAGAGATCTCCTGCTAGTTAAGAGCTATACGGTGTTAAATTGTGAGTTGAGAGTGATATTCAGTGACTCTGGTATCCTATAGTACTGTACGCATGCAGAGTTTGCACTGCTTGTGAATACAGTTCAAATACTAGCGCAAGATGGTAAGAATTCTCCAGATTTTTGTTTTCCAAATTGGAGACCACAAACGTTCATCGTTGTTTTTAAATTAAATGGGACTTTGTAGCCCTCTCACGGAATGGCCAGTCATTTTTTTAAATTGTTGAACAAATAGAGCATGAACAAAAAGGATGAGATAGTATTATTGGATAGATGCCAGTTTTTGCACTTCCCTGTTGGTCTGCTGGAGGAAGTGTTGGTTAACATGCAAGCAATTCACAGCATTGTAAAAAGTCAGAATAATTGTGCATCTGGGTGGATTGGTTTACAAGGGTTTGGAGATGAAAACAGTGGCTATGTAAATACCACCCTTCATTTTCCTTCTTTTTCAAGAAAGAAAGCAGGAACAGAGATCTTGTGTAAATGTTAAAATGGCTGAGGACAATCAAAGTAAACTTTAATCTAGGCAAGATGGAGAGTCTATTGCTTAGGTTATTGATAATTAAACATCACAATCTCTACCTGTGTGGGTAATTTTAGCCTAAGTCTTGCATACAGGTAGTCCTCGACTTACAACCATTAGTTTAATAACCATTCAAAGTTCCAACAGGATTGAAAAAAATAACTTATGACAGTTTTTCACACTTACAGCCTTGCGGAATCCCCATGGTCACGTGATCAAAATTTGGATGCTTGGCCACTGACTCGTATGTATGACGGCTGCAATATCCTGGGGTCATGTGATCACTTTTTGTGACCTTCCGACAAGCACAGTCAATGGGGAAGCCAGATTCACTTAACAACCATATTGTTAATTTAACAATTGCAGTGATTCACTTAACTGTGGCAAGAAGGGTCATAAAATGGGGCAAAACTCATTTAACAGCTGTCTCATTTAGCAACAGAAATTTTGGGCTCAATTGGGGTCCTAAGTCGATGACTACCTAAATTGATTACTTGGGTTCTTCGTTCATTATCAGTCCATATTCCATCACATCAGTGTAAAACAGCATTAGGAAAGCAATATATGTCATTCACACCTAAATCACTACTGGGTACAGGCTGTGCAGTTAATAGCTCTCATGCACTAAATGTTCATGTCAGAGACTCCTAGAATTATTGCACAGAGTAGAAGCTCTTTAATCCTTCAGACAACTCTGGCAATGCCTAACAGGATTATTTCTTATTATAAGAAGTGACAAGTGTTTTATAGTCTAATTTATTTAGATTTAGTTTGTAAGATTCAGGATAAATAAATAGAATACTAATTGACTTAGCTAACTGGGCATGCCAAGATTTAACTGAGCACTTTGGAATCCTTTAATGCTATTCTGTTTATTTATAGTATTTTAAAAAGGTGCTCTCTAGTTTCTACTAGCCAGAAACCTGGTCCCACCATGACAGTGCATCAAAAATATGCATTTTAACTGATGAAACTGATAAATTATACAAAATAGGTTATAATATTTAAAAAGTTTATGTAGGGATTGGAGTAGCAGTTTTAAGTTAAAATTGAGCTCTCAGTTATGAGTTTTCTCAACAAGAGGATTTTTAGTTATTTATATGGACATCATGAGTTGCATTCAACTTCTAGTTGTGTCTTGTCAAATGCAGTTTGGGTTACTAAGACACCCATTGTTCTGTTTTTAAACATTTTCACAGAAAATGAAAGGGATTATCAATTTTATCAAGGTTGACTCAGCCTTCCATCCTTCCAGTGGTTGGTAAAATGAAGACCCAATTTGTTGGGGTCAGTATACTGACATTGTAAACTGCCCATAGAGTGCTGTAGGATAGTATATAAGTCTTTAAGTACTATTGATATGTATGCTGATTACATAAAATTATGTAGAATAATTCAAAGTACATGAGATAATGAATCCTCTTAAAAGACAATTCCAAACGACAAGAATGGGCAATAACTGCAGTTCAATATAAATAAGCAAAAAGTTGATTAACATTGTCATAAAACATAAACTTCATAAGGATACTCATGGGCGCCAAACTGTATTTCCAGGTGAAGAAATGGAAAACAGTATTAATTGTGGGAGGGAGGATATTCCTTAAGGAAGAAAGCTTAGCATGATAAAATGGGCTCTCGGCACTCATGCTTCTTGGAGAAGTAGGTAGGCATACAAAATAGGATTCAGCTTTTTGTAGCAGGGATGCCCAAACCTATTTCTAGACAACGGATAGATCTGGAAATCTGGGAGCATGCTATGGATGCTCCCTATCAAATTAGCTTGAGTTTGCACATACATTCACAACACAAGCTGCAGATAAGAAATCTTTCCTAGGACTTCCTACCACCCCATAATCACCACATGGCTTTCCTCTGCCTTAATATTTTCTTCAGCTCTGTCCCCTTTCAAAGGACAGCAGAGGGTGTCATTTCCATCCTCAGGCTTTCCCTTTCCTAACAAACATCTGCCCCTAGTCATCTTTCTTTTCATTTCACTTGTCCCAATGTGAAATTATTTTTGCTGAGTATGAGTGGTTAACCGTTGACAACTTTCCAAAAGAAAAGAAAAGAGGCTTTATAAGAAACGGGATGGAAGGGGGAGGCGGGGAGAGAAGATGTGTAGGCGCTATGTATCGCAAGAGGCTATGGGGATCAACGATATGATATCTGGAAAGATTTACTACTGTAGATTTTGTTAACTTGTTTTTGGTAAGTAACTGCATTTTGAATGATAATATTTCAGAATCATTGGAGGAGATCAAATCTACTTAATATAGATATGTGTTTCCTATTACATTTTATTTTTAGGACATTTTCCATCACCTTGAAGAATACAGTCAATAAATATTGGCATTGAATCCTTGCACTATAACAAAAACTGCTTTATATACATTATAATATGGTGTGTTTTGCCATCACTTACGTAAATACTGGAAATGGCCATGAAAAGAAATACAACCCATTCAGAAATTCTGCACATTTTTGGCATTTTTTAGTTTGATGACATTAAATTTAATAGCACTTTACTAATTTTGGTTAGTATAGTAAGGTAATAACACAGCTAAAAGCAGTGTGGAAGACATATTCTGCATAAAATTTGTTGGAATCAATGGCCTATATCCATAGTACAGGTAGTCCTTCACTTACAAGCAGCTGCCTAACAACCATTCAAAGTTACACCCAACCTCCCCAGCACTATTTATGACTCAGTTTGGAGTCACGATGGCCATACACATTTGGTCATGTGATCGCATTTTGGGTACTTAAAAAATGACGAGCCTTTATGGCTGTTTGCAGTGTCCTGCTGTCATGTGACCACAATTTGCAAGGTTTTTTGCGGGTTTTTAATGTGTTTACTTCCACTTTCTGGCAAAAAATGCTGTTTGGGGAAAATAGATTTGCTTAACAAATAACAATTAACAGTTGTTAATTGTTAAGCAAATAGATTTGCTTAACAATTAAAATGCAATTATAGTTTTGAATCTGGATATGTGATGTCTTGACTTATGACCATAATTCCTGGTTCAATTATGGTAGTAAATCAAGGACTACTTATAATTCCATAAATAATAGCTTTGATTCTTAGAGCTTTAGCAGAACTTCCAACTGGATAATATTTGTTTTGAAATTGCTGCCTTGTTTGAATGTAGTGTAATAAACCACATTCAAGCACGGACAAGCTAGATGGGGATATATTTTGTTCTTTCATAGCTGGAAGAAGCCTCTGAGCATGTTTCCAAATTTTGTGTTATCCAAACAAAGGCAGTGAAAGATGAGGGGGGAAGATATGAGTACCCAACCTCTTCTACATCTAAGACCTTGTGGAAATCTTTTATTAAATGGATCTAACTTGCAACTACATTGAAACAAAAAAATAACAGGGAGCAAGAATTGGATCAGTAGTATCCGGTCTAGCAAGATTCCCATCTCGCAAGATACCCATCAATGCTATACTGTAGACTGTAGGTAATTAAATGTTACATTTTATTTAATTCTAATTTGTATAGAGAGCATTTGAACATAAAACTGCATATGCTCTTTATTTATGTCGTATGCTTTTGTCATAACTCTGCAATCGTTTTCAAGTTGTGTCTTCATATTGCATTAGGACAGGAATAATGTATCCGCTAGCCATGGACCACTGTTGGAAGGGCCAGAGACAGTAAGTGTGCCACTTGTATGTAGATGTGACTAAAGCACCACGGGCTGCTCACCTGAGCTCAAGCTTGTAGTCTTCAGAAGCATGTTTTTCCCCACCCTATAATGTACTTTTAAGAATGGGCTTGTGTGAGAATTCTTGATGCTGGCACAAAGAGATCCTCCTCTATGCTTGAGTTTGAACATGAACAATTCTTGTTCGGTTGTACACTGACTGGTATATTTCACCACGCTAGCAATGCAGCTCTATATACCGGCTGCAATGCTTCTGATCTGCACAGTTATGAAATGAAAGAATTTATGGCTGAATCAGGCACCTCTGAGAAAAAAGAGTGAATTGCACACATATTTCTATCCATCTATTGAGTGATTGGGATGAATAATAATAGTAAAAAAAATAGCAGAATCTTTCTTCCAGATTCTGTTGAGTTGTGTTCAGAAGCCCCATGAAAAGATTATAATCGTTCATCAGTACTTTTGTTGGTGGTTTAACATCTGTGGATTGTTAAAATAAATTATTACGCAGGCCTGCTTTAATTTAGATTAGTTTGGATTATGGCCCAGTATTTTCAATCAGGATATAATTCCTGCATGCTGCTTAGATTGCTTGCACCACAGACTGCCCTACTAAATATTTTCCAGTAAGCAGCTTTCTTACCAAAATCATTATATCACTTCAAGGATTTATTTTGCATTCTTTTTTTTGGGGGGGGGGGTGTCTCTATCCACCCTACCCATCTGGGCAGAATATAGTTCAACTGAGCATATAGTGACTCAGTAACTAAGTTCTGATGACATTCTTAAGCAGAGTTGGTAATATGTGAGTATAAAGTAGATTTATTTTTCATTTAAAATAGATGGTATATGTGTGTAAATGCTCAGGTTAATAGCTGTAAGCGTGGCATTTGCATTTCTAGTTTGTGGTTTTTTTTATTGTGTCTCTGTTGTTAAATGTATATGTGAGTAATGACTGGTTTAGTTACTTTGTAGATAGTTATTCATATTGAAATTTGTTTAGAAACAATTGTTTTAAAGTTGTGCTTGTTTCCAAAATATTTGATAAAGAGAAATATTGTCAATGTTATATTGAAACATATGTTAAAAATAGATTTTTTCATAATAATATATATAAGGTTTAGATTTTATCTATTTTTTTATCTAATACAGTGTATAGCTCCCACAAGTAGCTGCACAAGAGATAATCCATTTTAATTTGTTAATTTGGATTAGAAAGAAATCATAGTACCTTGCACGCGAGCAGTCAATCTAGGTTTTGGGCGTTTAACAGAATTGGATGATACTCTGATTCTCTGGGTCATGAGATTATTATATGTGCAATTCAAATACAGTTCACACATTTAACTTTTCTAGTGATTAATTATTAATATATTTCAATTTGATTGTTCACCTTGTATAATATAATGTTAAGTTACTTTTAGTTCTCCATTTCATAAAACTTAAGAAATGTTCAGTTGCTTCCTACTTTTTATTGATTTAGCCACTATTATTTTACTGGAGTTTGTTTTTAAGTAAATTTTTCTCCCTTCCTTTTGTGCATTTTTATGATAATCCTTTTTTTAAAAAAAGCATACAACGTTTTGTTTGGTTAGTCTGTTCTTGTATGAGAATATTTTTTTGACAACACAAAAACACATTTGACTTTTCATTCCATACATTATAAATATTTAATAAAAGTATCATATAATAAGATCTTGTTTAATTATAATCAACACAAAATAATGAAATAAAATTATAATACATTTCTGATTAGTTTGAAAAATTTTAAGGCATTATGTGTTGTTCAAGACTTACTTGGTTTTATTTATTTGGCTCTATCCAAACTTATTGTCAGGGGTTTTGCATTTCTTGACAAAGCAAGTATCCTTGTAATGACTGTTGAAGAATTTTCATTTGCATTACTACCAAATTATATTGAGTATGCTACATATTTCAGAATAGTTAATGGCAAATAGTATTACTTTTCACATTATCAGTTGATTTCTCATTAGTAAATAACAAGAATAGTTCAATATTTTTCCATTTAAAACCATTTACAGTATTAATATTTGTTTTAGTGTAGTTGAATTATAAAAATGCATTAATGAACAATCGACTGTTTTTAACAATGAATGCTTTTTGAAATAATTTCTCATGATATTTACATGTCATAAATATGTCTATAGTTTTTTCTTTTTATAAAATATATTGTGTTCATTTACTTTTATTTATCCCATTTTACTAAACTTATCTATTTTCCATTTCATTTACTCATAAGTAATTGAACATAAGAGTATAGATAGCTATAAATATGACTTCATAGATACATTCATGAACCATATTGCTAACATATGATATTAAAATATGGCATAATATCCCCTATTTGGGAGGGCAGGGGGGAGGGAGAAGAATTTTTTTTTTTAAAAGAAAGCAAACACAGTTCTCTTCCTGAGCCAAGAAGTTAATGCTGGTGAGCAGTCAAATTGTCATGGCACCATATAATTATTCTTGTGATAAGAAATGTTGATCTTCTTAAATCTTTTCTAGATAAGGCAGAGCTTTGGTTTCTTTTTTTTTAAATGAAATTTCTATTTAAGCTTTATCATCTGATTAAATTTAAAATGTTTGAAAGTGGACTTGAGGCCCATCCCATTTGGGCGTGATAGAAGTATAAATGATTAATTGACCTTTAATATACACAAACCTTTGATATTTGATTGAAAGGGGAAAAAAGCTTTTCACTCTACTGTATTAGTTTAGATGTGAATATAACTAAATGGATGAAAGACCATCTCCAATGTGAAAACCATAACCCAAAGATCAGCTTGACTTCACATCATACATTAACAATGCCTGCTACCCTGAGATCAGTCTTGTTTTAATCCTCCCAAACTTTCCTAATCCTTTGTTGGTATGATTCAGCTACACAACCAGGGTGACTGCAAGTTTATTTTTATTTCCATGCCACCCTCAAAACTGGTTTTTTTTTTTTTATCATAGTAGACAATTTCTGATCAAGATCTGTGGTAGGAAGGTCTTTCACATTGTCTGGGGCATGAATCTCTTAAACTGAAAATGCCAGGGTTTGAACTAAGGCACCTTCTGCATGCAATTTCCTTGAACTATAACCAGCAATGCCTAGCGCAGTCATTTTTTTCCATAAGCACGTGGGATTTGAATTTGGATCTCCTCATTCCTAGTCTAATGATGATACTTCTCTAGTTCTTTGACTATTTGAATGTATGGCGTGACAAAGCTCAAATATTTAAATATAGTCTAGTTGATTATAATGAACAAAAGTAGCATACTGCATAAACATGTACTGAGAATGAGATCCAACACAAATTTCACAAAGGAAAATCTTCTCTTTGTAACTGTGGAGAGGAACTTGTTCTTAAAAATCAGTATCAAATATTTAGACTGTTTATCTTTCTTTGTAACTAGGTTATGTGGGTATGCAACTTATGCCGGAAGCAACAAGAGATCCTAACTAAATCTGGAGCATGGTTTTTCGGGAGTGGTCCACAACAGCCATCCAGTCATGATGGTACATTGAGTGACACAGCTACGGGTGCTGGTTCAGAATCTCCTAGAGAAAAGAAAGCTAGGCTTCAGGAACGGTCACGATCTCAAATACCCCTAAGCACAGCAGCCACAACTTCACAAGAAATATCCTCTGGTGTGCAAGCAAACAGAAGGAAAGCCCCAGAAGTGTCACAACAAACTATGGGCCTGGAACAGAAACAAACTGCTTCTAGATCTAGAAGTGAACCCCCAAGAGAGAGGTAATATTGATGCTAATGGGTTGTTCCTGAATAATTATGGGAAAACCATAACTATAAGATTAGTTAGTGTGGAGGGTTTATTATAAATGAAGAAAGTTATCTGTCCTTTATCATGGAATAGAAGTTGATTATCAGTGGCTGAAGAATCAATGGGGAGGGGGAGAACTTTGAGGCTGCCTTCAACAGCTATTCTTGATATATTCAGCAGAGACTAAGAGAGGAATTCCAGTTGCCTCTTCTACAAAATGAGAAGGGTGAGGGCAGAGAAATTAAGCCTAGGAGAAATCAGAAGATGGAATAAAAGAGAAAAATGATCTGTTTTTTTCCAAAATATACATGCATATGATCAACACAAGAGTTCACATTGCTTGACTTGGGAAAAATCCATGTTTTGAATTGGTAATGTTGTCCTCCTACTCCTCTCCATATTGCATTCTTTACATCTTTTCCCCAGTGGTGTGTTTTTGAAGCAATATATTGTAATGTGGTCATAGTGATTGCTTGTGTAGAACATCTGCAAAGTGCATCCTAAGGGCTCCAGAAAGCCATGCCTGCATCTCAAACTGGCATTCAAAATGGCTGTTTCATTTTGCTTAATAATGCAGGTAGTCTTTGACTTACAACCACAATTCAGGCCAAAATGTTCGTTGCTAAGCAAGACAGCTTTTAAGTGAGTTTTGTCCTATTTTATGACCTTGCTTGCCACAGTTCTTAAGTGAATCACTGCAGGTATTAGATTAGTAACACTGTTGTTAAGTGAATCTGGCTTCCCCATTGACTTTGCTTGTCCAAAGGTCGTGAAAGGGGGTCACATGACCCTGGGACACTGCAACCACTGTAAATTAGTTGCCAAGCATCTGAAATTTGATCATATGACCACGGGGATGCTACAGTGGTCATAAGTGTGAAAAAAGGATCATAAATCCCTTTTATCAGTGCTGTTCTAACTTTGAACAGTTACTAAATGAACTGCTGTAAGTTGAGGACTACCTGTATGTCCAGTTATGCACATTTGATTATTTAAGACTTAATTAACAATATTTACATGTAGCTATTAATAATGTGTAATTTAGCAAAGCTGAAAAATGCACAAGGTACATCAAAACGCTTAAAATCATGAAATAAAACCAGATATCATCATACCCACAGTCTAAAAGCAATAAAATCTGGGTTTTTTTTTTTTTTTTTAAAGATCTTCTACTAGTGCCAGAAATAATAAAGTAAAAGTTACAGATAAATTCTTTATAAGGAAAGAACTCTATAATCAGCCTTCTTTTTGTTGCCACTCTGAAATAGAAGTTTTGGAAATAGGCCTTTAAAGACTGTTTCAAGGCATGGGCAGATTTTAAAGAGGAGAAGAGAATCCTTCTGAAAACATGGTTCAAAAACATTTAGTTTTTAGAAATTAATAGTAGTATGTAAAATTTGGTCTAGGAATAGTTTTGGAACTATAGTAGATCATAAATCATTAATGTGACATAATTATATTGAAACAATCTCTTTAGCAAGTTCACTATCATATTTTGAACCATTGCATTTTCCAGGTATTTTTAAAAATGTTCCAATATAAGGAACTGCAATAATCCATAAGAGAATTTACCAATGTATGAATAACTTTAATTAAAATACAGAGTTCTAGATAGCATATTCACCTAATTAAAAGATTTTTAAGATTAATTTTAAAAAACAGTATCACGTAACTATTTTAGCAACTCTGTCTTCTAGGTTAATTAAGGATGATAGAAAATTAATTGTCCTGAACTGAACTGAATGTAATTTGATAACTTGCATCTATGCAGACGTATATTATGGGAGTCATTTAAAAAAAGCATCCAGCATATTATTCTGCATTAGTAGGAGGCAGATGTAACTATGGCTGTATGAAAGTGGTAACAAATCTTGTTCCTTTTTTCCTTCTAAATGTTGCTGGGTCAAAAACCCTGGCCCACCAATGCCCAAAATGTCATTAAGAATAGTAGTAAACCAAATCCTGACTGTGCCTGGTCATATTGGTTCTTTAGAACCCATGCATTTCCTAGAATTGGGTCAGCTGGCCAGGAACCTAATTTTTTTTTTCAGCAAGGAAAGGATGGAGTTCCTAGAAGATCTAATGGTTGTTTGGTGGGATTAGGATGAAGTGGGAATTTCTATCTAAGTTATAATTGCACTCAGTCACACTGAAATAATACTGAAGATATTGTTCTAACTGACATTACTTGCTTGAAGAAATACATCAAAACAGCATAAGTTGGCTGCAGACTAGCCAAATTTTCAGACAGGCATTAAGATAGTTTTACACAATTTAATCTTTTTATTTATTTTATTTATGCAGAATGCAGTAGAGTGCTCCAGAATTTTTCTATGTAAGACCACTGTTGCACGGGCTGCCCTGGTTGCGGTATTCTTCCAAGTGCAATTCACAGTATTGGTTATCAGTTTTAAAGCCCTACAAAGTGACTTGCAGGATAAGGAAGTGCGGCATCTGCTGGATGGAACAGCCTCTCCCTGAGGTTCAGATGGTTCCACCCTCTTGGCCTGGTCTAGGACAACTCTCACCGTGACCAACTCTCGCTGTGGCCAGCTTGCTGCGGGACAGCTCGCCATGGGACAATTCCACGCCAGAAAACTCAGTGAGATAAATGTTACCCACCACTGTTTCTTCAACATTATTTTCATTTTTGTCCATTGCCACAAAAATGGAAATAATGCCGAAGACACAGTGGTAGATAACATTTATCGCATTGAGTTATCCTGTGTGGAACTGTCCTGCGGCAAGTTGTCCCATGGCAAGTTCGCCGCAGTGAGTTGTTCATAGCAAGTTGGCCGTGGTGAGTTGGCTACGCCAAGTTGTTCCATTCCGTCTTGGCCTTCCAGAGAGCTGTTAAAATCTGCCCCCCCGAACATTAGGGGAACCCCGTGTACATGTTTTTGTTACTATGGAATTGTTTTTTTGTTTTTTTCTAACAAAGGATTATTTTCATCAATTGGGGGGGGATTTATATTGGATGGATGGCTCACTGCCCAGAGTTAGGTATTTAACATGGGGAGCTATATAAAATTTCTAAGTAAATACATTTCTCGTACTACTTTCTCATTACATCAGGAAGAAGATACCCACCGCTTTTGAGCAAAATGGAAAAGGAGGTGCGAAAGCTGAGCGCAGGCGTGTGCCAAAGTCTTCACTACAGCAGAGTGAAGGACAAACAGATGAGAAGGGAAGTAAAGAAAGGCGTGGTGGGAGAAGATTGGAGAAAGGGAGGTCTCAAGACTACTCCGACTTCCCTCCCCATTTTGAGGAAGGCAAGACAGTTAATGAAGAAAAACAGAGGAAAGAAGATGAATATAGCCGATATAGGAGCGATCCAAATCTTGCAAGGTACCCTGTGAAACCCCATCCTGAAGAGCAGCAGATGCGGATGCATGCAAAAGTTTCAAAAGTGCGGCATGAGAGAAGACACAGCGATGTTGCCTTGCCTCATACCGAAGTTGAGGTGCCTGAGGTGCCTGAGAATAGCCTTGGAAAGCATTCACAGTTGCAAGAAACTCGGGATATAAAATCCCAGATGGATGCCCATCCAATAGAAAAAACAGATGATGTCAGGGTTTCCGTTTCTAAACAATTAATTTCTCATACTCCATCAACGCCCCGCCATAGCATGGTTCTGACAGAACATTTAGAATCCAAAAATCACGATTCCTTTAAAGCACAAACTCGCTTAGATCCTAGCTCAGCTCTTCTCAGTCGGAAAGCAAAGCGAGAGAAAATAGAAACCATGCTAAGGAATGATTCCCTTAGTTCTGATCAGTCAGAATCAGTGCGACCATCTCCCCCAAAACCTCATAGATCAAAGCGTGGTGGGAAAAAAAGGCAGATGTCCGTCAGCAGCTCTGAGGAAGAAGGAGCATCAACACCTGAATATACCAGCTGTGATGATGTAGAAATAGAAAGCGAAAGTGTCAGCGAAAAAGGTAAGTCTTCCTTTTTTAAAAAAAGAAAACAAAAAGTACTGTACATGCTTGAAATGTGTGTGTGTATACACAAATACATATGTATACATACACACACTAGTATTATACTAAAATGGTGAAGGTAACTTTTTAAAATCTGAACTACTGCAAGCTCTTATGGATTGGGCTAAATCTTGGTAAGGCAATTATAGTTATTAAAATACTATAGTTATACAAAATACCTTGTGAACTCTAAAGCTTGAATAATATTTATATGTTACTTATATGTAAGGGTTTAGGTCTATACATATATTGTATATAGTATGTTTTAAATGTGTGCTATGTATGTGTACACTTTGAGAGGAAGCAACTAAATTTCATTTTTAATGTGTGCCATTGTGCCCACAGGAAAAAATGACAACAAAGGATCTATCTATCTATCTATCTATCTATCTATCTATCTATCTATCTATCTATCTATCTATCTATCTATCTATCTATCTATCTATCTATCTATCTATCTATCTATCTTCTATCTATCTATCTATCTATCTATCTTCTATCTATCTATCTATCTATCTATCTATCTATCTATCTATCTATCTATCTATCTATCTTCTATCTATCTATCTCTATCATCTATCTATCTATCTATCTATCTATCTATCTATCTATCTATCTATCTATCTATCTATCTATCTATCTATCTATCTATCTATCTATCTATCTATCTTCTATCTATCTATCTATCTATCTATCTATCTATCTATCTATCTATCTATCTATCTATCTATCTATCTATCTATCTATCTATCTATCTATCTATCTATCTATCTATCTATCTATCTAAGTTTCCTCTTAATGATGGCCAGTGAAAATAAGCAGTAAGGACTGCATACCTTCCTTCCTTTTCCTTGTTTTCCTCACCTCTTTCCTTCTCTGTCTTCTGTGTAGTTCGTATGTTTAGATGACATGCCGTTTTCTTCCTTTTTTCTTAAAATTATTGCGCTACGGACATGAAATTTATCTCTGAAAATGCGGAGTTCATACTATGATGTGATTTGTACTTATTCCACATACAAAGTTAGTATAAGAAAGTGTTAAGGATGCTGAGAAAATTGAAATGCAATGTGTTTTCCCCCTAGATGTCTAAGTGGCAAATGTTTTTTTTCCCCCATTTCACTATATGGTTACAGGAACTTTATTCTCCACCAGCTCTCTGTACCACCAGTTGCAACAGAACACTGACTTTCCTTCCACTTATTAATATCGGACACCCCCCCGTCCCCCCCCACACCTGGTTGAGTTACAATAAAATTTTTCCTTCTTTGTTTAGATAATTTATAAACTTTTTTTTTACCTCAAACGCATAAACAAAGAAACGAAAACCCAAAGCTGGCTTATTCTGCATAAAGAAAAGCAGGCCGGTTTTCCATGTTAAACTTAGAAGATTACCTAGACTCCTTGCCATGTTCAGTCACATCGCAAGATGACATGGTGGTCTTCCGTGTTAAGGAAGACTGCTGCAAAAGTGTAATCCATCTGGTTGGGACAGGCAAAATGAGAAAATCGGGTTAGGTCTTCATCTAAGTCAAAGATCAAGACGAGGCAATCCTGCTTTACCTAAAAGCACCCTAAATTATTGTTCCTCCAAAAGAAAGATGATGTAGAATGTAAGACAATCGACAAAGAAGGATTAGAAATAGGAAGAAAATAGGAAGGATTAGAAAGGAAGAAACCCCAGTTTTCTCTGTTACCATATTTTCAATATATCTAAGATGACCCTTCCTTTTAATGGTACATTATTTGGGGACTGGGGGACTCTACTCTCTTTTAGTATAAAAAACAGAACGATACTTTCTCTTCTCCAACAAGTTCTCATACTGTTGTTTTCCAACAACCACCGTTTCAGTCAATTGCCTCTTAGTAAGATTGGCCATTATAGTCCACCATGAGAAGCAAATGTGAAATTTCATATTTCTAACCATAGACTTAATTCAACAGTCAGTTGTTCATTATTTTAATGGCCCGTAAAGTAAAGGGCTTTTTACAATGTGTGTATTTATAAACTAATGTACAAGGTGGGATCAAGTTCTAAGAAAATTTGTCCCCTGAGTCTCCTGACTCAGTTCCAAAATCTATGCCAACAGCAGCTGCTAGAGCCTTTAGGAAATAAAGGAAGCTAAGATTGGTAGCTGCCTTTAATATACAGGCAGTCCTTGACTTACAACATTCAATTAGTGACCACTCAAAGTTTCAATGGCAGTGAAAAAGTGACTTGCAACCAGTCCTCCCTTGCCCAGCGTAGCATCCCCTCAGACACCTGATCACAATTTGGATTCATGGCAATTGACATGTATTTAAGATGGTTGTGGTGTCCTGAACGACCTTCCCAGTCAACTTTCAACAAGCATAGTCAATGGAGGAGGCCGGATTTTCTTAATGACCATGTGAGTTGCTTAACAACTGCAGTGATTTGCTTAACAACCATGGCAAAAAGATTGTAAAATCAGGTGAACCACTGCCTTACTTAGCAATGGATATTCTGATCCCAACAGTGGTGATAAGTTGAGGACTACCTAGTGTACATGCATGCACTTGTGTGTATAATGAAGAATTGTTGCAAGTTTTAGATGCCTTTTCTTAGAAGAGAAAAAACGCCTTAGAAATCTGGGCTTCCATCCATTCTTGGCTAGTTTTCTGCCTCAGCTATAAGATTACAGCATATATTGTTTGAAAGGCCAATCTGAGCCTTTACATTATTGATTACACAACTAGTGAATTGATGAAAATAACATTTTCAAAAGGAAATTGGAAAGTATAAAATGTTCCCAACACCTGAAGAAACTGATGCAGGCAAAAAATTAATTGCCTCCCTCAGGTCTAGTGTGCAGACAACATACTTCAGCAATACACACACAGATCTTTGCAATGTTAAACAAAGCGTTGAACATAGGGGCTCCATTCCTCTCCATTATTCTTCCATGGCTGCAAAATAAATAAACTAAGATTCATTTTTCTATCATGCCATTTATGGTTTAACATTTCCTGATCAATTGCTAAAAGATCGCCTTCAAACCTGACATGAATCTGCTTTTTTTGGCAAGCGAGAATGTAATGCACCACCCAATTTTTCCATTTTCTACACAGGAACAGATCAAGTAAAAAAGCTGAAAGTCTTTCTAGGTGTTGCAAGGTATTTTTAAGAAATACTAGGTCACCTAAACCCTGTAAATCTTTTCCTCATATACATTCTGGCTTAGTGCAGGAATCAAAATGAAAGATAACAATAATTGGTGTAATATTCATCATCATCATCATCATCATCATCATCATCATGTTTTTCCCACAGGTGCAGGATCCACTTTTCAGATCAATATTGATAAAGAATATAAGAATATATATGCGTGATCAAAGAACCAGATATCTAATTCAGGGGTGTCAAACTCACAACGTCACGTGATGTGTCGCGACGTATCGTGACTTTTTTTCATTGCCGGCAATGGGGTGGGCGCGGTTTTGGCATGACGCATCTGGCCTGCGGGCCGGCAGTTTGACACCCTGATTTAATTATATCTTTTAGCTAATGCAAACATAACGTAATATTTCCTTGCCCATCATCACCACTCCCTGCTGCACATATCTCAAATCTGCTTGGGCGGGCTAGGATGATGTGAAAGGAAGAGTGAGGGCTTACAGCTGTCCAAGTGACATCCAATTTAACCTAACATGTGAAGTGAAGCAATGCATTATGAGTATGTTTGTAGTATCAGTAGGCAGCATGAGCTGGCAAGAATCAACAGGTAAGACGGTGTTTCTAGACAATCAACTTTCCAAATTTTTTTCCATATTTCTGTTCTTAATTGAATATTTAAAGAAAGAAGACAGAAGAAGCAGTGAGAAAACAGATTACAAATGGAAAATGATAACATTTGGATCCTTGGCAAAATTCTCTTGACTGAAGCAAGGTAATTGCACAATTGCACACCTTACCTTGAAGTACCTTTCTCAGTTTCTGGAATAACCCAAAGCTTTTCTCACTAGACCTTCAGCTGACAATGAAGCCAGTTCCCTAAACTCTGCTGAGCAATAATGGCTCACAATATTTTTAGTGTAATTCAAATAAACAAGATATAATCTGGAACATAAAGCAAGGATATTTTAAGAATTAAGTTAATTGTTTACTTTCAAACCCCAATTGTACTTCTTACAAATTCCTCCTCTGAGGATTATTAAAAAAATGGGAAATATGGATGAAATAAAATCAGTGAACAAGATTCACTTTACAGCCTATTTGACAATATTTCACTATACCTATAACATGTTGATTAACACTAAGATGGAAGTATCCATTGGAACACAGCGATCAGTCCAAACTAATATTACCAATCCCCCTTGCAGCTAAAATTTACTACAGGTAGTCTTGACTTACGACCACAATTGAGCCCAACATTTCTGTTAATAAGCGAATCAGTTGTTAAGTGAATTTTGCCCCATTTTACGACCTTTCTTGCCACAGTGTTTAAGTAAATCACTGAAGTTGTCAAGTTACCAACACAGCTATTAAGTGAATCTGGCTTCCCCATTGACTTTGCTTGTGAGAAGGCTGCATGGGACACTGTGATAAACATGAGTCAGTTGCCAAGCATCTGAATTTTGATCACATGACTATGGGGATGCTACAATGGTCTTCAGTGAGAAAAACGGTGATGAGTCATTTTTTTCAGTGCTGTTGTAACTTTGAACAGCCACTAAGTGAATTGTTGTAAGTCGAGGATTACCTGTACAAGGAAGAAGCAAGATTAATAGGATCACAGGAGCCAGAATTTCAAATTTTGAAGCCAAAAGACTTCAAGAGTAGCTTTCTGGCATTCATTTGCAACTACTTTGGGAGTCAACCCAAAACTTAATCTGTTGATGAAATTTTCTTTTTTTTCTTTTCTTTTTGCAGTGAAAAACAAAATGTGCCTTTTATTAATGAGAATAACGTCCTTGACAGGTTGAAAATTCAGTGGGCACATAGAGAACATTGTATGTATATAGTCTGGATTTCTTTAATCTATGCCAACGTGAGCCTAATCATAGCTTGGCCTAGAAAATGTTGATAAGGATTAGGTTTGCTCCTCATGACAATATTAGAAAAGTATTAAATACTACATCAAATCTGCTTTTTGCTTTCCATAGAGGCAAATGAGGTCAAAAGAAGAAAAGCATTGCTGCGTAATGAAAGTTGACCCGGTGCAGTCAGTTCACTCCTCTCCCCTCTTTCTGTGTATATGATTGTCAGGTAAAACAGCCCAGTAAAGCGAACAAACTGCTTTTTAAAATGCCCCTTCAGAGTTAAAAAGCGGTTCAAAGAAAGATTTTTAGCAGGAAATATACTTAAGTATCAACGATAGGAGCATAGCCTTCTGAGAGCAGGGAGAGAGGGTCCACTCACAGACAGATCCACAGGTTTCTATTTCTTCTATGTTAAGTGTTTGTTTCTTGAACATTTATTGTAACAACTATTTCTGCCTAGTTTCTTTCTCTTAGTTTATGCTGATTTGGAAGCGTGCCTTTTAGATTCATTATAGCATGTTCATGGTCAGGTTTTCATATTGTTGTCCTTTAATATAACATTGATACAATTATTTTTCATGGTTATGTTAACCAGCTTTGGCTTCATGTTTGAGGAAAAAATGTGGTAGAAGTAACAATGATATAATCTTGTCAATGATTAGATGTCAGTTAGAGGAACAAGGATGGAATAATAGTGCTGCTCTGCCACTAAGCCGAGAAAGAAAAGGATATGAATTCAACTAACGTTGAATTTATAGAATAGAATAGATCTGGAAGTATAGAATAGAATAGACCTGGAAGGGACCTTGGAAGTCTTCTAGTCCAGCTCCTGCTTGAGCAGGAGAACCTATACCATCTCAGACAAGTGACTATCTAGCCTCTTTTTATAAATCTCCAGTGATGGAGCACCCACGATTTCTGAAGGCAAGCTGTTCCACTGGTTAATTGTCCTCACTGTCAGGAAGTTTCTCCTTAATTCCAGGTTGCTTCTCTCTTTGATCAGTTTCCAACCATTGTTTCTTGTCCTGCAAATATGGATGAATAGAGGATTTATAGGTTGAGAATTAGAAGGGTGACCCGTTCAGTGGATCAAATGAATCAAAACCTAAGAATGAAGACAAAGAAGAACTAAAATCGGAAAGTATGTTTTAAAGAGCGAGCAGGTAGAAAAGAAATTAGAGGGGTACAAGACAATATTTCTGAGAAACTTCAGCACTGGTAGACTGATTAAAAGAGAGAAAAGTATTGGGAAAGTTATTGAAGTATTACAATGTTGGAGACTGATGAAGAAAGCAGGAAATAAATCTATGCAAAAACTAAATGGGTAAGTTAGAAAATACAAAAAAGCACAGAACAAGAGGGTTAATGTTAGTTCTGGATTTCTACTTCTGTTTTTCTCCAACACCTAGATCCTCTCATCTGCTTTTAGTCTGGCACCTTAAAGATGTGTTGGATCTGGAAGATGAAATACAGCACATCTAGGGAGCCTTAGGTCAGTTGGACAAAACAACAAGGGCTGCCAATGAAAGCTTCCTTACAGTTCTTACTGACCCCCTTCTCTTAGTGAAGTTTTGAAGAAACAGCTCTGGGCTGGATTGTTCCAGAGTTATCTGTGCCTGCCTTGGATAAGAGAGCCAGTTTGGTCTAGTGGTGAATGTGCTGGCCTAGAAACCAAGAGACTGTCAGTTCTTGTCCCACTTTAGGCATGAAAGCTGTGTAGATGACTTTGGATCAGTCACTGCCTCCCAGCCCAATCCACCTCACAGGGTTGTTATTGTGAGGAAAATAGGAGGAGGAAGGGGTATTAGTTATGTTCACCACCTTGAGTTACTTATAAAAAAAAGCAATAAAGGAAGGATAAAAATCAAATAAATAAATAAGAACCTGGGAAGGCATCTCTCATTCACTTGCTTATAGTCCAGTCCATTTTTGCAGACTTAGCTTTTTCGAACTGACAGTCCCAGAGAGAATTTCACAGAGACAGCAGGCCTTCTTGATGCAGTTCAGAAAACACAATGGTAACTGAATGAATGCCTGTAAATTTTATTTGATACTTGGACTGTGTTAATTTCAGTCCATCTGAACTTAATAGAAAAAATGGTTTCAGTGGTGGTAAGGTGGGGTAAGATCTTTTGCATTATACGATCTGTGTTCAGATTCCAGCAGATAAAGCATTTTCCCGTTTCTGCAGTGAAGCAAACATACTGCTTCGTGAGATCCTTAATGGGAGCCTCTGAAAATGATTAAAGATGCTCCATAGGCAGAGAGCCTCTTTAGCACTGCATGGACTGCGTATGGATTATTGCAGTAATCAGTGCTCGCTCTACACTGCAGAGATTTATATTTATGGCAGGTGCTCTGATGGCCCTAATTGATGTTAGTCTTGTAGAATGTTTGACATTGCAGAATCCTTTGGCACAGGCTCAGGAGACAAGAACTACAGGAAACAAGGACTCCTTATACAGATTCACTTTGTACTGATTTGGTTTTGGGTGTTTCCCCGCACCCTTGCGATTATGGTTTTGCTACAGACTGAGGCTGGAATTCAGCAACCTGCTCAGAGCTGGTTCTGCTTATTAAGACACTGCGAGCTGATGCTGCTATGTTTGCTGGTTTCCTTCAGTTTCTTCTCCATTCCTTGCATTCAGGGACAGGTAATCATGTGGGCCTCTTAGACTGAAAGACTGTGGGGATATCTGTAAAATATTATTGTCAATAACTTTGAGTTTTGGAAAGGGGTGATCTTTGTGATGAGGTACAAGCACGGGCTTTTAAAATTTTGGAATCATCAAGCCATTTTGTTCTTGAGTGTCCCTTTCATTTCGAATATTCTAGACTTCTTTTATATGTATATATTTTTTAAAAAAATATTGTTTGACTTTTAATGTGTTCTTCCACCATAAATACGGTGTGTATATGTGTGTATCCAGAATTATAAAAATAACCTGCCCATAAATGCAATTCTAGATCAATGCAAATGTTGCTTATGTAGATATGTGATTTTGCATGTTAATGAAATTAGAAATTTCAGAGGTTTTGATGACCAGGGATATAAAATAATTCAGATATTATTTTTAACAGATCTGTTTAGACCAAAGAGTTCATGTACCCAGCTTTTCTTGAATCGTTGTGGTTAGTAAATTTCATAGCTTTCAATTCAAATACCAGTCTGCAGTCTGCATATTCTAATGCAGTAAGCTTTTGCAAAATCTTTTTATGCAGTATGTTCAATTGAATAATGCCTCTATTTTGTATATGCTTTGTTAGTTGGCCTGATATGTAATAGTTTAAAGTCATGAAGACAGGGGTGGGTAGCTTATCCTAGTCAAACCCACTTTGGTTAGCACAGTAAAATATTGAAATAATATTGCCATATAAAGAATTACGTAGAAAATAAAAGGATGAGGATTGAGAAATTAATCATATAACACTGGTCAGTTATTTAGGCATTATTTTTAATGTATTAATTATGTACATCTTATTTGGACAAATGTCTCCCTAAAGGACAGAAATTCAGGTGCTTTGGGACATTAGACAGGTTTGAATTTTAATATTTACAGATTTTATTATTATTACCTGTATTATCTGTAAATTTCATTTAGTTTCAGATGGTTATTTGTGATTTTTTCCCTATTTAAATCAAAAGTTAAAAAGCATATAGCACACACCTCCGTGGCAAGTAGGAGACTTTCATATCAGACAAAAGACAAGGAGAATGTCTCTTAATTAAGGTCTGAACCAAATATTTTATAAAATGTCAGTAGCAAAATGAATTAAGAATCCTATGCTAGAAGTTTAATGTGGACTGAGCAGATAAAAGAAATACCTTAATCACCTACAGTGTGTATCTGAAGGCATTATCCGTTCTGGTATTCTGTACTGTTCGTTGTGTAGTTTGATCCATTCTGTTGTTGTTTCCGATAAACTGAATCTGGTTTTACCAATAGAGGCCTATATGGTATTGCTCATGGTCCCTTGATGCAACTGCCAGGAAGCACTGCTCAGGAGACCCAACAGTAAACTGGTAAGGTCTCCCCCTTCTAGTTAGTTAATATTAGTTAGCTAGTGGGATGTCAACACTGATGCGCCCTAAGAGCTGTATGCCCATGTTTGCTGTATGCTAACTTTTGCTCTTACATATTCAAAAAGGAAAAGATACTAGGTAAGAATTCTGCAGTCAGCAACACCTCTCCATCTAAAACTTTCAAGGGGCCTGACTGATATGTGCATGTTTTTAAATGATGTGAATGGAAGTAAAATGAGCCCAAGAGTTATTTGGAAAATGGAAAGTTCATTTGTCAAAGTCAGGGGCTTTTATTCTTGCCATCGCCCCCGGATTACAGTTTTCTGTGTGCATTTTTATTCGATGAAACCGTTTTCGTCTGGGATTAATTTTAAAGAAGGGTTGTATCCACCGTGCATGTGCTGTTTTAGCCTCTTGTAGCTCGCCATAATTTGCAGGAGGATGTTAAGGGTAAATTTATGATCAACACGTAATTTTGAAATGACCTTTCTCTTTCTCCAAATTACAATGGATCATGTCTATGCATAGTATCAGACTTATCTCCTCCCCTATCTCTGCCTTTTTGGCTGCCCTATACTCCATTGATATTGCCTAATTTTGTCACCTCCCACCATCCCAGGTGACATCTGTCCTCTTCTTCCTCCCACTGCTGACAAGGTGTGCTGGTTAGCCAGTTGCTGGCCCCAAGGCCTCGAAGGCCTCTTCAGCCTTGGCAAAGCCTTACTCAGCCTGCTCAAAGCCTCACTCCTTCACAGGCCTTGTGAAGTCCCCATAAAGCCTCACAAGGCCTCCAAAAAGACTCTGTGCAGAAGTCACATAAGATCTTGTGACAGGCCAGCCACTGCCACAGCCAGATGTTCCTCATCATCAGCGGGACGAAAAGGATTGTGACAGTCATTGGGGTGGGGTGTGTGGCATGGGTAGGCAATGGAGTGCTGGGTGGCCAATAAGGCAGATATACAGTAGGGAAAGATATAAGCACGTGAGGGAAGTTGAAGGACGCACCGCAGTCGTAAATGCAGATGGGCTGCCAAGCACCTGAATTTGATCATGTGGCAACAGAGATGCTGCAAGGGCCATAACATTTAGGACCAGTCATAACCTACTATTCATTCAGTGTTGCCGTAACTTCAAATGGTTAGGCCCAGGGAATGCTATTCAGTTTAAAATGTTACCTTTTTTAGTCCATTCAATCTAGTTCTTAAATCACTATTTACTTATTCTACACCTTGCTGCGTATTACATATTTAAATAAAGAACATGACAGTGAAATAAGTGTAATAGCAGCAGCAATAATAATAATGATGTATGAAAAATGGTGAAGTATATATTCTGTATTTCAGCTCTATAAAATTCTTTTGACCCTGACCCTGACCTGAGGTAACCTCCCCATCACAAGAGCCATTACAAGACTCACTGATGACTCACACCTGGTCCATCACAAGACCTACCACAGACCCTCACTTGACATACTTCCACACCTGAAGCTCTTATAAAGAAAACACTGACACTGCCTTCCCTTAAACTCTGCTGAAGATGTTACCTAACCTGGTAACGAAACATTCAGAAACCAACCCAAAAGCTTAGAGAATGAACTTTCATCCTCATTCTACACCCGAGCTACAGATATTTGCCACTATTGCAGTTCTTTTATATTATTGTGACTATTGTAACATATAGAAGGGGATAGAAGTAAAGGATAATGGCTTTTATTCTATAAGTTCAAAATATAGTATTTATTTATTTAGAAAATTTATATAGCTGCTACTTGCTCAAAGTAAGTCTAGGTGGCTTATAAGCAATAAAAACACAGGTATAGAAAAAAATAAAAATATAAAACAATACTCCCCCCCCCCCCTACAATAACATATACTCAAATGAGCCATTTGATGGATTCCATCCCAATCTGGCTTCCCCAGGACTGCTGGCATTCATAGTAATATGAAGATTGCACAGCCTATATTAATTAACTACTGAAACAACAATTAATTAACAGTAATAGTGCATACCTATAGGTACCTGTATAGAACTATTAATTTATTTATAAAAGCTATAAACCACAGCAATTGAGCAAAATATAATATGGCAAAACATTTAAAACCTTCAAGATATAATTAGAACAAAGCAGCTTACAATCATGAAATTCCTCAAGCTAAAAGAACAGTACTTTTCTACTTATTTAAATGGAACCACTCCCAGATAAATGTGTATACAAAGGATTTTCTAGATTTAGCAGAATCTTCTATACTGAATTTCTATTCTTACTTGGCTATAGCAGTTCATTTATTTGTTTTTATTGCTTAATACACTGACAGATCCAAAATACTCTAGTCTTCATCATAATTCATTTTTTTCTTTCTGCTTTTTACAACTACCGTATGTATCATCTGATCTAATTCTTATTCTAATAACTATTCAATTAAACATTTCGGTACATGTCACATAGTTTTATTAGTGTCTTTTCATTACTTAGTAATACATATTAAATACTAATTACTTATTGTCATTTTTGTTATTAGATATTCTTCAATTATCATTAGGAATTTGAAAGCCATATGAAGAATTATTAAGGGATAAAAATGGATTGTGTTTTCTTTTCATAATAATTATTCAAATCCTAATCTAGATTCGAGATGCTGATTTATATGTATAATTTTAGAATTAAATGTCCTTGAAGAACCAGTAAGAAGTATTTTTGAGTAGATAATTACAAGATTTGCTGTGGGAATTAATTCTGTTTAAATTCTGTTTAAATCAATGGGATAATTAATCACATCTTAGTTTTCTATGAGTTTAAAAGAAATTATGTAGAACTAACTTTACCCTAGATCCAACTATATATGTACATAAATATATAATATTAGTGAATTCATATAGATTTTCAAAATTTGGTCTGTCAAATTCAAATACCTTACATGTATTGTAAATTGCATGGTATATTCATACCATGCACTTTACATTGCTCTGTTTGTAAAAGGATTACTATACTTAATGCTTTTCTTACAAATATTTTACATTATACTTCTGGATGCAGATATAATTCATTCATATAACTTTCTTAATATGAGAGAATATATATTTCTTTCTGTTCATAACTCTTCCAGGTGACTTGGATTACTACTGGTTGGATCCTGCCACATGGCACACTAGAGATACATCCCCTATTAGCTCGGTAAGAAATCTCCCTCCATCCTTCCCTCCCTCCATCACTCCCTCCCATGTTTTGTTGGTTTAAATTAAAGAATAATATTGTTTAATAGCCATTATAATGTCCATTGTTCTCAATGTAACCCATGTGAGAAATATTTATAAACATTGGATCTTAGGGTGTTTTCCATTCATGAAGTAATGTATTCTGTTTGTAGAGGTCTTCAAAGGAAGTTCATAATACTGGAAGTGAAGAAAATAGTTTTCATTGATTCCAGCTCCTCTAACTCTGGAGTAAGAACTGTAAGCAGAAGTTTATAGGATGCTGCTATTGATTGCAGCAAAGGATCCATTGCGGTGTAGTAAACATACCATATGTACAAAAGCAGAATGAAATACAGGTAGTCATCAACTTATGACCACAACTGAGCCCAAAATTTATGCTACTAAATAAGAAATTTGTTATGTGAGTTTTGCCCCATTTTATGACTTTTCTTGCCACATTTGTTAGGTGAATCCCTGCAGTTCTTTAATTAGTAGCACAGTTGTTAAGTGAATCTGATTTCCCCATTGACTTTCCTTGTCAGAAGGTCACAAGAGGAGATCACATGACTCTGGGACACTGCAACTGTCATAAATGTGAGTCAGTTGTCAAGCATCCAAATGTAAATCACGTGACCATGGTAATACTGCAACGATCATAAGTGTGAAAATTGGTCATGTCACTTTTTTCAGTGCCATTTGAATGATCACTAAATGAACTGTTGTAAGTTGAGGACTATCTGTATATTGGGATAAACATCATAAAGATGTGTAGCATATATGTCCAAATTATGTACTATGATATCCAACTTTTCCATGATAGATAGATAGATAGATAGATAGATAGATAGATAGATAGATAGATAGATAGATAGATAGATAGATAGATAGATAGATAGATAGATAGATAGATAGATAGATAGAATTGAGTTTTGTTTCTTCACAATCCCATTGTTTAATTTTATAAGTTTCATTTCCACCTGAGCCTGCTCTTATGTTCCTGAAACAGTCCTGGTGATACAGCAAATCTGACTTCTGATGGGTGTCTTTTGCCACTGCCTTCTCCAGACATGGATTTAAAGGCAAACTCAGAAGAAGAAAAAATCTTCGCTTTTCATTTAACTGGTGAAATTTGACAGATATTTAAGCTCTAACTGATAATTTGCAGAGGTCTAGACTTTCTGAGTTACGTTGTCAGATTATAATCTACAAAACGTACTGCAAACTGGCAACCAAAGGATCTTTATAAGGCCATATTTTCATAATTAAAAAACAAACAGCAATAAGAGAACACAAGTTCAGAGGAAAAAGGATGGTGAGTAGGCTTATCCAAAGATTGAGCCTCAGGGAAAATATAAAAGGAATCAAATAAAACTTTGAGCTCCTGCAAATTAAATGTAACAGTGCTCTCTGGTTGGTTACTGCACTGAGCAGTCTGAGTATAGTTTTTTTTTTCTTGAATTCTATAAGATTTACACTCCACAATCCTGAAATGAGTTTAGGTCCATTCCTTTCTGAGCCATGTGGAGATTCAACGAACAAAGCATTAAATAAATTCCTTAACCTGGTTGAGGATGGAATGGTGTTATCTCCCATAAATTTCCTTACTAGAAGTGAAATGAATTAGATTTCATTCAAGTGTGTGTGTGTGTGTGTGTCTGCTGTACACTTTGCTGTAATAGGGATCTCTGGAATTGTCTTGTTAAAGATGCCTTTTATGAGCTGAAATATTAGGTTGCAAGTTGTTAAATATGATTTACATTTTTTGGTTGTTAGACATAATGCAATTTTTTTTAATTCTGGAGATAGCAATCCACATAAATAATGAGTGCAAGTAATAAAAGTAGGTGATCACTATAAAAGTAGAGACCCAAAGTCTTTAACACAAAAACAATTTCTCAATTCATTTGTTTTCCTGTATTTGTATATAATAGCATCCTGTAACTTGGCAACCATCTAAAGAGGGAGATCGATTAATTGGTCGTGTTATTCTCAACAAGAGAACAACTATGCCAAAAGAGTCAGGTGCATTACTGGGACTCAAAGTAAGTGCCTTGGACATTATACTGTAAACCTATTTCCATTAATCTTTTGTAAGAAGTCTTACCCTTGGCTGAAATTATTAAGTTCTTTTTTAGCAAGGTTTTAAAGTAGTCTTATCATTCAAGTACGACCTTGAGATGAAAAAGAAGCAGAAGTTAAACTGGGCCAAACTTATTAATTTTTAAAGTTGAGTTCACACAATATGCATGGCTAAATTGTATTTTGCCAGTTTGTGGCTCTGTGTATTGTATGACCCAAACAGTGTGGTTAAGTTATTGTATAGTGCATTGTTCAAATCTATGCACTTGAATTTGAATTGGTACATTAGTTAATAATTGGTTAGCATTTGGGTTAAATATTAAATGAAAGCTGATACAAAAAATGTGATATTTTCTAGCATTCTGCCTCTTCAGAGTACTTGGGGTAGGTACAAATTTATTTATAATTCAGAGGTAGCCTACAGTTAGGTCCAGCAACCACTCATTTTTTTCTCCATGAATTCCTAGTTTTTAGAAATATAAATATATAACTAAATTTCAGATTCCTTGTCATGGAGGACGAATACTACATATACCCCACTAAGGGTATATCTTGCCATTTTTAATAGCCAATCACATTGAATGCTCCATGCTTCTATTGTTCATGCGCTGAGTCAAGAAGCACTGATTACTCTTTGCTGCCTTTCTAGATCCTCAGCCAAGTAATTTGAACTTTGCCTTTAAGAAGAGCTGGTAGAATGGGCTAGATTTCTATATCAGACATTAAAACATGTCTTTTATGTCCTACAAAGAATGATAGGAAGTATGAATAATAATTACCATTATTCTGTACCATGATTGTCATCCTGAAAAAATAATATATATCAATCTAGGTATATTTTACCCTTGGAGTCGAAGGTAAAAACTTTAGGGAAATTATGTCAAAATTTCTGTTGCTGTGTTCCTTAAACTTCGGTCCTGAAAGGCAATGGAACTCAATAGTGAAGAATGTCCTTAGTGCTCATGGTTAAATTTTGGGATTGTAACCTTCACTGAGCTTGGGTTTTTTTCTTGCAAACATACTGCTCCATTTAATTGTGTTGCTACCAGGGACCCCAACATACAATTTAACCAGAGAACTCACCAATTAACTTGATAGCTCATAGAACATGCAACTTTAATGACTTGAGAAAATTAAAGGCTTAACAATTGTGAAAGATGAAATCACTGTCTAATTTGATGTCACAGCATTCTTACCTCTATATGTTCAACACTGGCAGAATATCCATTGAAGCTTTACTATATAAAGCATCAAACCTAGCCAAGTGTATAAAACTGGAAAAAGCTAGAATCATAGAACTGATAGACCTTTGCCACACCACTTACTTTCAATTTGATGGATAGATACATAAACAAATTAGAAGATACTCTATGCAAACACCACAGCAGCAATCTCTCCAATCTCTCTTAAACAATCCCCTAAATCCAATAACTACAAAAAGGCAGAACAGGAATTATTTACAACATACCATGTAAAGACTGTGAAAGTCACTATCAGAAGATTAGCAGAATGCATATGTGAACACCAGGAAGCAGCCAGAAGACTTGATATAAATTCTTTAATTTCATGACACATCAGTAAATTGAACCATAAATTCAATTGGAAAAGTAAGTGTTTTAGATCAAGCCAGATCCGAGAAAGCAAGAGAATTCATAATAGCTTGGTGTTCTCATACATCAACCATTAGCAGACACAGAGACAAACCTAGTATACAACTATGTAAAAAAGAAAGCAAAGACCCAGAGCATATTCTCCTTCCCTCCCTATCACATACCCAGCAATCAATACGCATATCAGCGAGAACAAAAACAATGAAAGGAACACTCTTAAGATGAAACAGTACAGCCAGATCAAGTAGGTAGGCCAATCAGGAGGCACACACACAACTTTAAGTAAGATAGGTCAGACCAGCTGCCATACATAAAAAGCCAGGAAACTCCACTACTGTGATGATGCTTCCTATTGATTGGTTTAGATCAGGGGTCTTCAAACTTGGCTCTTTTATGACTTGTGGACTTCAACTCCCAGAATTCCTCAGCCGGGCATGCCGGCTGAGGAATTCTGGGAGTTGAAGTCCACAAGTCATAAAAGGGCCAAGTTTGAAGACCCCTGGTTTAGATGGTTGCCCATCTTATCAGTTGCAACTCTGGGCAGCAAACATAAGGTTAAAAACCAACAGAAATATTGCCTGTTTTGGTAATTAAATGTTTGCAACAAACAATTTTCCTGGATTGACAAATTGAAGTAAACCGGTAAGTTCCACTTCTGCAGGAACAGAAGTGCCTTTCAGTTATTCAACAGTAAGGGTTCTTAAGCTGAAGATTTTGCAAGTTTAAATAGTCACATGAATATGGATCTCTTAAAAAATCTACATAAAGTATCAACTTTGCACAAGCAATTATCTTCCTCTGAAAGATGCAAGGTTTCTGTGGTTATATAAGTAAAAGGCATTGAATTGAATATAGATTCCCATTATTTTAGTTAAAATGCAGTCTGGTATTCTGAAAGCTGGCATATTTATTTTCAGGTTGTAGGAGGAAAAATGACCGATTTAGGACGACTTGGTGCCTTCATTACCAAAGTAAAGAAAGGTAGCTTGGCTGATGTGGTGGGACATCTAAGAGCAGGTATCTCAGTTATGGGAATGATTTTGTCTTAATATTCTCAAAACTTGTATAATGCTACTGTTGTGTACTATATTTGCAGTTTCAGTGTATAGTTCCCTCCGTAAATATTTCATCTTACTAGGGGCAAGGTAAGGGTTATCTATTTCAACTGAACCCAGTTATATTGGTTAAATATATCTTTATTGGATGGACTTTTAGAAGTACTGTGTACACAAAGTAAAGATTTGCATACGCTAAAACTATTTTTATAATATATAAAGTTATGTCTCTAAGAGTATATAGATCTTAGTTATATCTGACAGAAAGGTATAAAGAACTGAAAAAAATACATATAATCTAACTATTGATACTACTCCAGTTTATGTGAACAAAACCAAAACCTTAATTCTGGACTAATTTCCATAAACCTTATATGAAAATCCATGCATAAGACTCTTTGTAACATTGGCTATATATGTCTGCTAATGAACAAAGGGCACCTTTCTGTAAACCAAAACTGCAGAAATATCGGATCTTACTATTCTTTTTAAAACAGGAAAAAAAATCTTGGCAGAAAGAAGGAAATGACCTTCTCTGCACCAGAGACTTGTTATAAAGAATAATGGGAAGCGTTTGCAAGTCCAAGAGCTCTGCAAAAACATTTGCTGGGCTAAAGGAAGGAAACCATCAGGTTTTGCCTTGAGATAATAAGAAATCAACCAACTGTGTTACAGTGGAAGTATGCTGCAATGCACTCTAATATCAAAATGGCCAAGCTGCTCACAGCCTGACAGAACAAAATTTGAGACCTCCTGAGAAAATTAAATATTAAAATCACTTGAAGAGTTTCAATTTTCAGCTGACCTCTTAAATAGATTTTAGTCTGTCTCGTGTTGCCTGGTTAATCTTCTGCTCTTGGCTGGCTAGAATTTATTTATTTATTAAATTTATATGCTGCCCACCTCCCTGTTGAAGTGACTCTGGACAGCTTACAATGTGATCAATCAGTGCTAGAGAGACAGACAAACAGACTGACTGACTGACTGAATATACTGATTAAGAAGTCCTGGTACTAGTACTGAGAAAAGAAGAATAGTATCAAATTCTTCCTCTTTAATAGCCACATGCTGTGCTCTAACTACCTATACTGGCCCTATTGCATGTTATGATGTGTGATAGCAGAACTGGGTGATGGCCCAATTAGGTTTCCTGACATCTTTCTGCCAAGCCATTTCAGTTTTGGTGACAGCTCGGTGTTTTGATGTCAGAAGATTGCAAAGTTTTATTATCTTTGAATTTACACCCACAGATATGGCCTAGAAAAGAATCTAGCAATTTATGTTTGTCTATGCATGTATCTCTGTGAGTGAAATCATACAAAAGAATGTATCCTTTGTTTTTAAATTCCAGGTGATGAAGTTCTAGAGTGGAATGGTAAACCACTTCCTGGAGCTACAAATGAAGAAGTTTACAATATTATTTTAGAATCCAAATCAGAACCTCAAGTTGAAATTATTGTTTCAAGGCCTATTGGGTAAAGTTTGCTTTGCAATTTCTTTCTTAGCCTCCTCCCCTTTCTTTCTCTCTGTCTCTCTCTCTCCCTTCTCTCTCATAAATGAAGGCATGTCATATAAAATCATATAATATTACAATAAGATACACATTGGCATACTAAAAATGTAAAGTAAAAAAGAATGAAGGGGCAACCTTAACATTGGATTCTCAAGACAAAAGGCCTTGGCATCAAGTCTGGAAAGCTCCAGGTATAATGTTAACTATAAGGAGAAAATGTTCTTACTAATATATGTCATGTTTTGTATATTTGGGTACAGATCTCATCACCAGTTAGACATCTCCTGCTATACTGCTTCTTCAGATTTACTGAAGCTAATTTAAGATCCATTTATTTTAATGGATCTATGGTAAATGTTACCAAGTTTGGATCCAGTCTATTTTCTATTAATTACCACTTCATTTTTACCTTTCCTCTCTCAATGTGGTAAATCAGCTGGGAAAGGATGAATGTTATGTTATGAAACACACCATCATGTATCTATCTGAATTGTTAACTGCACTATGCCCTCATCCCGTCTAGGGTAGAACACTGCAATGTGCTATGCCGAGGGCTGCTCTTGAAGACTATCAGGAAGCTACAGCAAAACCCAGCAGCCCTCTTATCAATGGGTGAGGGCCACCATAATCATATACCATCAGTGTTGCCTACACAACATTGGCTGCAGATAATAATCAGGTGGTTATCATCTGTGCAGCCCTTAATAGCTTCTGCCTGAATACATTCAGGATTATCTCATAAAAATCTATCAACTGTTGATTCCCTCCTCCCCAATGAAAGTCTGTAGAAGGTAGTCAGGAGAATGGGCCATAATGGCTCCTCCCCTTTGGAATTCCTCACCCACTCTTCCGTCATTTAGGAAGGTGGGAAAGACTTAAGCTTCCTTCTAGGGCTTTTAATTCTAAGATTGCTGCTATTACTGGATGCTGGGCGGGAAGACCGTTTTACTCACTATATTGTTCTTTTAGTGTTGGTGTTATTGTTCTTAATGTAATGTTTTAAAAGGCCTGGAGTCTTACGGAGGGTGGTAGTCTATAATAATGGCATTTAAGTTAAATTAAAGGCAGGATCATATCTAGGATCTTTCTGAATTCTTGTATAACAAAAGTTCCTTGGATCATTTGGGATTAAAGGTAAAAAAATCTTATACCTTATATTTTAGAAGTCATTCTGGATTAAAATCCAGTATGACATATTTAGTTATATAAATGAAATTAGGTGTGTTTCCATGTATATTGTAACATGATGCATTTAAAAACGGGGATTATGTTTGCTTGCCTAACTTGTTTCCAAGTTTCTTTTCTGTTTCTCTCTCTGTTATTATAAGGTTCTTTTGTAGGTTTAATTCAGCAAACTCCTTCAGGTGTGTGTATAAACATTTCTAGTGAATTAAATACCTTTCCCCCCCTCAAATTAGTATTTTGTAGTTTTACTCCTCTCCTATTTACTTTTTCCTGATGTGTGGTGGAAAAATATTGCGGACTGCCAAACCAGAATATAAATATTTACATTGAAATTGCTGTTTGTATCATTTTCAAATCATATTCCTTAAGAGAGATGAGTTCCCATCTTTCTTAAGAAATTGAGCAAATTCAAGAAAAGTAACTATCTAGAAGAGATATGTCAAAAGCATTAAATCTGAGATTTTTTTAAAAAAAATTGAATAAACATTCAAGGTCTCAACCTGTTTATTAAATAGCATTAAGTAAATACTTGTATATATAGACTAAAATTAGTTTATAACATTGCTCTGTGGATCAACAGGCATTTCAAAATTTTATTTATACATGTCTATTTCAGTGACATTCCAAGGATTCCTGAAACTTCTCATCCTCCACTAGAGTCTAGTGAGTATTGATTTTGTTCCAGCTGCTGAGATTGAACAATGTTGATTCATAACTTGTCATTCAGTATTACTTAGTTTACCAGCACAGTCATCCCTCCATCCACAGTGATTTTTTATATTTAGTCATGCTGTATATATTTTATTCATACCAAATGATAGTCTGCAAGATTCACGCTAAAATACATGGGACAATAAACAGCTGTAGTACATACTACCGGGGAAACCATTTGTAATATCTGACTCATGATACAAACTGGTCAACAGCAGTCATATTACAAGATTGTGACATGCTTTCCTTTTGAACCTCAAAAGTTACCAAAATATGCAGCTTGATCATACAAATTGACTTTAACTATTCACTTTGAACTCTTTCTCCCCAGCTTAAAGTATAATCATGAGAACTGGCATTTTTTCTCTCCCCTTTCTCACTTTGTGAGTTTTCTGAACTAGAGTTCTGGTTTAATGTTGATTTTCAAACCCAGAAAAGAAGACATAATATAATGTGGCTTAATTTTCCATTTTGTCAACTGAGGTTGTCCAAATTCCACCATTCAAGAAATTTTGGCTGAATATAAACTAGATTCTTTGTAGGAAAATAAATGCATAATTTTTAGAGCAGTACAGAGTGAATTCTCAACTTAAGTATTTATCCCTTTCTTTTCTTCCTTCCTTTCACAACTCTAGTGTCATAATTATCCATTATAGTACAACTGAGAAATAATTCCAGGAACAAATACTCATTTTTTTCTGACGCTTTTTTAAAAAAGAAATTCCTTATCACTCCTTATCTTTTGCAAAAGAATTGCAAGCATTTCTCTATCCCTTTCTTTTAAAATCTACTGTATCAGGGCTTTCCTCATGTTGTAGCAAATATATCTCCTCATGTATAGACTACAATAAATGCAAACTATCATATTAGAGGAATTACATTTGATTTCCTTGACTGATAAGTTTCAATAGCTCTCCTTGCTGAAAAGCTATATTGTGTTTACAAGTATTTAAAACTTAATGTTTTGTTGAAAATGTAACATATTTTGGCATTTCTAAGTATTTCAGTCTTTTTATTTCATTTATTTCATTTAATTTTTCTTGTTCTTCTCTTCTTTCTTTTTCTTTCTTTCTACCATTTCTTTTGCAGATAGGGAAAAAAAGGAAGACCCAGTTATTTCTGTTATTATTGTTGTTGTTATTATTGTTGTTATTTGGCTAGTGCTCTCTTGTTCACTCATACCTTCTTCTTTTAAGATGATTTCTTTCAAATTCTTTATTATTATTCTATCTTCTTCCTTCTCTTTCCAGGTTCTAGCTCATTTGAATCTCAAAAAATGGAACGGCCTTCAATTTCTGTTATTTCCCCTACTAGCCCTGGAGCTTTAAAAGATGCACCACAAGTCTTGCCTGGGCAGCTGTCAGTAAGTATAGAATTATGGTGCAAGAAAACACATTTTGTCTGCTCGTAGATGTCTCACAATATTTATATTTACATGTTTGGTAAATGTAAGTTTACTGCATTTTAACTAAGCATATGTGTATGCTTACAGCATAGCATTAAAAACGATTGATTGATTGTGTGCTATCACTCATTTTCAACTCCTAGGTGCCATATTTTTTTCCATAATAATCTATTCCTCAGGAAACATTTTAGCATGTACTTATACAACAGGACCAATCCTATGTTATAAGAACAAATTTTTAAAAATGAAGTTCAAACTCAGTCCTGCTATAAGAGTGGTTCCTCTTTATGTTAGCCACTCACTAGCCACTGACCCCACTTTTATTCACATGTGCATCTATAGAAATATGAACACAGACCTGTGGAAAAACACACACATACACAGACAATGCTACATAGTGATATTTAATTGCTCTGTTGGAAGCTTATTCCCCAAAAGTTGTTTGGGGAATGGCAGTGTACTGTCCTACAGGACAGGGAATGGGAATGATGTGTACAAAATGGTAGCTGATGTGAAAGATGGCAAAAACAGTAAACTCAGATCCGTCCTGTACAGTTTTCCTACCTATTACAATCACTGAAGTAAACTCTCAACTTTAAAAAAATATGGCATAGCTCACTGAGTAAATTGACTCAATAGATTGGGCTGCTGGGTACATTGTGCCATGCACCTTCAGATATTAATTCCTGCCTTCAGCTGTCCTCTTACACAGTAGAATCTAAAGAATAATCCTCTCCTGTTGTTGCCTGCCAAGGACCTGCCTTTGGAGTGGAAATCACATATAGATAATATACATACTCATTTATAGATTCATCCTACATGAAGCTGTCTAATCCCATTTAAAAGTAACCTAAGAGACATTACAAAATCCCATTTTTAGTGCATTTTGTAGTTTAATCATAGTTTGTATGGAAAAAGTTCCTCCATTTTTTACTTCCCAGATTTCCTTTCAAATCAGTTTCCATAGATCAAGATATTTTAGTTGAAGGTAGCATATCATAGACAGGGTTTAATGTGGAGAAGAATTACTTGTATGTTTTCTATTATTTAATGAGTGTATTGTTGCTTCCTTTATCAGCCTAATGTAGATAAAAATAAACCCAAATTGACATATTTCATTGATAATGTAGAGCTCTTTTAATATTTTAGGTTAAACTATGGTATGATAAAGTGGGGCATCAGTTAATAGTGAATGTTCTTCAAGCAACAGATCTGCCACCTAGATTAGATGGACGACCAAGAAACCCATATGTGAAAATGTACTTTCTTCCAGATAGAAGGTAAGACTTCAAATGAAAGACCATATTGTACAGATTGAAGCATCTCAATTAAGCCCTTTAATTGTGAAATTCGTTGCAACTTCAATATTACTCTTCTTAATGAAGGGTTGGTGGCCAATTTTTAATTTTATTTTCTTTGATGCACACCAGAATCTGTCTCTAAACAACACCAAAGTGCAAAGAATGATGCATTATTTTGCCATATCTTCTGTTCTAGAACAGTGTTGCTCAACCTTGGCAACTTTAAGCAGGCTGACTGGGAAATTTTGGGAATGAACGTCCACACATCTTAATGTCGACAAAATTGAGAAACACTGTCCTAGAATAATCCATTTTTTCCATAACTTTATCGATTCATTTTTTTCCACCCCAATTTTTCCTACAAGCAGAAGCCAATTGTGTGCAATATTAGCATTAAATGTCGACATCTACTTTATACTACTGTGTCAGAAGTCTGCTAATTGACGTGCAATAGGATATTCTGAAGGCCAGCACTAGCCATCAGTTATTTTCCTTGAATAATGTATTAATTACAACCTTTATGCCGAAAAGTAGCATAGAGTCTGGCTAAGATTTTCTTATTATTTATGTGTTTATATTATTTCATTTTATATGGTCGTCCAAATAATGTGTTTATACTTGTTTACATTTTTGCTGTGTTTTTAATGTGTTAATAATAATACTTAATTTAGTAAATGACTTATGGTGGATAATACGGTAACTGTCACAATGGTTTCATTCTGTCTGTCCCTTGGTCAGCCATTTCACTTACTAAGCTGTGAATCCAACCACAGCAATCTTTTATATAGTGTTCAACTCTGCAATGCTGCTGGGTTATTGAGTTTGAAGCAGCTAGTCAGCTGAATAGGGGATCTTCCCCTTGCCTCTTTACAGAGGGAAGTGAAAACACTGGAATCATAACTATAGTTCATCATGAAGTTTAAGGCCTGGGATGGAAATACATATCTGGATTTCTTATGATAACTTACAGTGCCTTTTTATGTTTCAGTGATAAGAGTAAAAGAAGGACAAAAACAGTAAAGAAAAGCTTAGAACCAAAATGGAACCAAACATTTCTCTATTCGCATGTGCACCGTAAAGATTTTAGAGAACGGATGTTAGAAATCACTGTTTGGGATCAGCCAAGAGTGCAAGAAGAAGAAAGTGACTTCCTTGGAGAGGTGAATGTGCATGTACCATCATTTTATTTTAAATGTGGAATAGAATCTTAAAGCAGTTTGTTCCTATTGTTAAACAAAAATGAATTTTGCTGTACTTTCTCATAGATTCTCATAGAGTTGGAGACTGCACTTTTAGATGATGATCCACATTGGTATAAGCTGCAGACCCATGATGAATCCTCACTACCTCTTCCTCAGCCATCACCTTTCATGCCAAGGAGACATGTCCACAGTGGAGAAAATTCCAGCAAAAAATTACAAAGTAGGTGCAGAATTCCGCTTTCATTTTGGTAGAACTTTTTGACTAGTAGTTATGATGTAAACATTTATAACAATTTAAGCAACTACATTCAGTAAAACGTATGGGTTTCAAAGATCTGCATCAAGATTTAACTCATGCTGTCTCAGTGTTTTCAGAACTTCCATAGTAAAGAAACCTTTTTAGGCTGAAAATTGGGTTTTTTAAACTGAGTAGGACTTGTTTTTAATAAGTGATTAATATTATTAATTAATAATTAATAATATTGTGATTATAATTATTATGATAGTGTTTGCAAAGACCAGACTTGGCTACATTGCCATCATCCTGAAATCTGACAAAGTAAGAGGAATGCTTCCTATTTTCATTTTAGAGGTCAAGAAATGGCTGCTAGGAGTGCTTTGTTGCTGCCTCTATATTCAGCAGCTTTTCTTTTGATGATTTGTCAATAAGATTTTCAATACTGTCCAATTTCATTACCTCTTAACTTTTTTCATTAGGTTGTTTAGGTTCACAATTAACATGAGAATGGAAACTGTTGTCCATTTTGGCTCAGCTATAATTTATGGATACTCATCGATCCCATAATAACTTAAATGTCAATCTGTACTTGCTTGTGCGGATCATTGGATTCACATGTTGCACTAAACCATAATGTGAATTGGTTTGGTTTGGTTTAATATGATGTATGAACTTTAGCGAACCAGTTATGATGCAGTGGTTAAGGCAAAACTCAGGAGACTGAGTTGTAGTCCCGCCTTAAGCATGAAAGCCAGCTGGGTGACTTTGGGCCAATCACAGCCCAACACACCTGACGGGGTTGTTGTTGTGGGTAAAATAGGAGAAAGAAGTATTAGGTACATTTGATATATAGGATAAGATATATACAGTAGCAATTAAGTAATGTGAAATCAGATATACCAGGTCCCTGTATAGGCAAGTTCACAATAAATGCTACAATCCAGTGAGTCATTGTAATGTCACAATATGCTTGGAACTATAGCTAGTACCAGAGATGAAAATATGTTCTGATTCTGAGCCACTTTGCCATAGCTTTTTTTTTTTTACAATTATTATTATCTCTTTTTTTTAGTTCTGAATGCATCCCATTTATTTAACTCTCCCAAATAATTTTTGCTTACACACATTTTAACCTTTTGCAAAAGTACCAAGTATACAGTATTTGCCTTACTGTTGCACAGGATCTCAGCGAATCAGTGATAGTGACATCTCAGATAATGAGGTTGATGATGGTATTGGAGTAGTTCCTTCAGGTGCGTGGGTGAAGAGCATGGTCCTACATCCTTTGCTTCCACTTCCCTGTCCCTTTTCCTCTTCCAAGTTTGAATTTTCTAGATTTTTGAAAGAACTTGAGTTGGGAGATCATGTTTTCCAGAAAGGTGCATGTTGTATTGTTCCATGGTGACACATTCTAAAATTTATTTGTTCCTGAATTAAAATTAATCTTCCATTCTACTACATCTGCAGAGAATGGTCAGAGGCAATGATTTGTTACAATGTTAATATATTTAATATTGATACCAATGTAAACAACTAATAAACCTGTTTGTATAAAATGTAGGCATTTCATGGGTCAAAGATCTGTTTTGAAATAAAAAATAATACAAAAATATATTCAAATATATAGCCTAAGTAATAAAAATCTCAATTAATTTTTTCTTGTTTTCAAACCAGACAGGTGCACCATGGAATATATTGAAAATGCATGGCTGTATGTAGTGCATGAAGCATGGTGATATATTTTATAACTCTTGCAAACATTCATTAGTTTTCTTTATCTTAAATATATCCATAAAAGAAGATTTAAGCAATTTCTGTAAAAAGATAAAATCAAAATTCTAGAAATACAGTGTTCAACATTATAGGAAATGCTGCATGTTTCCTGCAGCCAGTCACAGCTTGAATTGAAAAATATGTTCAAAATAAAAAAAAAAAAACCAGCCCCAACTTCACATTTTAACCAGATAGTTCAACCAGATAATGAACTGTAATAAACAGTTTGAAAGAATTTTAGTTATTCTTACTTTTCTCTATTTGAAATAATGACTGGCTGATATGGTTACCAATGCTATTTTGGCTGGTATATATTAATGCACATTATACAACAACATTGTCCAACAAGCCTAGAACAGTATATCACCTAAGTTCATTCTACCGTATTTTTGGGAGGTGTTAATTATGTTAAAGAATGCAGTGTTCTGTTAACTGAAAATCAAGAAAGATGTCATAATAGTTAATCATCTATTTTGCCATTTTTCTTCACAATAGTTGAGCTTCTCTAAATTAGCTTACTAATAAATAAGCTAATAATCTCAGTTATATTGTTATAATTAAGCCATATGTTGTTACCTTTTGTCATACAATACTGTCTTTATACTGTCTACTGGCAACATAGGCAATTGAATAAAAGCATATATAGTTTCCATTGTGTAATGTATATGTTTAAAAATCCTTGATAGTTTTAGTTTTGCAGATAAGGATGCATTTTAACATAAATATAATTAAACAGGGGAAGTTATTTCATAATTTACATCATAAACAATTATTTTATCCAGGTCACAAATCATCTTCCATTCATAAAGCAATCACACAGAATTTATGAGAGAAAAGTATGGAATATATTCTGCATGAGGATTCCTATAAACTCCTTTGTATTCTTCCTTAGAAGCTGAGGTTCTTTAAGAACCACTAAATTTAATTTATATACTGTTCCTTCAACTAAAGGATTGATTTAAGTAGCCTGCTGCTATTATGCTACAGTTCAGGCCTTTTCTTCTTATTGTTAGAAGAACTTGATTGTGAGTTGGTATCTTTTCACCTTTTGAAAGATTTTCTTTTTGAACTCCATTGGTTCATCATGCTTCCTGTGCATAGATAGCTCTTCCTATAGGAGAACAAAATGTAAATTTTCTTTCAACAAGAAGCCACGTGTGGCTTTTGCTATTTCAGTGGAAGGCATCATTCATGTTTGCATTCATATTGTAAGCTCTGTAACTAATTTGCAATTTTGATGGCCTTTAGTTATAGTTTTCTTTGTCTATTGTTTTTTATGTGCTAGGTCCACTAACAATAATTTGTGATAGTGATAGCAAAAAAGTTTAATTCTGGGCAAAGGAAGTTCTATTGATTTTTTCAATGTTGAGCAGTACTTTCTTAAGTGAATTTTGTATCATATTCACATCAGCAGCTAACTTAACTGAAAATGAAACTAAAGCTTCAATCTTAGAACAATTACTCATAAACTATTCTGTTGCTTGCAGTAATTTTGGCAATAGCATTGTTTCAGTGTTGCAGCCAAAGATGTACAGATTTCATCTGAAAATACTGAAGATTTGAAAAACTGACCATCCTAGAAATTAATATCTATTTATTATTTAGATATTATATTTGCTCTTTTTCATTTTTTCACCTTTGGGAATTTCTTAGTCTGCATGTAAATTCTTCTGTACCTATGTTTATGCTTTTCCCTCTTATATATATTTAAGTATAATGCTATTTGTTAGACCTAGTTGCATGATATTTCAGGATTTTCACTGGTGAAATAACTATTTGAAAATCTTGTAATAAACAAAGATGCTTTCTTGAAAAGACCAATCTGATTATTAATTCATTACTATTTGTGATCCAAACTAAATTAATTTTGTTGCACTTTTACCAGTAGGCTATAGGTCTAGCAGTAGAGAAAGTAAATCTGCAACATTAACTGTGCCAGAACAGCAAAGAACAACTCATCATCGTTCACGATCTGTATCTCCTCACCGTGGTGACGATCAGGGCAGGACCCGTTCTCGTTTACCAAATGTGCCATTACAGAGGTAAGATTGAAAATGTAGCTGCTTCATCATTAACTCTTGCACTAACATTAACTGTTAGTCTATATGAAATGGAGTAATCTAGAACCCCACTACAGTATTTCTAGCACTTTCCCATTGAATTCATCTGGATTTAAAAGTGGGCAACTGTGAGAGGGGCAGATTTTTGTGGTTATAGATATGTGAAGTTTATATTCTTTTTAGGGAGAACATCTTTTTAGTTTTGTGCCCCCTTTGACACAAGGGTGACTGTTGCCTCTGCCATGGTCAATTTGCCATGAAGAGAATTATTAGATTCTTGTGTAGTTCTCTTAATAACACACTATAACTAGGCAATTCTTCATTCACTGTTTCCTAAACAAGATTATTCTATCAATCGCTTAATGCATTTTACTTTTTGATACCATCATGTTCCACACTGTCCTTAGGCCTTCCTGTCAAGGAAATAATTTATAGAGAAAGAGCTAGAGCTCTTGCCAAAAAGCTTGGTGCAGCAAGGAAATACCAGAAGAATTCAGCAATATTGCCAAGGGTTTTTGTTTTCTCTCACCATCAAGTCACTGAATTAAATATTAATATTAATTATGTGCTACCTGGAAATTCTGAAAATGTTAGTCACAACACATCAGGAGAACAAATGGCTACAATAAGCTATTATACTGGACTGGATTATATGTATTTTACATTCCTAGATCAATATTCCTCTATTTGCATCAAAGTTATCAGACTTAAGAATTTTACACATACATTTATATTAATGTATTTGTTCATTATTCTATAAACCAGGAGTTTAGATGAAATTCATCAAATGAGAAGATCACGTTCTCCAACTAGACACCATGATGCCTCCCGAAGCCCAGTTGACCGCAGACCCAGAGATAGGGATAATCAGTATTTATCAGATCAAGAAGGGTATGTTTTTTATCTTTATATTTGTATTAAAGTACCAGTGCAGCTTTGAAAATTCTTTCTTTCTGAAATAAATGAAAAAGTCCTCATATCTATAACAGCAGCAACCAAGTACCTATTCAAATCTTAAGGCAATCCTTTTACCCACCTCTTTGTGGAGCTTTTCCACCTTACTGAACCCTTACAGTCACTGTTTTTGCTGCCAATTTCTCAAACATTTTTTTATGCTGTCTTTCTAGTACTTGAGGCATTGCCACAGCTAGGAGAGGGTTGACTTATTGTCTGAAGCTGCTGAGGGTAGGACAAGAAGCAACAGGTGGAAGCTTATTAATGAGAGATCCGATTTGAAACTAAGGAGAAATTTCCTGACAGAGAGAACAGTTAATTAATGGAACGGCTTGTACCTTTAGCCTAACTCTAACCCTGAACTGAACAGTGCTTTGTAAGAAATGTGTTAAGAACTCTCTGAGCAGAATGTGGGATGTCTGATGCTCTGATTTGTACAATTAACAGGATGATGACTGCTGGATTTTACAAAAACAGTACTTTCTGGATGATCAGCTGCCACTTTGATAAACTAAGGGAGGACATATTAAAAAATAAGGGAACATTAATGTCTCTCCATAGCAATCTCAGCTTTGTGGCTTGTATGTGTACATCAACAATTTGTTGTTAGAATTTGTAGGCTAAATGTGGCATACGGTGGCACTTTTGCAAATCTGACAATTATTATATCAAGGACACATCATACCTACTCCTGATTCCCTGGGGACAAGATTGGAAGAGGATTTACATATAATTTTCCGTGTGGAATTTATGGAATAGCTCTATTTATTCTTCTTTGCAGTATTTTGGTTCACATGTAAAATATTAAATTTCATAGTTTTACTACTAAGATTACTATAATGCTGTTGGATAGCATGCCAGATGGCAGTGAATTATATGTTAACACCTTTTGTCAATCTTATTATTCAATTTACATTGCTGATAAGTTCTTCAAGTACATAATAGCATGATGGCATATAGATCAGAGTTTTGCTACCTCAAAAATGTTTAAATTTATCTGCCTACTTAATATGGTTTTTTTATAATGTCATAGCTTCATAAACATAAGCTTTACTTGACAAAATAATCTATTTTATGGGTAATTCATTTTTATTTATCCAGTTTTTTTTTTTAAAGAGATCTTATTAGCATGCATGCTGTACCCAAGAACTGCACTCTTTTTTTTGTTTTTGTTTCATGGTTTCCTGTAACGTATAGCTGCTTTTAATGAAGAAACACTAGTCTGGATCAGGCTAAAATTAATGTGTGGCGCCTTCTTCTTTTTTTTTTTTAAGGGTTCAAATTTTATATGTAGGCATTTGCTATCAAGAACAGATGAAAACAACCTTGAAAACATAACATTAAGTATGTTAATAAGGCATAAATAGCTAGTAATTTTTGGGCTTCCCTAATTCTTTGCTAGGAGCAAAGAGACACTTTCATTCTAGGTTTCTTAACTCTGAGCATTTTGTGCTTATTTTAATGAACCTTTTACTTTCATTACACTTGTTTATAATGTGAAATAGTAGAAAATCCTGCCAAATGTGACTTGAGAAACAAAACTTTCAAAACTGTTTTGGATGTTAAGGCTCAGTAGTGTGTAAATTTAGGCTGCTTGGAAATTTGTTGAAACAAATTAGGTTTAATTGAACTAAAGCTTTATTTGTAAAAAACTGACCTAATGTAGTAAACAGCTACTTTTTGCTGACATATAAAAGGAGTAGTCTAATAAAAACTTCTTTAAAGCTTATCAAAAGGACTATCTCAGTTCCGAATTTCTGGTTTATTTTGTGTTTTCATTTACATATCATGGCATAAATTCATGCTATTTAATGCTTCATATTTATGTAACTGTTTCATTCATCGTCCAATCCTGTCTGTGCAGTGAGCTTCTTATGCTGCCCAGGGCAAAACGAGGAAGAAGTGCAGAGTGCCTACATACTACCAGGTAAATACAGGCATTTGGTAACTAAGCTTGCTTAAAAATAGTTCTGGTGTATGTCTTTCACATCTTTTTTTATTTTACAAATCATTCTGTTTCCCCAGAAACTAGTATTCCTGTTAGTCCTACTGCAGATGCTAGGCTGCCTAATTGTTTAGTTATTTTTAAAAGTTTTCTTATACTGAAGCATCAGTCGATTCAATGAATGAGTTTAATGAATCCAAATCTATGGATCTAAGCAGCTGTTTCATATATTTATATATCCTGTAATGTCTAGATCTTATAGCTTCTGTTAGGACAAATTTCATATTTAGCAATTGATCAGTTGCAAGCGCTGTAACTACAAGCAAAAATAGGCCTTCAAATGTACGGCAGGGTTATTATTCTATGTTTTCATTCTTTACAATTATTTGTTTAGTTTTTTTTACTTTGTTATTTTGAGTTTTCTGTTTTATACATACTGATCATTTCTGATGTAAAATTAAGTGCTCTTATTCATTGCAAAACTTTATGGACATAAGTGCTTCTTATCGCAGACATAGCAGGGAGGTTTCAACCTCGTGTACAGTCAAAAGGGGATACACTTAAAACCTCATGGTTCTGTTATAATGAACTGATGTATTCACCTTTTACCATCTCCCAATGTTTTAAGTTTATTACCTCACACACTCAGCCGTAGATTCTCTGCCTTCGAGGTTATCCACTGGGAGATTGTAACATCTCCTGTCCAAAGTCCTTATACGCGCTGGAATTTAAACAACTATATGTGTACTTTCAAATGCCCTTTCTATCACTCTTGGCAGATGGAGTTACTCTCTCCCCTAATCTCAAGTTATCCAAATGAGGCAACTGTGCCTATCTTGATTAAGTGATCAAGATATGAAAGTGATCAAAACAATGATGGTCAGAAACCATGACATTACACAAGCCTACCTAACATTTGCCACAAACTGGCTTTTATTTTGCAGATCTTGCATTTTTATCCTTCTTTTTGATCCATAACTGTAAATTCATTAATAAATAACTGCCTTGGTGATATTTGCAGAAAGGTGGTAGTATATAAACAAGAGTAACAGCAAATGCTTTCCCCCCAGATACTGCAGGATAAGCCCTATCTGAAACCTGGAGTGAACTTGCAAAAGTTTATGCTGTTCATGGGGGGGGGGGGAAGTGGTAAGAAATCCTGGTAGTCACATCTTAAAAAAAATAGATGTGAAAAGCAGAATATTATAGATGAATCAATGTAATGATTATATAGTAGTAATAGAAGTGATAGGTGAATAGTTTGTTATTATTTTGTAAAAGATTGCGGTCCTTTTCTGAAATTGAAAATCAGATTCCTAGACACTTCATTCTATCTCATGCAGGCCATACTCACAATTTTATTTTATTAATATACATACATACATACATACATACATACATACATACATACATACATACATACATACATACATACTGGAAAAATAAACTTGAGAATTATGCTCAAATATGGGCAATTGAAGAATAAAGCTTTCCTGAACAATTCAGTGACTGTGAGTTGGTATTTTTTGTCTTTTCCTTGATGCAGTACAACTTCAGTAGATAGAGTTTCAATTTTTATTATTTAAATTAGCAAGCACTGTTAGTGTTTATTTATTTATTTATTTATTTATTTATTAAAACAAATTTATGTAGCTGTCCAATTGACACAGTGATTCCAGGCAGTGTATAGAATTAAAAATCCGCAGTTAAAAATACACAATTAACCGGCACGCCACTCCATGGTAGTGATAATAGGATGAGACAAGTCACTTGATTGGGTCTAAATAAGTTCCCCAAGCCTGCTGACAAAACCATGTGTTCAAGGCCTTGCAGAAAAGCAACAAGATGGGGGTCAATCTTATCTCTGAAGGGATGATGTTGCCAAGGTAGAGAACCATCACAGAGAAGGCCCTTTTTCTAGGTCCCACCAGGTATACTTCCTTGATAGTTGGGCCCACAACATTCCTGCTCCAGTGGGCCAAGTAGATGTAATTATTAACAATAGTTGCCAACAAACAGCAAATGACTTACATGAATGTTTTGCTGCATCGTAATTTACTATTTTGTCTAGCTCTGTTTCATCTCTGCCTATATATTTTTGTTTCTTGCATGGCTCTTTCCCCCTTCTTTTCTGTCACATTCAAGAAATTCTGTTAGGCACTATAAATCACTACCTCCCAAGATGCCTTTATTTGAGAATGGCACTTACTGGAATCTTTACAGGTAAGAAATCTGTTGCTGTCACATGAAATTTCTCACATAGAATTCTAGAGAAAAAAGGACGTATTTTTCAAATGGAATTGTCACCCAGCCTCTCTATCTTAACACATAACTACACAGCCACACCTTCTCTTAAATGCTTTGCTAGGTTGCAGTATCCAGCTTGTTTGGCTGATCTATAGCAGCTAAGCCAAATTATTCCTCACAAGTTCTTGGATGGGAGATTATCACAAAATAGCAGGGTTCTTTACAGGCAGTCCTCAACTTATGACAATTGGTTCAGTGAACATTCCAAGTTACTACATAACTAAAAAATGTGACTTATGACCAGTCCTCATAATGACTGTCACAGCATCCCTGCAGTCATATGATGCAATTTGGATTCCTGGCAATCAGCATATATCTATGACGGTTACAAATTCTTAGGTCTTGTGATTGCCATTTGCAACCTTCCCAGATGGCTTTCAACAAGCAAAGTCAATGGGGGAAGCTGGTTTGCTTAACGACTGGTGACGTGATGACTCACTTTATGCCTGGCATCACTTAGTGACCCAACTGTATCAAAATTAGGGACCACCTGTACTAGACATGGAAGTAAAAAAAAATTGCAAAAGAAGTCTATGGCAAACCACATCCATATTGTCAAGATACTTGAATGTACCTTATTATGAATTGAACATAACTTTATGATTGCCGTAGCTTCTTAGATAACAGTATAGCCTTCTGCCTAGCAAAGTAGTTTGGTCAAACTTTAATTCCATTTAAGTTATTTTCCAGTATAAACATTCATTGCACAGCTGAATGAATTTGTAGCTGGAATCTATAAATTTATCCATACTTACCCAGTTCTATGTCCTATTGAATAGAATGGGCTACTTTCTTAGGATATTCCTAGGATTGTTTATCATCACACCAGTTTTCTCTCCTGAATCTCTGATGCTTATACCACACTGATGTTTTGGATATTTTAATTTTGTATTTTTTTTTTCTTCCTGTGTGATTTGCATTCTTTGTGAAACTTACTTTTTTTTTCTTTTTCATGAATTATTTTGAATTGTGAAGCTCAACCCTGCCTGCATATATTAAGGCCAAATCAGTGCTTAGTCAGGATAATTCACTTCATCCTAATTGCCTTAACTCACATGTATCAAGATTTACAGGAGGACTGTTGGTTAGGTAAGGTTTCAGACAAAGCATCTTTCCCTGTATTTATTTATTTAGAATAATTGTCTTCGTGGTAGAATATCTTTTTCCTTCAAACCAATGGAATTCCATCACTTTGCGTTCTGTTTTCCTTCAAAGAAATAACGATACAGATATATTTATTTTCATATTTTCTTTCCACTTTTTATATTGGTATTGGCCAGCTTCATTAACCACTGCTGAGCTGTAATCTTGCTTATGAAAGCCAATAAATTGACTTCATAGGATAAGATTGCAGCATAATGATACCATTTTATGCAACCAAATTTAGTTTTTATCCTTTTTATATTTTTTGAACAATCTTCTTGCCATGTTTCATCCAACCTGTTCCTTTATATCTCCATGACTTTATTGTAACTTAACATCTTGTGTAGAAAGAACATTACTTTGATTTAATATCTAACATGCTATTCCTTTCTTTGTTTTCTTTTGTTTTTCTTCTCCTTCTCTTCCATTGGATGCATTAGTGAACTGCAGCCCTCGCTTGACAGGGCTAGGAGTGCTAGTACTAACTGCTTGAAGCCTGATACTAGTTTGCATTCACCAGAACAAGAAAGGTATAAAAGAAAGACTTCTCAACATCGTGTCATTTGTGCTGGTGATCAGTATTACCTTTGTTGCTTTTTCTGTATCAGCTTTTTATTTGCTTCACTGATATTACACATGCCTATTTTCATATATGTAAATATTTATTGATTCAACAGTCATAGATGCCATGCTTCTAACATGTTTGATGTGATTATAACAGCGTCCAGCATCTTCAGCTCTTGTTCACAATTCTTTTTCACTCACATTCTGGTTTGGTTTGGTTTGGTTTGGTTTGGTTTGGTTTGGTTTGAATATGTGCCATTGTTGTTGTTTGCAAAAGTCCTCGGTATGCTGATAACAACACTTTATAAACAATTGAGATAGTTTAACTGAACACTACTTTTGTTATTTCTCCATCTGACAAAGTTGGAACTGGTCCATGGAAGTTTGGGTAACAATAAATTTGCATATGTGCAAAATGTCAAAAAGTTGTTTTCCCTTGACTGACAACCTTCAAAAATATTGTTAACATTTAATTTATTTAACTCATCGGTGATGGATATTGCCTGTTCAGCAAATTGTCTAGTGAAGATTAGAATCAGGCTGAAAATATACTCAGAAAATGGGAATGGGGATCCAATATTAGTGGCCCTTTCAACTGTCAACAAAATTTTAGTTTCTACTGAAACCAGAAGAAGGAAACATATATGCAACTGATACAAACATGACTGCTTCTGTTTCATCACCTTTCATTGTGTTATTTAACTACATTAGGAAATAGGGTTCATTTTTGAATGTTTGATTATGTTTTATCAATAAACTGCAGAGATGCAAGGTATTATTATAATTGTACCTAAAGCTTTATGGTTTAATTTTCTTTTGTTTTAATATGGAATCTAATCCAAGTCAACAGCATTTGTCTTAACATTTTTGATTTTATGGCACATGCAATATTAAATATAAAAAGGACAACAAATCAAAAATTAGGCCAGTTTATTTATCCTGAACATTTTCTGAAACCTAACATATTCTTCAGTTGATGTATTATCAAATATGCTTGTAAACCCTATTCTAAGCACTTTGAGCTTATTGGAGGAAGAATTAGGATATAAGTGTATTTATCCTTTTCTTAGGGACAATGTTAAAAATAAGCAGAGCACAAAATTACTGAGATGCTTAAAAACAAAGAATTTCCCATAATTTATTGTCTCTTAACAATTAAAACTGATACCTCAGCATATACCATCTTGGATTCAAATCCATGCCCTATCCTGACAGTTCCATTAGAATAATGGTAACTGTCCTTGCCTTTCCCACAAACAACTCAAAGTTTATAATCTTTAAGTTTTTGTCTGGGAAACTTTAGCCCAACATACTTCTTAGATTCTGATGCACATTATCCTTAGCAATTCCAAATAACTGATAAATAAAATTATTTCACTGTAAAACTGGAAGCAGAGATGAAAAGGTCATAATTCATGTATATAGATAGATTCTATCTATCTATCTATCATCTATCTGTCTGCCTGTATCTATCTAATCTATATATATCCACCCACCCACCTACCTACCTACCTACCTACCTACCTACCTACCTACCTACCTACCTACCTACCTACCTTATCTATCTATCCATCTATCCATCTATCTATCTATCTATCTATCTATCTGAATTATGACCTTTTCCTCTCTGCTTCCAGTTTCCAAATAGATAGTTGAGTCAAAGAAGACACTCTGTTGTGCAGTAGCTCATCTGTGGACACAGAGGTAGCTCTGCAGTCCCAACCTGAAAGCGCAGAGTCTAGCATAATAGGGATACTGGAAGTCCATTTTAGTAACTATGAAAGTTATTCTGTGATGCCCCTCATAGTTTTCTATCAGGTTTTGGTAGTGCCTGTCTTCAAATCCAGTGGAAGTTTTATAGCCTGGGGCTCACTACCAGATTCTGCCAGCAGCTGCAGCTTCTGGTTCCCTTGGTTGGAGGTCACAGTGGCATAGGGCTTCTTTCACAGTTTCATTGTTGTGCTTGCATGGTCAACCTTGAAGTCTCTCCCCAGACTCCATATACTATAAAGCAACCAGCATGACATACAGTGGTCATCCATTCTGATGGTGTGTTCCAACCACAGCCTCGGGCTTTGATAATCAGGGACTTTGTGCTGGAGGCCTTTGTATCATCCAAAACCTCTAGGTTGAAACATAGCCTTGCCCACAAATGCCAAGAATGGAGCGGAGAGTGTGCAAGTGAAATTTCTCCAATTGTTTGATGTCTCATCAGTACAGAATCTAGAACTTACATCCATATAGGAGGGAGGGGAAAACCACAGTTTTGTAGACTTTTAGCTTTGTGGAAATATGATTGTTATGTTGATTGAGCACTCTAATATACAACTGATCTAGTGCCTGGCTGGTCTTGCTGATCCTGAAGTCAATTTCTTTATCCAAAGTCCCATTGCTCAAGATGATGCTTCCCAAGTATTTGAAACTGTTTACATTTGTTAGCTTGGTGATCTCACGTGGTTTGGACCATCTGCCTAGATGATTTTATTGGGAGTATGGCTGCTGTCATATAAAAGCTACTTGGTGCCACAGATAAGAACTGAGCACCAGGTGAACAAGCAGCCCTAAAAACGGTGCAGCAGGTCCCTCTGAACACCCCATGCACCCTGAACACCCCATATACCCCTAAACATCCAATACGGGACCAGGAGTTATGAACATGGGGGAAACTTTACAGAAATGTTTATTTCAGGAAGTCTTTATACAATTTAAAAGATCTACTTGCCTAGCGTGCAGAATTACGTGGGCTGACAGTAGCAACTTATTTCACATAATTTATTTTGGGAGCAGCACTGATCTTCAATGGTGTTCGAGCTTTTGGACTGACGTCTGGAAATTTGAATCAGCTGATATTATGACTGAAGGGTATTCTGCAACATTAAGCCAATTCTTTTAGCCTGATTGCATAACTGCATATATAATTTAATTCAATTTATAAAGTTGTCTTAGTTTTAGGATGCAGATCCCACATTTAGTAAAGTTCTTATAAACATGTATGAAATGTTGGCACTGGCAGGGAGCCTTGTTTTCCCAATAAGACATTACATCGAAGGTCTTGTCTATTACCATATATGGCCTTGGCCAGTTCAGTCGGCAGCCAGCACTCGGCTGAACATGCCCAATTCATGTTTCTACCAACAGCACTGAGTAAATAAGTGCAATCTCACAATGATGGATGATATGGGAAAAGTGGAGAAAAGTGTTTCCAGAAATAATATAGGAAGTTAATAAAAAGTGAACCTTTATGGGAGTGGGATTAAATTTTTTGCCTATATGTATGATAAAAATAATCATACAGTCACCATAAAAATAAGATGGTCTCATAACAGAATTCAAAATGGCAGTAAATGTAACCAAATTAAAGTTTAAATTTAGCAATTAAAATATCTGAAGAAGAAAAACCAGAAGAAAGACCAAAAGATTGAGCAAATCTTTTAATGTTGACACCGAGGACCCCATAATCTAGGATACCAGAGCAAGAGGATTTTTTCTTCATTATAACCAAATGTCCTCTAAGGAATTAGAAAAAGTGCCACAACTCCCCCCAAAAAAAACCTTTAAAGCACTTTTGTGAGAAGAAAAGATGGTTCAGTTGGAAAATTGCTAATAAGTCTTTTGCAAGGCGCAAGAGTTTCTGGAGATTGATATAAGAGATTTTAAGATCTTGAAGTGATTTTAATTGATTTACAATATTGTCATTTTGTATTGATCCTTCAAAATGTCAAATGTCAAAGATATTAATCATCCTATTCAATAAGCCTGCCTGCTCTTAAAAGGTAGGACTCTTATTACACAATCTCCATAAATGCAAAATCAAGCATGGGAAATTTTCTATAACCCTGAATATCATATTATTAATATTTTCCAGCATTCTGTAAAAATTTATTAAGAAACAGATCTTGATCATACTTTTTGCAGCCATAGTACTTTTTACCACCAGTCAGCTAATGAGTCCTATTAGCTGGCTGGCAGGGAACAGATTACTGGCTTCTTACTGCTAATGCCAACAGGAACTCAGGAATATGTGGTCGGGATGTGGGGGAAAAAGTTCCTCCTCCAACAGATTCACAAAGCTACTAGGGGGTCCATGTGCTTTTCCTAATAGATTAGATTTAGCTGGACAAAGTGGAGGAGATTGCTAGTTGTCTGGTATTACTCGTAAGCTTACTGATGGCTTTAGGAAATAAGTGATCTATAATAGGGTCATGGGGATGGGAAGATGTTGCTCCCACCAAGACTGCAATGGCTGAAAGAATTATAGCAAAAAGGATAAACCTTTCTTATGGTGCAAAGGTACCTATACAAGCTGGCAACTTCTATAGCCCTTAGGCCAAACATTTTGCACATACTCTTAATGCTATTAAGGGAGAATCTAGGATCAGAAATAGAAGATTCCACACAGTTGTATGAGAGCTGTCAAGGGAGCTGTCAAATGTAGCAGATATAGTTCCGCTCATATTGAAGCAAGATAGGCATCATTATCTTCAAGTAGTATCCATGATATATCTCATGTTTCAGAGTACAGTGCTATAGTTTCAGAATACCTTAGCAGACAACATCTAGAGAGATGTTACAATTCTAAAGCAGAGAACTCCCCATTTTATTTCAATTCTGTTTCTTCTGTTAAGGCCCACTTACAACTCTGCCCATTAGCACTTCATTAATTTAATTTACTGTGGCTGCCCACTCCAGAAGACTCTGGGCAGCTTACAAAATGCACAAAATGAGTAGAACAATTAAAATCCACATAAACAACAGTCTAAACTAAAAGTACTAGAAGAAAACAAAATAATAGTGTGACGGGATTGTCCAACATTAATCCCAGGTCTGGGAACAGACCCGGGTCTTAAGGGCTTTCTAGAATTGCAGGACATGGCAGCGTGCCATCCATATCTTTGTATAGGCAGATAGACAGTTGTCTTTTTGAGAACAAAGAAAAAGTTAGTGCATGAGTTGCTGACTGTGCTCTGGTGTGTCCCATAACACTCCTGTTCTACCCAACAATTATTTCAGACATGAGAAAACCCAAAGTCCATTCGTTCTACTGTGTGGTGTTATTTATGTGTTTCAGAATTCTGTGGTAGCTCAAAATTTGTAGAATATTTCCAACATCTCCAGAAGATAACTTCTATGGCTGTTCATAATTCAGCATGTTGTTATGTTTCAGTGTGATTTCTTACAATGAATGCAGTATTTTAATGTAGCAGTGTATGTGATAGCTGTGCATAATGGTATGATTGATTACCTGTGTTATCATTTTTACAGTCAATCTGGAAAACTATGTCCAAAAGCATGGCATCCTATGTATTAATTGTGTATAGTACATTCCACAGCATTGAAACAAGTTATGTGAGATTACATTTTTACACAGTATAATGCATGTTTGCAAATGAGTCTTTTTTATTTTTATTGTTTTATTATACAAAATATCAGCATATTAAGGGCTTTGAGTGCACTGGTGCCTATATAGCTTTAATATTTGGCTTACAGGAAAACCTGACGCTTATTAACAGCCTTTTAAAGTATCTTGGAAATTTTACTAATATGCTAGAATGCTAACTCCCCTGATATATAGTCTGCTTTTTTCATAAAACTCTTTGATCAAAACTGGAAAGTATCTCAAAAAAAGAACAACTAACAATGTGGACAATTTGCTGTTTGCTGAAATCTTATATTGCAAACAGAACAGATAGTACTTTTACACTGTTTTCTTGACACTAGCTAAAATTTATAATTGATGAAAGTCAGTTACATAACTTTTTTTTAAAAAAGAATAGTTCAATTCACTTTTTAAACATAGCATACTCCCAAATATTTACAATATGTTTAATATGAAGAAACATCGAGGAATAATAAGGTTGTAATAAGAGAAAAGATTCAGAAAATTGTGAATGGAATATAAAAGATACATGATCAAAAGTCTCTCCTCTCTCTCTCTCTCTCTCTCTCTCTCTCTCTCTCTCTCTCTCTCTCTCTCTCTTTCTCTCTCTCTCTCTCTCTCTCTCACACACACACACACAAAATCTAAATTTTAGCACCCAGAATATTATACTCCTACAAAAATCCTGTTTTTTCAGGGTTCAGTCATGCATTCTCATGAATGCTTTCTAAGTGAAAAGCACTCAACAATTTGAATATCAAGATGTGCAAGAGAAAGAATGAAAATAGAACACTGAGATCCATATAATGTTCCAAACTTTCTGATTAAAGAAATGTTTGTCTGGCTATAATGAGTCTCTTTACATCTCTATATCTCTAACCTATGCTAGCAGACAAATACATATTTAATTATTAATGTTATAACTAGGAAAATAAGTTGCATTCCACAAAGTTAATACTGGTTAACTGGTTGATGTAGTAGATTGGATCCAGAGTATATTTACTGAAATTACTGGGACTTAAAATAGTTATGACTAATGTGACCAAATGGCTAAATGTGACTAAGACTGGAAACAATTCAAGAATTAGTTAAAATGTTCATATTAACAATATATCTGCCCATTAGCACTTCAGTGTTGTATGGAAGAGATTTCTTTAAAGCTAAGAAAAATAAGATTTGTAATTCCCAGAATGACCATAGACCAAATGATAACAGTCTAAATTATTTGATGCACCTCCAGGCAATTCCTTCACTCAGAATAAGAATATGCTATGAGGCATATAAGGAAAATATTTTATTTAAGATTCCCTTTATCTGTGTGATAAGGGGCTTAAATTCCACAACTGCAGTAACAGAATTATTTGATTAAGCAAGCAAGCAAAAAGCCTGATTACCCAAAATGGAGAAATGTCAATAGTAACATATCCTTTCTGTTTTAAACTATTAATTTAAATTTTAACAAGAATGCATATTTTATTGTAAAATACACAGATATTTAAAATGCAGATGTTTGGTCCATTAGTCATCTTAATGATATAATGGCTTATCAATTTAAAAATGTACTTTATATCAGTACTTCGCATGTTTTGAAAGGGAGTCAGAAAAGGTGTTTTGGAATGTGTGTTCAAGCTTAAGTGCAATACCTCTTTAAAGAATGCTTGCATGGAAGCCTGAAAAAGACATTGCTGCTTTAAAGAGTTGTTGGGCTTTTGCTTGCTCTCTTCTGAATTATTTTCAAAGCATGCAGAGTTACATTGCATAATGCAGCATAATGTGAAAAATAAATTATCAAAAGATTGGGGTCTGTGACCAGTGGATTATGTGACCTCGAGCATGCCAGAAAATGCACCTTCTTAGAGTCAAAATTGGAACCCCAGACAGATAGCTAGCTCATCTAATACTAAATTAAATTCTGCACAAGATTGCTAATTGACTGCTAATTAAAAAAAAGGAGAATAGTTTGCAAATGTGTCTGGAAATTCAATGTAAGTAATCCAGGTTAATATAAATTCAGTCAAAATTTCTGTAGGTTGAACTTGATTTAGACAAAATAGACACTTTTTTGAGGTACTTTTTAGGGGGGGGTGCATTTTTTAAAAAATAAAGTTGTTCACTAAATGTTCTGTTTTTCTTCCTATTTTATTCAATGAACAAACAGAAGTAGATGGTTCCCCTCACTAGATAGAAGACCCACTAGTCCCCGGATTCATATCCAACATGCATCTCCGGAGGATGACAGGTACTAGTCAGCTCCTCCTAGCTAATAAGTAGCTTGCTGAATCATTCATATCAAGTAGGAACAGCACGTGTTTAAAGTTTCAGTTTCCAGGAACCCAAATTTGCAACTTTATGAGATGTTGTCCTTGAACTTCATTCAATGATTATAAAGCAACTTTTAAGTCAGTGCCAGTCACACGTTGAATAGCATATTTTGTGATGAACTCAACTCTTAGTTGGCTATCACTGGAAAAGATTTATTTAGGCCCTCTTATGTATCAACATAGGTTAAATAAGTCTACATTTGGGACCTTGAGCAAGAGGGATAGTATATATGACAGAAATGAGGAAGAGCAGTGGTAAAGGAATCAGCATCTTTAGTTGATGAGGAATACATTTCCCTTAGACTTTGAGATTAACATACAAAATAAGTATTTGAGCTCTAGTAGAGCAAATTTTGCTCCTTTGTCTTTAGTTTCTTATGATTCCTCACAATAGTTGCGTCCTACTTTGTAGCAAGAGCATCACTAGAATGATGCTTTAATTTTGTGCTTTATAATACATTGAAAGAGAAATCTCATGCATGTCTTAGCTCCACTGAATTCTATGACGTTTGCTCCCCAGTAATTAGACATAAAGCTTGATCTCATAAGCTATTCTATAGGACAACTTCGTAGGAATAAACCAGTTTAGTACCGAGACTTACATCTGTGTAAAAATCCTCTAGGATTACATTGTAATATATGGAATCCAGTCTTTTTCTACAAGGGAGTGTAGCTCTGGAAAGTTTGGCATGCTGAACCTCAATGAAATCAGTGATTTAAGTCTTCCTAACATCAGGCCAAATTGTGCCCTATCTTTATGGCTCCTAATTCAATTCACAACAGTGAGTTTGTTTAATGGTATATTTATATTTTTTATACTTTTTTGATGGCAGACATTCTGAACAAGGCAACTGCTAATTCCAGTGCTTTGGATTTCTCTTTATATGCTGATTGGCCAAATGTGATATATGTAAATATCATCTATTGGTTTATTGTTGTTGTTGTATTATGATTTTATTCTTTGAATCTTGATGCTGCATCATTCTTGGATAATAAACATTTTTTTTCATATGTTGTCCCTTAAAGCAAATTGCTCTTTTTAATTGGGCTGCCAAATTATGCATTCAGGTAATCTTTCTTATCTACTCTTCTCAATATCTAATTCTGGATTATAAGTAGAATTATGGGCGCAAAAATCCATGTTAACACTAAACAGCAGAAAAGAAGCACTATTTTCTCATCTCTTTGCTGCAAATTATTACTTGACTGGATTTTTATAGCCCAAATCTGATAATTCACATTATAAGTGAATAGCATTTACACCTCTATCATCAGCACATCCTTGCGCCCATAAAAATGCTCTAAATGCTTTGAGGATTCTCAGAAACAGATTTGTGTGTATATGCAAGGAGAAGATCAAAGGGAAATCTTGTGGAAAGAAAGAGATGTCAGTGATGTAATCTTCTCCAGATGCATTTGAGATTGTGATTCCCAGAAAATCTATTCATTGTATATCTCTGTTTCTGAGTATTATTTATTGTAGTATGTAGTAAGCCTTAGTTTAACTCTCCATAAAACATCAACAAGGCAGTTTCTTTTATACACGAGTATTATTTAATAAAATTACATTTAAATAATATCTACCTGAATTGAAAATATGAAGTCTCTACTGTCTCAAGTTAGTCCCTAAAATATTTTCATTATCAAAATATTGCAGGTATTGAAGTGTCAAATACTATTTTTTTTATCCTCAGAAGGCCTCTTCTCTTATTAAAAATGGTTAGTGTAGAAGTAGACAGGATTACTTAGAAGTAGACAGATAAAATAATTTTTGTGGAAATTTTTGTGTTCACTTATTCTTGCCAAAGTTAACTATCTTTTTCAATCTTTTCATTAAATGTCAAAGCATCAACATTTCAGTTCGCTTTTGAGAAGCAAAACCAAATAAAGTTAGTAGGCTACGTCTATTTGTGGCAGAGTTTAAAAACCAAACCCAAAATTAAAAACTGTTCGGTTCTGATATTGACCAGGTTATCATACTGTCAGGTAGGAAAAAAAATACTAGCTGTGCCCCTAGTTAAGCAATTAGGTAGAAAAAGGAGCTTAGTTTCTTCTTAGATATTGAATGAGAATTTTTTTACATGCTATATAATCCTCTGATCCTATTGTGGATCAACCAAGATTTTTTGTAACAGTTGAAAAAATATTTGCTTATAAGAACCTGTATAGAAAGTAAATATCCATACTTCAATCCAAACTCCAAGAATGTTTTCTTTTCAACTGTTGATCTACAATGGAAGCATTTGGGTCCATTGTTGTTAGAATTTGTATATGGGTGTGTATATAACAAGTTAGAATATGTATCTCAGCCTAGAATAACTACGAAAAAAATGCTCAGTACTAGCTTGCAAATTGCTCTCCTCTGCAAAATAAATGCATGCTATTTTTTTAAATTAAATTTGTATTGCTAAAAGAAATTATTTTTGTGGCAGCATAAGAGAAAAATCAGAAAGGATGTCAGAACAAATACACAGATTTTTAAAAGCCACTCACAAAAATACACTCATGTGCAGCTCTTGAGAGAGTATTTCCCGACAGGGCTGGAGAGATGTCAGTAGATTATGTAAGGTTTTGGAAATAATTTGGAAAAGTTTGTTTGGAATGTATATATGTTTGCATGAGATACCTTTCTGCAGTGTTTTAAAGCTGCTATGTCTCTTCCTAGGATTAGAATGTATGCATTTAATGAAATGCATATGGGTGCTAAATTCATAACTCTCTGCACTCCAAATGGCCTTTTCCAAATTATTTCTGAATTTCTGCATATTCTTTGGTGTTATTGATGAGAATATGTTGGTCTTTAGTGTTTATTACTGGCTTTCATTTTATTTTGTAGCAGTTATTACATCACCTTCTTTTAAAAAAAAAACCACCTTAAAAACACTGAAAAAGAGAACATAGAAATGTTGCTGGATGTAATAGTGGAATGCTCTTGTCATATAAATATCTTGATTGCATGTCTCCATTTTCACTGCATGTGACCATCTCTCTGTTTCTATTTGTTTCTATCCATTCTGTTCAACTTTCACTTCCATGTTTCCAAAACTTGTGAAGAACAACACTGCCGGAGTCTTGCAATCCAAAACAAGACAGTTTAAACTTCCTAAGTGCTAATCCAGAAGAAATACAGAGGTATCCTTGCTAAAGTTGTCTTGCAACTCCACATGTATAATACATGAAATTAAATACTAAAATCTTAATTTATAACATAGCTCTGTCACATGTTATATCGTTATTTTCTACATCTTTGAAGGATGTTTTTCTGTTTGATAAGTATGTGTGTTTGTGTGTGTGTGTTGCATCTTTGTATGTGTTTCATTAAGTAACGCTTAAATATCTTCATTTTTTTATTGGATTCCCTTTCTGATCAAGTCAGCAGATTATTTAAGATTCGGACTTTGACCAAATCTTTAAAGGATACTGGAAGTTTATGGACCATAGATGCTTTTAGTTCTTTACTATAAAAAAACATAAAACTATTATATATAAGATGCTCTTCTATCAACAGTGTGTAACAGAAGGAGTGAGAAGGTCATTAACACTGCCAAAAAAGCCTGCTGAAGATATCCCAAAAAATAGAAAAATGCGTAGTAGCTAGTACAGCTAAATAATGTCTACAGATCTTTCAAGAAGGGTTTCATGAATGAAAAACCGTAAGACAATGCAACAGGCAAAAAATTCATTAAAAAGTTTAGACCAAAGACCTCAAGGAGACCAATGAAATGTAACAGAAAATGGAAGTGAGAGTGAAGACATGTTACATGTTACCCTGAGAAACATGCCTATCGGATAGTCAGTGAGAGGGCACAGTCACCATACTGCGAAACTCCAAGGAATGAATGCATGAACTGAGCTGTGGTGGCGCAGTGGTTATGCTGACTCCTGGCTGCCTGCAGTTTGGCAGTTTGAGTTTCACCGGCTCAAGGTTGACTCAGCCTTCCATCCTTCCGAGGTCGGTAAAATGAGGACCCAGATTGTTGGGGGCAATAGGCTGACTCTGTAAAACCGCTTAGAGAGGGCTGTAAAGCACTGTGAAGCGGTACATAAGTCTAAGTGCTATTGCTATCCTAGATCCCAAGGTCTCTGATTTGCAGTGTTGAAATTCTGAAGACAACTATCATGATGTTTTCAAGATTCTGAAACCTAGCATTATGGCTCTTGGGACTAGACTGTGGAATGAAAACCAAAGTTAATAGTTGGCCTGTAATGATGTTACTGTATTTTAGGCCTCTCTGAATGCATATAGAAAATCTCAATTAGCCAGCTCTTCAAATGATGTTCCTTTGATCACAATAGATCAAACCCCTCTAATTTTTTTTTTCAAGACCATGCTGATAGTGGATTGCAGGCTTGGATTCTTTTTATTGTGATTTAAGAATAAAAATGTTTTCACCTAACCTGTTCTCAGCTGTCATGTTAAGGTTATGACAAAATAACGTTGCTCTGAATACCTGTGGTCAGTGAAAAATACATAGGGGGTAATACTTTTAAACAGCTCAATGGAAGTGGCACAGATTTTTTCCTCTTTCTTTTTCTTTCTTTTTCAAATTCTGAAATCAGCCTGACTATATAATCTTAGTATCTCTTAAAAACAGCCAGAGGGCATGAGATGTTGACAGTTTAATATAGCAAGAACCCAGCTGAGTTGTGATCAGATGGCTTGACTCTTATTTGAATTTAATATCCAAATGTAACATTCATACATTCTTATTGTTTAGTTGCATAAGCTATAGCCAAAGTATATAATAGGTCTCACAGTTACCACATGCAAATGTGTTTTCTATAGCAGGGCTTTTCAACCTTTTCACTGATTGTACCACTTTTAGGATATGGCAATATTCGAGTACCACCTAGCAAGGTGTCAAAAACTTGATGACCAAAAAAAAAAAAAAAACTGTTCAAAGTTGCAATTGCACTGAAATGACTTATGACCATTTTCACACTTATGACCATTGCAGCGTGCCCAGGGTCATGTGATTTATATTTGGATGCTTGGCAACTGATTCATATTTATGATGGTCACAGTGTCCCAGGGTCATGTTGTTCTGTTCTTGTAAAGAAGACATCGAGACGAGGCTGGTTCACAACAAAGATCTCTTTATTGAAATACGCGAACAGAAGCAAGAACACAATGGCCACTGGCCTTTTATATCCCCTTGCAAGGGGATGCACATCCAATCATTCAGGCCATTCTCCCGCCCTGCGCATGCGCGCAAGGCCGGAGACAGCCTGTCTGGGTCCCGGGCAGACACGTGGTCTGTCCGGGTCTCTGCAGCCTTCCTGAGCTTTGCTGAATGACTCAGCAAGGCCCAGGACATAACACCCCTCCCCCCTTGGATTAAACAATAATTAAACATATTGTTTAACACTTTACACATAACACATCATGGCAGGCCGGTTGGCACGTTATACAGCCAACCTTTACTCCTTGCAACCCATTACCTTTAGTTCCCTATAGTGTCCACGTACTTTCACTATTTGACAATATTCACACCGCAGCACTACACTTGTTTTTACTCCTTCAGATGGCGAGGACTAATAAACCTCCTGTATAGTAAATAGGGACCTTGCATATTCTTTTAAATGCTTAGGAAGACCCTTAACCTGCTCTGATCTCCGTGGAGCCAGATTAGGTGCAGGTGTAGTCGTAGGTGTGGGATTAGGAATAGGTGCCTGGAGTGCCTGCTCCCAGTTTGCGCAAAACAAACCAGGACTTTGTCACCCAGAAAACTCAGGGGTTCCCCCTGACTGCTGACTGACTGGATCCACCAAACCCAAACCAGAGTTCCTTGGCGGGGTGGAGTTCCCCAAAACTCCACTGGACTCCTCTTGGGAGCACTGTCCCTCGAGCCCAAGACCAGCAGCAGGAGTACCCTGAGTGGCCGATTTACGGCCATTTGCCCCTAGCCAGGGATCTCTGCCAGAGTCAGGAGCCGCCTCCATGGCAAGACCCCCGGAGTCTCCTAGATGCCCGCGGTTGTGACACCTGTGAAGCCACCCGGTCTGGGTGCAATCTGTCCAGTTTCGTGATGAGTCTGCGACCCGAGCGGAGTTCAGCTGGGCTCTTTCCTGTAGCCGTGCAAGGTGTGGTGCGGTGTGCAAGGAGAAAATCGGCTAACCTGTGATGCCAGGGTCCTTGAGTGATTATCTTTAATGCCTCCTTGGTACGCACCATGCGTTCAGCCTGACCGTTGGTGGCAGGGTGAAAAGGAGCAGACGTGGCATGCCGGATCGTGTTGGCTTGAAGAAACGCCTGAAACTCAGAAGAGGTAAATTGGGGACCATTGTCTGAGACAAGGACATCAGGAAGGCCATGGGAAGCAAAGATTCCTCTTAGCACCTGGATGGTCCTGGCAGTAGTACTGGAGGATACAGGAATGACCTCTAGCCATTTGGAATAGCTATCCACGAGGAGAAGGAAGAATTGCCCCTGAAAGGGCCCAGCATAGTCAATGTGTACGCGTGACCATGGTGTGTGTGTCTCCTCCCACCTATGTACAGGGGCCTGGGGCATCTTAGGCCGTGATTGTTGGCACACTTGGCACCCCTGAACCTGGGCCTCGATGTCCTTATCGAGTCCAGGGCACCCAAGATGCCTACGCGCAAGCGCCTTCATCCTCACAATTCCCGGATGTCCCTCATGCAGAGAGAGCAAGACTCTAGTCCTCAATGAGGCTGGGATGACTACCCTGCTACCCCACAGGATACACCCTTTGAACGTGGAAAACTCATGTTTCCTACGCCAGAAACTTTGGAAATCTGTACCAGGACACGTGTCAGGCCATCCTGACAACACCCGTGTCAGCACGCGTGCAAGCATGTGATCAGTGGCAGTTTCAGCAGCCACATCCCTAGCATTGAGGGGAGATTCAGGCAATTCCTGAATGGAAAGAATATGTACAGCCGGAGCAGCGTGGCCCATCTCTGTCCCTGGTTTGTAGGGTGTAGTCATAAGCTGACAAGAAAATTGACCACCTCAGCATTCTGGGGGAGATGATGTGTGGGGTTTGTTTGTTTGTTGTAAACAAACCCAGCAAAGGCTTGTGGTCAGTGTAGACCGTGAAATGGCGGCCATACAAGAAATCATGAAATTTCTTGATGCCTGAGACTATTGCCAAGGCTTCTCTGTCAATCTGCGCGTAATTACGCTCTGCAGATGAGAGAGTTCTGGAGTAATAGGCCACAGGGACCTGAGTCCCATCAGCAGCTCCAGAGGACTCTCTCACTAAGTCTTTGCCTGCGCTGGCTCTTTCCCTCCCCCACTACACTTGGCTAGGCAGGGCTGCGTACCACCTGCCACTCATTAATGTACCACAAGTGGTACGCGTACCACCGGTTGAAAAGCCCTGTTCTATAGCTTATCAATGTGTAATTCAAATCACATATATCTGCCCAAGTTTATTAGCAATGCTTTTATTATCACAGTTAAATTGTGTTATTTTTCTTTTATACTGCATACATATAATACAAGAGCATCCTTTTGAATTTTAACCCAGGAGAATTTCACTTTTCTACCAGACGCTTAATGTTGGATTTTAACCAGTAATGGAAGTTTTCCATGGCTTCAATTTTAGAATTGTTTAGCATTTGAGAAATAGTCAGCCTGGTTAGCATTATCTATACCAAAGAAACTGAATTTGTTAGAATTAAAGTAAGGTGGGTGCAGATGACATTTTCTCCAAAGTCCATTATTAGTAGTCATTCAGAAAACCTAAACGTTTTTGCACTTCCATTTGCAAGAAATCAAGCTAAATCTTTGCAATTTTCTGGTTTCTAGATTTCTTGCCTCTCTTTTTCATTTTTTTGGGCATCTCATTTCACAGGCATCCCAGAAAGGTGGAAAGATATAGCACCCAAAAACAGACTAGGAAAAGCTCTGCATCAGAAACAGAAAGGTAAGATGGATTCTACAGTATGTAGCAACAATGTGCCTTGATCAGTTTGCTGATATTATTGTCATTATGCACATGTCATGCTGATCTTTGGTCATAATAAACTTTTTGTTAATACCATTATGCACATGTTGTAATCTTAAATATGTAAAGTCTGTCAAAGACTTGTTACTAAGTTTTTGCAAAGCTGTTGCTAAATAGCTCTAACACGGGTTTCCAAATTTGGCAACTTTAAGACATATGGTCTATTTACAGCAAGGAATCATGGAGTCTTGAAATGCAATTGGCATGGAATCTCTTCATGACAGCAAAGCACAGTAATTTTGGTCTTGTAGTAATGATATAATTATATAATGAAAGACAGCAGGAAGCTTGCTAAGAATTGGTTGCATTAGTGGTTGAAGGCAAACGAGGTCCAGGCAGAAGAAGAACATCATGGCTTCAAAATCTAAGGGACTGGCTTGGACAAAACTCAGCAGCACTTTTTCATGTGGCTGCTGATAAAAACAGGATCGCCAACATGATTGCCAACGTCCGATAACGGATATGGCACAAGAAGAAGATCAATGGGTAACATTTCTGTTCATGCAAAGTGGAATTTCTTTGTCTATTTCCATTCTCTTTAAAGTTGAAACGGTATGTGCTCTGTCAAAGCAAACCAGTGGTACAGCTAAAGAGTAAAATCCTCCTATCTGATTGATGAGTAGAGACCAAACGATCTGCTTGAGCCAAGTTTATTGAACTGCTCACAGAGGACAGAAAACAAGGTTTGCTCACTAAGAGAAGGAAAGCAAAAAGCTTATGATCTAGTTTACAAGAAAAAAACAATATCACCCTTAGATGGATCGCTAACCTAAGGCAGGTTACTTCGCTTTATATCTCCTCGACTAGAAGGTATATGCAGTGAATTAACACAGACTGACAGGATGCTTATTCTGTCCCTTCCATTCAGATCAACAGAGAACAAGTCTTGATCTTTTTCAGTGTGAAACCTTCAGGTAGTTCAAAAGGGCTAAGACATCTCCCCAAGTCATTTTTGTCTCAACACTAAACTTACATAATTCCTTTAGCGCCACTGAATTAATTTCGAATTCCCTGAATCTCTTTGTTTTGTTCAATAATCTTTTTTTATATTTTCTCTGAATCTTTCTAAAACCGGATACAGTGGATCTAAGCAATAAAAAATAGGGTAGAACTATTACTTTCTTTAATTTGGAAATGCTATTTCTGTTGAGGTGGCTTAAAATTTCATTTGCTATTTAAGTAGATAAATCCCTCTGCTGACTTTCATTCAGCTTGATCAATACTATTCTAAGAACCTTTTTGCACATACCTTATCAAGCTATGTGTTCTCCATTTCATCCTTTACCAGTATATTTGATTTCTGTTTTCTAATAAGAACTTGGTATTTGTAGTTGAAACTATTGATGAATATTTTGAGAATATGGTTTTCAGTCCAGTTATGCATTGGCCTAATAGATCTGCTACCCAGCCCATGTTAATGAGCTTGCTAACTGGAATATCATGAATTACTTTGCCCAATATTTTGCTGAAATTGGGATTTATAATAACCGCATCATTTTCTCAGTCAGCAAAAATGACATGCACTTAGTCTGACAAGATTTATCCTTAAAAAGTTCATGAAGACTTGCATTAATCACTGTGTTATTTCAACGGTGCTGCTGCCATGTATTTCTAGAAGGGGACTTCCAGCCCTAAGAATCTGTGATCTCCCAGTCATAATTAGGGAAAAATATCATACTCAGTCAAGATCTAGAAATCATTCTAGTATCAGACCATTATTCACCACCTAGTTTCTGGAGGTTCGGTGCCAACTTCTCTATTTTAAAATATTTTAATTAAGAATTACAAATAGAAAGAATAAAAACTAATACAAACTATAAAAATATAGGAATATAATAAGAAAAAATATAAAAAAGGAACAAAAGTATAGAAAATCCTCATCATTTGTTCTTTATCAGCAAAAGTACAGTAAGGAAAACCAGATATAACTAATTTTCTATTTTAACCTTGATCAAATAAGCCAAACCTGTATTCCTTGCCTAAACTTTTAACAATGTTAATTTTTAACCCCATCAAATATAGTCCCAGAACTCATTATACATCCAGTAAGTAAAAATCATCCTTTTATTATTACTTCTCATAAACTCTTTCAGGACTTCAACAGGCCTCTTTCATGGACCTTGTGAGATAAATTCATCCAAATCACTTTTCTGGTTTAATAATTGTATATCTCCTTTAATTAGTGAAATATCCATCAGTTTTGTTTATATATCCAAAACATCTTCTCCATATTTTTGTCTTTACTTGACACATTTACATCTATATTCAACTTAATTTGTTGCTTGTTCTTCTTTTGTAACTTTATTGATGCAGGATCTATCTATCATATCAAGTAATTTTGAAGACCAAAATGCAAAAACATCCATCAGAGATTGAGCTTCATTCTTTCTTAATGAGATGAATTTATTGTCCTCAAGATCCCTTTAGTGTCAGACTTTCAAGGTCCCATTACTATATTTCCTCTTAAAAAGCCCCAGTCACCTTTTTGCATGAGAAGAATTCTTCTAATTAATTCAAAACTATAAAACTATAATTCCAATTCCATCTGAACACTTAATCCATTGTTAACTTTCTACAATCCACATTCTAAGCATCCTTTTACTGTTTAATCCAAAATATAATATTTTCCAGAACTTTTAAAATCATATTTAAAACCCTTTTTCCAAGGAAAAAGCAATTAACCTGATGAATACAGTCAAACCTTGCTGGTCTCAAGGGTATTAATATTTACAGTAGAGTTTTAAAAAAAACTTCAGAAAGAGTTGAAGAAATTAGATTTGGCCACGCTTTATCCCTTGAAAGTCTGCATTACAAGTATGAGCTTTATAGGTATCCGTCAACTCCCAGCCACTCAACTCATAACTCAACTGCTGTCTACTTGCAGTCTACTCACAAGGAGTAACAGTCTGGAATTGTGTATTATCTCAAAGATCTCTCCTTCTTATGTTTTTCTCATAAATGCAGTACCAGCAGGACACAGTGCTTATTGGAAGCGCCTCCAACTTCTCTATTTTTGATTAGGTTGCTATTAAATATACTGCACAAGATTTGTTTCTGCCTCACAGATGTGAACCACCACCTCCATGATATCTAATGTTTTCTTACATCCTTTGCTCAGTCTATCTTCATTCATTGAATTATTTATATCATACAAAGGGATTACTAATTAAAATCTGGTTATGTTTTGTCTTCCCATCATTCTGATGCCCAGTGGATTCATATGAAAATTTTCAGAATGTTGCAATACTTCAGTGCAAAACCCTGATAATTCGATGAAGGACATGTTCTTGTATTATGCATTTCCCTCATTCCAGAGGCAGAGAGAAATCTGCAAAATTCTATGTTTCTTACAACGGTAGGGCTATCACACTGAGAGAGAAGAGTGCATTATCTGTCAGGAATGATTTTGGATCTTGGGAAGGTAGTTTTCATTCATGTATCAAAAGAAGCAAATGATAGTTTTTGATTATAGATCTCATTTTATTTTTTGTAATTTCTCTGTAATACTTTCTGTTATCTTTTAAATGATCTGGGCTGTTGCAGTTTCCTAATAATACCAAACTGAGAATTGCAATATTAAGGTAATTATGTCCATGATTTTAACAAAGCAATGATTTCAAAAGAGGAAATGTAGAAATGAGATGGCATAAATACCAGCTGAAAGAATATCCTGGAATCATATTCTCAGGGATTTCTCACCTGGTGATGTGTGAACATGTTCTAACATTCTGTTTATAAAAGAGTTGACCTATGTATATAATAATAATATTAATTCCACAAAATTGTCAAATGCTTAGCTTTTTACTGATAGTTTTACAAATTCACAAAACAGCGTATATATCCAACATACCTTCCTCTTCCTATTTTCCCTGGGCTGAGAGAGAGAAAGAGACTGGCCCAAAGTCTCCCAGCTGGCTTTCATGGCTAAGGTGGCACTTGAACTCACGGTTTCCCGCTTTTTAGCCTGGTACCTTAACCACTAGACCTCTCATATAAGAACATAAATAGTAAGATAGTTTGTGTATATTTTCTTTTTGATATTTTAACATTTGTTTGTATTTGTAATATCTCATTGATTTGGTTGTGTGTGACACCACCCTATTTAATGTTATTTTTCCCCCCTGCAGAATGCGCCAACCGGGAAGTCCCATGCAGTCATCTCCAGCAGATATGTCCTTCAGCCGTAAGGGGAGACAGCTTCCACAAGTTCCCTTCAGGAGTGGCAGTATAGAGCAAGGTATCAAAAAAACTAGTTTATAGTTTGAAAATCTTAGCTGTGTTTTCCTCTTCCTTTCTCCTCTTCCTTTTCAAAAACATCTTGGATCTTGCTTAATAGATTCTTCAGGTTTTTATTGGTTTCCACTGATAGGGTAGGACAATATTAAAACATGTATTGTGAATTGTATGGGTGATAAAAAAAGGCTGATGTTTTATTTGTGCAGATACATATCAATTATTTGTGTGATCGTTTATTCTTTATTTTATCCCCAAGATGTTTGGAGATCCTCATTCTATTGATTGACATGTCTTGAATTTTATTTTGTTTTGTTAGCTGAAGCTAATTGATGGCAATTTGGTGACAGGAATGTGAACAAGACTAATGAAATCCCTTTCTGAGCATGTCAAAATCCAATGAAAATATGGGTAAAATGTATTACTGGGTGAAACACAAAGGAATATAAGGGAACTGCATTTTAGAAGGTTGGCTGTTGAAATTTCGAAAGAGTGTTGTCCACTAGTCCACTCTGTCCTATTTAAAACAACATCATTACTGCATTTCAAAGTTATATAACTTTCTTGTGAAAATCCACAACTGTTAGGTTTGAATTAGAAATCATATACAATGCATTCATACAATTTATATTTTTTACATTGTGTTTCATAACTGAAAAATAACAGCTTTTAGATTTTTCCTTCTGTATATTATGCTAGTATCCTACATCTTTTTAGAAAATAATAATATTTAGATATTCATCTTTTGCCGATATTTATAATATGTGAGTTGAGTTTCCTAATGAAAAACAAATTCGAGACCTCAGTGAAGAATTATCAAATACAATGTGCATCAGATCAATAAGTTGTTTCCTATCAATTTGTCATTTTATTTTATGATTTTGGTGTATATTATACATGTGCCTTTTAATTTGTATTGTTATTGTTTAAGGTCTCTCTTTCTAAATAAACTGTATAGTTTTATCAATATAGTTCTTTGTTCACCCACTTGTGCTTCTTTAGAGTATCAAAATATGAAAGTGTGCTAATTTCCACCCCCCATTTTTCTAGGAGGAAAGGGGATTTTTTTTTTTTTGTATTCATATATAATTTTTTCTTAGTATAATATCATACATACATACATACTATGTGTTATATAATTCATATTGTGAAGAAACATTTCCTAAGTGGCAATTGTTCATGCAATTTCTCATTACAAACATTGTGTCATCAAATTTATGCTTACAGGATTTTGTTGGTTGGAAATCAATTTCAAACTATTAAGAGTGGAAACCTTGAGCAATTTCAATAAAATAGAAAAAAAGGCATCCAACATGATTGCTCTTACACTTCAGTACACTTAATTCCACTTGTTCTCAGGGCTGACTTGTTATTCATCACGCTGGTAAAAATTTAATGTGAATCGATTTTTTTCTGGTTAGTTTCTGAAAGCACTAATCAATTTATTATATCAAAGTGTGCCATATCTGCATAGCTGGCATTCAGGGTGAGTCCTCATATCTGCCTAGTACATTTAGTTTTTTTTTTTTTTTTTGCAGCCTTCTTCAATGCTGTCACTTTAAATATAGTAAAGAAATGCAGTTTTAAAATATGTACCTTGGATGGCTTGAAAAATGTTTTGACTTGAGAATTTTGTCTAAATTCTGCCATATAGTATTCTTGTCCAGTTGCAAATGTAAAGCGGACAATAGTGTGACTTTGGCTATTTTACAGAGAGATTACTTCTTGGAACAGAACTAACTTCTAACTAGTTAACTCTAACAGTCAATAGAAATTAATTTCTATCATTTGGAATGTCTGCTATTTTTACAAATGGGATGGGATCAAAATAGATCAGCCATTTTTGTAGTATGGAGTATATGGAACATGCACCAGAAGGAAGAGAACTTGATCATAACATAAGAAATGTACAGTATGTTAATTCATAGGTGATAATGCATACTTTTCTTGCAAACATTGACATTGTAGTAGATAGCAAATTATTCTTGTAACATCTGTCCTTATTTGCCTGTAGCATATTGAGATATTTCTGTATTCTGGGAAATAATATCAAGTGTTTAAAAATGCTTACAAAAATAATGAGAAACAAAAAAAAAATACAGAGGATACAACATAGAGCTGATTACAGAGAAACAGGTCCAATGAAAATATGCAATTACAAAAATACAGATTATGTGATTTGCTTTTATTGATTTCCTGATTATTGTGAATCTGTTGATTAACGGTGACTATAATTGTGATATATATGCCAGTTTATAAATTTCATTAATTTTACTGGATTAGGGTTGTCAGTATCTGGTTTGGATGACAGCCAATGTCTTATCATAGCATTTCAAACACACCACTTTTCTCTAAAATGACTGTATTTAATTATAAATAAATATATATATGCTGAATTTTCAGTTCCTCAGTATGGATAATACATTAGCGTAACATTTGATGTAATGCAGTCTTTTCTATTAAAAAAAATTAAAACATGTTCATCATGCATGAATTGACAGTTTTCATTGAAGTAGATAGTTTTGTTCTGTCAAAAGAGAAACAAATGTTTTGTTGCAGAAGATCATGTGCCAGGGAGGGAAGAATTAGGACTGTCACATACTGTGTCATTTCAGATCTGCAAACATTAGGTCTTTGCAGGATTTAGAATAGATTTTTTTTTCTGAAAATGCGGGTTTTTTTTTTTTTACTAAGTAATGTTGGAGGCTGGATTTCAGTAAGCTTTTCATTTTTATTTCTGAACTTCCAAGTGAAAATGTGCTGATGAGGGAATTGTATTATTTCTTATGCCTGAACATTTACTTAATACACCTTGCTTAATTGCAGCATCTGTAAAAAAATGCATGTCACATAGGCTTGAGCAATGTTCATGGGTTGCAATAGACAGTACATCTTTTTTAAAAAGCATTAATATGTCCTGATTTGCAAATATATATAAATCATCAAGACATGTTTTTGGCCTCTTTTATGAGGCCAGTAGTGTCATATTTTTTCATTTTTCAGAATTGAATGTTGTTGTTTGATTTAAAAAAGAATGTCCATCACCTATTAGACAACTGATTATCAAAAAGACATATTTCGAGTGTGAGCATGTGTCTTCTATCTGTGTATATTTTACGCTACAATTTCATGTGTATGTAATTTTTTATGATATTCTGATCATTTATATCTTAAGAATAGTTTAATCAGGTTCAAAAGCAAAATACAAAACTTAGAATTGTTATATATTTAAGACAATATGGACTCTTTAGTGCTCTCTGAGCTTTGCTTGCAGATCTGTCATTAACTACCTAGGTAACATCGTCAGTGCCTAGGAGCTTAGGACAGTGTTGGATTCTGCAGTATTTGACATTGTGTTATGATTAGTACGATATCAGTGTTTGATAGTATATATTAGATTGGCTTATTATACTTTGTTTAAAATGCCTCTTAAATTTTGCATAAAAATTATGCCAGCATCCATTGGAGTATTGTATTAAAGAAAGCATACTTGATTTTACTCAGACACAATACATCTTTAAGTAGTAAATTGTGACTCCATAGGGAAAGGCAGTTTCTTATTAAAATATGTTAAAATTGATGGGAAAATATTATGTGATAATAGCTCATTGAAAAGTCATAAATTAATAGCTATCAGTTCTTTAAATTTGTCAATGTACACACATTATTGGTTGTGTGTGTGATTTTGCTATTCCGTTTTTGCAATAGAAACTTTTTTTTCACTTTGTTCATCTGAGTGCTATTTCTAATACCATCACTTGAAAGCAATGCAGGTCTAATTAAAACAATGGGTTGCATTCTAATCTAAACGGATTAAAGGAAATATCTGTGTATTGTATGATAATACTGCATTTTGTTTTTATTTTAATGTGTGAAAGTCTTAAATGATAAATGATGTGGAAAAAATGGACAGATTCACATTCATAAACATTTGAAACAGCAATTCTTATGGGCTCATCACATCAAATGCAGCTTTTGAATGGTATTTAAACTTCAGAACTTGTAAAATTCATATTCCAGGCCATGATTCAGCATTAAAAATACTGAAGACAATTAATTTCAGTGAGCTTGAGCATGTTTACCTTTTTATCGACCTCAGAATTTATAACTTGTCATAATTTATTTTCATCTGTTTCCCCACATTAATTTTCTGCATGTTGCAACAGAGCCTGTAGTGTTTTTCATTCTCATGTATAACACCATTTTGTCTAACTTTAAATTGCTGATTTCTTTCTTTTATTCCCATCATTCCGTGCATTTTATTCATTGAAGAACAAGAGACTTATAGTTCATCATCCAAAGGTAAATATCCATGTCAATTTTACTAACATTACTCATGCTGTGTTATCTTTATTCTGCACTAATTTCATATTAATCCATTTCTGTAGGTTATATTCAGTTAAATCATTGCATTAAGCTAAAGCTACAGAGGACCTGCTACCCACAGTTTAGTGGTTCATCACTAGGGCAACTTCCTCACTAAGGGGCAGAACATGGAAATAGAGTGCTGTTACCCAATGTTCTACAGTTTGGATAATTGTAGCCCTTAATTCAGTAGGCTACAACATAAAGTGCCTAGAATGTATGAATTCTAGGGACCTTAATTTTTTCCTTTTTTTCCTGAAAATTTGGCTTTATTTTTATTGTTATTTTAGCTTAAAAACCTGCATCATAAGCTTTCAGTGTGTGTTTAATGCACATAATAAAAACATATGAAGGGTTTTTGTTCTGGGTCCATAATTCTGTTCTATCCCTATCCTATTGAATAGAACGTGTAAAAAAGATATTTAAAATGAATTACCAAATTTTATACAGCTGGATGTACCTACATGCTCTTTTTAATATTGCCTATAGAACATGTATGCTAGATGTGGCCTGCCATATGTTTATTGTAAATATCAAACACACACGAATAGGATTTTCAATTTAACAAATAATAAGATTAACTGTGATTAGCAATTTATAAAAAGGAAGGATAGCTAGACTTATTGTGATGATATAGAAGCATTAGTCTCCTCAAATGGCTTCTGCCTATGGTGAGACTGCAATTCCTAGAATTCTTAGCTGAAGCTCATGCTATTATAGAATTTTAACCTTTTCATCCCATCACATTTGGAAAAGTATGGATGATGGAAGGCTAATAAATACATATTCCTTGTGTCATTTGGGATGCCATAAAAGATGCTGCTCTGGGTTTGTTATGAAATATCTCTCCCTCAGGCTTAGCCTATTGTGTCTGAGATGATTTCACCACTGTCTTCTGTAATAGGATCACTCAAAAACGATAAATCAAAGCTCCAGAGCTATTGCAAACAATTTGGAAGCAGTATAAATTATAATCTGGATAAACAGATCAAATAATTTCATAATTATGAAGCATAAAGATTATACTGTGAGTTATTAGAAATGTCAGCAAGGAATATATTTCTTAATCAGACGGATAATATCCAAGAGTTCAGTGAAACACCAAGGATGCGGGGTAGAGATTTGTTTTTTGTTAACTTGGATAGATAGATATTGTGTAGTTTTTCGTATATATTTTTTTCTATTTTTTAAAAAATTGTATATTTTTTCTATTTCTGTAAGTTTCTGTAAAATTTGTTAAAGTAAAGATTTTGAAAGAAGGGAAAGGAAAGGAAAACCTTGTTTGAAACTTCATGAACCAGATTTCTAACATTATGTTACAAAAAACTGATTTTTTTTTCTAGTTCCAGTGGGAGCCTTTCCCCCAAAACTATCAGTATTTTATAGCAGGGACAATTTTTTTATCAGGTCTACAACTTGAAAGGAAAGGGTAATATGTATCTTTCTTTTGTGTTATGATCCTGATAAAAACTCTCCCACACTTAATGCTGTTATCTAGTACCTTAAATTTCAGCTATCAATATTGCAGCTCCATTATTACCTATGATTGATTTTGGAAAGTTACTGCTCCAATATACATAGATGTATTCCCTATTCAGGAAAAAAGAATAATTTATAGAAAGTATTCTTTCCTGCAATTTCATATTCATCTTCTGCTTCAACAGAAGGTGGCTGACTCTATATAGAGCAAGACCTTCTTTTCGCTTTCTAGCCCATTCTTTGAGGACTATTGACTGGGATCTCATGTAGGCTGCTAGCCCACAATTGCCAGAAGAAACCAAAAGACATGCATCTACTTCTCTAGGTAAGCCTTGTTTAGCACCTTCAAGCACTAGATTCACATGATTTGAATGGCTTTCCCACAGATATTAGTAGAAGAGTGCATTTCTGCCACTTCCTTGCTGTCTATTCTAGAATATAGTATGATGAAAACAACTAAAAAGTTGGAGCAGAAATATAATGGAAGATTATGTTTGGCAGCACAACTGATTCCTTTTGGAATAATTACAAGTAATGTGCTTAAGCCCCCACCCCCAATATAGTCAAAATTTACAGACCAATTTAACTGCATAGGAAATATGTAAAAAGAGACATCTTCTCTTTCCTCTCAAATATGTTCTTAAGTTACTTATAATTATGACCAAATAATCATATTTTCACTAGAATTGCTTGTTTGAGTCTTTAAAAGCTTGTGCTTGTGTAATCAGTGATAGCATCTAGCTGCCATGTTTTGTGCCCATTTCTTTTTCATTTGCCTTTGGCTTTTCCAACCATCAGGATCTCCTACAACAGGGGTGTCAAACTCGCAACGTCACGTGACGTGTCACGACATATCACAACTTTTTTTCCATTGCCGGCAATGGGGTGGGCGCGGTTTTGCCATTACGCATCCGGCCCATGGGCCGGCAGTTTGACACCCCTGTCCTACAGAAACTTTTGCTTTTGAACCAGGTGACCAAAATTAACTTTAGCTTCATTATTAGTGTTTCCAATAAAAAGGTCTAGTTTATTTAATCTAATATTGAATGCTTTGTTTTTCTTTTGATCCAAAATATTCCCAGCAATTTTTGCCAGCACTGCAATTAAAAGCCATAGATTTTCCTTGTTTAATCTTTCTAATGGTTCAGCTTTCATTGCAGTATATTATTGCCATGGTCTTGAACTCTGATAGCTTTGCACTTCAGTATTTTATCTAATTCTGTTTCAGTCTTTCCCCCAAACAGCAGGTAATTTTAGGGTTACAGTCACCACCCCTGGTGGGGAAAATAAAGATTAATTTTACACTTATTTTCACTTTCAACAAGAGATATCTTAAGTCCACTTAGCTTCCAAACATCGAAGTCATATGATCATATCTGGGGTTGTTAATGTTTGTTCCAACAATTTTGATTTCTATTTTTTCAAATTCAGCATTTTTGATAAGATATTTTGCTCATTAATTAAAGACATAAAATGATGGTATATAGTCCATCACTCTTTTCCCAATTCTAAACCATTTAATTGTTCCATTTTCTTTTCTAATATTGCATCATGGTCATCATTATCAATTCTTCTGTAGGCAGATGAAGTGGCTTAATTAATACACCCATATTTTTTTAAGTTCTGCTTGTTGGGATCTATTTCTTAACACCTAGTCAATCAAAACCTTGCTATAACAATAAAAAACATATCTACCAAAACTTTCATGTACTGTATTTTCTATTGTCCATCAAATGTTACCAAAGTGACATTGGATGGTCCTGACTTTTTTAAATCCAATATGTACATTTGTACTGGAGCATCATCTTGTTAATTTGTAACTGTTTACAAACTGCCACTTTTTAACAGTGGAAAAGAAATTGACCTTCTCTAGTCCTTTGGCTGTCACTATGCTTTTCATTCCTGCATGCAAACCATAAGCTACACTTTTAACTGTGTAACTGCATAGGATTTTAAACAAATTGGCATGATTTTCATCAATTACATCTTTGTTGCTTCTAGTATTTAACTTTACAGTCCATAATGTCTGATTCTGGTTTAGTGTTCAAATGTTTGCATGTGTACAGATTTTGGGGTCTTTCCTATAGTCATGGTAGTTTTTTATGCCTTTTTTTCTCCGTTAGATCTTTGCCTTCTTTTTCTTTGTAATGCTTATTGTTGCATAAAAGTTTCTCTTGATTTCTGTAATTTTATTAATAAAGTTCTTGTCCTTTACATTGTTATCCTCAATTGCATTGCTTGTTTAGATCTAATTTGTTGACTCTTCTTTGGAACTTGGTTGGACAAAGTCTTATTTGTCTCTGTTTGCTTTCCATCTTTCTTCAGCTATTTTTAATATATCAGTACAGGTAGTCCTTGACCTACGACCACAATTTCTGTTGATAAGTGAGACAGTTGTTAAGTGAATTTTAACCTATTTTACGATCTTTCTTGCCACAGTTGTTCAGTGAATCACTGCAGTTGTTAAGTTAGTAACACAGTTGTTGAGTGAATCTGGCTTCCCCGTGACATTTGCTTGTCAGAAAGTCACAAAATAGAATACAATAGAATAGAATTCTGTATTGGCCAAGTGTGTTTGGACACACAAGGAATTTGTGTCTGGTGCATAAGCTCTCAGTGTACATACAAGTAATAGTGATAATCACGATCATAAACAACATGAAAATACATTCATCATAAATCATAAAATACAACACTTCATCATAAATCATAGGATGCTGCACTTAGTGATAGTCATAGAGTACTAGCTAAGCAAACAACATAAATCATACTAGGATACAAAAAAACAATATAAATTGTAAGATACAAGCAACAAAGTTATAGTCATAGGTGATCACATGACCATGGGCACTGCAACCGTCATAAATAGAAGCCAATTGCCAAGTGTTCATGTGACCACAGGGATGCTGCAATGGATATAAATGTGAAAAATGATCATAAGTCACTTTTTTCAAGGCTGTTGTAACTTCGAACAGTCACTAAATGAATGGTTGTAACTCACGGTCTACCTGTATACAGTCAACTTTGCTTTCTTTTACTTTTTGCCTTTTGGGATATTTTTGCTTGCTTCATCTTTAATGTGTCATATATTTCAGTTCAGAGTTCTTCAGGCACTCTATTTATCAAATGGAGCATCAGGCGTTATTTTTGTTGACTGAATAGAACTGCTCTATATTTTTTGCATAGTATATAGTCAATTCAATTTCAGTGTAGTCCATTCAGTAATGTCTATGTGTATGTAATATCACCTTTTAGATTGTTGGAAGATACTTGCTAAAAAATTTGAATTTTCTTTGCAGAATTCTATTAATATATATCCTGCTTGAGTTTATGCACCAATACCAAATTTTAAGTTATTTTATGTACAACTGTATCAATCCAACCTTCCATAACTTGTAAGACTTCTGGCTGGAATTTTTGGGGGATGGGGTGGCATGTTGACAAGATACTACAGTTCACAATAGAAGTGTTCAGCTTCCATTTTTTCGGCAACCGTAGTTGGAACACAGATTTAAATCATCATAATGTTGATTGAAATTAGATTTTAGACCCAATTTTTTTAAAATAATTTTTTATGTTTTATTAGCTTATAATATGAAATACAAAAATACAAAAGCAAGTAGTGTGAAACAAGGGGGAGGGGAAGGGAATGAGAGAAGTGTGGAAGAGAGGGGGGAAAGAAAAAAAAAGGCATTGACTTCTGACTCCCTCTGTTGCAGTAGAATAAGGCATTAACATTGAACCTCAACTTGTTACTCTTCCATAATACTATCGACTAGCCATTTCTATAACAGCAAATCAATCTAATCAGTAAAACCCAAAATCAAAGTTTTGTTTTTTTCCACCTCAAGCACAAAGTCCAGAAGCGGTTTCCAAGTAGAAACAAAAGTACTTATATTCTTTTCTTTAATCAAAACGGTCAATTTAGCCATCTCTGCTAACTCCATCAGCTTTGTAGCCATTTATGCATGGTGGGAATCGAAATGTCATTCCATTTTTGTGCATAGAGTAGTTTTGCTGCCATCAACATACATAAGATCAGAGTTCCAAAAACTTTTTCCAAGTCTTTTTCGATTAAGCCCAAAAGAAAAGTTTCTGGTTTTATCTGTATATTCTCTTTAAGAACTTTCTGTATTAAAATATGAATCTTACTCCAATATGTCTTTGGTTTATCACATGTCCACCATAAATGGTAAAAGGTCCCTTCTTTACATTTACATTTCCAACATTCATTTGAAATACCTTTATACATTCTGGACAATTTTTCTGGTATCAAATACCAGAAATTATAGAAATTTTATATAGAATTTTTTATAATTTATAGAAATTTTCTTTTAAATTATGGTTTAGTGTGAATTTTAAACCTTTCATCCACATATTCTCCCATTGTTCAAGCATCACATTATATCCAAAGTTCCTTACCCACTGAATCAGACAATGTTTTACATGTTCACTTTCCAAATTCAATTTCAATAACATTTCATAGACCTTAGCAATAGTATGTTCATCACTATCACACAGTAAAATTTCCAGTTTATTTTTAACAAAATCAAACCTATAATTCTTTTTATCTAGTTTGAATCTTTCTATCAATTGTAAGTATGTAAACCAATAGCGGATTTTAGACCCAAATTGAGATAATTCTATCATTTGGGAGTTGCATCTGAGCATTTTCTGTGAAGATCTGATGTTTGATGCAAATTAATCCATTCTATTGCTAATTCTCAGAATATCTTTGTTCAGTCATGACATTTGTGCTCTGGCAACATCAGTATTGTCTTGGTTTATAGTTATGCCATTTGAGATGCTATCTATCTGTCTGTCTGTCTATCTATCTTCTTTCCCCGAAAGTAAGGCCTACCCCAAAAATAAGCCCTAGCACCTGGTCTTATTTTCAGGGAAACACGGTATCTATCTATCTATCTATCTATCTATCTATCTATCTATCTATCTATCTATCTATCTATCTATCTATCTATCTATCTATCTATCTATCTATCTATCTATCTATCTATCTATATCTATCTATCTATCTATCTATCTATCTATCTATCTATCTATCTATCTATCTATCTATCTATCTATCTATCTCCCATCTCACAATCAAGTGACTCTGCACTTTGCATATCTTTGCAACACTTATTTTGTTCCTTTGGAGTCTGAACACATCAGCATACAGCTACCTAATAAGCACCAGTTCTACTGATATTTGCTCTCTCCTTCTTCCTGGTAGCTTGCTGGAGGCCTCCTCTTCCAAAATTATGCTGGCCTGTTGTTAATGTCCATTTAAGGTTTTGGGTTTTTTTGACAGACTAATAGAGAGGGTTCCTATTTCTTTTTCCAATGTTTCATATTTGATCTTATCTCTCATCTAAGACCTGCCTGTCATGGACGAACCTTTGGGGAATGTATATTCCAAACAACATTGCTCAGAATCATTGGATTGTGCAAATGCCCCTTGACCCATAAGTTAACAATACGTGAAAGATCCATCTAAGACCTATAGGGGAAAAAATAAAAAACCACTATCAAGTTTTAATATTTAGAAAGTTAAGATCTCTTAATCAACTCACATTGACTTTCTATGTTGCTAAGACTAAGAGTGGACCAATTGTACTCCCAATATTTTTTAATTATGAATGATGAAAGGGAAGGTATGGTTGAAGGATACTTGGAGAAATGGCACTTCTATCCTGGAGAATTTATGATGCTCCTATAACGGAACTTCTGTCATACAATCAATCGATCATTTACAGTCCCCTCATCAACTAACAATAAATTATATCTTGGAGTCTCTGAGAGATGAACAGGTTAAAAGTCTCACTAAATGCTTTTTCTTACAAATTATCACAAGAATCTCCATACACCTTCATATATAGACAGCTTTTAAAGTAAGTAGTATCATTTTTCTTTTAAATTACTTTGAACTTTATTTTCCAGAACATATTTTAAACTAAAGACTTCAATATTTTATCTGTTTTTTCTTCCTATAAGGAAAAGTTATTTATAATCAATATAATAAAAAGTAACGATTATCATATGTCTTTCAGTCTACTCTAATGTAACTATTAACTGTAGAGCAGTTCTTTATTTGAGCAACTGTATATATTTAACCTTTACTGTCATTCTCAAGAATTATTATTGACCATAATGTTACCAATCCTGAGACAAAGGAATTGCTTTTCATTGGCTATACAGAGTATTCTAAGGCATTTCAGAGTAGTGTCCTCTTTATTCTCTTAATCATGCACATTTTTAGCAAGGCTAAGAAAGTCTCTACTTAAACTAATCAAAGCTTATTCCTTTGGATGCTCCTCTTCTGCTACAGTTGGCCTCGTGTCAAAAGAGCTGAGACCATTTTCACCACCTCTAAATATTTGTCTGGGAAAGGTTATAAAAGCTTCAAACTAATAATTTTAAAATTGTTTTCACAAATGAATTGCTGAAGCAATATTGGGTAACAAACCCTTGCAGATTATTCCATAATTAGTTTAAGTAGTTTCAATTTGGGAAAGCTAGTCTTTTGGGTGTGTATGTGGGTGTTGTGATATAAACTGGAAGTTGTTCCTGGAATGTTTTATTTTTTGTCTTTCTGCTCAAAAGAACCAAGATCAATGCACGAATCAATAAAGCTACATTATCAGGAAGAAAAATATGTGTACCATCAATAACAAGGGAATTATTTAATTGAACTGAAGTAACAGTAGGAATGGGAATAAGAATAGGGACAAGGAAGAAAGCAAAAAAAGGCAAGAGTAATGAGATAGAATAGGATTCTATCATAATAGGATTCAAGTGAATAAATAACTTTAAAAGATGAATTATGTATAAGTTGTTTTAATGTTATATATGGCTTTGCTAAACAGTAACTATTTTTGTTAAAAGTTTCTGGGCACAAAACTAACAATTCATCAAAAAGAATACATGGAATGAATAATACAAGTATTGAATATGTCTTCCAATCTCTTAGCAGATCTTTACAAATAAGTCTCTTTTTTAATTAATATCTTTTATTTTTGGATTTTGCATATGGAGTTATATTTTAACAGTTACATTATGAGTCGAAATACCATGTGCAAGCCTTAAATTTTCCATAACTCATCAGCAACATAATACATAGTTCCAGTCACAAAATGAAATCAAGGAGCAAGTGCCAAATACTTTGAATAAATTGTACCACAATTTGTAATACTTTAGATCACACCTTTGTCGATCCATAGGTTTCTTTGATGAAATGAAGATGCACACAATGTTTTTAAAATATCAAATCCCCTGTTACCCATTCTGTTCCCATCTTTCAATGTACTTCTTTGACATTTTGTCTTGTAGTCAGTAGCAACGTACTTGCCACTTGTATATATAGCTTCTGTTTTAACGCAGAACATTTGAGGAGCTGTTTCCTTATAAGGTTTCCCATGTAGGGATCTCTCTAGGTTCTTGCAGTTCACCTTGAATAACCCTGATAACAAGTCTTTAGCCAGAGGAGAAATTTCTAAGCAGCAATTTCTCCCTCCCTCCTCTAGCATCCTGTAAAAAAATATTATGAACAGGAAGAACGGATTTATCAGTTGCTTTTAAAAAGCAAACATACAGATAAACAAGTATCATAGAACTATGGGAATAACTTTAAATACCACTAAGCTATTAGTGAATCTCCTTCTGTCCTGCAGAGAGATGCTTACTCAATGCCAGCAGTTTTTTCTTTCTCATTATACACAATACAAATTGAGCTGTCTAATGGACTAAAGTATTTTAAAAACAGAGCACATACTTAACACAAACCAAATATATTTACTTTTAAAAACATGCTATATTGGCCAGTTTCCAATTATGACATCCTTCTCCCTATAAAACAGAATTCATCATATTTTGTAAAGTTTGTAAAAGTTCATCCTCAAAACATTTATAATAAGAACATGGTAATCCATCTGGTCTGGGCTCCTTTCCTTTCCTGATTTAATACTTTGCATACTTCCTTTATTGTTATAGGACCATTCGTAATCTGTTTCTCTTTGTCTGTAACCCTCTGTAAATTTTGTTTCTTTAGATATTCATCTGTTTTCTCCAGAGAAATGTCTTGTCTTTTATGCAGGTTGGAATAATATTGATGAAACACATTTTGCATAGCCATGTTATTCCACTTGTAATGTCAGTATCAATCCTTCTTAAGCATTTTGCCAAAAGTTTTGTAGATCTTTGAAACCCCTTTTTTTTCCCTTTCTAATCCAGAAAGAATGTTGACTCACCAAGTGGGTTTCTTTTGTCCTGCCACTCAGAAAATCTCTGTTTATTTAATTGATTACATCAGAAAGTGTTTTAAGAAAGTGAGGCCCCTGTGAACCTTGTGTCCATATAGGCAGCATTTAGGCTGTGAGTTTGATTGAAATCTCTTGATTCCCAGCACTCAACTCACATATTGACTAGAAAAACCTCAGTCCCTGCAGTCTCCTTACGAGCAATATCTGTTCAGAGTGCAAGAGGGTGATCCCACAATTCTCCTTGTCCAGAAAGACTATGCTGGCCAGAAATCACCATTTAGCTATCCATTTCTGCTGCAATGCCACCCCTTCTCCGTCAGGAATCCTCACCCGGAAGCCCTGCAAAAAGCTCATGTAGGAGCCCTTCCTCACTATGTTGTGTTTGGCTGCTAGATCCTTTTCCTGGTTTGGATCTCCATCTTAGCCTGGCTGATTGTCCTCTTGAGTCTTCAAGCCTTGATCCTTCTCAGTGGGTCCAGATGGAGTTTACTGCCTGATGGATCTCTCTCTCTCTCTCTCTCTCTCTCTCTCTCTCTCTCTCTCTCTCTCTCTCTCTCTCTCTCAGCATCAAGCTAGTTTGCCAAGTAATACTCCTTAATACTTTGCAAGAACCTGCCCCTCTTCCCTTGTTTTGTGCAAGGAATGGAATTTCATCTAGGCTAAATGCTGTTGGAGGCAAAAGCCTTGTGTCTTCTCCCTCTCATCTTTTGCCTCTTTGTGAGTAGTCTTTCTGTCTTGGTTTAAAATTGTGTTTCTTATGTCTTGTTTCTCCTTAAACTGCCCTTTCTAGGCCAGGGGTTTTTTTTTGTCTTCTTTTTCCTAACCACAGCTCCAAGGTAACTACTGCTTCTCTCTCCTCTCATGTGTGTCCATGTATTTGTCCACAGTTCCTCAGTTTTTGATATCTTTCCTAGTTTCCTTTTTCTGTGCTCCTTGGGATCAACCGTCTATTGCCACAGGTTCATGTTTCTAATGTCCTTACTAAGACCAATCTGTAAAATTGCAGCTTCTTTATCTCCTAGTTTATTTCCTTCTTCATTTCCCTTAACATCTCCAAGGGTCCAATTTTCTTTGATTTAATTTTTTTGAGTTACAAGCTTTTACAACCAAATATTCTCTCATGTATCCTCCAAGTGTATGCCTTCCAAATCTTAATTCCTTCACTTATTTCTTTATTATAATCTGGACTGAACATTAATGTTGACTTAAGATGGTATCCTTTCTGGTAAAATGCCAGTCAAACACATAGATGAAAATTAGGGCTTTCAGTATATGCATGCTTTTTTTATATGCAAATAGAACCAATTGGCCATGATAATTGGCTTTCTGCATTTTGTATATAAGATAATATAACTAAGATAAAAATACTAGAAATGAAGTAGATGCTACTAGAAGTTCTATTACCCTTAATCATACCATGATGGAAGAGGCAAGAGGAATGCTCACAATGTAAAATTCTTATTTGTACAATGCTTGGCCTGTTCTATGAAGTAATACTTATCCCTATGTTTAAATAATACAACACACGTTTGGATACTAAAATCTCTGTCATTAAAGATCATCAAAAGTTTGAAAAATGAAATCATATACTGAATATTTTAATATACAAGTATTAGTTCTCAATTATCATTTGAGGCTCTTTGCACACAAACTCACACTTTATTTGTTTTCCAAGGATAAAGTGGTAAAAGATTTCAGTCCAAACTACAAATGTGCTGTTTTCCTGTAAGCCTCAGAAAACCTAGCTTTTGGGGAGTCCTTGTTGTCTTTTATTTTGAGGCAGGTAGGCATTAATGTTCCCTTTCAGACATTTCTAATAAAAAAGGTACCTTGTCTTATTGCTGTGTCAGCTATGGTTTAGAGATGACGAATCTATTTTGGGTTAAATTTTGAGTCTTTAATTTTACGGAATAACATGGATAAACATTTCATTGTTGGAACTTTACAAAAATTAGATTATATCAGATAATTGGTTTCCTAGTTGCACAATCTAAGGGTCTGGTAACCTATTGACTAAAGACAATCCATTAGATTGTGAGTAATAATCTAAATACAATGCTCACACCCAGAAGTGTACGTTATTCCATCATGGTCTGGAAAAGCACACAGCTTCCTATTACCCAATATCCTACAAGACAGATAGCTAATTTTGTATTGGAAATAAATATTTTGTTTTAGGTTTTAGCTGTTATATTTCTACCCTGACATCTTACAGCATTACCAAAGCTATTGGACAGTAAGAAAAAAAAACCCGGAAAAATTGGAGGGTTACACATAGAAAATGCTGCCACCTTAGACTCTGAAATGAATGAGGCAATGTGAATGTTGAGCAAAAACACCAAGTGACAATTTGTGTACTAACTTTAAGCCATGATGCTCCCTAAACATTTTACACCTAGAACTTTCTGTAATAACCACAGTGCCTTGAATATGCATGGCCCAAGTTTTAGGTTTCTGTGTGGCCAGGACCATTGTTTTGTATCTTCTCTCTGTACTAGGGAATATGAATTTTCCTTCCCAGGGGATGTTTTTAATAAAGGAATACTGTAGCTTGCATTACAACTGTATAATGAAGGAATTTTAGACCTTCAGGTTATTCCCTAACACATGGTGCATAGCTATGTGAATTAATCACGTAGTGTTTTACAGAGGGATTTTAAGCTACCTTAGTAGCAAGTTGTAGAAACAGTATTAACAGGTTTTAGGCATATGGCTTCCCTTACCTATCTAAATGGTTATGCTGTGAAGAAAGATATTATCATCACTGGAGAAGTTTGACATGGATTCATCACCTGTTTGGATTTGGATTCATTTATCTCCACTATCACATCTTCATCAAAGAGCTGTAGGCAGGGGCCTCTAAGACTAACCCGGATGATCTAGATGGCAATGAGAATGTTAAAATTGGGGTCCTATACCAGGCTAGTTAGAAGCAGGCCTTTGCAAACACAATGAGCCAAGTAAATACATTTAGGAGTCGGTTAGCTTATTTGACAGAATACATGGAAAGGAAAATACATGGCAAATATTTATTGTTGTTATTAATAGCTGTCTTTTGCTTTTGTTTGATTAAAACATAAACTATACAGTTAATGAAGTGTGTTAGGAAGTATCAATAATATACTTCCAAAAATCCAGAATGCGCCAATACCTTCTTAGATAAGCCAGAGCACATCTGTGCTTTCAAAAAAAGTAATATGCCCCAAATTTCCTGATTTGACTCATTCACTACCTGTGTCCTATGTCTTTATTTTATATAATATTGCACATGTATTTGGTGCAACCTTTTTTAACTGTCTTATAAATCTGCTATTGCACAAAGGTTTAATTTAATCGTCTTTCTCAGCTAGAAACTAAGTTTTGATTATGTATTTACCTACATCTATGCTTTGCATACTTTCCCTTTCCTTTTCCCCTTCTTGTATTGTTATACTTTGCACACTCAGGTGTGAGGAGGTATTTAAATTCAGTAGATGATGATTTTCTAAGAAACTGAATTTACTGTTCTTGTTTTATGGAAGGAATATATATTTTTCAGGAATCTATATTCCAGGGTCAAATTAGACACAATCCAACCAGGATGTTTTCCTGTATCAAAATATATGTGTGAGGTGTAACCTCCATTCAATACAGAGAAAAGCTTTGCATATAAACAGGCTGCTGTTTTGAGCCTTTAAATCAGTTATAAACAAAGTGATGCAAAATTGTTTGGAAGCCATATCTACCACATTTGCAAATGTCATATCTTTTAAGAACCTCATTAAAATTATTTTAAAAGTACAATAAATATTTTAACATGGATGGAATGTTATCCTTGTAGAGGTATATTATAGAGAGAGATATTTTGAAAGAGGAAAAATAAATATTTTTCAATTTTAAGAAATATTCTATATAAAAGAATGCATGTTATGGATATGTCGGAAATTTGGAAATATGTAGATAAAGGCTTCCAAGCAATCCTTGTTGATCAGCATTAGCATGCTTATGTTTTGCTTTCACATCCTGATGGAGATACTATTTGAATATTTATTCAGTTTGAAATAAAGTCACATTTGCATCAAATCACTTCCTACATTCAACGTTTTTCAACCACTTTTTAATAGTTTTCCATTATCTGTTTTTGCAGTAAATTTAGTAGTGGAGGAGCGAACAAGACAGATGAAAATGAAAATGCACCGGTATAATCAGACAACAGGGTGTGGTTCTAGTCAAGAACTTGAACATGAGCAATATACTAAGGTAAATATCAAAATACAACACTTTGTTTCAAAAGTTGGAGAATTTACATAGATGTTAAAAATATGGCATAAAACAAAAATATTGAGGAAGAATAATCTCTCACAACTGTTCTTCATGTACATAGTGTGACTGTTTACAGCAGAAAGCTTTTACTTATCTATAAAGGTTTCCATGGATAATAAGCTGGTCACATACTATAGCATGAGTTTGCAGAAGGAAAGGATTCAATTTGCTATTCACATATTCAGTTGTATACATTAATGTGTTGACTAAACAGTCAGATCAATCATATATAGTAATTGTTTATTTAGAAGCAGAAGTTTTTGTTTAAAGTGTGTGATTTTTGCTAGTGATTTTATTATCCAACAATTAGGATTTTCTGGAATAACTTACTGATTGCTAACAGGAGAAATTGAATCAATTTGTTAATGCAAGCACCACTTTTTATCTATTGTAGGCAATCTAGACAATAACCCTATCATGGGATTTATTTTTAAAAATTGTTGTGCATTTTTTTTTCAATTTCCTCTAAAGATTTCAGATCAAAACATTATGACAACTTACGTATTGATAAATGTAATCTGTAGAATCCAGCATTTTCATCACGTGTTATGAGATTGTGATGCGTGTTCTACCTATTACGTGTATGTGTAGCAATCTGTGAAGAAAACAGGCACAGTTTGTATGATTATGTTGTCCTTTTTCTCCTTTGCTTTTTATTATTTGCTCCCCATCATTCAGAAATACCAGCGAACTGGTATTTTTGGACCTTCTCTTTGCTTTTGTTTGTATTAGACAACTTGTCTCATTCTACATTTTTTTAATAGTTATATATAAAAGACATTCCCACTAAGTGTACTCCACTAAGCTAGTTAGGAACTGCTGCAGTGATGAGAGTTTTGCTTACCTGTGTGAGACTTAGGGAGAGAGCAGAAAGCAATGCTTTTTAGTTGTGTCACAAACCCCTGAGATAATATCCCTTCTCCTATATCCATATAGCTCCTTTTCTCTTGATATTTAGAAAGGCTATGAAAGCAGTGATGTTTAGAATAAATTTTAATATGGTTATGGGTATTAGAATATTTAATAGTAAATATAATAACAGTGGGAATATGGATTTTAACTGTTTTAACTAAAAACTGTTAAAAACTTTACTTTCGTTAAATTGGTTCTACTCTATGATTTTTCTGCTGGAAGCCACAAAAAATTCTCCAGGAGTGTGCCCATATAGAAATCTAATAAGTAATTACTAAATAGACAATTAAATTACAATAGTTTTTGGAAAGCAAAGATATTGGAAGAATAGATATTGTTATATTTCTTTTCTAGAATCTTTCCAGGTATTCGATTTCAGGCTGACAGATCTGTAGTTTCCTGGATCCATTTTTTTTTTCTTTTTTGAAGTTGGAAAAAAAATTACAGACCTGTCAGCCTGACATCAATACCTGGGAGGATTCTGGAAAAGATAATCAAGCAACAGATATGCAAACGCTAGAGGCAAACAAAGTCATAAATAGAAGCCAACATGAGTTTGTCAAAAACAGATCGAGCCAAACAAATCTTATTGCATTCTTTGACAATGTTGACAAAATTAATGGACCAGAGAAATGCTGTGGATATAATTTACTTGGACTTCAGTAAGGTATTTGATAAACTAGACCACAACCTACTACTAAATAAGATAATTAGCCCAGTGCCAGGGTAAGCATTTCCAAGGGCAGGGTAGTGGGGGGGGGAAAGTTGTAAGATTTGCCTAACTTCCTGAATCCTTACCTGCTGTTTGGGTTCATAACCTTAATGATACCGTAAAGGAAAAGAAATGTGAAGTAAAATCGGAAGCAGAGACATAGTCATGTGATTTTTCTTTTAGTGACCATTTTGCTTAAATCCTGAGTTGCTGGTCACAATTTCAGTTACTAAACAAGGATTACCTGTAAAAAGGTCACTTAGTCTAATATTCCAAACAGATTTCCACTTTGAAGTATGAGAAAGATGTATTTAATATAAAATACCATATGTACAACATGCTTTTGTTCTCCTACTTTGCTGGCTATTACAATTACTAACATTGCTATATGTAAATTATGGTTTTATAGCTTCATAAATTAATAGTAGACTTTCATACCTGTATGTCACGAAGTATTATTGGTCTATTTCACAGTTACTTGAAAACCATGAATTAACTGTAGCTATGTTATCATAAGGGGTAATACCTCCATCCTCAGTATTTGTACCACCTGGTGCAATATTCATGTAAACATTTGTAGCACCATCCAGACATAGCTGCTTGGAATTCTTTATACCAGGGGTGTCAAACTGCTGGCCCGCGGGCCGGATGTGTCATGGTGAAACCGTGCCCACCCCATTGCCGGCAATGGAAAAAAAGTCACGATATGTCGTGACACGTCACGTGACGTTGCGAGTTTGACACCCCTGCTTTATAATAAGTCATTATGCAATGTAACATCAACTTTTAGAGTAGGTGATTATTTACAAAAATACATCTGTGATTTTGTTTAACATGTAATGCCTTTTACATGTTAACAAAAGACAGTTAACAAAAGACAGTTAACTGTGACAGCAGTGCAATGCATTTGAAAGAGGTGCTTCACAATGTTTGCAGTACAAATGAAGCCCTTTGAATCATTAAAGTTGTGTTTTTTTTTTCAAATCTTGCACAACTGCTTCAAAATTGTATAGGGCTGCCTATCATTCCTTCCCCCACTTCTGAACCATGTAGCTTGCAAACTGCCTTCTCCAGCTTTATGGCTTATCGTATTGTGCAAATACACCATACCAAAAATTTCCCATTGAGGAAAACCAGAAAGTATCACCATGATTTTGGGGAGATCTTTTGATGGATAGACTACAGGATATTGCCTCCACACAGTCTGCAATTTACTCGATTTTTTAATCTTTTACTTGATTTATTTGATCTTTTTGTTATTACCTGAGTTTATTCGATCATTTGCTGTGTAACAGAAAAAGGACCATTAGAGATTGAATAGTGGTCCAATACCTAATCTAATTGTAATAAAATAGCTCAAAGGTTGAAACTGTAAAGTGGGAATTTTATTAACAAGGGACAGATGGCAGAAACATTGAAAGCCAGGAAACAAGCAGTTTTATACAGCTGATTCAGGCAGATGGGGGCTTTAAGCCTAGAGGGCAAGATTCTAGGAGAGTGCTAGCAGCAACTTATATATACAACTTCCTAATTTTGTGAAATATTTTTTTATAAATTACTTACTGAAGCTTCTTATGTAGTATTCAGAATATAAAGCAGAGAGTTTAATTGTAAAACCAGGCATGAAACACTGGTACTGTAGATGGGTTTTGAAACTGAGCATAGCTTATGGATGATTTGATAAATTTTAGAAGGGTGTTGGTTGGTTTTTTTTTGGATTTTTCAAATCTATATTTTTTATAGCCAATGTACTACATTTATATTCTCGACTAGTTGTCCAAACTGACAAATAGGGTGATTGAATTATTTACTATTAAATTACTAAAAATATCAATACTTAGTGTATTTTCAGGTCATTCTGAAATGGTCATTTTAGCTGGATTGTGCTATCTGTTCCTTTCATTAAAAGCAGCACTAAAGAACAACAGAAATGCTAACAAGAAGCAGGGTTTTTTGTTCTAGTATCCTTGTTTTGCTGTAAACTTTCCATTCCCTGGTTGCTAAATAATAGTTTTAAGAGTATCCACTAGAAATCAACAAAATCCCTATGTGGACCATGGGCACTGACACTTGTTGGAAATCAAGTTTAGAGTAGAAACTTTGAAGAGATTGCATCATCATTTAGCAGCTCAGATTGTTACCCTTAATCATTTCAATATTCAACAATGCTGCTGCCACCACCATTTTTTTTTTTAAAAAAAATAGCAACTTCTTGCTGAACATGAGAATGGCAAAATTATCTTTGGCTCCTTACCACAATGCTGCCTACCAGTCTTTTTTTTTTTTTTTTTTTAAAGTCAGAGATAATGTGTGCATACAGAAACGATCAGAATCGTGGTCATTTGCAAATTAAATATTTTTATGTATCCATTTTAAAGTTAATACTCTATTCTTACTGTTTACCTTCTCATAATCTGGTCCCTTAAACTTTATGAAATAGCGTATGCCTCTTTTTAAAAAATTACTGTACTACACAAAATCAGCAGCAGTTCATTGGCGGCCTTCTGAAGTTGTGCCTCTCATAACTGGTGCTTGTAATGACATGACATTTTTGGTTTTGCATGCGTGTCAATGGACCTCACATTGTCTCTTCTCATCTTCAGTATAATATACAAACCGATCAGTACAGAAGTTGTGATAATGTCTCTGCCAAGTCCTCAGACAGTGATGTCAGTGATGTGTCAGCTATTTCCCGCACCAGCAGTGCCTCTCGCCTCAGCAGCACAAGCTTTATGTCAGAGCAATCCGAGCATCCAAGAGGCAGAATCAGGTGAGCTTTAAATCTTTAGGGTAATGTGCTAATTAAAACCTTACGTCTTTTTCCATACAATGTACAATGATTTGCTAAACCCTATATTTTAGATTCACATAATTGTACAAAATAAATAGATTCCTCAACAACAGTAAACATTTGGTGAGATCAGAGAAAGGCGCTCACCTCTCTTCATATGCTAAAGCAGTGGTTTAAAAAAGTCATTTTGGCATGTGTCACAAATACAGATGTCCACAGGATATAGCATTACATCAAAACATATCAAGGGTTCAAAGAAAGTGCAGAAAAACCAAAAAAACCTCTAATTTACAAAGATTCTTTGAAATGTGCAGGAATTTCAAGCAGATGCTGTTAACTACCATCCAAGCAAGTTCAATATAGCTTGAACTCCAGCGAATGAAGTTTTTACACTTGCAGTATGATTTTTCCCTTTTATTTTTAATAATTGTTTAAAAGCAGGGCCACAAAAAAGAACAGTAGAAGATGTGGGTGCTCCATCACTGCAGATTTTTTAAAGAAGAGATTGGACAACCATTTGACTGGAATGTTACAGGGTCTCCTGCTCGAGCAGCATGTTGGAATAGAAGACCTCAAATGTCCCTTCCAACTCTTTTATTCTGTTCAAATAAAAGTCAAAAAAGAAATATAGACATGATTTACAAACTATATAAAGTCAAATAAGAATTTTTGAAGTAATATTAGATTTGTGTTGAAAATAAAACTGATCTTACATCAGTTTAACATATCAGAACCATTATTAAAATCAAGCCAGTATTTAATATTTAATAGTCAGTGTACAAGGCATCCCTTAAAATTAACAAGAGTTTTATTTCATCTAAAAAGTCTATAGCAATAGCAAGCACTTAGACTTATATACCGCTTCATAATGCTTTATAGCCCTCTCTAAGCGGTTTACAGAGTCAGCATATTGCCCCCAACAATCTGAGTCAAATTTGAGCTGGTGAGACTCGAATTGTCAAACTGCTGGCAGCCAGGAGTCAGCAGAAGTAGCCTGCAGTACTGCATTGTAACCACTGCGCCACTATCTATCCTTATTTAATGAAGCAATCATAATCAAATAGCAGTCTGGACATTTAAGTTGCTTTACGAAATACTTCTGCATCATATCTTCAAAATCCTTAAAACTTAAGTCTAGTTGTATGGTAATTTCCTGTGAGCAACACAAAATCAGTTAGAGTATTTGGTTGTGGCATGTTATTCAAATATTTTTCACATTTTTAAGGATACTTGACTCCGTAACAGTTCTGGGCAGTATACAATCTTAAAAATGAATCCACAAGAATAAACCAGCATGTTCTTAATATAGAACTCCTCCATCAGAAGCTTATCATATGATGTAAACTGAGGCCTGAGGAAGCACTATATTTTAAGAGTTTATTTGAATAAGACTAGGGTAGGAGCCACACAAATCTCTGGAAAGATGCTGTTCCAGAGTATAGTGAGCACATAAAAATAGGCTTACTTCTTGGGTCCCATGAGATTGCATTGTTTAATTGATGGGACCCAGAAGATGACAACTCTTTCAGATTAAACAGGATAGACAGGCATCACAGGAGACAGACAGTAGCCAGGCCCTATACAATGAAGCATCTCAGATTGCTCCAAACCTGTTAGCTAGTGTAAAAGAACATAGGTGTTACATGGGCATATTATGCATGCTCATGACTGCCCATGTTTTCTGGATCAGCTGCAGCTTCCAAGTGACCTTCAAAGGTAGGCCCATGTAGAGTGCATTGCAGCAAGCCCCACACACAAAGTGATCAAAGCAAGCCTTCCAGTGATAGGGAGTGACTGTCCAGAAGGTTCAGAATGCTTCCCAGTTCAGAAATGGGCACAACTGGCATATATTGAATCTGTACAAAGACCTATCTGGACACAACTGCCACCTGTTCCTCAAGCCAGAGCTATAAGTCCAGAAAAAAACACGTAATCTACATTTTCAAGTGCTTCAGAATGATCAGGTGTAGACTGTAAAGTAATTTTGGGTTTGCAGACATATGAGTGACTATTTCACTGTCTGATACTGATGGATGGAAACTAATGAAGGAGAGAAGCAACCTAGAACTAAGGAGAAACTTCCTGACAGTTAGAACAATTAACCAGTGGAACAACCTGCCTCCAGAAGCGGTGAATGTTCCAACACTGGAAGTTTTTAAGAAGAGACTGGACAGCCATTTGTCCGAAATGGTATAGGGTTTCCTGCCTGAGCAGGGGGTTGGACTAGATGACCTCCAAGGTCCCTTCCAACTTTATTATTATTATTATTGTAATACATCACAGCACATTATTTCACATAAACAATATATGATAAAATACAGGGCAACTCTTATGGGCAAAACACAACTTGTTTAACTTTCTAGAAAAATGTGAACCAGATTCCCCCCTCCCCCCCAAAAACACACACACAGAGACACACACACAAAGAAAATCCTTCCTTTTTAATCTATCCAATTCTTTTAGTTTGGGAGAAGATGGCATAAAAATATTACTTAAGGATGGTAAGGAAGAAATCTGTAGGAATTTTCTGTTACCCTTCAACAAATCTCAGGTATATGATCTAGTATTCCATTGTTCTGTTTCCCTCTACAGTAGTTTGAGAATCTGAGTTGAAAAAGCAAATTCAGAAGAGGAGTATAGGTTACAGCCATCTCTTGAATTAATGCAAAAAAAGTATTTCATAGCCTGCAGGAATTTAATTAATATAGACAAAACATAAATATCTGATTTATTTTTAGAAACCCATTGAAAGTATAATCCTATGCAGGTGTATTCATAAGTATGTCCATCACGTTTGATTGGAATTATTCCAAGTAAAGGTGTTGCAATAATGTTCCTGAATTAGCAGTTGTATTTCTTTTTTAAGACACTAAGCAATAGCATTGCTTTCTATTCAAATTTATTTCTCAGCAATAAGATTTTTAATATATATACGATGTGACAGAGTTACCATATCTTAAAATTACAATTCTTAGCTATAAGAATTACAGTTTAGCAAGTCAAATAGTAGTCTGTTTCATTTCTGTACAAGGGTACAAAACACCCTAATAGTTTCTGATAAATTTGGAACTTTTTGAGTTATCTGACTTCAACTGTGTGAGAGTGCGACTACTTTTCTTGAAGAGTCCTTCTTTATTTAACTGATTAAGTAAATAGCACTGAACAAAGACTTATAAATTATGAAACCAGAAAGAAAAAATAAAAATTTCCCTTATAACCAGCAAACCTGGCCCTTCTTGCATTTAAGATAGTCTTGGATTAATCATTAAACAAACAAACAAAAACATGTGCTTATGGCACCAAGGGAAGGGTTATTTCTCTTAGCTATCTTTGGGAGGGCGATTAAAAATAGTTAGCAAAAAAAATCTGTATTTCCATTTTTCCGTTACAACAATTTTATAAAAAAGAAGGATTGAAATTTGCATTTTTTTCTGTTGCCCTAGTTATAAGTAAAAAAAATTCTATTATTTATGGCTGTTTAGTGTGAATTTAAAAAAAGTTTAATATAGTTCTGGTGTCTTGCCTGGGAGATGACTAGGAAGAAAACTGAATTTTTAACCTGCTATTTCATCTTCAGCTCTTACTGAGTTTTAATGTTTTGTCAGTTAAACAATGGAAGGGCCAAAGGGCTTTATTGTTGGGCTGTGCTTAGGGCATCAATTGTTTACAACCCTGCTTTCAGATAACGTGATTTTGCAATCAAATGTTTGCAGTGGTTTATTTTTCCCCTCTTTCTTTTGTTAAATTTACACACAAAGCTAGACATTGCACAAGGAGAGATATGTTAATTTATTGGAGCCCCCAATCAATAGTCTAAGCACCTTTTTTGACTAACAACTTTTCCTAAAAGACATAAGTTTTTGTAAGCTGCAGTTCATTTTGTCAGGTGGAATGGTTAACTCAATGTTTCACAACCTCAGCAACTTCAAGATGTGTGGACTTCAACTCCCAGAGTTCCCCAGCCAGCCCCTTGAAGAGTTGAAGTCTACACCTTTGAAATTACTGAGATTCAGAAACAGGTTAAGCCAATACAGGATTTGAAAAGGGGATAAGGTAAGTTGGTAGTGGTGGGGAGATAAAGCTTGGCTATGCAGGTGGAGGAGACATATGGGACAGATAACAAGTACCTCATAATTCCTTTTTTTCATTTTGAGTTATCTGCATTTAATTTTGCATGCCTGCATGTTGTGACTATGGGAAGATCAAAATCCTTAGAGAACTGCAAAGTTGATGGCAAAAAAGACAGGAGGATTTCGTGGGAATTAGATGACAAGACGGGGCACAGTGGGGAAAAAAAGAATGTGGAAGACAAGAAAAGAAGGCATACTGTTGCTGATGTGAGGTAAAGGCTAGCTTCTTTCCCTTGTGAATTTGTACCTGTAACCCAAGATGTCATGATTTCATTAGTTTGGAAGAATGACATATGTTTCAACTGAAGTTTATGCATTGCTTGGTTGCTATTCTAAATAACCAAAGGTATTTTTAAAAAATTAAACATCTCACAGCTCTTTTTCTCCCTCCCCATCACCAGGAGTCAAAATTTTATAGTAACACATTTAATAACTAATAATTTCCTCTATTTTATTTCAATCAAAATCTGTGGTTTAGAGGAGACAGCTCATATTGTTTAATGATAGAACCCTCTCTGATATGTCTTTCACCATTTTCATAATATTTAGTACTATATTGTTATTTCATAATGTTTAGAATCAAGGCAATTCTAACTGTAAAACAATTTACATATCATAACTGATAGAACACAAACTGATTTGTGGAGATTTGGAGAAGAATTCTCGAGAGACATCACCAATTGATGAGATAGGTACCATTATAATGTATAATATAGGAAGCTAGTTTGCAGAGCTCTATATTAGTGGGATAGTGTGGTAGTTAAGGCATAAGAACCAGGAGGATTGCATCTCTCTTAGGGATGAAAGCCAGCAAGGTGACTTCACGCCAGTCACTGACTCTCATGTCAACCCACTTCACAGGGTTGTAGTTGTGGGGAAATAGGAAGCCGGACTTTTAAGTATGTTCTGCTGCCTTGATCCCCCCCTCTCTCACACACACACACATTTATTAGATAAAAATCTAATAATAATCATTGAAGCAAAGAATGGGCCTACTACCTGGTACTACCCTTACTCATTTCACTAGAATGTTTTTCAGTTAAGACACCATGCTAGAAAGCAGGAGATTCTGAGTTCTAGCCTTGCCTTAGGCATGAAAGCCAGCTGGGTGATCTTAGCCAGTCATTTTTTCTCAGCCCAACTCATCTCACAGGGTGGTTGTTATGGGGAAAATAGGAGGAAGGAGTATTAGGTACATTTGCCACCTTCAGGTATTTATGAAAATAATAAAGCCAATTTAAAAACAAACAAATAACACTTCTAGACAGCAAAAATTGTGGATGGCCATGGCACATTTTTGTTTGGAAGAATGCCTAGAAAATGACAAAGTATAAATGAAACAGTGGAATGTAGCATTCGATGGAACGGTTTAGAATGTTAAAGCAGGAGTAACTTTACTAAATCCTCCAGTAAGATGCTGATGACTGGCCATGTCATCCATGGCAGCCATTTGCGAAAGTGCCCAGGGCCAAAAAGGTTATGACACATAATATGTCTACCATTATTTGGTACACTTATCATGTTCATTACTCTTCATGTTGAGTAGCTATTTATAATATTCAGCAGTTTGTGTGTTCTTCACCACTTGATTATAGGGTGAATCTCAAATTACTCCCCTTTCCAATTAAGAAAGATGACAGCAGTGAAGTTTTATTACTAGACAGTTCTGATCAATGCAATTGAAGCCTTCATTTGGTTTAAAATTAAATAGTTTTTGTTTACATCCTACTCTTATAAATATTTACTGATAATTAAGTTTCACTGAACAGAACTTGTTTGTAAGAAAACTTGTATAGGATTGTAATGTTAATTAGTAAAAAGACTAATTTTTCTTTTCAAGATAAGAATGTTCTCTGTGATTGACTGAAAGGATCATTGAGGACATTCTGAAGTAACACTTAAATATGGGACACTTGGAATAACAGGGTAGCTTATTTTTAGAAATATGATGTTCCTCATTAAATAGAGATGATTATCTTTCTCTTTGGTCCAGGACTTCTACTTGCTCTGAAATTAATATTCATGAGCCACCTCCTTGTAAAGCGATCCATAGACACTCAGATTTATAGTAGTAGGTATTTAATGGAGAAAGCAGAAAGCATTGATGAAATCTGTCTACAAACCACAATAAGGAAACCTATGTATGATCCAAAAAGAAGCCCATGAGCTATCGATAATTTCTTATTGTACTGAAGAATTATATGAAATAGGGAATTCTATCTGTGAATGAAATTATCAAAGATTCCATGCTAAGAGATCAACAAGATCGAAAAATAGTGATTCACATCTTGTGCAGAAGCAACTGTGCTGCTGGCCTTCATTTCAAAAAAAGATGTATTTTCATAGAGTGCATAGGTGAGTCATTTTACAAAACAGATATTAAATGTGTAAGTTTATTTGGCAAACTAAAATTATACAACCTTCAATGTGATATTTGTTATATATTAAACTGAATCTGAGGGGGAGTGTTGTCATATGCTTATATGTATGTATGCATATGATTGATCTACATATTGAAACATTATTTCGAGAAACTTAGAATGACCAATTTATATTATTTTAACATGCTGCTCAATTTGAGTCCCACAATAAGTAAAGTATGCCTTTTTATTTCCATTGTTGCATCATATCATTGAAATAAAACAATGAAGATTACAGTGAAGTGTAGCTTGCTTGTGCCATCAAAATATACAATGTTGATTGTTTGAATAGCTCAGCTTTTGATAGGACCACATTAATTCTTTTAGTTAATTTGTATTTATCACTCGATGATGGGATTCCTAATCCTGTGCTGTCTTCTAATGAGAAATACATGATTTCAAGAATAATTTAAATCCATCAGAAAGATCTAACTCTGCTTTAGGGTTCCTCAAAAATCTGGATATGAATCTTGGTAGAAGCTTGATATTTTGTTTTTGAGCTCTAGATGTCCCTATTTCACATACAAATTCTGAAGTTCTTTTCAGAACTAAGAGGAAGTTATTCAGCAATCCTTTATTTAATCCTAAAATAGAAAGCTAATTTAAGTTTATAAATGCCCCCAAGGGCTTCCTTCTTTTTGAGATATTCCTGCAAAATATTTTTTGAAACCTTCAGTTTTCAAAGGTTAATTGTTCTGCAGGCTAAGCAGGCTAATAGGATTGCTCCATTATTGGGAGGGAGGAGACACTGTCCAATAGCCATACAGGGTTACCACAAGGTTTTCTGGGTTGCAGTGTAGTAAAACTTTCACTTGATTCAGATAGGCTCAGTCAAATCAAGGTATCTCTCAATTACCAGGGGGGAAAAAATCACTTCCCCAAGTTTAGCTTTGATGCTCATTAGTGATCGCTGGAAGCTTCTGTAATCTTCCCTTCCCTTAGAATTTAAGTGTAGAGATGAAGCACCGATGGTTGATGGCCCATGGTTGAAGGCCCGTGATGAGGAAGGCCTTAGAGGACAGGTGCATCAAGGATGCTTGGAAATGTAGTTTTCCAAGGCATCTCAGTACCTAGTATAGATTTTAGTAAACTGGTTATCTCAGAACTATTGTATCAAGGATTATGATTTCTTGTCCCTTTAATAAGAGATTTGGGACTTGTAATTATCAGAATGTTTGACAACAATCACAATGACATACCACTAGGATTTTCTTATCTTAATTATTTCTAATATTGTAATGGAAATCTATACTGTATAGTTTGGAGTAATAGTTAAGGCACCAAGCTAGAAGCTGGAATATTGTGAATTCTAGTCTTCCAAAAAAAATTCTGTTATGTGTCTATCCTGCATCCTAATCCTTGTGTAATTAATAATTGTGATACATTCAAAACAATAACAGTATAGCAAAGAGCTTCACTATTTATTTCAAGAACAAATGTATGTAATGAATGACTTTTTCGTTTTCCCAGGATTGAGGATTTAGTTCATTTTGTTTCTTACTTATCTAGTTTTATTCTGATAAAAGGTGGTTGTGGTTAGGAATAAATACTAAGATGATTTCTTCATAATTATCTATTTTTAAATGAAATCCACCAAGAACTATAGTTGTGCAACTCCACTGATATCAAATTTTCAGGGGAGTAGATCTCAAGAAAGATTCGTCTTTGATCTCTTCGAACATTTGAGAATGGAAAATAAAATTAGTCGCTCAATAATAGACATGGCTAATATTGTAATTAATTTGTTTCACAACAAAAGATTAGATTTATCATGTATAAGATTTGTGTCCTGCCTTTGATATTAAGGAAAGAACTGACTTTTTTTCTTGCTTTGTTATTATGGTCGTGATGATAATATTGTGGCTACTATTATAAAACCAATCTACATTTTTCATCTTTGGGGTTTCCATTTTAGAATAGGAAATTCTTATATAAAGTAGGGTAGCTGGGATAGAAAAATCTAAATCTAAACAGAGTAAGACTGATTTGTAATGGTTAAAATTTGGTGGCAAAAAAATGATCACATCAGAATTGCTCAAACAATAGTCCTTTATTATCTTGTATAAAATAAAAGAATTGTATTTTAGTCTTTTGCTTCTTACTTCATTGCCAGCCTTACTTCAATGCCAGTCATGTTTTCTGTTTCTGTGTAATAAATCCTTTCTTTACCCAATTTAAGGATTCACAACATGTGTGCATGTACAACACATGCAATAATCCACTGACTGCTTGATAACAGGCAAGGAAGTTTGGCTGCAGGATGTTTTTTCCAAGGAGAAAAAACTAACAGGAAGAAAGAAGTAGATCCAGAAAAAATAACATCAATTTATTTCAAAAGAGAATTAAGCATTGTCCCATGTAAATAAATCTCTATACCACTAAAACTCTCCTGTCCTTTTATTTGTAACTTTCAATTAGGCAAAATGGAGTATGCTAGGGCAGAATTTTTGAAGGTACCTCAAATGCATTAAAAGAAAGCAAACAAGAGACCCATTTCTCCTGTGGAATTGAAATTTCAAGTTATCTTCAGACTAGTTGTATTTGTAAACTTGTGGCCACTGCAGCGCTGCTGTGGTCAGCTACAGTCACACGATTGTGATTTTTGACGCTCCTCGTCAACTTCCCACAAGCAATATCAATGTAGAAGCTGGCAGGAAATTAGAAGTTGCTCCCACTCCCATTACTTTTTGCCCAATCATGGTTGTTCTATTTTTGGTATTCCTCAGGTATTTTTTGTTACAATTTCACCTTTCTCTAGTTTAACTCTCAGATGGAAGTTCTATTAATTTAATAGGCTTTAATTCTGAATATGCATGTAAAAAATTGTATCTTCTTCTTGTTGTGCCATATCCGTTATCGGACGTTGGCGATCATGTTGGCGATCCTGTTTTTATCAGCAGCCGCACGGAAAAGTGCTGCTGAGTTTTGTCCAAACCAGTCCCTTAGATTTTGAAGCCATGATGTTCTTCTTCTGCCTGGACCTCGTTTGCCTTCAATTTTTCCCTGGAGGATTAAATGGAGTATGCCGTATTTTTCTGGGTGTCGCAAAAATACATATTCTAACTTTCGTTTTTTAATTGTTTTGATGATTTCCCTTGGCTTTCCCAGGCGGCTTAAAACCTCCTCATTTCTGATCTTGTCCACCCAGCTTATACCTAACAGCCGCCTGTAAATCCACATTTCAAATGCTTCTAGTCTCTTCAGGTGGCCTTCTGTCAGAGACCAACTCTCTACTCCATAGAGCAGGATAGAAAAAATATAGCATCTGACAAGCCTGATTTTCAGTCTTAGGCTTATGTCGTGACTGCAGAAGACCTTGTATGCTAAGGTACAATTGTATGCTAAGGTACAATTATATAGTATATTAATAGCTACAAATGTCATGTCAAAATTTGCTGCCCTTATTTCACATAGTTAAAAAAATTCTTTTGGGCAATGTGGAACAGTTCCTTAGGGTTTTCAGATTTCTGCATGTAGGATTAAACAAAATATTCTCAAAGAAAATGTCCTTAGTTTCACATAGTGAAACCATAGTGGTTTCCAATGTTTGTATACTAATGTTGTCATTTAAATAACACTTTAGTGACTAATCAGTTTTTCAGGTTGTTTTCAGGTTCATATTCCAGTTAAATGAAGGAACTTGGAAAAGTATCTCTTTTCATTTCCCCCAATATAACTTTATCAGAGAACTTTATTTAGATTGTACATTATATTCCCTTAGAATTTTGTTTCAAACAAGAGATCTCTGTGGATGGCAAGTTTGTTTACTCCCAAACTCTGTGTCCCATTTTATACAGATTTAATGGGAGGAATGAAAGATCATAATTATAGCATAGCATAGTATTTTAAATCTTTCACTTTGAAAGTTCTCATTAGGAAAAATCATGACCTTTCACACTACAACTGGGATATAAGAATATAATTAAAGTAAGAAATGGAAATGGAAACTGAGGGATTGCTTTAATTAGCTGATTAGGGAAGGGGGGACATTACTTTTAAGAACTAGCATTTGAAAGTATCAAAGAAGTTTGAAAGTATTCTTATCAAGGTTTGGGCAGAAGTTAAACCAATTTTATTAGAAAACACTAGTGTGTTTTAAACTCATAATTTAATTGTACATGTATGTTTTTACTTTGAAAATATAGTACGTTTACTCATAAAATGCAAGGCGGAAGGATGGGGACTTCAGGGAGAATCATCACAAAGAGCACAAGTGTGAGTGGAGAAGTATATAAGCTGGAACAGAATGATGGGAGTCAATCAGATACCGCAGTTGGGACAGTTGGAACAGGTGGGAAGAAGAGAAGATCAAGCCTTAGTGCCAAAGTGGTTGCCATGGTATCTCGCAGAAGCAGAAGCACATCCCAGCTTAGTCAAACAGGTGAGTGAGACAAATAAATGTAGCAGGATCATAGAGGTTTCTGAGAAGAAGCTATATTCTTGGGGGCCTATGATATAGTCACTAGTGTCAACTATGAAATATTGTAAAATAAGCACTCTGGAATTTTGTTTTGCCCATTGTGATGTACTTTGACCTGAATATACACACACACACACACACACACATATATATATATATACATATATATATACATATATGTTTTCTGAGGTTTTCACGGGTGTTTGTATGTAGGTCTTTGGTAATTCGGGTTTTCTCCCGCGTAAAATTATATATATATGTTCAATAACACAGTCCTCGATCTCCGGGAGAAATATAAACCAGCTGTTTATTGTTAAAAAAGTTTAAAACAATAAAAACAACTATTTACAATAATAAAACAACTTAGCTTTCGCTGGTCCCCTGCCAGCGTCTTCAGAGTGATGTTTCGGGGGTGGAGATTACTTTTATAGACCTTGCTAGCCTAATTGCTGGTTTATAAACAGCTGGTTTATTTTTCTCCCGGAGATAGAGGACTGTGTTATTGAACAGATATGCCCGGGATTCGTATTTTTGCAGTCATTAAAGACACACACACACACACACACACATATATATAAAAGCTCAGTCAAGCAAATTAAGAAGAATATAGCATGATGCTATGTAACATGCTTTTAAAGTTTTTTTTTCCTCGAGGTACTTTAGAAACCATAAAAGCTTCATTTCTATTGCCTAAAGAAAGAACAGGGGTATTATACAGAGAGAGAAGAATGCTTTAAGGTTCACAGCTCTCTTCAAATCTATGAATCCGTTCCTTATTCTGATAAGTGTAGCTCTCCTTAGCTGATGCTTAAGAAAGAAAAGGAAAAAGAAAATCTTGATTTAAATATAGGGTTTAGTCACATTTATAGGAGGTGACTTCATCGTCAAGATTATCACAGTCTGCAGGTATGTCAAATATTTCTGATTGGATTATCTTACTTTATCCTGCCTTTTTAAAAAAATGATTAATTAATTGACCCTTTTTCCACCTCATTAGCACTGATAAGGTAAATGGAATTCAGCTGCCTAAATAACCCAGGATAGTTTATATATACTTGGTTTTCAAATAAATCTTCAGATGAAAATGCATAAGTGTACAGTATGTGTCAATCTATTTTACAGGAAATATCTGGAGTTAATAATATTCAGAGTCATTTTATGTGAAATATTTGCCTGAGCAAGATTTTTGAAGAAAATGGTCCTAGTTTGTTTTGGAGGCAGTACCTCTTAAACAGTATTTCAATCCCAGTCAATGTGGCAGCGTGAACATGATCTCTTCTGATATCTAGATTTCTATTGAATGCTCATATCAGAAATAGTATGCAAAATTAACTCTACTCATTTTAGTTCTTCTGAATAGAGCTATGATTAAATGTGCTTTTCTATTTACCAAACAGGCACCCCAGAGCTTCGGAGTACTTTGCGTCTCTCACAAATCAATGTTGAGTTTTACTTCTTAGAAGAATGGGGTCATCAGACATTAAGTGTATTATCTCATTTATTTCAGTAGGTTTTACTTCCAAATAAAAATGCTTCAGACTTGTACCTTAAACGAGAGCCTCTCCATTGTGTTGATTTCCTACATTCATTCTCTCGATTAAAGTGTTACATGAAGAATGAAGACACCCTGGTCGTTCTTTTCTGTACCCATATGTATATAAAAAGATATGGTTAGCCTCAGTCGTGGATATTTAACTCTATATTCTATTGTAATAAAACTTATTGTGATGAAGATTATGTTATCCATAAAAATATGTTCTATTGAAAATAGATTGGGTTACTTTAAGGATTCATAGTTTACATAAACATTCACCAGCCATGTATTCTTAATTGATATTGGTACATGTTTTGGGTTTTTTATATAGTGCAACAATAGCAAAGACTGCTGTGGTAAGCAACGTTGGATCATTTATATATTTGTTAGAAAATAGTTAACAATGAAGTTTTGGCTCAGCTTGGAAGCTGACATTACTTTTACTCTCATTATTATATTTTTGTTCTTTATTTTCTATGAAGAGACAACAATTAATATAATCTATGAATGGAATAAAATAACTCCTGTTTCGAGAGAGTGATAGATGTATGATGTACATTGTTTGTGTAGTCATTATAGTTCAGTGTATTCAGAGATTCCTTCCTTCCTTCCTTCCTTCCTTCCTTCCTTCCTTCCTTCCTTCCTTCCTTCCTTCCTTCCTTCCTTCCTTCCTTCCTTCCTTCCTTTCCATTAATTCTTAGCTTTGTCTTCTTTTTTTAAAATTAATGTGTTGACTGCCAAACACAATTTTAGTATAGTAGAATTATTATGGTTCCTTTCATCTTCAGGGAAGTGGGGATTTGCCCACTTTCAGTGAATTAATGAATATTGTATTAAATAAGAACTTGTGAGGTGGCTTCTTTGTGTGCCTTGCTACTGGATGACAAAGCCATTCATTGCACATGGGGCTTCTGCTGGCAGTTCTGAACAATGCCATACTTCTCTTGATAGGGTCATATTTTAAATAGCTGTAATAATAGTTGTGTTAGAATTGTGGATACAGTTTACAATGTTATTAGCCATTGCTAATGTGATTTTGTATGTGTTTTGTCAAGACAAATGAATATTTTATGAAGATATAAATTGCTATAATATAATCTGGGGAAAACTAACAGGTGTATTCATGGTTATAAATGTTCACATTATTCTGATTTCTCTATTCATTTCACTTCACTAATAGCCTTCTACATTCAGATTACTTAATGAAGTGGGTTTTTTTTTCATATGTAAAGTGATTGTTCTCATGAAGTGTTTATATCAATTTCCTTTGTCCTACACTCTAGCTCACAAACTGATGAAATCTGCAGTGAAGAAGTATGATATGTGAGCAATGCATGTGCATTTTATATAAAAGCTTCGGAACTAGACTTACCAAGCTATTACCAAGTCCATTCTATATTTTAAATGCTATATATATGATAACTAGAAGACATTTGTATGTAATTTTTATATTCAATTACCTGGGTATCACTAAATGTAACCCTTTTACATTCAATGAGCTGCTTATATAACTTATATAGGGCTTATTTACAAGAAAATGTTAAGGGACAATATGGATGTACTTCATGGAAAGAACTTGATCTAAACTAAGGCACAAGCATATTTATAATTTTTCCTAGTATGGATTGGATTTTGCTCATAAGTAAAACTACCTCAGATCTGAACTGCAGCCATCAGGGATACAGAAACCTTACTTGTTAAGGATTCAGAGCCCTTTTCATTATAATGCAGGAGATCTGAATCCATGTTTTAATGTTTCATTTTAGGTGATTTGTGGTGTTCTTCCTTGAATTGCTTCATTTGTTCAACTATTTATATAACAGATATAAACAACTGCTCTCTGCCTGCCAGGAATTAGTTGGTATTGTAAAACCAAGAGCAGCGCTGGAGAATTGGCAACATCACGATCATCCCCTTGAGCCCTGAAGATGGGGATGTGGAGCAATATTTTAAAAACTGTTTTCCAGGGTTATACTCTTATGCTTTCTGTTGATTGCTGCAGGGGGTGAGTTTCTTTAAAGATGCTGCCCAATAAATCTTTCTTCTTCGATTTCTTAGTTGTATCATCCTTTTATGATTCCTCCAGAAATGGGCATGGGGTCTTCTTGAATAAAATGAAGATGACCTCTGCAAAAAGTCATGAAATGCTCAGGATGTAAGAAATGGGTGTCCTTGCTGAGAGGTTAGGACACACCACATGGTTACCAGCAGGTGTTTGTTGTAAAGGGCCAGCACAGCAGGTTCTTAGCACTGGTATGCTACTTTCCAAAAAAGCCAATAGTGTGTGATTGTGTAAGCTAGAAGCAGTCTTGCTCATGACTTCCTGACCATTTTTGCTTCTCAGAGGAGCAAACTGACACAGATAACAAAAACTAATGGTGGATTATATCTGTGTGAATGTGGGTATGTGTGCACATTTATGAAAGGGCGCTTAAGAACCTACATTTGACTGTCCATCCAGATTTTTGAATGTTTATGATATATTTCCTAGTGAAGATTTACTAATATAGACAATATTTAACTTTGCTTATGCTTAAGATATGTTTGTATAATATGTATGCTATATAAGTCTGTTTTCTGTCAAAGGTATAATCAGTTTTAATAGAATAGAATGACAGAGTTGGAAGGGACCATGGAGATCTTCTAGTCCAATCCCCTGTTCAGGCAGGAAACCCTACACCATTGCAGACAAACGGTTGTCCAATCACTTCTTAAAAACTTCCAGTGTTGGAGCATTCACAACTTCTGGAGGCAAGTTGTTCCATTGATTAATTGTTCTAACTGTCAGGAAATTTCTCCTTAGTTCTAGGTTGTTTCTCTCCTTGATTAGTTTCCATCCATTGCTTCTTATCCTGCCCTCAGGTACTTTGGAGAATAGGTTGACCCCCTCTTCTTTGTGGCAACCCCTGAGATATTGGAACACTGCTATCATGTCATAGTCCTTTTCATTAAACTAGACATACCCAGTTCCAGCAACAATTCTGTCCCCTAATCATCTTTGTTGCTCTTCTCTGTACTCTTTCTAGAATCTCAACATCTTTTTCACATTCTGGCGCCCAAGTGTGCTCTTACCAAGGCATTATAAAGTAGTATTAACACTTCATGTGATCTTGATTCTATCCTCTGTTAATGCAGCCTAGAACTCTGTCAGCTTTTTTGGCAGCTGCAGCACACTGCTAGCTCATATTTAAGTGATTGTCCACTAGGACTCCAGATCCCTCTCACAGTTAATATTAAATCAATTAGACATAATAATCTATTTTAAAGTAATGATGCTATTGAGTTAGTAAAATAATTGAATGTTAGGAAAAATGTTTAAAGTGTGTTAGTAATTAGTAAATTAGTAATTAGTAAATTATAGTAGCAGACAAAACTTTACTTTTCATGGTTTGTTGTTTAAATTGCTGCGATCTGGTAAATTTAATGTTTAAAAAAATGAGATGCATCTTCAGAAAAAAAATGTTTAGGAGATGATCATCTCAACAATCCTTGAATATCCTGTTTCTTAAAGAAAAAGAAAGAAAGAAAGAAAGGAAAGAAAGAAAGAAAAAGAAAGAAAGAAAGAAAGAAAGAAAGAAAGAAAGAAAGAAAGAAAAAGAAAGAAAGAAAGAAGCATGTTGTTTCTTTGTAAGGATGGCTTTGCTGTATTACCTATTGTAAATTGCTTTTCCAGTAATGGAAAGATGTCCTTTGGATAGTAACATAATAGTTGCACTTTTGCTTGATTTGCCACCTTATTTTTGACATGAAGCAATATGCTGAATGAGGACAGTCATTCCTGAGACTAAGTGCAGGTCATTTCAGGAGAAATTATGCTATAATGCATCTTTCAAACAGATAATGGAATAGACTATACAAATTTCAGTATAGTTCACTGGTCCCTCTTTAGGACCTTCCTCCTATCCAATAGAGAGACTAGAAGGGGATGGGGGAGGGGGGAGATTTTTTCCCCCCTCTTAAATATAAGTGGGTTGTTTAGAGGCTATGACAAATATGTCTTTCATGAGAGATGCCCTTGAGTGATAGATCAGGAGTGCACAGCTTTTCCCAGATATATGAGTGGCAGGCTGGAGGTCATATTTCTAAACATGATAGATGGATACTGGATAAACATTAAACATGGTTTAATTTTCTTTACATTTACATTAAATACAACTAAGAGAATAATTCATCAATTGTATATTTAATTTGTCCTTTTGTCAGTTAAAAAATAGAAATTAACCATGTATACAAGACTGCTTCCAAGATTTTTGAGAAGTGATACAGTTTATTGATTGATGGAGTTACACATGCTCTTATGACATTAATTCTTCTGCATCTTAACACCTCTGGATTAAATATTTCAATGGTTTTCTTCCCACTTTAGTTAGAAGTTTTAAGTTATATGCAAAATGATCAGATTTGTAAAGTTTGTCTACTTTTCTGTTTTCAGTGAAAAAAAACACACCCTTATGAATGCATTTCTTTTGCAACTGGTAATTTTTATCTCCAGTATTTCAATTGTGCTTTCATCAATACTACCTTAAAACTCTGACTTTTTTATGTATCCATAATCATTTATATATTCAAAATATATTTGTAAATTAATTTATTTTTTTGTTTCCCAAAGCAGCTCTTTTATCTGAATATTTGTTTGGAAATCATGTATCAGAATCTTTTGTATGAAATATGAATGCTTAATTTTTCTTACTGTAACACTTTTCTGTACAAAAGGTTTGTTGAACCTTTTCAATATATGTGTGTAGAATAGTGCCACAAGTTCCAATTGAATGATTTCGGTTTAAAACGTTAATCTTATATCTAGTAATTGAGATATAAAGAATCCAAAGTGTGAGCTACATATCTCTCCATCAAAAAAAAAAAGAAAAATTGCCATGGGAACATAGCCCACTGCAGAGTCCTGGCTATTATGAAGTCAATGTGTTATGTAAATAAATGTGTACAAGTATCCCAAATGTCTATTTGAAATAGGAAAATCAAACATTGTCTACTTCTCAAGAGCATTGCTATTTCTGATCAACAAAAAGCAAAGATATAAAGTACCTATAAACTTGGATTTCAAAAAACAAATTGGTTGAATTATTTAACTTTTCTAGAACATTAGTCAGTACTGACTAAACATTTCCTTTATCTAATCGTTGAAGGATAGTTCACTCCACATCCATTATAAGCCAGTCACTTACTCTCCAGTTTCAAAGATGTATGATCAGACATTTCTGGCAGATAGTTCATTTTGTGTAATTCATATACTAGAGATGCCTAGAAATCAGTTATGCTCGGTAGAGGGAGGGGTTTTAACTTTTTAATTCCTCTTTCACATTTGAAATTGTGTGTATGTAAATACTGACATGCTTTAGAGTTCTCAGATGCAAAACGGTGGTTTAAGTGTAACCTTAAGCCTTATTGTCTTTATATGCTATGCAATAGATCTTCAGGAATATGTTAATTTATCAAGATCTGTGTTTCTTACAGTGATGTATTTAGTAGTGTATATTGTCTTTTACATGATCATAATTAACATTTCAATGAAATTCAGAAGTACTAATTAAATGTCCATGTTTTGATAGTGGCATCTGAACAGTTTACTCTGTATCTTAACTTTCAAATCCTGAATGGCAGGTGAACAGAAGCATTGAATGCTATGAATTGCAATGGGCAGGTGAATAACTGCAGTTATGACTAATAGAAAAGGCTGGTGTTTTTAAGTTTAGCCATTATTTGTAGAGATGTTGTCAAATGAAACAGCTATGTATCTCACTCTGCAGCTGAAACAAGATACACATAAAAGGCTGCAGATGCAAATCAACAGAGGGGAGGTTGTGAGGATCCAGAAGAGTGTATTTCCATTGTTAATGACATGCTCAGATGGGAAGACCTTTTATCAAATATTTTCTTGAAAGAATTTTCACATATCTGTCAACAAAATAATTGGGTGATGAATTGTGTTTATCAATTGTTTATGAAACTTTTTTTTAACATGATGACATTTATTTAAATTGCATGCATTTTGAAGGTGTTTGCCATTTGCGTGATTTCCAAGTGACCATAAGCCACCACCAAATGCTGTTTGATGCTCAGTATTTACTTCCTAGTGGCCTGATGCAGCTGTTCATCAGAATTCACAAAAAGCTTACAGTAGCCATTTCAAATGAATCCTTTGACCCTTCCTTCATCTTGAGATACCAGTAGTCCCTCAGCAACCATCACAAAAGAGATGTGAACAATTTTTATGCATTTTACTGAGGTAGAAAATAACCAATATACTACAGTGCAGTCGACAAGCAGAATATTGGATTGAATTGTAGACAGATTGTTGGCTAGTTTGCAATACAGTCTTTCTTAGCACACCTGAAAGAATGATTGTCAGAATGAACATCCCATATCTATATTATGAATGGAAGTCTTGCTCATGAATAATTTGTTCTACTCAGTAGGGATTTTTGTAGAAAATCACCCTATTGGGCAGCCTGCAATCAGGGTATAATAAAGGGCTACCACATGAAGGAAAAATAGCGTCTCTTGAAGTTATAAAGTCAGTGGTGGATCTTGCACCACTTCAGTTGATTATGTTCTTTGTGACATGCTCAGAAGTAGACATTACATCCCCCGTCATCTTCATCAGCCTGGAATCTCCTTGTGGGTAGATAGGCATCACAATCCAACATATCTGGAGAATATCAGGTTGGGTGAAATTGCTGAACACATTCACAAAATAGAAGCATGGCCGTTGCAAAACCAGCATTGCATCATAAATGCGCTCTTAAATGTGGAGCAAATGAATGAGGAATCATTGCATTGTGTCTTTCTTTAAAAAAAAATAGCTGTGTTGCAGTTCCCTGTGTCTTTTGTTTAAATCACGGGTGTCAAACCCATCACGTCACATCATGTGTCGCGACGTATCGTGACTCTTTTTGCATTGCCGGCAATGGGATGGGCGCGTCTTCGGTATGATGAAACCGGCCCACGGGCCGGCAGTTTCACACCCCTGGTTTAAATGGAGTTGAGTTAAACTTACACTCCAGGTAAAAGTGAATGTAGCATTGTAGCTACAGATGGTAAATGCTATATATAAAAAAGATCAAAACAGATTTATGCTGAAAAAATATAATGAGTTGTTTAATAGCAAGATAGTGTTAATGGATTTCTTAGGGAGAGTAGATAAAGTAATAAATGAATTGAAATGTGTAATCTATAGGACAGTACGCTTGCTAAGAACAAGATTATAATGCAGTTTTATTGCCTATTATTTAAAGGTGTGTTTAGTTCAATATTCTCTACTTTTAGTCTATAGTGAACAACATACATAACTACAACAATTTTATAACCTTCTAAAAATTCCCCATAAAGTATTCCTATTACAGTTTCTACTACTTTCTGTTTTTCTGTCTGTTGCAGAGACTGGCAACAAAAAGCTGAAAAGCACTATACAAAGAAGCACAGAGACAGGAATGGCAGCAGAAATGAGAAGTCGCATGGTTCGGCAGCCCAGTCGGGAATCAACTGATGGTAGTATCAATAGTTACAGCTCAGAAGGAAAGTGAGTTGAAGCCTCTGAAAACCAGACCCATGTCAGACGGGCAGGTTGATTTATGGCAACGTTGGAAGCTTAGTGTTGCAGCAGGGGGCAGATCAACTGTGGCAACCAGGCAGGAGAGGCAATCTTTTAAAGAAGGGGAGAAGGAAGAATATACATAATTAGCAGCAATACTACCTATATAGGACAGCAGAGGAGATAAATTGAGACAAGGTTAACCTAAAAACCCTACTGTCTCATTGCAGATGAATTGAATGGGAATTGTGGTTGCTCACTAGTAAAGAAAAAGTACTTTGGCGATTCTCTTGGGTGATTCTGCTGACTCTCTAGGATAAAATATCACTGGTTATGCTGTGGCAAGACTTGCTGCCTGAAGGTCCCAGGAGAAAACTTTAGCCTAAATTGCTGTTTTAATATGTGATAGATTTAATAGAGGCCTCAAGGGTGAATCAGGGAATTTCAAATGCTATAATTTGATTTTAAAGATGGGATGTTTTGCTGAGGTTTTCAGTTTCCTTTTAGCCAGTCATTTATCAAAACTGGAACTGCTATGATGCAGAAAAGCAGCAGCCTCAATCTGATCCAAGATTGAATCTGTCATTCAGTCAGAATGTTACAATTTTTTTTCACATTCGTAAATGTAAATTTGACAGGCATACTTAAATAAATAATCTAGTCATCTCTGAAAATAGGATAAGATTGTTCTTCAATCAATTGGCTGTATTAATCCAAAGCCATACATATTTAATAAGGCCTTTGGTCCTAAATACGTTGCCAAACTCTGGTATCGGGCTAATGTTGTCATGATAGGATACAGTTCTTTTATGTGGATAGGAAAAAGAAGTTGAAGGAATGTTTTCCCCAGCTGTGTTGGAACTAGACTGGGTGCACACCATTTTTCCCCCCTGCCTAAGGGATTGGGTTGCCTCTAGATGTTTCTAGACTAAGGGAACAATAGACATACAGAGCTTCTAGGGAAAAAAATGAGGATATTTCTTTATTGTCTTTACAATTATCTAGAGTCAGCATATCCAGAATGCTGCCTGGGCATGATGGGAATTGTACTTCAGAACACCTGATGCTTTCATTTGAGCTCAAAGTGTACAGTGGGGTTCTTTCTTTCCATAGAATTAATTTTGTCCTGTTTTATGTGACAATTTCGGAAATGAATAAGATTTCCAAAAAGACTAGGGTTCAAGAATATGGCAATGTGTTCTACATTCCATATGTTCATTCGTAGCTGTGCATTTGAAAAAAAAGAGTCGTGCCAAAATAATAGCCAGATAATATGAATTATGTTTTAGCCCTTCTACTGTTTTTGTTACAGCCTAATATTTCCTGGAGTTCGACTGGGTGCTGATAGTCAGTTCAGTGATTTTCTAGATGGGCTTGGACCGGCTCAGCTAGTGGGACGACAGACTTTAGCAACTCCTGCCATGGGTAAGAGTAGATTTCTTTTACCTGTAAAACAGGTTAGATGTTTAAAAATGCATTGTTTGAGAGCAGGGTGGTCAGGTCCTTATCTAATTAAGCAGTTTTAAAAATTTGTCCCACTTTTCATCCATTCTGTATGTATGTATATGTGCTGGGCCGTTTCTGTGGGGTATATAGTGAGTTAATATTCCTAAATATTTTAGCCTGGACCATGAAATAAATAATAGCATAAAAGGAAATATTAAGATAATTTATTCAAGTTGAAACAGATAGCTTGACTTCCTTTTGTGACTTTTCTTTGTACAAAGCTTGTGGTACAAAGGTCCAAGATTTATTTTCTCTTTTCAATTAGGATTTTTAATTATTGCAGAAAACATTTAATCACATTTTAGCAAAAACATTCAAGTAAGTGAACAACAATGTCCAGAAAACTTAGCTTGGATCCACTTTTGCCCTTCTGTTACTTAAAAGGGCATTTGAACCTGTGGGAATTCTTGCTAACAAAAGTGTAATTCCTCCTTGTATTTACAACTCTCCCTCCACCAACTGTCCTGGGGGAGGGGGGAAACCCTTTGGGACAAACTTTCAGGGAAGCCAAGGTACTACAAGGGAAAGAAAAGCTGGAATTACTGTGTTTCCCTGAATCCTGTACCTTCCATCCACTCATGAGATTTCTGGATCGAGTCCCATGAATTTAAAACAACTGGCTCCTCACATGAGCTAGCAAATAGGCAGGAGAACTGAGCAGTACAAAAGAGCTTTTTTTTTTGCACTCCTTGATTCTTTCAACCATTCACCAAAACACCTGGGCAAACGATGCAGAAAAATCTCCAGGTTGGGAAACTTCAGGTGAGCTGCTGGTTGTCTATCCTGGGAGAGTCATCAGCTAAGGAGGCAAATATTTGGGGCAAGGGCTTCTGTCACTTGTCATCTGTATTCTGAGGTCTGTAATAGAAGGCTGAGCAGGTCACTTCCTTCAATCTTCAGAGCCAGGTGGCCATTTGCTTTATGAAGCAGTTTCAAAGAGATGCTCTTTTCAGAGTTAAATTGAAGTGCTGAAACATCACTCTAGTGCAGTTGGATTCTGAGCCACTTGTAACCATCTAGCTCCCTTCCCCTTCTTGGAATTTCTCAGTCCCATGATCTCTCCCAGAACATAATGAATTATATATGCAGTGCACTAGGATGGTGCCAATATTAATGTAAGATACAAACTACAAGCATGGGTGAATTCACTCTTCCCAAATGGCTTCCTTTGTAGAGAGTGAACTTCTGTCTGAAGATCTGCCAGTAGGCCAACTTCTCTTTGAAAACTGTTCACTTGATGCCAACAGTTTTGACTTATGACAATCAGAAGTAGAAAAAACAGACTTAAAGTTTCCTGAGCAGGAATACAACTGGCACAACTTCAGCTGTTATTGTGTTTTTATTTAGGGTAGAGTTTGTTTATTTCTATGTAATGTTCCTTATTCATTTAGAGATGTACTAGCTATGTTTGGGATACCACTGAGTCAGTTGTATTATAAATGATTGTTTGACTTTTTAGTTATATATAATACACCTGCTGGGTTTTAGTCAATGCAGTTCTATAATCAGTCCATGCATGACTTAGGCTGAAAACAATTTATTTTTCCCAGTGACATTTTATTTCCGCTATTTATGCTTTTAATTTTTAATAGGCTCTGCAGATATTCTAACATAGAAAACCAAGTGAAACCTTTGTTCTTTAAAAAAAAGTATTTTGGGAAGGTTCTCTTATATACCAGAGATATAAATCTTGTTCTAGTTGGAAAACTCTTGAGCTATTGCACCCTCTGCTGATGCCCAGTGGGCACCAAACAGATTTCTTTGTGGGGAAAAAACAGAATATGTATAGCAGGACAGGACTGTGGAGCTTGTTCTCTGAAATGGTTCCGGCTGCCATAAGGCTATCATTTTTATTATTGACAGTCAACCAAAGCCATTACATTTAAATCTATTGTTCTGTTTAGGCCTTTGATGTTAGTCTAAATTGAAGTTGTGCCAGTTAGCTAAAAATGAAAGTTAAACCAATTGAAAAAAAAGGTAGAAAATTTAGCAAGTCAGCATGGAAGTGCTTAATAAAATAAGTAGCACAAATTGAGGTACATTATACAACTAGTTCCTTCCTTCCTTCCTTCCTTCCTTCCTTCCTTCCTTCCTTCCTTCCTTCCTTCCTTCCTTCCTTCCTTCCTTCCTTCCTTCCTTCCTTCCTTCCTTCCTTCCTTCAATTAATTAATATGATCATTCTATCTCTGTCTTAGGAGATATTCAGATTGGAATGGTGGATAAGAAAGGACAATTAGAAGTGGAAGTCATTAGAGCTCGAGGCCTAATACAGAAACCTGGCTCTAAATCTACCCCAGGTAAGAAAAGCTCTACCTAGCCAAATGTTGATGATGCCATCTGGGGGTGCTCTGGGTCCACATTTTTCAGTGGGTATGATATGAAGAATGCAGTGTCCCAAAATATGGATGGAACGAACATTCAGACACTGCTCTGTGCAGAGAACTGTTGTGAATATCCAAGGGCATCTGTCAGAAAGTCAAGATGGTAGCAGCTAGTGTACAATTGAAGACCCACACACCCTTTTTGTGGGTGTTGTGTGGTCTTCAATCACAAGGCCACCATGTCAACCTTTTTGCTCCCCCTTTCCCCCCTGGATGCTCCTGGGGATGTACTTTCTTTTTACCTTTTGTTCTTCAGAACTGTACATAATCACAGTCATGTAGGGAGATATTTAAGGTAGCTTCACTGCTACCACTACACTTTTTCCTGATTGTACATTCATGTGTTTTGCCATTCTATTCTTAATACATAAATGTAAATATATTTTGTATATGTATGCAGGTAGGTAGGTAGGTAGGTAGGTAGGTAGGTAGGTGGAGGGAGGGAGGGAGGGAGGGAGGGAGATAGATAGAGATAGAGATAGAGATAGAGATAGAGATAGAGATGTAAATTAGAGGTAGTGCCATGAATGGCTATTCTTGGAATGACAGATCTAATACCCAAATATCATATCTCCTATAATTATTGCTGCAAGAATAATTAGAGAAGTTATGAAAGAGTGGGTAAGGGGAGGGAGCTTTACTTGACTCTCCTAACTAAGAGAATGCCCAAGATCATAAAATGTGGTAGATGGTTACAACATTTTGATCATGGTATGCACTATAATACACATGGCATTGTTTAACAGAATTGCCTAATGAACCATTTGGGGTTGGACAAAAATGATTGTATAAAAACAAATATGCTTTATTCACATTTGCCCCTTCAGCAGGCAAAACAACTTAAGATTAAATATGTTTTATGATTTTCATCTGTTTCTCTATGCATAAACATCATACTGGCTATAAATCCAATAGATGTTGCCAGATGTGCATGAGAAGTTAAATTGCAATGTTTTTTTTATTATGAGAATAAAGCTCATTCTATTTTATGAGGCTTACTTCTGAGTAGCTACATATAGGATTGCCCTGTATACTTCCTCATAGAGCAGATGACAAAAGAGTGTCATAACTTAAGAAATCTTCCGATGCAATACAATACTCACAATGCACATTTCCAACATCATTAAGAAGTATACAGAGCAAATGAGGGATGCCCTGAAGCCCAGTAACCAAAGTCTTGAGTGCCATTCCCTTCCTTTGCACAGTAACTTGTCATTTCCTATCCAGGAGAAGCTCAAATCTCTGAAAAGAATCCCTGATACAATGAAAACTATTTCAGACAGGAAAAAGCATAATTTTCTAGCTCCGTTTTTTTTTTTGTGCTCAAACAATAAACACTAACCACTGGCAAGAAGATTTCTACCTCTTAGGCATTCTTTCCTGATCTATAATTGATCATTTGTCTATAAGATAAAAAGATAGAGAGAGAGATAAGAGCCAACTTTGGTGTAGTGGCTAACCCATTAGACTAGAAATCTGAAAACCATGAATTCTAGTCGTGCCATGGGCCCAAAGTGAGTTGAGTGACCTTGGGCCAGCCATCTGTGTCTCAGCCCTAGGAAGAAGGCAATGGCAAACCACTTCTGAAAAATTGTGTCAAGAAAATTGCAGGGACTTATCCAGTCTCCAATGATCAGACACTATTGAATATATATATATATATCTGTCTGTCTGTTTGCCTATCTATCTCTATCCATCCACAATCAGTAGCTGGTACCTTACCTTTCTTTCTGATCTGCAAAAGAAATGTTAAGAATTAAAGCACATAGAATATTTTTATGCTTTTATCTACAGATTTTCCTGGTAAATGTTAATAATGCAAGTGACCATGCCAATAACTAAAATATATATTTGAGTTACCAAGAGTTATGACAGATTTATACTTCCATAAGATGTTGTGTGCACTAGAGGAGAATCCTAGATTTTTGGTTCATTACATTTTTCTTTTGTAACTTACCAGTTGCCACTATTGTTTTCGTAATCATGTTGGTAATTTAAATTAATTTCTTATTATACTACAAATGCCTTAAAACAAAGGAGTTATTAGCTTAAGATGTAAAAACATGACATATTTGTACCTTGTAGCGCCATATGTCAAAGTATATCTGCTTGAAAATGGGGCATGCGTAGCTAAGAAGAAAACAAGGATTGCCAGGAAAACCCTTGATCCCTTATACCAACAGACGTTGGTTTTTGATGAAAATTCACATGGTAAAGTCCTTCAGGTCAGTAGATATTTCTATCTTGGTGCAGCCTATGATCACATTTCAACGATATCAACTGAAATCTGAACACTCTGGCATAGTTAGACCTAAATTCACCTCAGAAAATATGAGACCCCCTCTGTGCAGGAAATGGGCGGTTAATAAATTTAATGTATAAATAAAATAAATGAATGAACTGTACCACTGTTTTACAGAGTAGTATATTGATACAGTTATTGGAAGATTGTCCTTTCTTAGGTGGACAACATGATAAAAAAAATTGATAGAATAGTTGATGTGTCCTCAATGACAGCAAATTGGTCTTAAAGAGTTTCATGAAGCTTTGTGAGACCCATCTGAGTTATGGGGCAAAAAAGAAGAAAGGGAAAAAAGATCTCCAGTTACAGAAAGAGAGCAAAAGAAAGAGAGATACAGTGATTTGGTTGGAAGAAATGTGAATTTTTGAAGTCCAAAGGATTTCTTTTGGACCCAGTAAGTGATTGCCTCCTGCTTATAGTATGTTTGCAGTCTACTGTGCTATACTTGTATGTTTATCAACAAAACAGTGCAAAAATATCATACGCCTTTGGTGCTTTCCAATCTAAAGAGGCTAAAGTACTACACTTGGAAACTCCCACTGTTTGGACTTTAAAAACCTCTGACAATATATAATCACGGAATAGCCTTGCAGATAAGGTGGTCCTTTGCTGTTCCTATCCCAGAAGGTGATCAAGATCTAGTTTATGATTTGTATTGCCATGTGTTTTTTAAAAATTTATGGTCCAGATTGCATTTTAATACTGTAATAAGGAACATACGTCAATCAGAGTCATTTCTGATTAGAAATCCATGTAAGCCTAAATAATTAAATAAGTAAGTTGATAATCAAGTGTTAATTCTGCCTCTTGTCTTTGCAGGTGATAGTATGGGGAGATTATGGCCGAATGGATCACAAGTGTTTCATGGGAGTTGCACAGATCTTGTTAGAAGAACTTGATTTATCCAGTGTGGTAATAGGCTGGTATAAATTATTTCCACCTTCCTCCTTGGTGGATCCAACATTGACTCCTCTGACTCGCAGGGCCTCCCAGTCATCTCTGGAAAGTTCAACTGGGCCTCCCTGTATTCGATCTTAATGAACGTAACTCAATATCACTCAAGGCAATCAGTGGGAAGGGGAATAGCTATTTGCAACAATGAGGAACAGTTTTGAAAAGAGACAATCATCACATCAATTTTGCCTGTAGTAGTTGATCCAAAAATATGTCTGAGTTGTGTATTAAAAAGACAGCTTAAATCGATTGAGCAAAGCAGTATATGAAAATATAGTCAATCCATCTAGCAAAATGACCCTGATGTTTATCATTATCAGGATTTGAAGAAGGACTTTTGAGATTCAACTGGAACTACCATTGTTCAGCAGAGCCCCTGTCCCATTTTGTTTCTCAGCAGAAACCATAAACAGTGTTAACATCTTGATATTTCTGTATTGTTACTTCTTCTACTTCTTTTTTCTATGTTCTCCTGCCAGTTTTGTAAAAAAAATCTTCTCAATGCTAACAGAGACTCTTCCTTTCTTTTTCTAAAACAAAATCAAAAAGGGCTGAAGTATATCTCTGTAAGCATCTTTGAAAGTGTTCATTTGCAATCCTGCAATGCCAATAGCTGTCCCATTGTCCCTCCATTCTGGTTTTGTCCACAACCTTAATTAATAGGTGGAGAACTAGAATAAATGGCCAACTTCTGGTTTACTTTTGCTTCTTATTACAGCTTGTTACTGTTGTAAAAACAGAATATATTTGCATTATGCATTAAAGTGTTTTTTTTCCTGTTTTCAAAAGTTTGCATGAGGGAAATATGAAGCTGCATCTATTGTTACAGACTTGGTTTTAAAAAAAAACACAAGCTTTGGCTTGTCTTTGGATTTAATTTTAATATACTGGCAATTATTTTTGTAAAGTAGTTGTTCTACCAGAGCTCATGAGAACAGTCATTAGAATCATATCATACTCATATAAATATTGATTGGGAAAATATTGAACATCTAAAACTTCGAGTTGTTATCTAGACTGTTTGAATTTTTGTGTTACTTTTGAAAAGACTTAGCTGCCCCTTTTAGAGCATGGTAGAAATTGTTCAATTTTCCACTGAATTTTTTTAATAGTAATTTTATTTAAATTTACAATTAAAAAGATAGAAACTAATACAAACTAAAAGAACAGAAGGAAAAATAGAAAGTACAGAAAAGAAAAAAATAGAAATAAAAATAGAAAAGAGAGAAAAATAGGAATATGATAACGAAAAGGAAAGAATATATATAAAAAATTACTTTCCCCTTCATCACAAGAAGTATAAACCATTTTAGTAACTTATCTTCTTTAAAATACAACAGATGATCTCTTCTTCCCACATCCCATATCTTATCTATGAAAAAATCCTTAAAGCCTTGTCAATCAAGCCTGATCCATTAAGGTTTACCACAGATAACTAGATAAACCATTGTTGCATTCCTTCCTTTTATTTTAATAATCTTGGCATCGCTTCAAATAATGTACTAGAACTTGATTTCTTTTCATATTTTTTCTTTGTCCCTTCTCACAAAAATCTTCAAAGCTTTAACAAGTTTTCTCCATTGTGGCATCTTTTTCCATATCATTCTTGCAGCCTGTCATTTTTAAATCTACTTTCAGATCAGTCTCAGTCTTGTCCATAAAACATGTTCCTCTTCCATAACATCTTTCAAACACAGTCTGTCTATTGAGGCAGACATTCTTAAAATTAGCTGCTGGGTCCATTGTTCAAAAATATCATTCAGTATGCCCAATGTTAAAATATTTTACTTCATTCTGCATTAATAAGTCAAATTTAAGTGTTTTCCTTTAATTGTAATCTTTAGTTCCTTCTGGTTTCCTCCAGTGTCCAATCTTCAAAGTCTCATCCTATCATGTTTCTTTTAAAAATTCAAAATAAAGGCATTTTCCACCAGAAAGAATTCTTGTAATTAATTCAGAAATCTAATTTCAAATTCATCTGGACCCTGAGTCTGTTTGTAACTTTACAAAATCAAAGTTCTAATCACCATTTTGCTGTTTATTCCACTCAGAATTATTTTGCATTGCCAATTCCAGTTGAACTATTCTGCACTTACGAATGCTTTTTTTAAACTTCAGTTTACATATCTTTGAGATTGATGCAAGCACAAAGCTTGATTGTTTTAAAACAAAGTTACCTCGTGGGTGGGTGGGTGGGGTGGGGTGGGAGAGGTATAGTTAAAGGAAGAAGAATAAATATACTTGCATTTTATTCATTCAAGTCAGCCTTTCCCAACCTGGTGCCTTTGAAATGATTTTGGACTGCAACCCTCTAGGAATATGGTGAGTTTAGTGCCAACAGAATTGAAAGTCAACAGGTTGGGGGAGGCTGATTTAGATTCTTTATGGCCTTGAAATCCCTTGTGGTTTTTTTAAATGTTTTTGTTTTTGTTTTTCTTGTAAATGTGCTTTAAAATGCCCTGTAGGACATGCAGGTGCATTGAGATATTTTTGTTCCTTTTATGGTGATCTCACAAAATAGAGCAGCATGACCAGGAACTATTCCAAGCTGCATGTACATTTTTGTAAAAGAAAAAGAGGGGAAGGGGGGAAAAATGGAGGGGGGAGGGGAAAAGAAAAAAGGGGGAAAGAAACAAAAGAGTTTATTTAATAATGTATGTTAGTTCTACATAGGCCAGGTTGTATGTTGCATGTTCTTGTACAGTTTGCTCGTAATTACGCTAATGAAGTAACCGAGAAATCTAAGCCATCCATTTTTTTCTTATAGACATTTTGCAGGTTTCAGCCAGGCTATCAGTTAAGTCTGGTGCTAAATGTCTATAGATGGACTTTATTTTTTACCCTATGGAAAACGTGATGTAGTACGGACCAAATTCCTTCTAATAAATATTTTGGTGTAGATTCCTCCTGTGGGGCTGTAACACATGTAGAAACTGTGTACACAATTAAGTTTTCCTTCATAGACATAACTGCCTGCACCAAGTGAAATATTTATTATTATTATTATTATTATTATTACTATTATGATTTAATATTGCCAGAACTATTCTGCCCATGTTTCCATGGGGCACATGGATTGATTACTGCTCGACCTGCTGAGCAGGAAGAACTGAAGCTTTGGCGCACTGACTAGATACTGTTTTGTCTTTTAGTGGCCAAATAAATAAATGATTCGGTAGTATCTTTCTATTTTGACCACTTGTCTTAACATCTCCTTGTGCTTTTAAATGAACTTCCAACTCATGTTATGTAGACATGTTTAATAAAATTTCCTTTTCATGTTCAGTTGCAGTTGTTGCCTTCTGTTCAATGTGTACACGAGTAAAGTTGATTCCTGGCAACGTATTTCAGTGGATTGGGCAACGTATGTGTCTTTGGTACCCATGCATTCATTTGGTGCCCACTAAGGAATTCTAAAAGAAAGCAATATGTCAAGATCCATAAGAACCTCAAGAATCTACATGGAAGCCGAATTAAAATGTGCAAATATTATATATATATAATATAATGTGCATATATTATCTCTCTCTCTCTCATATATATATTCCCCCAGCTCTTTGTTACCTTTTGTCATTCTAAGCCCTGGGTGCCTCTCTTCAGCTTCTTTTCCAATTGTTTGCTACTGATTCTCCCACTGATCAAAGAAAGCAAAGCTGGAGATAGTCCCAAGAGCACAAATGGAAAACCATTGGTCTGAGTTCATGTGAGGTTTCTTGTCTTAAGCAAAGGGCTGAGCTAGTAAATCTCCGAGATCCTTTCTAACCCTAAGTAATTGGTATGAAATGTACAGTGTTTTTACATTCTTTACAAAATGGCTGACATATGCTCCCAGACCAGGAGATGACTGCAGTGAGGGCAAAGGTGCTTAGAACATAGAATAATAGAGTTGGAAGGGACCTCGGAGGTCTTCAGGTCCAACCCCCTGCTCGAGCAGGAGAACCTATATAATTTCATACAAATCATTGTCCAGTCTCTTTTTGTTAAAAAAAAAAAAACAATTGGAAGTTAAGGATGTTTAACTTCCTCCTCCATCCCAAGCAGATGGACAGACAGATTTTCCATGGACAAACAGACTGATATACATTGAGATGCAAAAGGCCAAAAATAAAGATAAGAGCTTTATCAGAAGCCTGGTGGGTCTCCACATCTAAAGGCAAAAAAAAAAAGGAGCAACAAGAAATTCCCTGACATGTAAGGTGGAAGATAGGTACAATATCTAAGATTTAAATCTTGGGTTTGTTATATACAGCAGGCTGAATTGGTAGATCTTTTAGTAAGTGATCTTTGTTTTGGGACTTCTTGTATTGCAAAAAAAGCAACTTACCTATCCAATCTTTGTCTTTGACACATCCACTGCTAGCTGCTTGAGTTTCTAGAGAGAGAGAGAGAAAAATCACACATTGGATGAAGCTTGAAAAAGCTGCGCAGGGGTGTTCACATAGCACTTGTTATCTAAGACTCCTTAAAGCAGCTACATTTCCCCCAGGATTGTATTAGCAGTGCAATCTTGAGAAAAGATGTGATTGCTTTAAAGAGTTGCAGACAGGTGCTACATGCATGCCCAAATGTATTCTGAAGTACCTTTTCACTTTTTGATCTGAAATGCTGTCTAGCGCTAATTAGTGCTATGACCTTGCTAATGTACTTTTATGAATACATTACTGTTACTTTGTCCAATTAATTTTAGTTTAAGCCGGATCAGTTTTAATAGTCTGTATCTTGCTAACAAACCACTCTCTCAGAATTCATGTAGAGCACGGGTGTCAAACTCAATCGCATCACGTGATATATCGTGACATATCACGTTTTTTGCCTTTGTGGAGTCGGGGTGGGTGTGGCCTGCACGTGACACATCAGACTCGCGGGCTGCCAGTTTGACACCTGATGACATGGCATAAATAGGGTGCTCATTCTTCATCAAGGCAAGCATATCATTTGCGTTATTTGCACAATAATCATGACCCCTGAAATATCACCATGATGTCATTTCAGTTTCTACTGGATGCTTATACCTGTATAACGTATTGGAAACATTAATATATATACCTCAATACTATATTATCAAACACACAGAGGATTTCTTGAGCATTTGAATCAAGTATCCAGCCTATATATTAGTTTATAGTTATTCAGTCAGTTCAAATTCAGCACAATAATTTGAAGATTACTTTAAGAGATTGCAGGGAAGGAAGGGGGAAGCTTAGGCTTAAAATGTAGCCTAAAGTACTGTACTTCTGTTTCTTAAAATATAATGGGGGAAAATTGTGTTAGAAAGTGTGTATAAATTGTGCTGATTGAATGCACATTGCTTTTGTTCAAGTAGACAGCAGGCAACTCTGCAGGCCAGTCCAAATGTAGTTTCACTTTTTCATCTGAAGATCAAGAAGGTAAGTCAGTATGCAGTAAAGGGGGCCAGGGACATCCAACCTCAAGGCATGTTCCACAACTGGAATCTTCTACAAGTGGTGAAGAAGCAAGTTTAACTATCATCTACAGCAAGGGTGTCAAACTGCCGGCCCGCAGACCGGATGTGTCACACGGAAGCTGCGCCCCCCCCCCAGCTCCGGCAAGGGGAAAAAAGTCGCAATACATCGTGACACATCATGTGACGTGACGAGTTTGACACCCCTGATCTACAGGGAAAAAAATGGCAATACTTACCATTTGGAAAGGAGGCAAGTATATATGTAGTCCTTGACTTACGCTCACAACTGGGACTAGAGTTTCTGTTGCTAAGCAAGGCAGTTGAGTCACACCTGACTTTATGACCTTTTTAAAAGAAAATCACTGCATTTATTAAATGAACCATGTGGTCATTAAGCAAATCTGGTTTCCCCTATTGACTTTGCTTGTCAGAAGCTAGCTGGGAAGGTGGTAAAAGGCGATCACAGGACGCCAGGATGCTGCAACCCTTGTAAACGACTGATTGTCAAGTGCCCATATTTTAATCAGGTGACCATTGGGATGCTGTGATGGTCATAAGTGCGAGGACCAGTTGTAAATCATTATTTTCAGTGCCATTGTAACTTCAAACTCACTAAACAAAATGGAGGACTACCTGTAAAATGGAGAGCTATTCTCTTCATGCTATGCAAGAAACCTCTGTCTGGCTGTTGTCTGAAACAAGATATTGGATTAGGTGGACCCATCCCTTGTCCAAACAGAGCTGTTGAGATATTGAAACAGCCAGGATGAAAAACACTTTGCACCTGCACACTTCTTCCCCTTCAGAAAAACAAAGTGATATACTGTATAAACTACCAGGGTCTCCTTCCTAGCTGTTTTTCACTTCAGAACACATGCTGCTTCTATCAGTGGGCACTTGTTTACAATAAAATGTACCTAGCATTAGAATACATAAAACGCTGGGTTACATTTTCAGCTCAGTTAAAGAAAATATTGAATATTACCAATTTCACTAAACAATTATTTTGTGGAACAATGAGATCTGAATCATCTGCTGAAAAACTTCAACCTTCTGCAACCAACACAACTAAAGAAGCATTTCCTAAAATGACCACAAGGTGACATGAGAGACTTATTTTTGAGAGGCACCACAGCCTGTTGATTATTGTCTCGGGTGATTACCGTGACATTAACAACTTCAGAAATTGACTCTCATAACGGATATGTGAATCTCTTTTTAAAAAATAAAAAAATTAAAACAATTAGAATCATCTTTTTATTATTAGCCATAGAAAAACACAACATTAATACGTGACAAAGATGACATCATGCTTAAATATCATTTTCACAAATCATCTTTCAAACAATTGTGTAACATCGGAGGAAGTCATGCACAGAACCAAGAAAAATTATTTTTACCACATTGGCCAATTAGAAATTAAATGGCTTTCCAGAGGTTGGGTTTCGTTCTTGTATGATCTGAACAGCACTTTCAGATTTCTGATCATTTGAAATATTCTATTTCTCTGTTCCAAAACCCAGCGCTTCTTCATGCTTCTATCCAGGGAAGGATTTTTGTTTTTGTGTTAAATAATTCCCTGTCCTCAAAGAAGCTTATTGTTCTCTACCCCCTCCCCATGCATATTTTTGCAGCCAAAGCAAGCACTGTAATCTCTTTATATTTTCATTGAGAAAAACATTGGTGCATTACTCTTACCTAAAGATACCTCAAATTAATTCATTTTGGGGGCAGGTCACCCAACCATGGATGGATATTTTAAACGCACTGGAAGGTTTAATTATGTGACACTTTAGGACAATTGAATAGTCCAAAAAGGAATGATCAATGATTTTTATTCAGAAAGCCTACTCTTTTTTTAAAAAAAAAAGGGTGAGGGGAGGATCCAGTACCTATAACATTAAAAAGATGTTGAAACTTAATGTCTTAATGTCTTAGACACCTGCCACTAAAGTGAAATCCATGGCAACATTAATCTATTTCAGCCCCAAGAATCGTAGTGTATGGACCAAGATCTGATGGAATTACTTCACACATTGTTCCTCAGACATCCTGAAATAAGTTGGCAAGAATGTTCTTGTTGCCTTGTGACCCCTAGCAAACTTGGCCTTTGGTTGTGTTGTATTTTTACTGCAAAAGTGCACATAGGACTTCAGTTTTCTCTGCAGTCCAGCCAAAAAATCTGTCAGTGCCTGATGGCTTAATTTTAAGGAATTAATTAATTGATCCAATCCAGCCACTATGTTCTATCACATATGTAAATTAATGGAAGATGAAGGTTTGCAGAATTCATTTCCAGCATTGCTGGGTAATTATGCCAGAGCTTATATGACAGCAACTTGTAAAGTAAATGGTGGGGAGCCATCCTTCTATATTTTTTTCAATCTCTCAGAAGTTTAATGGACAAGGAAAATCAGATCAATAGAAGAGGCAGTAGGACCAATATTTTCAGCCTTTTGGGGGGAGGGGAGGGCGAAGTTGTGCATCTGTAAGTTGTTATGTCTTGCAAAGATTTAGTACACTTTTTACTAGTCTTTTTAGTACTTCTTTTTATCTCTATCAAAATGATAAAAAAAAAAAATCCTCTGCTAAAAATTAGTGATTTGCAACTGAATTTCTGAATTCCCCCCCAGATGTCCATAAGTTTTATTAACTACAGAATATTCTGGGATACAAAATTAGGCCCTGCAGGTAAGATTTGGCAGAGTCAGAAGCAAAGATCTGAGATCAAACTGATCCCTCTCAAAAACCATGGGCATGTGTCAAACTCTCCTCCTCAAAGCATGAAACTATCAGTCCATTATGTCAGCAGGTTGGAGAAAGAGGTACAAAATTTGAATTGTGTTTCTGCTATAAATAGTAATTAAAAGAACAATTAAAAGTGCTGCTTGTTAATATAGAGCTCATAGAGAATGGCATTAGAGAACAACCTGCAAGGCAAGAGCCAGATAAGAGGAACTTGGGCCCAGGCCAAGAATCTACATATTTGATTAAAGGCCTCAGACAGGCCCCTCTCTAATTCACATCAGATAACATGAGGGAGAGGGGGGCCAATTCAGGCTTGCAAGATTTTGGCACTGTAATTCTTACAATAAAAGAAGTCCTGGTCTACATATCATTCGTTTCTTAGTCTGGTCTATTTCGTTGGGCTGACACTTACCAAGGCCTTCATGGCACAGGACCAGATTACTTGAAGAACTGCATCTCTCTGGCTGTATTTCCTCAGATCTGCAAGGAGGGATATGCTTCAGGTCCCATCGATTACTGAATGTCATCAGGTGTGCCCCAGCATGAGTGTTTTTTAGTCACAGCGCTTGCTTGCCCTCTGAAACTCCCAACCACCTGAAATTAAACTGGCCTCTCCACTGCTGGCTTTCCAGAAGCCTTTAAAGACCTGGCTGTTCTTTCCAGGCATGAGGGCCAGCTAGTTATTTTTATTTTGAGGTTTTATTCTGCCAGCTCCTTTTAATTTATTATTTATGTCTTTATATAGTTGTGGAATGCTATGTTTTTTTCTCTGTCCAGAATCACTTTAGATTAGAGAGAGAGGTGGCTATATATATTAGGAAAATAAAGAAGGGAAGGGAAGGGAAGGGGAAAGGGAAAAGAAAAGGAAAAGAGGAGGAAGACTGCATTTTAGACTTAATGGCTGGATTTCTTCTTTAAAGGCGTTTGTATTTCTATGAATATACCAAAAAGCTGCCTCTTTGAATCCCTGCTTGCAAAGCTTCTAGTCCTCATACTGGCAGTTGGAAGCCTGACAGAAATCAAAGCAGAACCTTTGTAGAGAAATGTCATTGCATCTTCTGCAGGTTCTGCCATACCCATAATGGAAGTTCTTGCATCCATAGGATTTGGTGTGTCTATAATCTTGGGGAAGGATCTGAAAGGGGGGGGAGGATCAGAGTGCCTGGCAGTATAAGAGCCCCTGAGTCTTGCAGAAGGGAAAGGGCCCTGTGACCTAAAGGTTCCACTCTGATCCCTCCAAGGAAGAATAACTATAGAGGAGTTTCTGAATCTGAAATTAAGACTGTGTGGGATGGAAGAAAACTGCTCTCCCAAACTAGTCCAAATGGAATGCAACACGGACAGCTAGGACTCTTTTACTCCTATTTCTGTTATATAGCTTGCAAGCGCAATGTGAGAAGAGCGGAGATTAAAAGAGGGAGGGGCAAATTGCAAAGAGGTGTTTTGGTTTATTCTGTTTACAGGCTTTTTGTACCCAAGTGCTGGTTGCCTAGGAAACTGCTGAAAGCTGGATTTGGATAGATACTTTGTCAACAGCATATGAGAATTCTGAGTGGATTTCAGAAGCAGCAGGAAGGGGAGAAATGTCATATCCTGAGGAAGCAAATAACTGAAAAACGTTCTGTCCCTGGTCTGTATGCTACGATGGCAAATTTAGTATCTTTGGTACTGAAATAGCTGGTGTCACAATGCTTCCCCTGACAGGCAAGGATGCCTGCACAATGGCGAAATTGCTTTGCCAAGCTATGCATGGCGTGTGCTTAAGCTGTCTGAAACGAAGATGAATCACTCTCCTCAGCTCCCTTTTCTTCTCCAACACTGAGGGCATTTATACAAAGGGGCCAGAGCAAAAGCTCACCTCACAATCAGTTCTTCAGCCATGCTTTTGTTTCAGAGACAAACGATCTGTTCCAGGGACAGGCAAAAGTGCATTATTGTACAAAAACACTATACCTGCTTAATATCAACCTGTTATGCACATATAATGATGGCCAGTTCAAACTGGACACCATGGCTCCGCTGATAGCATGCTAATCCATAGTTAAATTGAACCATGGTTCCTGAATTAATTCATTTGCTTGGCTTTCACATGACAGATTGTACCATAAGCCAGCTCCACAGTCTAGGTTCCCACAGTGCAACAAGCCACAAGCAAGCCAACCTCATGTTATTGTTGTGCATGGTGCAAACCCAGCATATAAAATAACATAGCAAACCCAACATATATAATCATGGAGTTTTGAGGGAAGAGGAAGCCCCTTTTGTAAAGCAACCCTATTCCTAATCCTTGATGCCACAATCCTCTTTGTTCAGCCATTTATTTCCAGTCAGATTTTTATCCTTTGCAGAGTATCAACCTTCCGTGTAGCAAATATTTTTCATAATTTGTAAGATAATTTTTTCATAAAAGTACAGAGCTCTTCATATGAGATGAGGAAGGGTAGCATTGAGGCATGGAGTTACTGCACTGTGGCAGCAGCGGGACCAATGTCCTTGTAATGTAACGCTGGACAGGAAGAGCACTATGAAGGCGGTTTGTCCACCCTTGGGTGGGAAGACAGGGACCAACATGAGGTAACATGGGGGACAGGGACCAACATTTTTCTCAGCCACCCATTCCTACAAGCCTGGCTACCCAGTGGTCTAAGGCAGAAAATGTTGCAGAGGCACCTTAACAAGTTATGCGCTGACCAGCTAAGTCTTAAGTCTCTTTCCCTGTTGGAGGGCAGAGCAACATTTGCCTCTATTCTCTGAATCAGTGTTGCTTAATCTTGGCAACTTTAAGATATGTGGACTCCAATTCACAGAATTCTCCAGCAAGCACCTAGGAAGCCGGCTCTAAATCGACCTGCTCTCCTCAGTCATCAGAGAAGATGTTGCCAAATTAGTCTTCTCAGTGCTGAGAAGGGAAGAAGCCCCTTCCTCTGTGCTGTGTCTTGGCTCAGCCTCGCTGGCCATCTTCCTTGGGATGAGCAATTCCTGTACTGGATCTGCTCACCCTGTTCTGTACAAAAAAATAAACTCTTTTGTTGCTTTCCATTCACTGGGATGTCACATTTGCCTCCACTTGCATGCTACCTGAAAAACAAAATAGGGAAGAAAAAAAAAGGAGGAGGAAACAGTCGGGCTTTTCAAAAGGCAAAGGAAGATTTTACAAACAGAGGTTCTAATTCTGATTGGGTACTAGTGTTGCAATTTCACATTGAAATGGTGGAATTGGTTTGGCTGCTTCAAGCAACATTTAGAGAAAGGGAAGGGAGCTGTAATAAGCATCTAATAGAAGTGTGCATGAAATGGAAAAAAGCATTTTGTTCCAAACTCAGAATAAAACAATCCCTTTCCCAAAGCCTCAAGTATCCCATGTTCCATTGAAACAAGACAGAAAACATTTTAACAGTTCTACTATAAAGAACAACGAGAACTCAAAACAAAACCTTTGTTGGCCAAGGGCCACCGTATTATATGTAATACAAAAATATTGGCACAAATTATCCATACATTTTAAACAACAAAACTGCACTACACTAACTGCACAAAACTAAGTCCAGGTGAAAAGCAAGCAAGAGCAATGGATTCGGTCAAACAAAGCCTAGGAACAACATAGCAGCAGCAAATATATATAATGCAAATGCATTATATAATTATATAATTGCAATGCTTGCAATTGCAACCTGAACACTCCACAGCATAGTAGTATTTAGAATACACATATATTGCATAATGCAGCGGTCCCCAACCTTTGCGGCTTGGCGGCCTGGCTGGAGGGGGTAGAGAGAAACCGGGCCACATGAGAAGCAGACTGGCATGCATGCGCAGGCACAGCTTAATTCGCATGAGGGGTGGACTAGTGCACACGTGCATGCACATGCAGCTCAACTAGTTGAGCTGTGTATGCATGCATGTGCGTGCCAGCCCACCACTTGCATAAGTCAAGCTATGCGCATGTGTGTGTGCTAGCCTGCTGCTCTCGCGGCCCGGTTACAAATAGGCCACGGCCCGGTAGTGGGCCACGGCCCAGTGGTTGGGGACCCCTGGCATAATGAACACATTTCCATTTCACAATGGGGGGGGAGAGAGGGAGTTATACAAACAACTTTACATGGCAATTCATGCCTTTTAGTGTTCCCATAGCAAAGCACATAAAGACAGCAGTAAATTAACTTACTAGACTATCTTTATATTACGTCTAAAATGATCCTCAGTCTGGAACATATGTCTAATTGACTCTCTTTCCACTTCAACCTTCTCTTTCAACAAGCTTGGAAGAAGTTTATATTTTATAAAGTCAGTTAAGGTGAATTGGAATACTAAAAACAGTACAAGGAAATGCTGTTTCATCCTGAGCCCAGAAAAAATCAAGGTCTTTTTGGTAATGCTCAGAATACCCCAAACATCTGTTCCAATTTCAGAACATTTCAAACCTAGAATATTTTCTACACCCCACTGTTCTTGGTAAACTAGGAATGATTGTTTCTTCATATATTGTTCCTTTATTCTTACTACATCTCAACCTAGAGTCTGCAGTAACCTAAATATGCTTCTATATTTCAGCAATTGTTGACTGGGCTCTGGGATTATCTATTTTTCTTTATCCACCCCTGTTTTGTTTTTTAAATAAGAGCTTTATTCTTGGAGTTGTTATTAATATTAAATTAATGCAGGAGGTTGTGATCTATTCAGGAAAAGGTATCTTGATTTTAAACCATTCATCATGTTTATTATTCAGTAACTCAACATGGAGGCTCAAAATTCCCAAAACGAATTCATTGCTTGGAAAGCAGGAGAGAGAGAAACAGAGAGATACAGAGAGAGGGAAGGGGGAGGGAGGGAGGGAGGGAGGGAGAGATTCCAACATTATCCCAACTGTTCTCTTTCTTTCATCTCAGCAAAGTACTTGGGATTTTGCTACAGCGCCACCGTAGCAGTTCCAACCTTGGAGCTTGAACTCTTTTAACAGCTACTTGATTTGCTGTAATTAGATGGCAATTGGGAAAGGCATTTTTTATTAATTCTAAGACAGCCTTGCCTAACCTGAGATTCCCTAAATGGCTTGGGATTCTGAGAGATGCAGTCCCAACACATCTAGAAGATGCTAGTTTTTATCCATTGCCCTCGCTGTGGTGGAATTAACACAACACTCTAATTGACAAATATGCAAACTACATTATGGTTTAACATGCTGCATAACATGCTATAGAGTTATCCTGTGGCAATAAGTTTGATAAATAAAAACAAAATAATCCCGCTCAAAGTTGCATCTAATGTAAAGCAATGCATGAATGTAGGGTTTTATCCTTTTTGTCTCAACACATACTTCTGTTTTCCAGCAGAAATAAATCCTTTGGTCTTTTCAGCTCTGCTTGGTTCTCCTGCAGGAAAGAACAATTAACAGTCCACTAAACAAAGTAAGCTAATTCAGGAGGTCCTGCAGCAGCACTCAGAGGAAAACAGATAGAAACAAACTCTTTTTTTCACATCAGATGACCTCCCCAATTGAGGCAATGACATCATTCCATTAATGTGACATCAGTGACAATGACATCAAACCTGCTTCAGATTCACTCCTACAATACATGCCTCTTACTGAGATCTTTGCTAGATCCCCTTGGATGCGATTGGACTCATTCCTATGCTGTGTTGAAGAAACCAGAATGCTTCTTGTGAGACAAGTGAGAGAGAGAGAGAGAGAGAGAGCAAAGGATCTTCTCTAGTTCTCAGTTCTCATACACAAATTTTCAGAAGTCTAGAATTAATGTTGGGACCCCATTTAAACTGCAACTATAAAGTAAAATTCAGGGAGCATAGTTGAACTTCTGAATAAAGAGCATGGAAAGAACAGCTGTGTTGCTGTCAGTCACTGTAACAAAAAAATCTAACTTCGCATTTTTTATGTATTCTGATCTGCATTTAGGATTTGAATCACTTTAATGATATTGGCTGGTTACTTATGAATTTATATTTTCTCCAGTGAGGAAACTAACAATGTAAGCAAAATCTCAGAGTGGCTTTAAAAACGGATTATTAAGGGAGGGGGGAAATAATGAAAGGTGAAATCTTGGAAACAATATGCCTCTTAATATCAACTTGGAACAGAAAAGAGAATCTGGAACTGATTGGGTCCTGCTTGTGGGCTACTCATTAGTATAATGTTGGTTTTCTGAGAACAAAATTGAGGACTAAAGGAGCTTTGGGTATGAACCAGTGCTGTTAGTTCAGGAGAAGGAAGGAGAAGAGGTAGCAGTTGTTTCACCCCAATAGTAGAAATTCAGTCCTATTGGTGGCCTAATGTGGGTTAGTGATTTGTGTCTTCCAAGCTTTAGGAAGTATTGGGCTTACTGGAGAAGGAGGAATGGAGAAGAGAAAACATGAGAAAGAAGTCAGTCTGAACTCTTTAAAAAGCTCACTGTGATATTACATGCATGTATTACATACTAACCAACCATATGTGTTGATTAGAATCCTATGACTGAAGTTCCTTAGAAGCAATCAAGCAAATAAATAAAGAAGAAGAGAGGAGAAATTGGGTTGTCTCTTCGGTATTATGAAGTGAAAAATACTTTCCTATATCATAATATCTATTTATTTTATTACTTTATGGCAACAAACATACTTAATAACCCTTCCGCCACCTATTTTCCCCACAACAACAACTCTGTGAGGTAATTTGGGCTGAGAGTGACTGGCCCAAGATCACCCAGCTGGCTTTCATGGCTAAAGCCGGACTAAAATTCAAAGTCACCTAGTTTCTGGGCCAGCAGCTTAACCACTACACCAGACTGCGTACAAAATGTTTATAAAATGTGGTATAAAATATCCACAAAGCATGTGGAATTCTTTCTTTTTCATTCCCCAGAAATTTCTCAAGCCATATCTTTATCCATCATCCAGTGGTCATCCAGATTGTTGCAGCTCACTTTTTTTTTAAAAAAATAATAATATTCAGTCCATCTTTCCTTCTCCAGCCCCACATACACAAACCCTGCTGAATCAACATTTGTATTATGATCCAATCAGGTTAGCAGCATTCATTTTTTCCTTGCCTGAAATTAAATATGCTGCCCACCGCAAATTTAAAATCATGTAACCCGGGCCACAGCCTGGTACCGGACCCCCTTTCAGAATCAGGCTGTAGAAGTGGCGGGCAAGAGTGCATGCACAGCTCTGCTTGCACGAATGGAGCTGCGTGCATGAGTGCATGCACCCGCTGCTTGTGCGAAACCATCTTCTTTCCTCCCGCCACCACCGCCGCCCCCATTGGTCCGCAAAGCCGGAAAAGTTGGGGACTGCTGATCTAACCAATTTCATAATCAGAGAAACTGCAATCTGTACAGCAAATACCTGTCTGAAACAAACACAAAAGGTGGGCATATCTTTTCATGCTGTTGCCTTAATTTCCTTCTCCAGGTATGTATTATTTCCCTTTTTGTGTTTCTTATTCACTTGATTACCAGCCTTTTCTCAGTAGCCTTCTCTACATTGAATTTTATATTTTAGGCAGAGAGGGACTTATCTTTAGCTATTCTCCAAAGGTCTAAGCATACTGATGAAGCTATATAAAACCATCCACAAACATATAAATAAAAATGAGCTTCAAAGCATTTTGTATTTCTAAAACTGGGAGAGTATATCTTTGGTTACATTGCTTTCCCCAAAATTATTAAATAAATTCATGATTATTGTCAGGGCTTTTTTTGTCATAGAACGCCCAGAACGGAGTTCCGGCACCTTTTTGGGATGGAACCTTGTAGGGTAGGCAAGGCGGGTTGTATGACATGTGTGAGTTCCGGCACCTTTTCTTTTTACAAAAAAAGCACTGATTATTGTAATTAATTCATACTTATATACCAGAACCTGGGCAGATTCCTGGGCAAATATATTGATAGATGCATTTACAGTATATACTAATTCAAGAGAAAACTCCATTATATCTCAATCTGATACATTCAATAATAGGTCTCTAAAAGCCTTGAGCTGTCTGAATGTGGTTTGCAATATTCAAAAGCTTCCATATGATATGGAAGCACTAATCCAGATAACCATTTAGCATCACCAGAAACAGAAACTTTTGTCAGATAAGCAGTTTTTTTCCTCCTACCTTTCGGGCATTCTTAGGTCCCATAAATAAAATTCTAACTCTTGTTTTCTTCTATTAGTTTTCCTCTTTTTTCAAAATCATTTTCGTTCAAGTCCACTTATAACTTCCACGAAGTAACTTCCAGTAAATCTGTTATATTTCAGTTGAAAAGGGTAGTCCACATCACTCTTTTGATATAGTATTTCTATGGCCTTTTCAATTTTTAAATGATCATCCAATTGCATTTGTACATGTAGTATTTCCTTCTGTTTCTTATGTTGTAATTTTTAAATCCACCTTAGAATCCTTTTGAGTCATCTCTAGAGGAATTTGTTCATCCTAATAGTAACTTTGGATTCCAGTAAAGAGTTAAAAAGTTCAAGCTCTTAAGAAGTTCACAGATCAAACATTTCTTTTAAAGTAGCCATCTTGTGCTCTAGTAATCGACCTTCAAAGTCTTGTTTTGCAATTGATATGTAAGATTTTTCCCACACAGGAAGCTTTTTCTAATTAACTTCAAAGTCATTCTATAAGTCAATTTCATAAAGCTTTGCATTCATAAAGTTTTCCAGAAACAATTCTGAACTCATATCCTTGCTGTTACAAAGATCTTACAAAGCTGGGAAAGCGTGATTTTCTTGCTTTTTAAACCAACTGAATTCTACCCAGCAATTGGTAGACTTGTGATTTTGAAGATTTTTCAATTTTAAAGGAGCAATTTAAAAAAAGTAAAGCTCCAAAGTGATTAAAAAGATGAGGTTTGGGTCTGTCAAAGATTGCATTTACAGCTCAGAGAATGATGAAAGATAGGACCCCTAGCTCAGGGGTAGGCAACCCAAAACACTCAAAGAGCCACTTGGACCCGTTTCCCATCGAAAACAAAACACTGGGAGCCGCAAAACCCTTTTGACATCTAAAATGAAGATAACACTGCATATATCGGTTTTTTACCTTTGTGCTATGTATAAAAAAACTATAGTGTGTTGCATTTATGAAATCAATGAACTGCTACAAAGAAAACAAATTTTTATTTCTGCACTCCATGCAAGAAAAACATTTTGAACTAAAAAAAAAAAGACGCTGGGTCGAAGGTTACCTTCAAATAAAATACTGAATGTCTATTTGAGTCCTCCTCATATTTATTAAATAAAAAGCCAAAAACTTATTCGCATGCAGCAAACCCAAAATGCTGTCTGCTTGTCATTCCGTCCATCCGTCCACCCACCCACCCATCTGTCCACCCGCCCATCTGCCCGCCCGTCTGTCCATCTGCCCGTCCGCCAGTCCATCTGCTTGTCTGTCCCGTCCGTCCATCTGCCCGTCCGCCAGTCCATCTGCCCATCCGTCCGCTTGTCCGTCCATCTGCCCGTCTGCCAGTCCATCTGCCCGTCCGTCCGCGTCCGCTTGTCCGTCCACTGCCCGTCCTGTCCATCTGCCTGTCCGTCAGTCCATCTCCGTCTGCTCATCTGTCCATCTGCCCGTCCGTCAGTCCATCTGCCCATCCATCTGCTCGTCTGCTCGTCCATCCATCTGCCCGTCCGTCAGTCCATCTGCCTGTCCGTCTGCTCGTCTGTCCATCTGCCCGTCTGTCCACCCGTCCATCTGCCCATCCACCAATCCAGCTGTCTGTACTGGAGCGTGCAGTCAGCTGACAATGAATTAAAAAAGGACTATTTCACTGAACGTCAAATATATATTTGCAAAATAATAGCCAATTTTTATTTCAGCATGCATGCATGCAACAAAAACATTTTGAACTCCAAAAAAAAAGACGCTGGGTCGAAGGTTACTTTCAAATGCAATAACAGCTATTTGAGTCCTCCTCATATTTATGAAATAAAAAGCCAAACTTAACTTATCCGCCTGCAGCAAATCCAAAATGCTGTCTGCTTCTGTCATTCCGTCCGTCCGTCCACCCATCTGTCCGCCCACCAGTCCATCTGCCCATCTGTCCGCTTGTCCGTCTGTCTGCCCATCCATCAGTCCATCTGCCCGTCCATCTGCTCGTCTGTGTCCATCTGCCCGTCCAGTCCATCTGCCCGTCCGTCTGCTCATCTGTCCATCTGCCTGTCCGTCAGTCCATCTGCCCGTCCGTCTGCTCATCTGTCCATCTGCCCGTCCGTCTGCTCATCTGTCCATCTGCCCGTCCGTCAGTCCATCTGCCCGTCCGCCTGATCGTCTGCCCATCCATCTGCTCGTCTGCTCGTCCATCCATCTGCCCGTCCGTCAGTCCATCTGCCTGTCCGTCTGCTCGTCTGTCCATCTGCCCGTCCGCCAGTCCATCTGCTCGTCTGTCCATCTGCCCGTCCGCCAGTCCATCTGTCTGTCTGTACTGGAGCGTGCAGTCAGTTGTCAACGAATAAAAAAAGGACTATTTCACTGAACGTCAAATAAATATTTGCTAAATAATAGCCAAGTAAACTATTTTACCTGGTTAATGTGATTTTTGCTTCTCAACATCAGCACACAGCATCTGTACATCAGGGCTGTAAGAGGTCACCTTCATCTTTAAACAAGACTGCAGGCTGTTGTCTGTGAGGCGTGAACGATATTTGTTTTTAATATAATTCATGTTCGAAAAGACCTGTTCACATACGTATGTGGATCCGAAGATCGACAGGACTCCAAATGCGTATTTTTTCATGTTTGAGTAAGTGCTGGGGATGGCATTCCATGTATCGAATATCAGCTTGTCCTGTTTGGGAAGGTTTTCAATATCACTCCATTTGTGATTCAGCGCGAGATTGGCCTTCTGACGGGCAACATCTTCAAGATTATCGGTCAAGCGTTGGAACTTGGACACCCATATATCTTTGTCGGCTATGTCTGCAAGTTCCATCTCCAGATCGGGTTGACTTACCCCTGCAAATGCAGTCATATTCAATGCAGATGGATCGCTGGTCAGGGGAGTGACAGGGAAAGATAATGTATTTTTTTCCTCTCTGAACTCACAGAATCGCTTCCCAAATGATGTTTGCATTGCAATGATTGCAGACTGCAAATACTCTGAATTTATCATATTGTGACCTTGTTTGAACTCTCGCAAAGAGGGGAAGTGAGACAGTGTACCTCTCTGTAAATCTCTGCCAAATACTGTTAACTTGCGCTCAAATGCCAAAACTTCCTCCAGCATGTGCAGGGCTGTGCCTCCTTTACCCTGAAGAGTTGTGTTCAGCGTGTTCAGGTGTGCTGTCATATCTACCATGAAATGTAGCTTTTCCAGCCACTCTGGTCGTTCCAGCTCAGGAAAGGTGAGCCCTTTGCTGCCCAGGAAAGTTTTCACCTCTTCCAGACACGCAGCAAAGCGTTTTAGCACCTCCCCTCTGGACAGCCACCGGACTTTGTTGTGCAGCAGGAGATCAGAATATGTGCTTTCCACCTCCTCTAGTAGCAAACGGAACTGACGGTGATTTAAGCCTTGTGCCATTATTTTATTGACAATCTGAATGACAACATTCATCACTTCTGTGCATTCCGGAGGAAATGTTTGAGCGCACAAGGCCTCTTGGTGAAGGATGCAGTGAAATGTTAGCAGCTTTCTACCCAGCGACTTCTGAAGTAAAGCCACAAAGCCCTTCTGCGCTCCTGTCATACTTGGTGCCCCGTCAGTAGCCACTGACACCAGGTGGGTGGTGTTTATTTCATTGGTTCTTAAATAATCCAAGACAGCCTCACAGATGTCCTCTCCCCGTGTTTGGCCTTTTAGTGGTATCAACTCAATCATTTCTTCCTGTGGCCCAGCAGAGTTTACATATCGGCAGAACAGCGCTATTTGTTCAATATCAGTTTTGTCTTTGGATGCATCACAGGCAATTGAGAACGCCTCAGCTGAATTGATGTCTTTAATTTGCTGTCCAGTGATGTTTTCTGCCATTTTTATGGTTCGATCTTTGACAGTCTTCGCAGAGAGAGGCATATCTCTGATTTTCTGCACAATTTCACTCTTGTTTTTGAAGTCCGAGAATAGATGTTCTGAAATCTTAATGAATGATTCCTTGATATACTCTCCATCTGTAAACGGCTTCCCGTGCCTGACTATTTCCTGAGCGGCCACAAAACTAGCATATGTAGTTGAATTTGCAGACTTCACCCACTTCTTAAAATGATTCTTGCTCAGATCAACCTTCCGCATCAATTCCGAAACGGCTTTTTTTCTCTCATCTCCTTCTGGGTATTTTTCAGCAAAGGCTGCGTGTTTATTCTGGAAATGTCTTGCAACATTTGACTTTTTGTTGTTTGCCAATTTCTCACCACATATTAAACATACTGGTAAACCAGTCTTGTCAGTTGTGAAAGCAAATGAATGTGCCCATGTATCATTAAACACTCTGTTTTCTTCCGAAATTTTTCTTTTCTTGCATGATTTATCCATGGTTGGCCTACTGGGGGTCGAAAAGCACAATAAATCTCATGCAGGCAGGTGTCGTGGATTGGCAATTATAACCAGTACTGGGAATCAAATAATTTAACAACCAGTTCCCTGCAGAATTCCCCCCCCGCAAGGAGCACCCCGCCACCACTACTTCCCCCCCCCACCCGATGGAGCGCTCCACTGCCACTGCTGCTTCCCCACCAGGACGGAGCGCTCCACCGCTGCATAGCCCAGGCATGGCCAAGCAGCAGCAGCAAATTTCGTCCTCCCCACTCAAGGCGCAGCAGCAGGACTGCTCTCAATAAGGCAGGCGAACACGAGCGAGCAGCACAGCCGGCTCTTATTGTTTGAGAGCAATCCCGCTGCTGCGCCTCCACTTTCTTCAACCACGATCCCCCCTCCCCAGCCAGCCAGCTCTTCCATGAATTTAACATGGACATTAAAATGGTTCACCACCTTTATCAATATCATAAAGAAAAGTTTAAGAACTTTAATTGTGCTTGATCAGGTGCACTCATTTTCCTCCAGTCACTCTCTTGGCATCTCTACCCACTACATCTGAAAGCCAGAGGACTCACAATGATCCACACTCATAGAGAGGATCCTGCAATCTAATCTGAGCTGTCATAACCTTTCATTATAGCAGGTTATTCTCTATCTCTCTTTGTCTCTGTCTCTCTGTCTCTCTCTCATTACAATGCTCTCTGTTTTTCAAATATTTTTACTAAGGATTATAAATGAAAAGAGTAAAAGCCGGTGCAAACAATAAAAACCACAAATAGGAAAATAGGAAAAAAAATGCGGGGGGGAAAAAGAAGAGAGGAGAAAGAGGGGAAAAAAACCCTTTCTCCTTCATCCCAACAGGTAAAAACAATTTTAGCAGCTAATCTACCATCTTTAAATACAGCATAATTACCCACATACCTCATCTCTTAATTAAACAAACATCATAATATTTCATTAAACGTTCTTTACTAAAAGTCTAGAAAGGACAACCACATATATTCATATTCTCCTTCTCTCTCCCCCCCTCCCTCCCCCTCCCAGCAAAGCACTTACTTGGAAAGTAGAATGACCTGCAGAATTAACCAACTGGCTTTGTTTTTCTTTATTCAGAAAAGTATTCCAGCAGTGTTCAACAAATAACTGTAAAGAAATGAATACCTTCTTGTTTAGCCATTTTATTTGGATGGGTTGGATTTGTGTTGTTAAGTGAGACATTTGTTTAATGAGTTTTGCCCCATTTTGCGACCTTTCTTACCAACATTGCTAAGTGAATCACTGCAGTTGATAAGTCAGTAAGCAGACTGACAAAGTGGAAATTACATGTTGCTACTAAAAGGGCTTGTGGTTCCCTGTCTGATGCAAGAAATATGATATTCAGGGGTGCTCCTGAAGAAAAGGCTGTGTGCAGGTAGAAAGGGTGATACTCCAGTAAGGGGGTGCAATGATTACAATAAGCTCCTGCATATAGAATAGAATAGAGGTGGAAGGGACCTTGGAGGTCTTCTAGTCCAGCCTCCTGCTCAAGCCCGTACAGAAAAGTGGGGGTCTTTAAATAGTCACGTCCACTTCCTCCCCTTTTTTTCCTATTGTTTGCAATGACCAGTTGCAGACATCCACATGTGTATGCATGTCAGGTTTGGAAGCCTCCGTTTAAGTCTCTGCGTGTGCACAGACATAGGCTGACTTAGGAGCGAAAACACTGCTGATAGATCTTGTCATTCTTGTGGGATTTTTGCATGCAGTTTAGTTGTGTGGAGGGGGAGGGGGAGGAGGAAGTGCGGAGCAGCCAGTCAGAGCCCAGATTGTTTGCTTATTGAGAGAAAGAAAGAAAGAAAGAAAGAAAGAAAGAAAGAAAGAAAGAAAGAAAGAAAGAAAAGGAGGGAGGGAAGGAAGACAAGAAGGGAAGAAGAAAGGCAGGAAGAATATGGGAAGGAAGGAAGGCAAGAAAGGAAGAAAGGAAGGAAGAATATAGGAAGGAAGGAAGGAAGGAAGGAAGGCAGGCAAGAAAGGAAGAAGAAAGGCAGGAAGAATATGGGAAGGAAGGAAGGAAGGAAGGCAGGCAAGAAAGGAAGGAAGAAGAAAGGCAGGAAGAATATAGGAAGGAAGGAAGGAAGGAAGGAAGGAAGGCAAGAAAGGAAGAAGAAAGGCAGGAAGAATATGGGAAGGAAGGAAGGAAGGAAGGCAGGCAAGAAAGGAAGGAAGAAGAAAGGCAGGAAGAATATAGGAAGGAAGGAAGGAAGGAAGGAAGGAAGGAAGGCAAGAAAGGAAGAAGAAAGGAAGGAAGAATATGGGAAGGAAGGAAGGAAGGAAGGCAGGCAAGAAAGGAAGGAAGAAGAAAGGCAGGAAGAATATAGGAAGGAAGGAAGAAAGGAAGGCAGGCAGGCAGGCAAGAAAGGAAGAAGAAAGGCAGGAAGAATATGGGAAGGAAGGAAGGAAAAAAGAAAAACAGGAAGGAAGGAAGGAAGATATAACCTTCAGCAAAGCAGCCTCCCTGCAAAAGAAACCCATTCCCACTTATGTGAGCAGACACGTGCCCCCACAAGCAGCTCCCCCCTCAGCCTCCAAGCCAAAAACCTCGCCTTGCTTTAATTGCAGGCAAAACCTGTCGAAAGCCCAACCACCCCGTGCAGAAGCGCTGCCTGCTCTCTTTTCCAGGGCGCTCCAGCCCAGCTTCTTTCCTCCCTTTTAGCTGGCTGGACAACCTTTAAAATTGGCCTTTACTCTTTATTTATTGGGGGGGGGGAATCTGCAAGCTTGCCTCCGCGCCTCGGAGCCGGGAGGATTTTTGCATGCAGTTTACTTGTGTGTGTGTGTGTGTGGGGGGGAGTAGGTCTTCCCTGCCGCTCCGCTCGGACCGCCGGCTTCTGGTTGCTGGGCTGCCTCCCTCCGGAGCTGTCTTTCCCCGCTGCTTCCTCGCCCTCCCAGCAAAAGAACCCCAGAGAACCCCGGGCCACGAAGGGGCGCGGCTGCCCGGTCGGCACCACTTCTCCCGCCCCGCTTAGCGGCGGGAGGACGGCAAAGGGCCGCAGCTGCCCGGTCGGCACCACTTCTCCCGCCCCGCTTAGCGGCGGGAGGACGGCAAAGGGCCGCAGCTGCCCGGTCGGCACCACTTCTCCCGCCCCGCTTAGCAGCGGCGGGAGGACGGCAAAGGGCCGCGGCTGCCCGGTCGGCACCACTTCTCCCGCCCCGCTTAGCGGCGGGAGGACGGCAAAGGGCCGTGGCTGCCCGGTCGGCACCACTTCTCCCGCCCCGCTTAGTGGCGGGAGGACGGCAAAGGGCCGCAGCTGCCCGGTCGGCACCACTTCTCCCGCCCCGCTTAGCGCCGCCCGCCTTAGCGGCGGGAGGACGGCAAAGGGCCGCAGCTGCCCGGTCGGCACCACTTCTCCCGCCCTGCTTAGCGCCGCCGGCAGCGGCGGGAGGACGGCAAAGGGCCGCAGCTGCCCGGTCGGCACCATTTCTCTCGCCCCGCTTAGCAGCGGTGGGAGGACGGCAAAGGGCCGCAGCTGCCCGGTCGGTACCACTTCTCCCGCCCCGCTTAGCGGCGGGAGGACGGCAAAGGGCCGCAGCTGCCCGGTCGGCACCACTTCTCCCGTCCCGCTTAGCGCCGCCGGCAGCCGGCGGTGGCGGCGGGAGGACGGCAAAGGGCCGCAGCTGCCCGGTCGGCACCACTTCTCCCGCCCCGCTTAGCTGAGCGGCGGGAGGCCACGGCAGCGGCGGGCAGCGGGCCCGCAAAGGGCCGCAGCTGCCCGGTCGGCACCACTTCTCCCGCCCCGCTTAGCGGCGGGAGGACGGCAAAGGGCCGCGGCTGCCCGGTCGGCACCACTTCTCCCGCCCCGCTTAGCGGCGGGAGGACGGCAAAGGGCCGCAGCTGCCCGGTCGGCACCACTTCTCCCGCCCCGCTTAGCAGCGGCGGTGGGAGGACGGCAAAGGGCCGCAGCTGCCCGGTCGGCACCACTTCTCCCGCCCCGCTTAGCGGCGGGAGGACGGCAAAGGGCCGCAGCTGCCCGGTCGGCACCACTTCTCCCGCCCCGCTTAGCAGCGGCGGGAGGACGGCAAAGGGCCGCAGCTGCCCGGTCGGCACCACTTCTCCCGCCCCGCTTAGCGGCGGGAGGACGGCAAAGGGCCGTGGCTGCCCGGTCGGCGCCACTTCTCCCGCCCCGCTTAGCGCCGCCGGCAGCGGGGGTGGCGGGAGGACGGCAAAGGGCCGCGGCTGCCCTGTCGGCACCACTTCTCCCGCCCCGCTTAGCGCCGCCGGCAGCGGGGGCGGCGGGAGGACGGCAAAGGGCCGCGGGTGCCCGGTCGGCACCACTTCTCCCAGCCCGCTTAGCGCCACCGGCAGCAGCAGCGGCGGAGGGAGGACAGCGAAGAGGCGCCGCGCAGCAGGTGGGAAAAGGGCCAGGCAAGTCGCTGCGGGGGAATCTCAAAAGAGGCCGAGACGGCCGAAAGGCGCGGGCCGAGAGGGGAAGTTTCCGAGACCCCCGGTGACACCCCCTCAGGGCTAGTAGAGGCGGCAGCGGAGAAGGGCGAGGGGAGACCCGGCGGGCAGGGAAGAGGCACCCCGAGACTCGCCACCCCCACCCGCGGCTCCTTACCCAGGTTTTGCCTCCGGAGGACGGCAAAGGGACACCTTTCCAGCCGTCCTCCCGACTCTTCCACCGCTGCTGCCACGTGCGGTCTGAAGAGGGAAAGAGGTTTGTGGGTAGTCCCACAAACCAAAAAGTTCAACCAATCAGTTCAAACTTTGTGAATTTTTTTTTTTGTGAGAGGTTTGAATTCATTGGTTGAACTTTTTTTATCCCACTTTTTTTTTTTCAGACTGCACATGGCAGCGGAGGACAGGGAGCCACAGGAGACGACTGAAAGAGCCGCATGCGGCTCCGGAGCCGCGGGTTGCCGACCCGTGCCCTAGCTGATTGCAAGCAGCTCCAAAAACGATTTCTGCTGTCTGCTCACAAAAATCAGCTCTCTGGATTACATACGGGTGATCTCCAGATCTCTCTTTCCTCCAGAGAGAATTTTAGCAATTCAGATATCATATCCAGTTGCCTCTGTGGCTGCAATGCCCCACACAAAATGAGGGTATTGAAAGTAGTCCTTCTATGGAATTTCTATGGAAATTCTGCTGGCAGGAACCAGCACTCCCCTGGGCATTCTTTGATATGCATCCAAAGCTGCGCAAATCACAAATATGATTTATTTCATTTTATTTTATTAGATTTGTATCCTGCCTTTATTACCTTATAAGTCACCCAAGGCATCAAACATACATAATACTCCTTCTTCCTCCTGTTTCCCTGTTTTCAGTTGTGGTAAGAGCTATTCTATGGTGAAACCCAAAGCTTATTCAAAAGAAGCTTTACAGAAGAACAAAGCTTACAAAAGTTTACATCCAGTCCTGCAAAGATTTACCCAGAAAGAATCCAGTGATTTCAAGGATTTCTATTCCCATTAAATCTTGCTGAAGAATTATTAAAATGAATCCCCCCAAATTAATCTTGCAAGATTTCCACTTAATGAAACTACTTCCTTCACTGTCAATTTCTCAAATGTCTGAACAAAGTATAGCTGCAGAGACAATGCCATGAAATGGCCAGACAGAGGTTAGAAAGAGAACATATTTTATAAAACTATATGGATTTTCCAGAGTAACTATGGCACTTATCATAGGGTAGTGCTTCCCAAACCTTTTCCTTCATTTCCCAAAACTGCTTATCAAAAAGTTTTTTCTACCTAGGTAAAACACTTTAAGTCAATTTAAATGTCCCTGTTGTGATTGGGTAATGGGTTTGTGTGTCATTACCCAGAGAAAAACCACTTTTTCCCAATTTTGGAAAATTCCAGGTTGGGAAGCATTGCTTTAAGGCAATCATTCTCTTTAACGGCATTCGTTTACTTTTATTCTCACAGGAGTGTGGTTGTCTACAGTGCATGCTACTTAAAGTATTTCCCCCTCTCCCTGGCATGCCAATGCATTTGAAGATATATTTAGATGTCTGCATTTGAGGACCCTCATACCTCTCTCCCAATTTCTATACAGTAATCCTTTGCAGGAGGATCCTTTAAGTGAATCACTCCTGTTGGGACAAATAGGAGACATAAATCATCATCACGTCGGTCTCTCTTTCTGCCTGTCTGGTGCCAAGAGAAAGGCATTTTGGCTGCTTGCTGACTTCATCCTCTGCTTACAAAGCTGCGTAAAAATGCAGCAAGGAAGCTAACTCTGTCCCTCAGACTTCACAAGTAGGAGCCTTAGGGGACTGCTATAAACATTTAATTCCTTTCTGTCTTACTCTGTCCACATGATAATGAAGAGATTTATGCTAAAGCTTTAAATTGAAAGGTTGCATAATACAGTGATCCCCAACCTTTCCAGCTTTGCAGATCAGCGGGGGGAGGGGGGAGGGAGAAGAAATGGTTCCATGGGAGTGGCACTAGCATGGGCACTAGCATTTGCTGCTCTATTTGCACAAGCAGCAGGAACTCGCACAAGGGTGAGTGCCTGCTGCTCGTGCAAATGGACCTGCACATATGCACTCGCCCGCCACATGCATGGCCCGGTTGTGGGGACTGGGCCAGTACTGGGCTACGGCCCGGAGGTTGGAGACCCCTGGCATAAACGCTTGAAGCATTTCTGATTAATCACACAATTTTAAAAAAAATAATAGAAAGCTTAGATACAGCTATGAGAAAATATTCTTTTTTTACTTCTACCAGCAGTTAATGACAGATAATTCTCACAGCAAATACTGATAGCTCATAGGTAAGAATCAAATACAGTAACACAGAAAGATGAAGAATATGTACAGTTCCTATCTCCCACATCTGTATAATATAGCTGTGAAATAATTATTGTTTATTTTCAATACAGACAGAAGCATAAAGCTATATTATTATTAGGTCTTAAAAATTTAAACTGCTTAAAGTATTTTTGTGGTGGGCAACTATAATAAATTTAATAAAACAAAGCAAAGCAAAGCAAAACAAAATAAAATAAAAGTTTTTTCTTTATGTCCAGTCTGGGTTTGTGAGGATCAATTTCCTCAACCCTGAACAGAGCAAACAGATCTTTTTGTACAGGAGCCAGCATTATGCAAGTGGCTTTCCATGAGCTATCCAGATATCTATGGAAACAGCTGATTTTTAGCCATCACTAATACAAAAAAAACCTCCACAACCCTTCACATTTTGCTCATGCATGAAATCAAATAACTTTAGGGATTATCCTTCCTTTTAATTCCAAAATTAAAAAAGTCATATTCATTCAAGTGGTGCTCAAGAAACTTTCAAAACCCAGAATTTCTTCAAAAGCCATTTGTTCTTCAAGTAGATTTTGTTGATGCTTGGGTGCAAGAGGGTTTGGTTGCTAGAGCTAATCTGAATGTTAACTTTGTTCTTGGCACTTACAACAGAATAGAATAATAGAGTTGGAAGGACCTTGAAGGTCTTCTAATACAACCCGCTGCTCAAACAGGAAAACCTATACCATTTCAGACAAATGGCTGTCCAGTCTCTTTTTGAAAACCTCCACTGATGGAGCACACACAACTTCTGAAGGCAAGCTATTCCATTAGCTGATTGCTCTAACCATTAGAAATTTTCTCCTTATTTCTAGGTTGCTTCTCTCCTTGGTTTGTTTCCATCCATTGTTTCTTGTCTTGCCTTTTGGTGCTTTGGGAAATAGTTTGACCCCCTCATCTTTGTGGCAGCCCCTCAAATATTGGAACAGTACTATCATGTCTCCCCTAGTCTTTTTCATTAGACTGGACATACCCATTTCCTGTTACCAGAATAACCAATAAATATAATAAATAATAAATAAATGTAAATAAATGTAACCAATACATATGATTTTCTTTGGGAGTAAATGAGGAATTTAGACTTCCTATGCAGCCTTAAGACCTTTTGCAAACATGCACCAGCAATTGCTTTTTTCCCCCTGCTATGTTACCTTCCTATACTCCTTGGACCGTAAGTGAGAGAAGTCTAAATCATCCTTAATTGTATCCAAGTTGGTATTGCCTCTTCCCACACAGTCAAAGGACAGGCTCATGAGCTAAACCTCATCAGGTTTGTTAGGCTTAAGGAATGGAGACATCAGATTTCACGCTAGTGAAATTTACTGCTGATTCAAGGATGTGCCATGTGTACTTCAGTTCAACAGTGATTTATAATAGTATGTAAAAAAAGACTTTGAAAAATGGTGCAAAGAGGGAACAATCTACCTAGGGAACAATTGGATAAGAAAGGGTGCAGTCTGCAGCTGCATGGTAGGCAGAGAGAGGTTCAGAACGGACATTTCTTAATTTCTCAGGCTGTAAAGGAGATTGCAGGAGATTTATACTTTCAAACTTGCAAGATTCTGTTCACATAGCCTTACAATAAAGTAGAAGTACAAGTAGAACAACCATTTGTTTAGCCACCATTACAAGTTTTGAAGGTGCTGAAAAAAGTTCAGTCCTCTCACTAATGACCGGTCCTTATACTTACTACTGTTGTGGCAATTTGGATGCTTGGCATTTAGCATGTATTGATGGTGGTTGGGGTATCCTGGGATCATGTGATCACCATTTGCGACCTTCCCAGCTGGCTTCCAGCAAGCAAATCCAATGGAGAGAACTGAATTCATTTAATGTCCATGTGATTCACTTAACAACCGTGATGATTTTGCTTAATGATCACAGCCAAAAAGGTTATAAATCAGGTGCTCATTCAACTACCACCTCGCCTAAGAGATGAATGTTCCAGTTTCAATTGTGGTCCAAATGTGGTCGTACGTTAAGACCACCTGCAGGAGGAAAGATGATGGGACAAATGACAAAGCAAGTGTTATGACATTGTGGCACAATCTACATGATTTACATACCTGAAATATTAGGATTCAAATACAAAAGGCCAGGTTTGCATCATGGGGTCACCCTTTTTGTGGCAGATGCCTTCATTCATGAAGAAAGGGCTTTCTCAACTTAGAAGTTTTTTTTTGTCTTGTCTGCAAGAAAAGAAGCTTAATTAATGCAGTTAGGCCATTCCTCCTCTTGTGACTTATAGCATCTTTATAACATCAGCTAGCCATTGTTGAGGTGATATAAAGCCTGTTCCCATTACTGTGATATCGGCACAGTGATGGTTGGATGAGCTTAGAAAATGCTATGTTGATAATGGGAAAATGATTTTCGTTTCTATGACAACAAGATCATCTGGCCATAATCAGTTTTTGAAATTGTCTTAGCACAGCAGAAATTCATTCAGCCTGGGCCAGAGGCAAATCTTTCCTTCAGGAGAGGATTTTAGCTGAATGCTGGAGTAAAACTAAAAATAAGCAGTTTGGTTAGTAGTAGCAGCAGCAAGTTCTGAGTTTTGCTATGGCGTAACATTGTCCCTTAGATCAGCTAGTAAATTGTCCTTGTAGGGAACAGATGCTTAGTTTCCCACAAGGCCTCTCCCACATAATCCTTTTTGCATGATGCTCACATGATGAAAACAAGTAAGTGCCTTTATCATTCCTCCTTAGGTAGCTGCATTCATCCATCATGTAATTTTCTGATTTTCTGGCTAAGCCTGTGACATCACACATAAGCATTTCATTTAATTGGACAAAATCACAGCCGGTCCCCATTGATTTATGCACCCAAACCCTCCTTATTCCAGGCAGTTTTCAAAACTCTACCGATGCATGCCAATTAGAGAACATGGCTGCAGTTCAAGCATCAAGGCTTTGTGGGCAGAAGCAAGGGGAAGAAGTCAGAAGGATTTATTTCAGGAGAATGAGAGACAAAGGAACTGCGGATGTTATACGTGTGAATCATTGCATCAAACATGCAACCAAACTGCTTTAGTTTGCTTCTAAGAAGCTTCCTCTAACAGCATGCAGTATGTGTGGGATCCTTTCCACTATTACTCAACCCTCAGAGATCTGAGATTAAAAATATCAGGACTTTGTAGCCCTTTCCCAAGACCATCTTAAATGTCAGCATCCATCCATCCATCCATCCATCCATCCATCCTTTTTCCATTTTACTTATAACTCAGAAGTATACAATTAAATATTAAAATTAAATGTATAAATATTAAATACTTGAAAGCAAACACATGCAATTAAAACCTTTGGTAAAAGAACTGTGTTTAGAACCAATAAACAACAAAGGACGTAGCTCCCCTTAATTCGGCAAGCAGATCACATTCTTAAGAAGTGGATCAATTATTCAGAAGCTGCAATTGCAGTTACAGAGACACATTCCAACTTAACACAATGCCATCTGCATTCAACAAGAAGGATGGACCATATAGGAAAAGAAGTTCAATTCACACACCCAGGGCCCAAGACTATAAAAGCATACTGTATAAGTGCAGCATATATGGAAAGCAGCAAGATCTGTTAAAATATGAATAGGAAGTCCTAGATTAAGGGGGGAAATGGGATCTCCAATTCTGAGCATTCTGTTAGAAAATAAAAGTTCCTAAGATGTTTTACTTGTATCGTCTCCAGACCATCTGAAACTATGGAGAGAGGGCCAAAAGCACCCACGGCGAGCTGAAATTGCATCAAAGTGACATCATGATGCTAATTCCATCTTTATGAATGGTGTCCTGAAATATGACACAAATGAATTGATCATAGGTTTTGAATCCTGATGTCTGTTTTGTCCCTTTCCCCCTCCACACATGCCTATTCCAACACCCCTTTTCCTCCCTTTTAACTGCTCATATGTAACGTCAGCAGACAAGTGTATGGATAGCACACATTTAACTTCAATCATCCTTTCTATCTCTATTTTGGATAATATTCTCAGGACAGGAGTTTGAGTTTTCCTTTTATTTCTCACAAGGGGAAAAAAATGTGAATCTCAAACTTCTTTTTGAAGTACTATAGCTCCAATAAAGAAATAGCAAGAGAAGCCAATTGCTCAACTCTCATCCTGGTTACCGTGTTCTTCTCATTTTATCCTCGCAGCTAAGACCCTCGACTCAAAAGACTGACAAGCAAGCATTTTTGTAAGAAGACTCAAAATGCACATAATTGGGCACTGAAAAGCCTGCATTCCCTGTGTAGTCAGATTCAAAATGATTCTGTAATCATTCAAAATTGCACTCCTCAGGAGCTGTTGCTCTTAAAGAAATATGATGACTGTATTCCATCAATTGTATGCAATATGTAGATTAAACCTGTAATGGTAAAGAGATACTGTAGCTCTGAATAGTCCTAATATATTGATCAGGCTTTGCATGGATAAAACCTAACTATATATCTCAGGCCCCAAAGAAATGTATCCTCCTGTAGCTTTCTTTGTTGCCTGCCATTCTGTTGGGAGGGGGGAGCCTTTGGGGATGCTTTGCACTGTCTGCTTTGTTGCCTTGTTGCCCTTCCACCAGGGAATGGAATGTCTCACCCTTCTCTGAGAGACCGTTTGTGCTTGGCGGCAGAAGAAATAGAAAGTGAGAGAGATCTTGAAGGGCCCGCCAAAAAGACCAGTTACCAAAACACGATGTCACCTGTGGATTGGCTGGGATTCAAATGGACACTGGGACACTGGGGGGGGAGGAGTATTGAATGCTACTTTTTTTTTTTCCATAACAAGTTTTATTAGTTTTTTTTTTTTTTTTTTACAAGCCAAGTGCTTATAACACATCGTGGAGATAGGGCACTCCATAGAACACAACAAAAAAATACAGTCATACATATACAATTTAAACTACTTCTTTAAAGGTTCCCTCTCTATTTTATCAATAAAAAAAAAGAAGAAAGAAAAAAGAAAAAAAACACAAAAAACAAAACAAAAGTTATCAATCATATTTTCACCCGTTTTCAAGCTTAACCAACTTTCAATTAATCTATTTCAATTTAGTCTTGCATAAACATATAGTATACAATTTGAGCATTCCTAAAATATAAATTGTTTCTCACCTATATCTATTATTCCAATTTCAATTTATACTTCTCAATCAAATTATATCTCTTATTCTATTCTATTTCACATACATATTTTGTAAATAAACATAAATTTATATATTTTAAAACCGTTACATAAGACATAATAATATAATATAATAATAATAATAATAATAATAATAGGACAATAATTATTTCTATCATAAACTAATAATATAACTATTATATCTTAATATTTCTCAACTATTTTCTATTTCATATACTCTATCCAATATTTTTATAAATCAGTCCAAGTCCCTAAAAATTCCTCAATTGTTTCAATTTAGTCCATTTAATACATCACTAATTACCATTCAATTCTTGTAAGTAAAAATATCAATACTTCACCAGTCTCAATCTCAATCTAACTCCTTTAATTTTAAATTTTCCAAACCATAATCAAATCCATAATTTAGATCTAATGTTGACTCAAACCAGAGTAACCTTAAAAATCTCAAAAATATTAGCTCAATCAACGTCCAAAAGCCCTTTTTACCCATCAGATAAAATTTTAACTCTCATTTTAAAATCTAATTCTAGCTTTCTTTTTGTGCCAGGTAGGTTTCCACAGCAGGGCCTCTAGATCCTCCCATCTTAGTGACTGGCTAAAGGCCTTTTCCCACCATTGAGTCCAATCATATTCTTTTTCTCTTTTATCCAGTGTTGTCTGTACTGTCATGTTGTCAACGTTTTTGGTGCCTCGTATTTGGAAGTCCAATCCTGTTGCTTTTAAAGTTGTAAATGTTTTAGTTGAGTTCTGCCTTTGATCATCAAAGATGTCCATCATGTGGGATGTGTCCTCTTCCTCTTCAATAGATTCAATAGATTCAATAGATTGTGAATGTATTCCATCCATCTCATTAAGTTGTAAATCTGATTGTGTATCATAGTCAATCAAAGGTTGAGCTTCAATTTTTAATTCTGAGTCCTCCTTTTTGCTAAGCGTTCTAATATGTTCTTTAAATTCCATTCTCATTTCCAAAAAATTTTCTAATATAAGTCCATAATTAATCTGTGAGTAGGATTCCATCCTCTTTTTTTTTTTATAGAAGTTCAGCTTAAAAAATAGATTGCAGCGTTATAAAATATAGAGTCCAAACAGAGATATATTTCCAAACAAAGATAGAAAAAAAGCCAATAGTCAAGTCCAGCACAGAAATAAAAGAAGCAGCAAGAGTCCCAAGTAGCAGTCAGTTGTTATGTTGTAATCCAGTCTGGGCATCACGCCAAAATCAGGAAGTGAGAGTTCAACTGGAGAAAGTTACATTGTATCAGTCATAGTTTCTGGGCTTCATGCCAAGTCCCAGGTTGCATTGTATCCAAAACAATCTACATAAGTCCGCCCAGAGAGCAGAAAGTTTTTTAGGCAATACTGTTCAGGAGGGGGGGAGGAGAAAAAAGCATTCCACCCCCTCCCTAAGGGTTTTCACCTAAACTGGAGATAGACAAGCCAAAAGAGAGAGTCACAGTAAGGGTTTTTTTTTTTTTCAGGATGCCCGAATTCCAACTGCTTATATAAACAAAATAAAATAATAAAAAACAATAATTATTTTTCCAAAGCCCGTTTTCCCCAGTGATCAAACGCTGCTTTCTCAAAATAGGGAAATAGTTCTTAAAGCTGTTAGCAGGGAAATAGGTAAATTAACAAGAGGGAAGGAAAGGTCTCACCCGGATCTTCCACGGTGGTTCTTTTTGCTTAGATGTTGCTGTGACTTTCGGCTGGAGCAGCTGAGTGATCGGCCATGTTACTGGCCGATCTTTTCCCCGTCGGCCCAAAGGTGATTTTCTCGGACCGCAGAGGGAGCTGCCGCTCCCTCCGCGATCGACGAGTGCCCTCCTCTACGGTGGTCGCCCCTCCAGGGCGACTTTCAATCCTGTCCAGGGTCTACCGGCGGGGGGAAACCGGACGGCAAAGAGAGCAAGTTCTTTGCGCATCCGCGGGCGCTGCAACCGGAACCGGAAGTCGAATGCTACTTTTAATATATCGCTTTGTGGGTTTTTCTCTCAGATTTTGCCTTGATTCCCTGTGGTCACTAGCCCCTAATAAAAGTTTCCTTTTGAGACAATGCTTGTTTCAAGAGTTCTGCTTTCTTGGGTGGCTTAGCTGAGGTAGGTCCTTACATAAGGCGAGATCTGCATAGTGCCCAGCCTGGAGAGGCAGCTGCCCAACTGAGGTGGGTCGCAACCAACATGTCCCTTCCTACCGGTGATATGGAAGAGGGTGCACTGGAGAGCTGGAGTGGAGATATCGTCCTGGCAGACCCCAGGGAAGGAACTTCCAGGGACCTGGGATGGCAGAACCTGGGGCAGAAGGCGACCGAGCCAGGTGGTCCCTCGGGGTTGAAATGAAAGAGGACTGGGAAGGAAATGCTCCAAAAGTAACTCTCACATGAGGTGGAGGAAAGAAGAAGGTAAAGAAGAAAGCTTCAGAGCCGGCCCCTCCTGAAAGGGGACTGGTAGATCCGAATTCCGAGATGATGAAAGCCATCTTAAAGCACACCATGGAATACGTGTGAGAATCCTTTGAGGAACTGAAAGCCCAGCTGAAAGAGCCATCAGAATCGGAGGGAGAAGTAGAGGAGGAAGCGGAGAAAGAAGAAGTTGGGGCCTAAATTTATAGGACCTTTTCCTATTAAGTGCATTATTAACCCAATGGCAGTAGAACTAGAGCTCCCTAAGAACCTCAGACAAATCCATCCTGTCTTTCATTGTAGTTTACTCAAACCTGAGTTTACGTCTACCCTTAGGCCTCTGGCCCCTTCCCTGCCTGTGCTGGTGTGGGTGGAAGGAGAACAACATTTCAAAATACGTGAAATTCTCAACTTTCGAAAGCACCATGGTTCCACCCAATACTTAGTAGCTTGGAAAAACTTTCCTTCTGTGCCAAACGAATGGGTGTATAAAAAGCATGTTAAAGCTCCTAAACTACTTAAACAATTTCATGCGAAGTATCCTGACAAGCCTGACTGATGTGACTGTTTTATTCATTTTCCTCCCTTTCCCTTTTTGTTTTACAGGTGAATTTCCCATTTTTCTAGGGGGTCCATATGTCAGGCCCCAAAGAAATGTATCCTCGGACTTCCAGTTCTGGTTGCAGCGCCAACGGACGTGCAAAGAACTTGCTCTCTTTGCCGTCCGGTTTCCCCCCGCCGGTAGACCCTGGATAGGGTCGAAAGTCACCCTGGAGGAGCGACCACCGTGGAGGAGGACACTCGTCGATCGCGGAGGGAGCGGCAGCTCCCTCTGCGATCCGAGAAATCACCTTTGGGCCGACGGGGAAAAGATCGGCCAGTAACATGGCCGATCACTTAGCTGCTCCAGCCGAAAGTCACAGCAACATCTAAGCAAAAAGAACCACCATGGAAGATCCGGGTGAGACCTTTCCTTCCCTCTTGTTAATCTATCTATTTCCCTGTCAACAGCTTTTAGAAACTATTTCCCTACTTTGAGAAAGCAGCGTTTGGACACTGGGGAAAACGGGCTCTGGAAAAATAATTAATTTTTTATTGTTTATGTGAGCTGTTGGAATTCGGGTATCCTGAAAAAAAAAAATCCTTACTGTGACTCTCTCTCCTGGCTTGCTTATTTTTAGTTTAAGTGAAAATCCTTAGGGAGGGGGGTGGAGTGCTTTTTTTTCCTCCCCCCCCCCTCCTGAACAGTATTGCCTACTTTTTAAAAAAAAAAATTTCGGTTCTCTGGGCGGACTCATGTGGATTGTTTTGGTTACAATGTAGCCTTGAACTTGGCATGAAGCCCAGAAACTTTGACTGTTACATAGTAACTATCTCCAGCTGAACTCTCACTCCCTGATCTTGGCATGACGCCCAGACTGGTATATCTCCTTTGGAACTTGCTCAGTTTTTTACTTGTACTTCATTTGACTTTACAATATCAAATATATTTCCCAAAAATGGATTTTCTCTCATTCTAGGATTACAATATAATAATTGACTGCTAAGACATCCTTTTTTATTACTATTTTGGACTGTAGATTGGATGTTCACAATACTGACTGGGACTTTTGCTGTTTTTATTCTTGTGCTGGACTTGACTATTTGCTTTTCCCTATTTCTGTTTGGAAATATATTTTGGTTTGGACTCTATATTTTATAACGCTGCAATCTATCTTTTAAGCTGAACTTCCACTAAAAAAAAAAAAAGGATGGAATCCTACTCACAGCTTAATTATGGACTTATACTAGAAAATTTTTTGGAAATGAAAGTGGAATTTAAAGAACATATTAGAACGCTCAGGAAAGAGGAGGTTTCAGAATTAAAAACTGAAGCTCAAACTTTGACTGACTATGGCACAGAATCAGACTTACAACTTAACGAGATGGAGGAAATATATTCACAATTTATTGATGAGGAAGATGATACACCCCATATGCAAATGATGGAGATTTCTGATGATCAAAGGCAGAATTCAACTAAAACATCTACAATTTCAAAAGCAACAGTAATGGACTTCCAAATACAAGGCACTAAAAATGCTGACAAAAAGAAGAAGACTATGATTGGACTCAATGGTGGAAAAATGCCTATAGCCAAACACTAAGATGGGAGGAGATAGAGGCCCTACTGTGGAAACCTACCTGGCACAAAAAGAAAGCTAGAATTAGGTTTAAAAATGAGAGTTAAAATTTTATCTGATGGGTAAAAAGGGCTTTTAGAGACTTCGATTGAGCTAATATTTTTGAGATTCTTAAGGTCATTTTGGTCTGAGTCAACACTTGATGTAAATTATTGATTTGATTATGGTTTGGAATGGCAATAGGGAAAATTGGAAAATCTAAAACTAAAGGAGTTAGATTGAGATTGGTGAAATATTACTGATATTTTTACTCACAAGAATTGAATGTTAACTAGCAATGTATCAAGTGGACTAAATTGAAACAATTGAGGAATTTTTAGAAATTTGGATTGATTTATAAAAATGTTCGATAGAGTACATGAAATAGAATATAGTCGAGAAACATTAAAATATAATAGCTATATTATATGTTTATGATAGAAATAATTATTGTTTTATTATTTTAGGCTAAAATGTAATGGTTTTAAAATACTGAAAGTTATGTTCATTTATAAAATATGTATGTGAAATAGAATAGAATAAGAGATAGAACTTAACTGAGAAGTATAAATTGAAATTGGAATAATAGGTATATGTTAGAAACAATTTATATTATATGAATACCCGAATTATATACCATATGTTTATGTAAGACCAAATTGGAATAGGTTAATTGAAAGTTAGTTAAGCCTGAAAACGGGTGAAAATATGATTGATAGTTTTTGTTTTTGTGTTGTTTTTTTCTTTTTTCTTTTTTCTTTTTTTGATTGATAAAATAGAGAGGGAACCTTTAAAGAAGTAATTTAAATTGTACATGTATGATTGTATTTTTGGCTTTGTTCTACGGAGTGCCCTATCTCCACGATGAGTTTTAAGCACTTGAGTGTAAAACAATTTTTTTTTAATAAAACTTGTTATTAAAAAAAAAAAAAGAAATGTATCCTCAGTTATTTTAGCTTTGTAGCTTTCTTTGTTGCCTGCCGTTTTGTTGGGAGGGGGGAGCCTTTGGGGATGCTTTGCACTGTCTGCTTTGTTGCCTTGTTGCCCTTCCACCAGGGAATGGAATGTCTCACCCTTCTCTGAGAGACCGTTTGTGCTTGGAGCCAAAAGAAATCAAAAGTGAGAGAAACCTTGAAGAGCCCGCTAAAAAGACCGGTTACCAAAACACGATGCCACCTGTAGATTGGCTGGGATTCAAATGAACACTGGGACACTGGGGGGGGGGGGAAAGGAGTATTGAATGCTACTTTTAATATATCGCTTTGCAGGTTTTTCTCTCAGATCTCGCCTTGATTCCCTGCTGTCACTAGCCCCTAACAAAAGTTTCCTTTTGAGACAATGCTTGTTTCAAGTTCTGCTTTCTTACAATATATCTGTGTTTGTGTGTGTGTGTGTGTGTGTGTGTGTTTGTGTGTGTGTGTGTGTGTGTGTGTGTGTGATAGCTGCCAGGAGTCTGGTTAAATCAGTTACGTTGGATCTAAATTGTGTTCCCTATTCCACTGGTATTAGACTACAATGTCCTCATTTCATCTTCCTTCCTTCCTTTCTGAGTATTATTCACCATCCTGTTCTAGATGGTTTAGGGAATTGTGTGAAAAGTAGCACTAGTGGCTTCAGGGGAAGTGGAATTGAGACGTCTCTGCTCTTTCTACAGTAAAACATCTTTACTGGATCCTAGCTGGCCAATTCATGTCACTCTAACCTGTAAGCCTGGTACTATTTCTCTGTCTCTCTCTTTTTTTAACAGTATTCCATATCACCGGTAGGAAGGGACATGTCGGTTGCGACCCACCTTGGTAGGGTAGCTGCCTCTCCAGGCTGGGCACTATGCAGTATTTAAACAGTAGTTAGAGAAGTATGCATATTATGTCTTTTTTCTCCTTGCATGTTAAGTATATTTAATATTCCAGAAGCAATTTGAATATATTTAATCATCTTCCTAGGAAGAACAGCATATTTTCATTTTTAAGGTTTATTTTTGAACTGGGAGTGGAGGGGAGGTGGGAAAACTAAAATGGCTGTGTCTTGCAATTAGCATAATGTAAGTTTCGAAGATGGAGTGCTGAATCTAAGTATGCATTAGGAGACAAATGTGTCTGGTAATCACAGCAATTTTATAAAATCTCCCAATTTAGCATTTATCAAGCATTCCATCATTTTTATTCCATATTTGGTTCTTCATTTACAACAGTTTTGTTTGCCTGTTTTGTTACCATCCTTCTAATGAGCCATTTCCCATTCACCCACAGATACAGAGTGGCTTGTTAGGGCTGTAAGACTTCCCGGGACTTGCTGTTGTAAACTCACAACAACATTACTGTTGTAATTGTCATTAAAGTTGTGAATGCCTTTCCTGTTCACAAGTTCCTGCCTGCCTATGTGATCATCTTGGTGTTGTTTTTAAAATTCCTCCAAATTCCTGCAATGAAAAAGGAGGAAAATTATGTACAACCCAATTACAAGCAGAAAGCATGTCTGCGTATGTGTATACATACAAGAAACAACAATATTAAAAAGTAATGTAAAAAAGTAGCAGTTGATCCTCAAAGCCATTTACTACTCGCTGACCCATAAAGATATAAAATACAGAGACGATACAAAAATAAAAATAGGAAAAGTCTAAAATATTTTGTGTTTTGGCTTGCCATTTGCAGGGAATAGTGAGAAACTGCAGCTTTTCTCTAACTTTACTAGGTTAGCAACTAGTGCTCAGGATCACTAGCAGGTTGTCCCCTGATGCAGAATTGTCCCTCAGTGCATCGTGTTACTGGTTCCTGGAGGATTTACTGGAAACATTTGAATACAAAGCAAGTGCTTGGGATATCTCTGCAATGGAAGTCAAATCTACTTGGTACCCATAGCAACTGGAGCTGCTACAAATCCACACCCCAGCACAATCTTAGGCAGAAGAAGAAAACCAAGAGAGCTTGCTCCTACCAGCAGAGCTTATCCATGAAATCATGCTAGATTCCTCAGATTTGCCTTCTGAATCTCTAGCCAATCTCTCCCGAGCTGGCTGAACAACCTAAGGAGATAGCAGCGTTGCCAGGCTGCTAGTGACAATTAGAAGGCATCAGGTGACTTCCCAGCAGACAATTGGCCATGAGAACTAGTTGGCCAATGAAAAAAGGAGGCCAGGCCCTTGGGGAGGGGAGACAGTTTGAAGGAAGAAATGGTAACATTTTGGTAGAACCAGTATCTTCCTGATCTTACATGCCTTCACACAAAATATGGATACATTATATGTCATGGTGGACCAACTTGTCCAGAAAACTGTACTCCATTCAGGATTCAGTGGTCATGATTCTGTTGAAGGAAAAATCTTCATCAGGGTCCAGTCCAAGCCGGGAATAAACAAAATGGAGATTGCTGTAGAAAGAAAGTTATAGCTTATTGAAGAACAGAAATGTAGCTTTGGGAAAGCTGACCACATGTTGCTGGGAGTGATGGGTTTTTATACCTTCTTGGGCTTTTGTGTTTGGAGTTGTTCCTGTGGCATGAACTTTGACCTGAGCTTTTGAGTGTGTTCTTTTTGATATGTTGATGGTGGTGGGTTATCCTATTGTGTCCTAAAGGTCATATCCTGCTTCCCTGGGGCTGGGGCTGATGGCTATGTCCTGTGTTGGGGTTTTTGGGTGAGGGGTTGTTGGTTCTAGGAATCTTTGTCTTTCTAATCCCATCAGCTGCAAGCTTCCTGGTTACAGTCTTTCTGAAAGGATGATCAAATCTGCATTTCTAAAAGCTGGCCTGCTTGGTTTCTGCTTGGGGGAGGGAGACTTGGGGCTGTCTTTGCCTAAGATTTTTCATTATTCCTTTGGGGAAATATAATATTCTGCCTTTTAATATTCCCAAAATATTTCTTTCTCTAGGAGTATGGGTGGGTGCTGACTTCCAATAATTCCTAACAAATTTAGCTACCATGCTATATACCCTTAAGAGGAGAGAGTATTGGAATGTATGAAAACATACAAAAATGTTGTCACAGAAGCCAAGTAAATAGTGACACAAATTGTGTGTATCGTTCACACAATACACACACACACACAAAAACACAATAAAAGAGGCATAGATGTTTTATTTATTTAACAGATGTCCCCATATGATATCAATGCAATTATATCCTATATCATGAAATATGGTAGTGAACACCTGATAGCTCAAATAGGGGTATTTTTTTATGTACCGGTAGCAAAGCACTGAGCTTTTGGGAGTTAAATATCTCGACCAATTCTTGCACAGAAGGTGTCACTGATCATGAACATGGGTCACTACTCTCAATCTTTAGTCCAATAGTCCACTTAGAGCAGCTGCTTGAATTTTTATTTATTAATTCATTTACTATATGTATATCCCACATTTATTATTTAAATAAATAACTCGAGGCTGTGAATATTCCTTCTTATTATTATTTTCCTCAAAACAGCAACCCTGTGAGGTGGATTGGGCTAAGAGAGAATGACTGGCTCAAAGTTATCTAGCCGGCTCTCATGCCTGAGGTGGAATTACAACTCACAAGTCTCCCGGTTTCTAGCCTGACCTAGACTAAACTGGCTTTTGAATTGAACTGAAAGCAGCCTTGAGTTCTGTCCCAAGAAGGAGACAGATAAAACTTACAATTCAAAAGGACATGCAGATAACAATGGATTGGTTAATTTATTTCTACAGTGAAAAATGTACAACTGAGGGAGATTCTTCTGACAGTTTTTTTTTCATCAAACAGATTGGTAATCTTATCACAGCTGATATGTTTCAAAAAAGAAACTTAAAAAGAACTAAAATTGTCTGATGGCTAACCCAAATCCAGGATAACTGGAAAGCAAAGCAAGAATCTCAGTGTATGGAGTTTTATCAGCATCATGATGAGTTTACATTTTGACAGAAGATGCATTATGCCAGGATTAAACTAAAAAGCACCATACTGCTCAGGTGGAGAGTTCAAATCTGGGAAATGCTTTGTGTGCACATTCCAGAGTGGTAATAATGAAGGCACAGACTTGTAGTTTGCTTTGATAGCTGGGTATAAATTAACAAATTAAATAGTTTGCAATAAGTCACTCAGGATGTCAACGTGTAAAAAACCCCAGAAGCTGAGAATTATCTGTAATAATGAATTGTGTGCAAAGTCTACGCTCGTAAGCTATTATTGATTCATGCTCTTTGTTTTTCATTGTTACTGTGCTTATACACTGCTGCTTCATGCAAGGGCATTGCATAATCACAAGGCATGGAGTGTTATCTGTAGGTGGAGATTGCAGATAAATAGTGGAACAGTTGAATATCTTATACATATATTTACTGTAATAAAATTTGGAGGACTATGACTTATACAAATCCATCAGACAAATTTATCATCTATCCATCATCTTTGTCTCTATTTATCATCTATCTGTTTAATTTAACTGATATTAATATTTTTACTTTTTTATAATAGGTATAATTTTAAATGTTTGTTTTTTGTAGTCTTTCATTGTATGTCATCCAGAGTCACATGGGCTATATAAACATGATAAAATAAATATCTACTTATTTATTCAATGTTTGCTTTTGCAACCCTCCTGAGCTCAAGATTAGCCTGAATGCCAGGGCATGCAGAGGCCTTGACATGTAAAGCCATCATAGCATATTGAAATTAGAATAGAATAGAATAACAGAATTGGAAGGGACCTTGGAGGTCATCTATTCCAACCCCTTACTTAGGCAGGAAACCCTACACCATTTCAGACAAATGGTTGTCCAATCTCTTTTTAAAAAATTCCAGTTTTGGGGCATTCACTGAGCATTCATTCTGGAGCAAAGACTTCATAGACTATGTGACAAGGAATATGACATCTTTCATTTCAATTTCTGAAATTGTGAAACATGAGTAGAAGTAGAAGTTTGAACCCCCTAATCATTCTTGTTGCTTTTCTCTGCACAATTTCCAAAGAAAAGCAACAAGGTTGATTAGGAGGATGGAGACTAAAATATATGAAGAACAATTACAGGAATTGGGTATGTCTACTCTAATGAAAAGAAGGATTAGGGGAGACATGATACCACTATTCCAATATTTGAAGGGCTCCTACAAAGGTAGGTGGTCAAACTATTTTTCAAAGCGCCAAAAGGCAAGATGAGAAACAATGGATGGAAACTAACCAAGGAGAGAAGCAACCCAGAGAAAATTTCTAATGGTTAGAATAATCAATCAATGGAATAGCTTGCCTTCAGAAGCTGTGGTTGCTCTATTACTGGAGACTTTCAAAAAGAGACTAATAATAATAATAAAGTTGGAAGTGACCTTGGAGGTCATCAAGTCCAACCCTCTGCTTAGGCAGGTAACCCTATACCATTTTGGACAAATGGCTGTCCAGTTTCTTCTTAAAAACTTCCAGTGTTGGAGCATTCACCGCTTCTGGAGGCAGGTTGTTCCACTGGTTAATTGTTCTAACTGTCAGGAAGTTTCTCCTTAGTTCTAGGTTGCTTCTCTCCTTGATTAGTTTCCTTCCGTTGCTTCTTGTCCTGCCTTCAGGTGCTTTGGAAAATAGCTTGATTCCCTCTTCTCTGTGGCAGCCCCTGAGATATTGGAACACTGCTATCATGCCCCCTCGTCACTTCTCTTAAATGTAAACTAGAAGACCCAATTCCATCACCTTTTCCTTATATGTTTTAACCTCCAGTCCCCTAATCATCTTTGTTGCTTCTTCTCCTGTACTCCTAGAGACTCAACATCTTTTTACATCGGGGGACAAACTGGAATCACTCGCGTGATCTCGATTCTATCCCTCTGTTAATGCAGCCTAGCAACTGTGTTGGCTTTTTTTGCCAGCTGAGCACACTTCTGGCTCATATTTAGTAATTGTCCACTAGGATTCCGAGATCCCTATCACAGTTACTATATGAGCAAGGTACCCCCTATAACATTGGTTTTCTTGCCTAAATGTAGAACCTTACTTTTTTCACCATTGAATTTCATTTTGTTAGATAGCGCCCAAGTGTTCAAGTCTGTCCAGATCCTCCTGATCTTAAGCCTGTCTTCTGGAGTGTTGGCTGTTCCTGCCAGCTTGGTGTCGTCTGCAAATTTGATGAGTTCCCCATCTATCCCCTCGTCCAAATCATTGATGAAGATGTTGAAGAGCACTGGGCCCAGAACAGAGCCCTGGGGCACCCCACTACACACTTCCCTCCATGTAGATGCGGTTGCATTGAGGACCACACGCTGAGTACGGCCGGTCAGCCAGCTACGGATCCATCTGGTGGTGATGCTGTCTAACCCGCATTTTTCTATCTTATCAAGTAGTAGGTTGTGATCTACTTTGTCAAATGCCTTACTGAAGTCCAAGTAAATTATATCCACAGCATTCCTCTGGTCCACTAATTGGACAACCATTTATCTGAAATGTTATAGGGTCTCTTCCTTGAGCATGGGGTTGTACTAGAAGACCTCCAAAGTCTCTTTCAACACTATTATTCTATGTTCTATGAAACATATTCATTTGTTTTAAATCAAAGGAGCTTTTATTATTAAATTAGCCTTTGTTTCATAATGGCAGTGTTTTATCAATACATTATTAGCAATATATTTCCAGTTTTCCATTAGTCAAAAGAAGGTTTTGTGGAAAGAGTACCCCCATGTTTGTAGAGAAACAGTGCCTACACTTCAGCTTTTGCCAGGGAGGTCAGACTTTAAATTAGAAGAGTTCCTTCAAGACAGTGTTTGCTAAGCGTTGTCTTTCCCAAACAAATGTCTTTCTGCCTATTCGGCAGAAGCAAAAGGGCAGAATGACGAATTGCAGGAACAATTAAACAAGAGACGGATCCCACTTATTACCTTGAACTTGACAGTGTTTCCATTACTCACTTTTCCACTCAAAGTACAAATACCCACTTAACAAGACAAAAATGGCATCGGAAACATTATTTCGATACCATGGGTGGTTCAGATCTAGAGATCTAGCAGTTAGACTCACAACTCACTAGAGAGTGTTAGTAGCTTGATGCATTTTCCTGACTTCAAAATACTGCAAAAGTTAGTTTTATTTTATTTGAAAAGAAATTCCAATGTTACATAGTATATATTTTACACTTTTATAGAGTTTTATATATATATAGATAACAGGATACAGGTAGTCCTCGACTTACCATCACAGTTGAGCCCAAAGTTTCTGTTGTCAAGTGAGACAGCTGTTAAGTGAGTTTTGCCCCATTTTATTACCTTTCTTGGCCACAGTTGTTAAGTGAATCATCACAGTTAAGTTAGTCACACGGTTGTTAAGTGAATCTGGCTTCCCCATTGATTTTGCTTGTCAAAAGGTTGCAAAAGGGGAATCACATGACCTTGGGACACAGCAACGGTTGTAAGTATGAGTCAGTTGCCAAGCATCCGAATTTTGGTCACATGATCATGAGGATGCTACAAAGGTCATAAGTGTGAAAAATGTTCATAAGTCACCTTTTTCAGGGCTGTTATAACTTTGAACAGTCACTAAATGAACTGTTGAAAGTCGAGGACTACCTTTATATGTATATATGTCTACAGTAGGTGTTTGTGTGTACAAGACCATGTTCTACAGGTTGTCCTCAACTTACAACCACAATAGAGCCCAAAATTTCTCATGCTAAGCAAGACAATTGTTAAGTGAATTTTGCCCCACTTTATGACCTTTCTTGCCACAGTTTTAAGTGAATCATTCCAGTTGTTAAATTAGTAGCACGGCTGTTAAGTGAATCTGGCTTTTCCATTGACTTTGCTTGTCAGAAGGTCACAAAAGGGGATCACATGACCCCAGGACAATGCAACCATCATAAATATGCTAAGCATCTGAATTTTGGTCACATGACCACAGGGATGGTGCAAAGCTTGTAAATGTGAAAAATGGTGTTAAGTCAGTTTTTCAATGCTATTGTAACTTTGAACTGTCACTAAAAGAAATGTAAGTCAAGGACAATCTGTAATGATATACATAGAATATACTGTACATGTACATACCATAATCTGTTTTCTTCTTACTTCCTAAGTCATAAGTAATTTGTACTTCAAAAACTTGATTTTGGTTCCTCTGCTGTTAACTTCTAACTTTTAAAGTTTAAACTTTTAAAGTTTAAACTATGAAAAAAAAACAGCTTTCAGAACTTGTTAAGTTCTTTTTACTCCATTGACCAGGTTTTTAACTACCCTGTTTTCATCCCTGCTCACTGGATGTTTTTGACACCAAACATTTCCCTTCCACTAAAGCAGGGGTTCCCGACCAGGGGTGCTCACACCCCCTGGGGGTGCAAGGCGATATTCCAGGGGATGTGAAAACTTGGGTTTTCAAAATTATAGTGTATATGCATAATTCGTTGCCGTTATTTCAACTTTTGTAAGGGGAGCAAGAATATATCAGAAGCGTTCTAGGGGTGCGGGGTATAGAAAAGGTTGGGAACCACTGCACTAAAGGAATGCTATTTCCCCTAAAATTAAAACTAAATTTTAAAAAACATTTTAACTCAAAAAAATTTCAACTACAAAAATGTATTTTTCTCAGGATTTGCTATTTTATTTTAATTCTAAAAAAAAATAGCATGAAAAAGAATAGCTGAATTAGGGACAATAGGAAAAATGGAGAGTTTTTTCCAAAGTTTTCTGGGAAAGGATGAAAGCTGGATACTTTTCAATGCTACTTAAAAGTCTATTGTTTCAATGAATAAGGATTTCATTTGATTTTATTATAATGTGATTAATTACATCTAATTAATTTGATTAGCCCCCATTTAATTTATAATTTTCCTCTTCTGCCAGATGGGAAATTACAGTTCAGGACTAGAGGAAGTCAGAGAGAAGACAAAGAGCGATGCAACCAAGCACAAGTAACACACTTTATTAAGACTCCCTTTATGGCATTTAGAACAGTGAAATTGGCTTATTTCTCCACTATTATATCTGCAGGGAACCAGCTAGTGCTGTTTTAAGTAACCAGGTCCTTCTAGACAAGGACCAGGGCAACTCCTGCAGGATTGCTCTGAGGATCACCTTGAATATCTGTTGGACAAAGTCTCTTTGGATCTGATGAGTTAAATTTTAGCTGACAATCTCATATAGAATAGAATACTTTACTGGCCAAAAGTGATTGGACACACAAGGAATTTGTCTCAGGTGCATAAGCTCTCAGTGTACATACAAGCAACAAAGTAATATAATCATAAGATACCCATAGTAGAAGGTAAAAGGAAAGATGAGAAGGATAATAATAATAATAAAACCCTACTACATGGGTAAATAGCCTTAGACGTAAGACAGTACTTTGATAATTAGGTGTTCAGCAGAGTAATGGCATAAGGGGGAAAAAACTGTGTCTGTGTCTAATTGTTTTGGCATGCAATGCCCTGTAGCGGCATCCCAAGGGGAGGTGTTGAAACAGTTTATGTCCAGGTCTATAGATATTTTCTCAGCCCTTTTTCTGTCCCTTGCAGTACAGGTAGTCCTCAAGTTATGAGTGTAATGGAGCCTGCCCATTCCATTCATAACTCGAAAACTTGTGGGAATGAATATTGTATCTCAAACAAAATCACTCCCTTGCTCGTTAAGATGTACACGGCTTGTTAAGTGAACATGAGGAATTTAGGGTGGGTGGCCTAGTGGTGGAACAGGTCCCCAAGACCTCCCTGACCCACTAAGATACCTCATGCTTCCCCCTGCTTCCTGCTGCGCCAGACTCACCTTCAAAAGAACCATCTCTTCTCTGCCATGGTTCCTGCTGCTGCTTGGATCTGAGGCCCGGGGGACGCTTCCGTGGCCTTCCAGCAGCCTGTTTCCGGGCAGCAGCAGCCTGGAAAAGGCCTCTGGTGCCTGGATCGGGCTGCTGGAGGGCTGCAGAAGCCTGCCCCGGCCTCAGATCCGGGCAGCAGCGGCATGGAAAAGGCCTCTGATGCCCCGATCCAGCCTCTGGAGGTACATGGAAGCGTTCCCCAACTTCCGTTCTGTTCTCTGTTGCAGAGAACAGAGGCCTAAAGTACCATGAGATTACGTGAGATCAGTAGCATGAGATCTCACCCCACTGATCTCACATGATCTTTCATTACTTTATGCCTCTATTCTCTGTGAACTCACCAAAGGCCTGGAGCAGCCAAGAAAGTGAAGGATCTCGATCTTTGCAGGGTGAGTATTGAAGGCCTAGTGCCTAGGGAGACCCAGGGCAGGGATGGGGAGGGAGGGAATAACCAGGGTGAATGTTGCAGAGCCTCTGCGGTCACTCGTAAGGGTGAACAACTGCCGTGGTGATTCAATATTCATAATTTCAGGACTTGTTCGTAAGCACTGGGGACGCTTATCACATAACTTGGAATAAGCGTTAAGTGAACGCTCATAACTCTGGGATTACCTGTATACAGGACCTCAGTGGAAGGCAGGCTGGTTGTAATTGCTTTTTCCCAACTATCCATTGAACTCTATACCCATCTTGTTTGTTTACTGTGCCAAACCATACAGTTATAGATGAACAAATGACAGACTCAGTAATTCCTCTGTAGAACTGTATCAGCAGATACTTGGGTCATCTGATTATTCTGAGTTGAGGCAGGAAGAACATTCTTTGTTGTGCCTTTTTAATAATGGCTCTAATGTTAGGTGTCCATTTCAAATCCTGGAAGAGATTATAGAACCAAAGTCTCTACTGTTGATACTGTGTTATCTAATATTGTAAGAGAAGGGAGAATAGGAGGGCTCCTCCTAAAATCTACTTTCATCTCTACAATTTTAAGTGTGTTCAGCTCTAGATTGTTCCAGCTGAACCACAGGGCCAGTTGTTCAACCTCCTGCCTGTATGCAGACTCATCACCATTTCGAATGTGGCCAATCGCCATTGTGTCATCATTTGAAACTAACTGAAGTATGGCTTGGCTTGGTTTTCTTGGAAGAGGGTGAGCTTTTTATCCTGCTTTTTAACTCAAGGCAGCAAGCATGCCTAATATTTCTTCTTCTTTCTATTTTCCCCATAACAACCCTATGAGGTGAATTGAGTTGGGCTGAGAGAGAGAGTAATTGACACAAAGTCACCCAACTGTTTTTTCATGCCTAAGGCAAAACTAGAACTTACATTCTTCTAGTTTCTAGGACAGCTCCTTCACCTCCTCACCAAATTGACTCTCAAAATAAAAATAAAAAAGGGGGGGGGAGTTCCATTCTTTCAGTCTTGAAGAAACGGATAGGAACCTTGGGGCTGTGAATTGAGCAATCTGGCTTTTAGATCTATGTCTTTCCTGGCTAGTTAAAGTCTCCTGGGAGGTGACATACAGTTGGATCCAAGCTTGTCTCCCTTTGTGGGAGGACAAGGTCCCAGCTGCTTGGTGGTCTCTCTCCTTCTCGAGAAGCTATTCTTAGATCCAATTTCTAAATAATTTCTGCCAAGGACTCAAAATCTAATTGGACAGATTTATCTGCTAGATAAATGATTGCATGCTTGGATTTGTATATACTCAATGGCTCCATGGAAGGAGACCCCCCCCCCCAGCAGAATATTCCTTCTTTGGGAGTGGCAGGACAAAAATCAATTGATTATTGGATAGTGTTCCATGATCTTTTAAAAAAAACCATACAGCAGTTGGTGGAAGTTGCATGTTTATAAAATTATCATCACCCCTGATTATTAACTCTGACAACTCATTGGAAATATGTAAGAACAGAAACAATCTATCCCTTGTTTCTTGAGAATAATAAAATTGAGTTGTGAATTAAATGGATGAAAATACTGCAAAAACAGTTGCCAAATTCATGGTAGCTCCAGAAACTATAGAAATTGTTTCACTCCTCCTGGACAAGAAACTTCAAATACCATATTTAAATAGGTATGAAATGCTAATTACAGATTTTAATTCATTGTTCATCAAAGAAACACAACAATACTGTTTTGTAGAAATTGGAGCAGAAAAAAACAAAGAAAATGGTTTGATCAGGAGTGCGTATAGATAAAAAGGGCATAAATAGGGCATATAGAAAAAAGTAAAAATTTCCCTTCAGAGGAACAAACAAATCACTGAAAGACATTAACGATTCAGTATAAGATCCCTTTAAAAGAAAAGACCGTGACAAAAGCAATCCTGGTGGAAACTAATACGCGTAATCAAGAGGAGAGATTCATCCCTTTTTTGGTATATTACTAGAGAACTGGGGAAATCACTGGCCCCTTCACTTAGTCAAGCATGGGAACAATTTGTTTAAAGAGCTATATGCAGAGTCTGCAAAAGTCAGATCGATCTGGATCAATCACAAAATTGGCCACCGGTTACAATGCAAGAGGCATCCTGATTGATAGACTCACTTAAGGTGAATAAGGCTCCTATTGCCCAAATTAATTAAAAATAATTCTAATTTGTTAGCATCTCTGTTCACATTCATAGACCAGACCAGTTAACTATATTCGAAGAGTGATGGCTATAATTGTTTCAATTTATAAAAAGGGCAAGAAAAATGAGTCCTGAAACTACAGGCCTATTGGCCTTTTGCAAGGCTGTATGCTTTATTGGCAAGTTATATGCTAAACACTTAAGTTTTAAATTACAAGACTGTGTTGAAGGAAAAGTCTTCGTCATGGTTCAGTCCAAGCCGGGAATAAACAACATGGTGACTGCTTTAGAAAGAAGGTTACAGTTTATTGAAGAGGAGAGCCAGACAGGAAGATGGCTCTGGAAGAAAAGAGAGTGAGCACATGTAGGGAGTGGGTTTTTATACCCTCTGGAGCCTTTTGTTTGGAGTTGTTCCTGTGGCATGAACTTTGACCTGAGTCTGAGTGTGCCCTTTGGTATCTCTGGGTTAATCCTATTATGTCCTGTCTTAGAGTTTGAGTGGGGTATGTAGATTTTAGATGTCTTTGTCTTCTTAATCTTCTAGCTGGGGGCCTCCAAACTTCCTGGATGGTTTACATCTGCATTTCTATAGAGCTGGATTCTGCTTGGGGGAGGGAGACTTGGGGCTATTAAAAAAACTGGGCATGCTTTTCTGCCTCTTTAAGATCCTTTGAGGAAATATATTTTTCTGCCCTTTTAATATTTCCTTCTCTGGGGGGCTGACTTCCCACAACTGGATAGAGACAATGGGCACAATCCAAAATGAATAGGCAGGTTTCAGAGAGGGGAGATCTACAGTGGAGCATATTTTGGTCTTATATCATTGTGTACAAAAATATACATATAAAAAGAAAACATCCCACTATATTGCTTTCCTTCAAACAAGCCTTTGACTCAATATTCAGGCATGCTGTTTGGGATAAATGAAAAAATAGAATCCTTGAAGGCGCTTCTCCTCCTCCATTTGATTCAGAAATTGTGATGACCCAGGGCATGGCACAGAGGCAATGCAGTCAGCTGGCAATTCAAACCGCTCTTTAATTGCTCCAAAAACAAGTAAGATACACACACCTTCAGTAGCCTCTGGCTGCAAGTAGTTTCACATACAGTTAGATTAGACGAGTAATTTACTCAAGGCCACGTAGATAACAAGGAATGAAACATACACCCAAAATCTAACAAGTCTGTGGAAATAAAAACTTGCCTGAGCAGTTTCAGAAGAGAAGCCAAAATACAATCCAAGGTCTTTGAACACAAATCAAGTTTGTCAGCCAGTCCAATGGTCAGAGTTTCAGGGTTTCCAAGCAGAAATCACAACACCGAACAAGAGATCAGAGAGTTGTTTCCAACATCAGCAACAGCACACAAAGCTCCAAGAAATCAGCGTTTGTTCCCGAACAAATGCCCCTCCCCACAGCATCTCCTTAAGTCTCAGTCTCCAGGTGTGCCTTGTGGATAGGGACAGGGTGCTCTCCTCCTGAGTAGTTGAGTCTGCCTGCATTGTTCCCTCCTTCTCTCCACTCCACTCCACTCTCCATGCTCTAGGATCAGGAGGGGGTGGCCCTTGCTTATCGCCTGAGCTCTGTCTCTCATGTTCATCTGTCCCAATCCTGAAAGGCCCTGGCCTGCCTTGGCCTGCTCTTCCCCACATTCCTCTGAAGCCACAGACACCTCTCCCTCGACCTCCATAGGGTCCCGTTCCAGCTCATTTTCCTCAGCAGATTCATGCACTGACGGAGGCATGACAGAAATTATTTGCTATCTTCCACCTAAGAGTGAAGTGCAACTGCAACCCTCATGGAGCCCTCTCTGGCAATGTAAAAATGCAGAAAGGAGTGCAACAAGGGTGTAATTTGCCCCCCTCCCTTTTTAATATATTAACTCACTGGTGGACCTATTACATAACTCAGATTTCCAAGCACCTCTCGTGGCATAGTGTAAACCCCCAATTCTTTACATTGATGCTGTTGCTCTAATCTCACAAACATCTGCTGGATTGAAAAGAGCAATTACAGCAACATCAACTTGCTGCAGACAAAACATTTGGTTCTCAACTTTGATAAATAGAAAATTTTGTTTTTTGCTAAGAGAGCTACTCAATATTCGTGGAGACTGGAAGGACATAAATTAGAGAAGGATAACATATTTAAGTAATGGGTGCTGATGGTAGTGGTTTTCCATTCAAAAGGCATTTGGAATTTTTATCAGAATCATGTTGTGCAATTAGTTCTCAGGTAGATGAATGCTATCAAAGTTTTTTTAAAATACATTGGTGAAGGACAATTAGTTTCTGTGCCTTTAAAACTGAGGCCAAAACATTGGCTCAAATTCTGTATCGGAGCACAAACCAGACAATTATGTAAAGAAGAAACCAAGGAAACTGTGCAAATAAAATTTTTGCCATCAATTTTAGCAGTTCCCCATGAAACTCCAAATGCCCTGTTAAGATTCAAGAAAAGAATGAGATTAATTCAGATTACAGCCTGGAAAATGACAATAATATACAATCGTTTCCAGTTGGATTGACCCCATTAATTTTAACAGATAGTTTATCTTATCCCTGGAAATAGGTGATAGAGCATACGTTGGCTTCATATGGGATTTTTAATATCTATTGGCTATGATCAAGCCAATCAATTAATTATCCAAGGAATAAGGGACATAAAGTTTCAGTTGGACGTCAGCAGGCTGCCCAACATGATAGAATGTAGATAAATAGGGGTGCATGGGAATCAGCATATTATCTGCAAAACCAAACCAACTCTACATTGAAAATAGCATTTTTTTAAAGCTAGATTCAAAGTTTTTCCATCGTCATTACTCCAGGTATAATAATATCCCCATAGCAGAACAAGTTCTCCTATATGGTGATAAGGAAGTTGAAACTATCTCACATATATTATTGCCCTGTAAATTTTATAGGGGCATAGGGTATATTTATATTTTGCTCCAATAGATAAATTTCCAGGGAGATTAGACCAATTTTATCTGAATTATCTTCTCCAGGATTTAAAATCTGCTCTTACCTGAGAAGTAGCTAAATTTAGTGTTGCTGCAATGAAAATAAGACAAAAACCATTAAAGAAGTAATTGGTTTAAGAAGTTCTCATTTTTATATCCAATATTACTTCTGTTAACTAATAAGTTGCTAGGGGATACTTACTCTATATTATAGGGGTTTTTATTTAAAAAAAAATATTACTTGGGTAGATAATATATTATAATGGCAATAGAGGTGTGAATGTAGTATCATTATGTGATTTATTTAATATGTACTAATTTGCTTAATTTTGCTATTTTTTTTAAAACAAAATGGCTGGTCATTAACTAACTAAATAAATACCACTCCTTCTACTCTGTCAGGTGTCCAACGTCTCCTCTTGGGGAAAGCTGTTGAGGAGGTGGTCAGCTCACACATTCAAAGGGTCTTGGAAGAAGATTATTTTAATGTTGTATGGTTTTCTTCAGTACTGTATTGTAACACTTTGAATTGGGTAACTTTATACAATCAATCAAACAATCAAACAAACAAATAAATAAATGCAAGCTTGCCCAGGGTTTTGCAAAAAGCATGGTACAAAGAAAGATATTTATGTTACCAAATAAATGGTTGTTTGTTTGTTTTTGAAAGTGGACATGAATCTCAATTTGAAAAGAAAAACAGACTTTTTTTGTATAGTGGTGCATCAAGTAAATACAGTATATCTGCAACGAGGACTTGTGTTTATATGCCTTAATGAATCTTACCAAGAACAATTTAATCTAGCAAATGGAATGTTGATAAATATATGTGGAAAACAGTATTTAATCAAAATGCCTAATAAATCATAACAAGTCAGCCAGCCATTGGAACTTACATTTTCAATCAAACCAAAGAAGGAAAAAATATTTTGTATAATTCCAATATCATCCCTCAAACCAATTCAGATTCAATATAACACACACACATGCTACAGTATAGACTAAAGCAGGGGTAGGCAACCTTGGCTCTTTTATGACTCGTGGACTTCAACTCCCAGAATTCCTGAGCCAGCATGGCTCAGCTTGGAAACCTCTCCCTTTCCCCTCAGCATGGCTGGCTGAGGAATTCTGGGAGTTGAAGTCCACGAGTCATAAAAGAGCCCAGGTTGCCTACCCCTGGACTAAAGGAAAGGACCTGCAAAAAAATTAACAAATAAAAGTGAAGGCTGCCCAAATGGGGAGATATGCACTCAACCAAGGGACTGATGAGAGAAGTATTGGCACCCGGAGAATGCAATAGGACACAGGAATATAATTCACCAGACAACTGTGCCTCATTGTGTCATCACTTCAGAGATATTGCCTTACTTAAACAGAAAAACAGAATGACGAATGGGCAAAAAAAAAAAGCAGTGGGAGCGGGAGCCCCTTCCAACTTCCTGTTGGCTTCCACATTGAGTGTCCTTGTGGGAAACTGGCAACGAAACCCTTCCTCCCTCCCTCTCTCCCTCCCTCCCCCTTCTCTCCCTCTAATTCCTGCTGTCTTCCCCATTTATTCTGTTTTTAGGAAGCTTGCAGTGGGAGTGTGCAAAAGGTGCCATGTGGGTTGGGAAGGGTGTGTGGATACGCACCAGACATGTTGCATAGGTCAGGGAGGGTACACAGGCATAGGTTGATGGATCACAGGTGCTTTATGGATTGGGTAGGACATGTGGGGAGAGCAGTGTGGGTCAAGAAGAATGCATGAGGGTTGCAGGGACGTGTGAGAGATACCGCACTGGTGGGGAGGGTGATCAGTGGGATGGCATGGGTTGGGGAAAGTGCATGGAGATGCTTGGAAGTGTGCAAAAGATACCATGCAGGTCAGCACATGGGGGGCAGTGTAGGTTAGGAAGGGTGTGTGGGGGTGCCCAAGAGGTTCTGCGTGGGTTAGGGAAGGTGCACAGGAGGGGTGCGGGTTGGGGATGGTGAATGGGGATGTGCAACAGGTGCTGCGAGGATCAGGGAAGTCACAGAAGGGGCATCACAGTCAGGAAGGGTACACGTTGGTGCCCAAGAAGTGCTGTGTGGGAAGCACTGTATGAGGATGCGCAAGAGGTTAAAGTAAACCACCAACCTCAGAGAATGCTGCTCAGCACTACTCACAGAGCACTCCAGAATACAACTCTGAGATCAAATATTCTCTTCTATTTAAACCCCCCGTTTCTGACAGGAGTCCAGTATAGAAATTAATACTCTTTCTGGTTCAGAATTATCCTCCCCCACAACCTGAAATGAAAAAAAATAAGACCAGCCAACACAAAAAAGAGATCAACAGGATACAGTATTTCATTTTTAAAACTGTAAATTTCCTATACATATGTTCAGATGATCTCCTGCTGATTTCATGAATATACACAACAGAACAGAAATGGTTTGTCTTCTTAACTTCCAGGATCTTCAATTTAACTTCTTATGGCACTTTAAGTGATTAAAAAGCGCTGCTGCTTTCCTTAAGAGCTCATATAAGGTGGAACAATGTTCTTGAAAACTGACAGCATTATCAGGCCATTATCAGAGAGCAACACACAATTATCAGGTGCTTTAGTGAAGTTAAAAATAAAAGCCACCCACAATATGTTTTCAAGGCTGAGGTGCCAATCAAGAGATGTACTAGTGAATCTCATTGGAGCTCCTGGCTGCAGAGCAAGTCTCTACTTTCTCTAGCTTGAGCCCTGTCAGTCACCCTATCAAAGAAAGAACCTTGGTCTCATCACAAACCAGGTAAGGAAACCATGCAGAACATGGCTTCTGGAATCTTTGCAGACTCTTCATGGGAGTTTCTCTTTGGGTCACGTGACAAAGAGGGAACCAGCTTACCATGGGGACAACAATGTCTGTTGGTTACTCAAGGGAGTGTTTTTTTTTTCCAGATTTTCTTCTCCACAAGAGAACTAGACCTTGGTTGGAACTACCGTAGACCTTGTTCAATTTTAATTTCTTTTTCTGGCCTCCTTCCACCCCAATTCTGGCCCCATTCGGTTCAGTTTTTGGAAAGTTAATCTACTGACATATTTGACAGAGTTCCAAACCCCTTCCCCATAATTCCCTTTCTGCCTTCTGTTGAGCTGTAAAGAATAAAAAAATACCACTTTTCAAAGAAGAACCTAAGTCTATTCTTGTAATTATCAGGTACAGTAAGTTTTAAGGATTTTTTTAAAAAAAACACAATAGTACTGTTGACCTAGCTGGTATAATAGCACAATAATGCTTGCCGGGGCCGAGGGAGCAGTTGTCATGAGGAGATTTATGATCCATTTTTCCTAGGGCATATAAACTGATGCAGCATAAGGACTGATTCAATTCTTGCTCTTGGATGCTGGGTTTGTTAACATAAAGCACTGGGAAACCAACCTATATCCATGAATCAGGGTTATCTAAAAGTGCATGACAGAGCTTTGTCAAAGCATTAGCACAACAAAACTTTGAAAAATTATACAGTTAAGGATAAAGTTCCTTTTTTATTTCATAGCTCTATAAATAATACTTTTCTTCATAGTTTTTGTTTTTTATACAAATTACCTGGATGACCATTCTGCATTTAGATGTTTAAAATGTTTATTTCTTGTTAAACACCCTGTGTGAGAGAGAGAGGCTCTCTCTGTGTGGGTTTGATATGGTATTTATATGGCAAATCTCCTGTTTCATTTGTGTTTGCTTTCACTTTTCATTTCCTTCTTAATTCTAAATTTTTTTCAGCTTTTGTCTTGACCTACTGCTTGTTTAATTAAAAAATGCATTTTTTAAGTGGCATTTTTCTCTAAGAACTTGAATAGTTCCACAATGTTTCATTCATATACAGTAAGTCATGCTTTTTATGTTCTTGATTATGCATTGCTAATTTATTGCTTTTTAATATTACATATCTTACAAGTTCTTTTTTCGGGTATTGGAAGATGGGGTTGCAAACTGATAAATGAATAGTTTCCCCCAATATCTGTATCTCAGATGTGATTGAAAGCTGGCAAGTTATGACTTGCAGAACAGAGTCCAGCATGGTCTCTGCAGAGTGCTGTTAAGGTGAATGCAAAAGGATGCTTTCCACTCTAGATACAGCTAAATCTTTAACCAATACTGGCCAAGCAGCTGTGTGAAGGTGCTGGGGAGTCATGCAGCATATGACTTCCTTCTAATACCTGTCTATTAGTGGTTTATCTTCTGCATGGTGTTTATACTTTTGCACTGCCAATAAAGAGAATAATTAGAAAGCTACATGCAGTTTCATAAAAATTGCTACCTTGCAGTATTTCGTGGGGACATTGGGAAGATAGGAATAGGCAGATGAAAATAAAGTACAGGAAGAGTGAACTATATATACATATTCAAACTAATTCAACATTCCTAAGCTGGAGAAAAATTTAGGGTGAGAAATTTTGGAAATATATTTTATATAATAAAAAAAGATGTTTTGACCAGGAAAAGTTAAAAACAAAAACAAGAGCCTCTGCCCTTGAAAGAGGCAGTGGCATGCCCCCTTCTTAAGAGGTGAACTTACATTTCTTGGATAAACATCTTGCGCCATCTCCAATCTCCTTAGAGAAGGCTATTGAGAAGGTGGTTGGACTACAGGTGCAGAGGAAATAGATAATTTCTATTTGTTTTAATCAAATTTCAGGCTGGGATTCAGTACTCAAGCAGTATTAGTTGCACTCAGATTATCTGTGGTGGAAGCAAGATGGAGGTGGTGCATCTATCCTTGTGCTCTTTGATCTCTTGTGGCTTTTGATACTCTTGACAATGGTATCCTTCTAGACTGGCTCTGGGCATTGGGAGTAAGGGGCACCATTTTCCAATGGTTCTCATCCTAGTAGGTGTTGGTTGGAGTGGAGAAGTCATTCCCTGGGCCCCTTTTTTAGGGATGCCACAAGGTTCTGCAGTTTCTCCTCTTCTACTCAATGTTTACATGAAGCCTCTCGTCATCCGCTGGTTTGGGGTTTGATATCAGTATAGTGATGATACCCAATTTTATTTTTCAACTCCAAGCCAGCCAACTGTCAAAGTCCTATATTGGTGCTCAGCCTGGTGCAGATATGGATGAGGAGGAACCACCTCCAGCTTAATCCTACCAAGACTGAATGGATATCAGGATCAGTTGGACCTGGGGATATTCCATCTTTGCATTTCCCTATTCAAAGATGGTATGCAATCTGAAGGTCGTCTTGTATTCACAGCTCCTGTTTGTCAAGCAGGTGACAGCTGTGACCAAGAAGGCCTTTGCACAGCTTCATCTGTGCAACAGTTGTACCCATTCTTGGATCAGGAAGCCGTTGAGACTATAATTTATCTTATATTCATCTCATGGCATAACTAATGCCCTCCACATGAGGCTGCCCACCATTTAAAAGGTTTGACTGGTTCATAATGCAGCACCATGGACATAATGGATACACCTTGGCATATCAATGTGACATTTTGCTTTGCTAGCTGCACTGGTTGCCAGTTTGCTTCTGGGGACTATTTAGGTTGATGGTTATGACTTATAAAGCCCTATATGGCATAGGCCCTGATTATTTAGAATAGAATAGAATAACAGAGTTGGAAGGGACCTTGGAGGTCTTCTAGTCCAATCCCCTGCTCGGGCAGGAAAACTTGAAGGGCTGCCTTTCTCCCACAGTGTGTGTCTGGCCAATAACAGTTAATATATTCTAGATCCCTTCAGATAGCATGGCTTCTTTGCTGGGGAGCCTGTCCTCAGGAATGACGCTCTGTCCCACACAACGACATTCTGGAAAGCCTTGAAATGCTGGCTTGCTAAATTTTCTTTACCAGCTAGCAGCTAAGCTGGTTTATATGTTGCACTTTGCCACCACTCACAACTATTCTGGTGTACGAGAGCCAGTTTGGTGTAGGTTTTAGGCTAGAACTGGGAGGCCATGAGCTCTTGTCCCGCCTTAGGCATGGGGCCATCTGGGTGACCTTGGGCCAGTCATTCCCCCTCAGCAGTAAGAAAGAGTCAATGGCCAACCTTGCTGAGAAAACTTCAGGGAGTTGCCAGGAGTCAGCACTGACCTGAACATACAAGATAAATAAATAAAAGCCTCATGTATTTCTGGGTCTACCTCTACATTTTTAATTCATGTTCTGTACTCTTGTTTATATATTTTTTATTTCTCCTGGTGCAATCATTAATAATCTACATTGGCCAAGATTGGCATCTGTTTAGGAATATTAGTGCTGGAGCTACAACAAAGCAGCCCCATGGATATTTTTTTTTTCAAATGAGCAGGGTCACCACTTAATAATTCTGTTATTAAGCTTCAATAATTCAGAAAAACAGAGTTCAGAAAACCCATCTGGCTTAGACTGAGAAAATGTTTTACAACTGCATAGGAGGTAGAATGGACACACCCACCACAGATGAAAGACTTGTATGACTGCCAGCAGCTCCCTTGATAGGGATCCCATCCTTCCTTCAACTGCACCTCATTTTCCATTTTGCTCATCCATAATGCAAATGCACCTTAGAGGCTAGCTCCCAAGCCACCAACCTCTTTTCTGCAAAAACATGCTAGAGCATCCCGTTGCTTACCATTTATTTTTCTGAAAGCTGGGGAAAAGAAGACATGCCCCTCCTTCTGGTCTCCTTGGTGAACAGTAAACATCTGATCATCCAGGAGATGTAGTTTGTTTTGTTGCTGGGGAAGACTTCAGACAGCAGACAAGTATGTCAGAGAGCACATTGTAACAAACAGCTGAAATGAAACGATGTACCCACTGGGGCTGCACACCGCTATAAAACTTGATCAAGGCACTCAAACAGTCCTGACTGGCTGACCACTATGGAAATCTTCTAGCACTAAGCAGTTTGACGGAAGAAGCAGCCACCAAAAGCTCTCTTGAAGCAGAGCCATCAATTAGGGATATTTAAACTGAGCAGGAGATTGAATGCAGTGACTTAAAAAGGCTTTGTGCAGTTCATTGTTTCTCTCATTTGCATCACTGGCTCTTTCAAGATTGCCATTTCCAGCAACCACAAAAGAAGCATAACTGGCATTATAGCTCAGCTCGGGAATTCTATAGTGGACTGCATTGGAGGCAACAGAATTAAAAACCAGACTTAAGTGGGAAAAGAACTACAGGTTAATAGCAGGAAAGTTATCTTCTATGCAGAAAACTCCAGGTTCAATCAAGTTAAAATTATTTTTAAAAAAGAATTTTTCCCCCAAAGATTGCAGAAATGGATGAGCCATATTGTCAATGTCAGCAAACAAATTAGCCCCATTCAAAAGAAGCAAACCACACCCCCACCAATACTGACAGGGCAAGCTACTGCATGTAAAGAGGGAGGAAACCTCACACTCACCAGCACTGATGATATTACCTAGCTGGATAATGAAACATCTGCAAACAAACAATCAAGTTCAGAGAACACCAAGAACTTTACTATTTAGCCTTGAGGTTAAGACATTCTGTTCTGTTGAAATAGTGCACTGGGGTGGCTGTAAATGATCCATGTGCAAGTATATTTAATAATTTGCTTGGTCACTTTGAGTTTACTCGAATTAAAACAGGAATGTATCTGAACTCAACAGAGATGTCTTAACATACAGTATATTATTTCTGTGTTGTCAGTAACTATAAAAAAAATCTGTGATTTCAACTGAAGTTGTCTGAAAGATTAATGTTAGCAATAACTCATTCAAGAAATCAAGGCAATATCAACACTCTTACTCAGAAAGAAGGAAATGTAAAAACACAAACAGCACATTTTCTGTTATTGCAATAGGCTTCATGATGGAGAGATGTTTAACTTCATTACAGTTACACAACAAGATGATAAATCATGTCAAGAACAAACATGTTTCTTGTACTGTTCGTGCAGCATAAGGAAGAAAATGGCCATGTTTGCCGTTGATTTCAAACTTCTTATTTATTCTGTGACAAATCTGAGTCAATATGAAGAATATTCATTCACTGACACAAATAAACACGATGTCAGATCTATCTTTAGGGTTCTTTTAACATTTTAAAAGGAAATTGCATGCCCAAAGAAAAGCATCAGCCCCAAGCATCTTTATTTACAAGAATGCTTTTTTGTAAATGGCGCAGTTCACCAATATGCACGTCTCTCCCAGCAGCCATTTGGAGAATACCCACAACATATTTTAAAATTCCAAATGACTCTTTTGGACCCAAAGGCTTGTGAGGCGATGGCCAAAAACATTAGCTGATTTTTCTTTTGTCAAGACCCCTCATTTCCCTGTGACCCGGAGAAGAAATTATAATAGCAGATCACAGGCTCTGCTGTTGAACAAGAGGAAACCATTGAACCAGTGCTAGGCTACCTATGGAACTGCCTTTGTCCCATTACAACACAAGCCATCAGGCCAGGCGGGGAAGGCATGTTGCAGACGCTTTCAGTTAAAGAATTCCGATCAGCGGGGTCCATGACGTGAGCCTTCTCTCCCATGGTCCCTGCCCTGTGGAAATTCTCTTCCCCCCTCCCGAGGGTCAGGCAGGCCTCCAGTCTCCTGGCCTTCTGGAAAGGAGTTACAACATGGCTCTATGGCTTCGCATAGGGAGCCAAGAGGAGCCATGCAGCCCTGGGGCTGGTTGGTGCCTTGAAAGTCCTTCCATCACCTTTTGGATTAATTTTTAACTGGTTTTAATCATACTTGCCTCCTTCTAAATTTTAAATTTTTATATGATGGTTTTGTATTTTCACATTTTATTGTACACTACCCAGAATCCCTTTCTGAGGGAGATGGACAGTTCAAAAAAGCAAATCAATCAATCAATCAATCAATCCCTAAAGCTCTTCATTGGCTACAGAACCCTATCAGTTCTATCAGCCATGGAGGCTTGAGATATAAGTGACTCAGTGAGACATAAGTACCATGACTGGAATCCACCATTCTGTGCCTGGGAAGGAGACAGGAAGCACAGCAGAGGAGACGATGCAAGCCAGCTGGCTTTTGGGGGAACTGAGACTTAAGCAGGGAGATGAATAGGCTATATTTGCTTTCCTTTGCATTGCTTGACATTAGGCTAGCCAATCTGGGCTGCAAGAGTCAGATGATCACTAGACGTCAAAAAGGATTAGTATTTTCTGTGTCTCTCTGTCTCCTGTTGGTGGCTATCTAGAATTTTGCAGCCCAGATCTGCTAGCCCTGCTAGCCCTGCTTGAAATTCTGTATTGACCTGTGCAATGACACACGTCAAAGAACCCTTCAAGTCTCAGGCATTTGGGGAGGGGGTGCATATATGTATAGAAGTCAACAGTAAGTCATCCGGCCTATTTCTATCCTGTCAAGCAGGTTATGTTTTATTTATATCTGCTGTAAAGCTGCTTTAAAATCTCTAAAAATATTCTATTTAAGAATGGTCTTTGAAGCCTTTTTACATAAAGTATTCTCTTTTCTGTACTTTAAACATTTTTTTTCTGCAGACAAAGAATTTGCAGACAACAGAGCATTTACCACTCCACTAGCTTTCCCTTATTTTAGATGCCTTATTTTTTATAGTAATTTTATTAAAGGTTGTAATTACAAAAGTAAAATCTAATACAAACTTAAAAAATAATAGACGAATAAAAAGAAAGAGTAGAAGTACCAGAAATGAGAGAGAGAAAGGGAAAGAAGAAAAAAGAAAAATAGAAAAGAAAGAAAAATAATACACGAAAGAAAAACAAAAAATATATAAAGAAGTAACTTCCCATCTTCATCACAAGTGTAATGAAACATTGGATCCTGAGCTTGAGAGGATATACCTGCATGGGAAAAATCATTAGAGAGGGAAGCAAGACCTATATCAGTGATGGCGAACCTTTTAGAGACCGAGTGCCCAAACTGCAACCCAAAACCCACTTATGCATCATCGAGTGCCGGGTGGGTGTGGCCCATTGGCTGGGTGTGGCCCATTGGCTGGGTGTGGCCAATTGGGTGGGCGTGGCTGCGGTGGTAACGGCAGACTGGGTGGGACTAAAAAGTTCAATCAATCAATTCCAAATTTGCAAGATCTTTTTTTCCCGCGAGAAGTTGAAATTGACTGATTGAACTTTTTTTTTTTTTTTTGCACATGGCGGTGGAGGCCTAAAGTGAAAAGGTTTTATAAAACCCAGCTGAAGGCCTAGGACTGGGGCGACGGCGCGCGTGCCCACAGAGAGGGCTCTGAGTGCCGCCTCTGGCACCCGTGCCATAGGTTCACCACCACTGACCTATATGGAAGGACTGAATTTAAAAGATCTCTGACATTTGATATATTCAACTAAAAGAAAATATACATTTTATTCAATTATGCACCAGATTTCTTCAAGCTTATTTTGTAATATCATTAACCAATTAATCTCAATTTCAAGAATTTTCCCACAGGAAGGATTAAATTAATTGCAAACCCTTATTTCAAATTTATCTGGACATTTAGTCCATTTTTAACCATTTAAAATGAAAGTTTTAATCAGCTTTTTGATGTTTATTCAAAAAAAAATTTAAGATCTCAAAATTAAAACTTTGTTTCATTAAAAATCAAAAGAAATTCAGCCAGTACTATCAAACCTGCCAATCCAAGTTTTGAAGTTAGCAAGCAATTTCTGAAAGTGATTAGAAAAAGGAAGTTTGCAAATGTTGTGTCCTTTCAAAGGTGTCATTTGAGCAAGATGGCTGTTCCCTCATTTCCCAGAGTTCAAAACTTGCCAGAGACTGATGTCTTGCAGTCTCCTCTGGTAGAGGTGCTGTCTGGAGCATTTGTAGGTAATCTCAAGTCCTCTCTTTATCTGAAGAGGTTTTGAAGAGCCAGTCTACTCATAGGATCTTCATACCGCTGCAATCCTCAGCTCTACTTTTTGATGAGCAGCTTCAGTCCATCATTTCTTCCTCTGGAATTCCCCCGCCTCAGATTCTCAGATTTTTAAAAGGGCTTGGAGAAAAGCCATGCCCTTAGTGATATACAAGGAAAATACATCACTAATACACGCACTGAGATCATAGAAAAAATAACTATTCTCCTTTGATTGCTGTTTTTTCCTTTCAAATTGTGCTTATTCTGCTGCCCCATATTTGTTTAGAGACCTGATCTTCTCCAATGGCCTATGCTGGTCTTCAATTCATTTCCAGCAAGATTGGCAAAATGTTTTTGAAAGGTTTTTCCTAACATTTCGTGCACTTCTTCTCTTGTTTCTACACTGCTGGTAACACTCAACTCTTTGGTTTATGTGTATTTATCCATTGATAAATCCTGATTTAAGGAAAAGTCAGTAAAATTCTGGTGCTAAACTACAGAATTTCAATTTTCAGGTTATCAGATTTGAGAGAGCTTAATGTAGAACTCATCACATAATTTCAAGGCAAAATCAATAATGTGAAAATTGCAGCAATTAAGTTTGAAAAAAGATGCTGAGACTGATCATTGGTCTTCCTAATTCAGTAGCCTCATTATCACAGTTAGCAAGAACAAACAGCTTCTTTGGATATACTTCAGAACAGCTTCCACAATAAAGGAAGTACTGTAAACATCATATTTTTTCCCATGATTCGAATACACTCATATGATATCCAAAACGATCTTTCAACTCATTCTTATGGGGGCTATCATTCCTTCTTTGCAACTCTTGTTTTTAACTACAATATTGGTATCGCTACATCTTTGCGTAATTATTTTATCCAGGCTCTTTCAGAACAGTTTCATGTTAAATAAATCTTTAATAAAAACCTGCTTTTAAAATTTAAATTCTTCCCTTCCCCCATTTTTTTTAAAAAGAAATGTACAATGGAAAACACAAAGGAGCACCCATTATAGCCAGTTGATGAATACAAAATAGCAAGAACCTTTTTTTTTACAATTCTGTGCAATGAGGCAAACTTAAATCCTATTGAAGTGAATGGAGCATAAATAAATGCATCCAACTTCATGTTGGCTTGCAGCCACTGGCATTACTAAAATGCAGTGTGCTTCAGCAATTCATCCATTCAAACCTTAATTACAAAAGACAACAAAATGATAAAGAATAGGTGTCAATTTATTTTCAACAGACTTGGCGAATGAAAATGATCTCCCTATATTTATTAAACTGCTTGCTTTCCAAAAGCTTCTTATATTTTTAGAGGATTTAAACAGAAAAGCATACAGCTAGGTATGTTTCAGAAATTATCCAGAAATGCTTTGGACCCCTGTTTGTTAAAGCTGCCTTTTTCCAGGCTGTTGCATGAGTTCTAAAGAAAGTTACAAAATTAAGAGTCACATTAACTTGACTGTCCAAGATAGGCATTTTTAGGCTCACAGAAACAGCACTTCTTCAAAAGTATTTTGGAAGTATGTGCACAGCAGCATCAGATTGCTCATTTTGCAAGTTTGCATGAAGAAGCAACAATTAAAAGCATCAATATGTTAGCACCCCAATCAACCACAAACCCAATTTTGCACTTAAAATGGCTATAGTTAATAAGACAAAGAAGTGGATAGACATTTGACTAGGGCACTAAGAATGGCTGATGGATATTCAGTTCTTCTCTATTTACAGCACTTAAATCTTTACCAATGTCATCACATTCTGTTAAAAATAATTTGCAGCACTGTACATTAAATTTGCAATTTTAAGTATAAAAATATTTTTATAGTACATTTATTTTTTTGTTTCCCATGCTGGTTAGTAGAAAAAATGAATCTTGCTTTAGACTCATCCTGAGACAAATCAGGCTATATCTTGACATTCTAAATCAGCCCCAAACTAAATGTGGTGGATAGTATACACTTTTAATGGAATCTATTGGCCAGCAAGTCCTCCAGGCTAAAATGTTATCTGGATAGAATGTTCTTTCTTATCCCAATGCCTCTGAAGATGTTTATAAAAAAAAGTAATGGATCACATTTTCTTTTGCAAATGCACATATGGGACACCTGTAGTCACAAACTTCTGGCCATTGCAATTATTTTTGCTAATAACTGAACATTCTTTGCTGGAAGGAACATATTTTGCTCCAAGCAAAAATGACTTGCAAAACCTGGCTATTGCTTTCCATGCAAGTATTTTATTTTTTTTTCTTTTCACTACCTTGTGATACCGCTGAGCCTCATCCCTCTTTTGGTGCTCAGATAAAATGGATAAACAGAAAAACAATATTCTTGCAGAGAAGACATGATAAGCAACAGATCCCAGCAGGAAAGCTATGTTAGTCTCCAGCAGTAAGAAGAAAAAGAAGTAGAAAAGAGGGTACATTGGGGACATTAAAAAAAAACCCTCCCATTTACAAGAATAAATTTGCTAGTTTTAAATTCTATGTCAAAATACAATTTTATCTTGTTGTTTGTTTTGCTTTGCCTTAAAGGGAAGGGGAAGAGATGGAATCCAGATAAGGTCACAGTCATTACTGACTTATTCATGCATGGCATTCATACATGTTTAACATCTTCTGCCATGTCTTATCCCTTTCATAAATAAACATATGTAAGTTAAATACTTTATTGTTTGAACTGAGAGTAGACAAATAAATCGACTATCTTTACATGCATTAAACAAAAGAGAGAAGAGAAAGACAAAGGGCAAAGGTGTTGTTCAGAATGAATCACAGCATTCACATACATTAACACATGCAATGGTAGAACTGCATCATTTGTATGTTAAGATACAAGTAATTGCTCATTTTGCTTTATTTTATAAGACATGAATAGAATAGAGAATTGGAGACTCTCAGCACTGACCAAAAAATGAAATTAGGAACATAAAAATTTTAATAAATGAATGAGAGCTCAAGAAATATCCTTAATTGGCAGACAGCATTGACTTCTATGCAACTGCAGAGGATTTGATTTGTGCTTAAGAGAGAACACACGTTTTTGGGCAACTCTGCTTTCTCAAACATTTAAAGTGCTGGGCTTAGGCAAAAAATCTAGTTCTAAATCATACCAAGGTTTTTCAGTGAGAACCTTTATCAGTACAACTGTTTCATCTGTTCCACCATCAAAGGAGTCCCAATGGCTCTTTGACCAGCTCTGAAGAAGACACCAAAGCATTTCTTGATATCTAAAGCAAGGCTTTTCAACCAGTGGTATGGGTACCACCTGTGGTACATTGGCACCTGGCAGGTGGTACGCGACCATCCTAGAAAAGTGGTAGCGGGGGAGGGGAATGAGCTGAACCGGTGGCAGCACCGCACAAGCCTGAGTGAAAGATGGCTGGAGCTGCAGGGCTGTCAGGGCTCAGCGGAAGTGCCAGGATCAGCGCTTCTTCGGGACTGTCAGGGCTCAGCGGAAGCGCCAGGATCAGTGCCAGGCTCCATCTGGAGCTCAGCGCTGATCTTGGCCCTTCTGCTGAGCCCAGAAGAAGCGCCGATCAGCTGGAATGTTGCAGCATCTCCAGGGTCTTGTGATTTACATTCAGATGCTTGGCAACTGATTCATATTTATGACGGTCACAGTGTCCCAGGGTCATGTGAAGTGACCAAAACCTGCTGCAACCACCCAGCAGACCGGGGGAATAAAAACCAAACACCCCCCACCCCACCCCCGCTGCCAATCCTCAACAGAAATGCTCACAACAATGAAAACCTCAGACAGGAGGAAGAGCGCCACCGGGTGGGCAGGCAGGTGTCTTGCTCGGCTGTGGCTTGGGGGGCACTTTTTTCAGTGCCATTGTAACTTCGAACTGTCACTAAGCGAACTGTTGTAAGTCGAGGACTACCTGTACTTCATCACTTTTTTCCTTTTTTTTTTGTCATCAAGTTTTTGACACCTTGCTAGGCGACTGGTGGTACTCAGATATTGCCATATCCTAAAAGTGGTACGATGGGTGAAAAGGTTGAAAAGCCCTGATCTAAAGAGTCTGTGAAGAGGACAGAATAATAATGCAATGAGTAGTGCAAAGATTGTGTAGAGAATCCTGTCTTCTGGCTTGCCCTGGGACACAGGACATTTCCATGCCAACCATTCAAAGAGCAGACAATTTAATTTGGCAAAAATAACATTGACAATGCTAAGGGAATCTGCTCTAAATCTTTTGATTTATAGTTGGTATCTGGCCCCTTTTAAAATCTGTCATATTAACAAAATTGCTACCTCTGTTTGTATTTGAAGGTGTGACTGAGTTTTTCCCATGTCCCATTATTCCATTCATTTATTCTTAATATGAATCTAAAATCTAGATTCAAGAAAGAAGAGATCCTGCTTTGCCGTTTCTTTATTTTTCATGGACCTTCCACCCCCCCCATCAGCAAATGTTGGGAAAGGAAATAACTGAAAACAGGAAAAATGCTGCATACTAGATGATCAATTGTTAATTTTAAAGAGCATGAGTAAATAAGATGTAACCTCAACAGAGTATTTAGAGGAAGCTATTTATTTATAAAAAATAAAATTTCCATTTCCATTTTTTTTTTCTTTTTGGCTAACCAAGACTTTCATGTATTTTATCAGTCCTCATTTTGGAGACTTGATAATATTTGAACATAAAACAATGCCAGTAATATTTGGCAATTTTATTGCTGTATATTTTTCACATCAGATTATAACTTTCAGTCCATTAATACGTTAATATGTATTATAATTGAGGCTTGTTTCTTGACCTGTTTATTATATTATTATATAGTTTGATTAAACTAATATTTTTTTTAAAAAAATAAGATAAACTAACAGAAAAGTGCTTACTTCCAACTACTTAAATGAGCCTGTACAATACAATGAAAGTGTCTCTCCCATTAAAAAAATATGTTGAGGTATGATTTACAGAAACCAATACCAGATCGGTCATCACCTGAGTCAACAAGGACCATGTCAGGTGTTGGAGTCCTTGGACATTAGTGACAAATGAGCTATTGGTCTCAGGACTATTGGCTGAGCAACCAGGACCAGTAGCTGCAGACTACTACCCGTTGCAAATCTGCAAAGATTGAAAACAAAGAAATAATACGTTATTACAAATCAAATCTAGCAAGAAGAGGATGTCTGAGAAGAATGCACTGGTTCCTGAAAGAACAACATCTAGAATTAGAAATACTAGAACAGAGGCTAGCAGATTGTCAATTTGTAATACAAAATAAAATATTCATGGAAGTAGAATTGGAGGAGCTGCAAATATCTACCCCGGGGGCAAAGAAACTAAAACCTTACCAGAAGTAGCTCAGACTGTAGAAGCAAACCAGTGTGCGATAAAGCTAGCACTTCTCATAATAAGAGTTAAGCAGATCCATGGAAAGGAAAAAGACAGCTTAAAGAGCCATAGGGTTAACTAGGTCTCTGAGAATCTATGATGATTAGTTTGCAGATCCCAACTGATCTATGAATCACTGCTAGGGACCCACTCAGTTCAATGTTTGCTTTGGGTTTTGTTTTTTCCTTACCAAGTGAAATTAGTTAAAGGGATGGATTCAGTCTTGTGTAAAGTGACTGACAATATACACTGCAGGCTTCCGTTAGGCACTTTGTGCAGTTTCCTTGTCTTAAATTACACATCTGGCTCCCTTTTCACGTCCAAGGGTTTTGAGGCAGTGAAGTGCAAAAGAAAATGGATTTTTACAAAATCTAGGTTAGCAGATAATAGGGGACCCGCTGACCCGGGCTAATAGAGAGCTCCCTGTAGATCGATAGCACAAGCTCTTGCTTTCCGAACAGAAGCTCCAGGAGTGCCAACAGTAACCTCTCTTGGTAATTAATTGTACAAGCAAACAACAGCACTGTGTTAAAGGGTATTTGGAGGTTTCAGGGTCATCCCTAAATCCTGATAAACCTACAGCAGCAACAAAGTCAGAGTTACCTTGCAATTTGGAAGATGGATGGAGACAGAACAGTCTCTCTCTCCTTTCCAGATGTATTTCTGTGTCTTTCTTCCTCTCAGATTTGCCTTCTTTAAATCAGAATCACAAGCTTTAACTTATTTTCAGCAAATTTATTCATATATAATCATGGTGAGTTTGACCCCCCCCCAAGTAGCTTCAGTAAACCTCTGTAATTACTCCTCTGTAATTGTGTTTAATATTGTAATGTTAGGATTAAGCATTCTGGTGCTAATATCCATTGGTTAAAGCAGGGGTGGGCAACTATGGCCCCTTTATGATCTGTGGATTTCGACTCTCAGAATTCCTGAGTCAGCATGGACTGAACCATGCTGACTCAGGAATTCTGGGAGTTGAAGTCCCCAGGTCGTAAAGCAATAGCTGTCAACGCTGCAAACGAATTTGGCTGAAGCCATTTCCACTTCATTTTCGGTTGCCACAGAATTGGGAGGGAGGATGTGTATTTTTAAGTTTAGACAGAACAATAAATTGTCCTGTGGGAACCAAGGTCATTGCTGCCTGAATTTTGGTGGGCTGAAGCTTCCGTTAGAAAGCCTGCCAAAGTAGTTCATTGGAGAATGTGATTTATGACATATTACTAGGTTGGGAAGTTCAACTTTGTAACATTGTAACCTTTGAGGGAACTTCAGTTTGGTTTCACTTTTGATCGTGCTGATACTTTGTAGCCAAATAAATATGTTCTTTAAGGAAATCTCTTGTCTTGGAGTTCTGTTTTTACTGGTCTCATCTATCAGAACCATGACAATAGCAATAGCACTTAGACTTATATACCGCTTCACAGTGCTTTACAGCCCTCTCTAAGCAATTTACAGAGTCAGCATATTACCCCCAATAATCTGGGTCCTCATTTTACCAACCTCGGAAGGATGGAAGGCTGAATCAACCTTGAGCCAGTGAGAATCGAACTTCTGAACTGCTAGCAGTCGGCAATCAGCAAAATTAACCTGCATTACTGCATTCTAACCACTGTGCCACCATGGCTCTAAAGGGGCTATAGTTGCCCACTTCTGGGCTAAAGAATTTGGTATGTTTAGCTTAAAGGAGTGAAGGCTAAGAAGAAACAAAATGGCAGTCTTCCCATACATGAAGTGATGTCATGGGGAAGATTGTATGGATTTATTCTCCAGAGCATCAAAGGTTAAGAGAAGAAGCAATGGATGAACATTTTATAGTGAGAGATCCATAGTTGTAGAACTTGAAAACAAGGGATTTCCTGACTGTGAGACTTATTAAGCAATGGAACAATGGGTCTCCTAAAGTTGTGGGTGGGCAGTTTGAAGAGAAGATGTTTGTCTGGGATGGTCTAAGGATTCGTCCCCTGAGCAGTGGGTGGAATAGATGACCTCCAAGAGCTCTTCCAACTTTATGAGTTTATGTGAGATGACAACATTGTTAGTGCTGCTAAGCTCAGGCTACATTCCTCCTGCTTTAAAATCCATTCATTAAAACCTATTTTAGGAAGTGGTACATGAAAACAGGGCAGGTTTCTTGCAGAAAGTTCTTTTATCAATAAAATATTGCAGACATTTGAAAACTACCATCTATTTCTCATTCTCTCCCTCTCCTCAGCAATTCCTTTATTTTACCTGCTATCTTGCTTGATGAAAAACTCTTGGAACTCAATTGCTCGTATCATTTTGCTGTGACCTTTAGTAGACCTTGTTGTTGGTTGCTGTGGCTGTTGCTGTGTGTTATGGCCTCTCTGACAATGATTTTCTTGAACAATATCACAATGACTCAACTCAGCTTTCTGCACAACCCTATATTTGTTAAACGATTTTTATTTATTTATTTAAATATATACTTATTTACTTATGTTTTATTATATTTATCATTTGATAATTTTAAAAGATTCACAATGTAAAAAACAGATGACAGAACTGAGCTGTTTAATACATTTTAATTTAATTCTTTCACTTGGTGATCTCAGCTCAAGTTCTTTTGGCAAAGGGTAATAATAATTATTTATTAAACTTGTATGCCATCAAATTCTCAACAGCTCTGGGCAGTTCACAAACCAAATACATTACAATAACATCAATAAAACATAAAACATAATGATAAAAGCCAGCAAGCTTGATGAAGTAAGTGGTTTCACTCTCTCTTGTTGAAGGCCTGAGTGAAATTTTAAGGATAATAAATGTATCTTGGAGTAATTTTGGTCTTGTTGCTTCCAAGAGTCACTTTTACAGTAGGATGGGCAGTACATAAATTTAATAAAAATAAATAACACATACACACAAAACTTCAAACACTGGAAGTTTTCAAGAAGAGATTGGACAACCATTTGTCTGAAATGGTATAGGGTTTCCTGCCTGAGTAGGGGGTTGGACTAGAAGACCTCCAAGGTCCCTTTCAACCCTTGTTATTCTGTTATATAGACATAAGGAATTTATTTGGCCCTTTATCTATCTTGACACATATTAATACTGCAGCCAATTTTGGTCACCATATCATAAAAAAGATGTTAAGAGTTTGGAAAAAAATCAGAGAAGAGCAACTAAGATGATCAAAGGCCTGGAGACTAAAACATATGAAGAATGACTGTGGGACTTGGGTTCGGCTAGTCTAAAGAAAAGAAGAAATAGGGGAAACATGATAGCAGTATTCCAGTATATGAGGGGCTGCCACAAGGAAGAGGGGGGATCACGTTGTTCAGAGCACCAGAGGGAAGGATGAGAAACAATGGTTGGAAACTGATCAAAGAGAGAACCAACCTGGAATTAAGGAGAAACTTCCTGACAGTGAGGACAATCAACCAGTGGAACAGCTTACCCCCAGAAATCATGGGCGCTCCATCACTGGAGATTTTTAAGAAGAGACTAGACAATCACCTGTCTGAGATGGTATAGGTTCTCCTGCTTGAGCAGGGGGCTGGACTAGAAGACCTCCAAGGTCCCTTCCAGCTCTATTCTATTCTATTCTATTCTATTCTATTCTATTCTATTCTATTCTATATATGCTCTTCTGAAATTATTACTCAATTGAAGGAACAGTTCAACTTTGCTAAATAAGTGATGGTTAATTTTTAGTATAAAACTGTGCCTTTGCTTTCAAATGTTTGGCCTTCTATCTCAAATGTTCATATAAAATTGAATGAAGATGAAGGTTTGGCCTGTTATCATAATACAAAGTGCTGTCAGCTAGAAAAAAATAAATTCTACTAGAGGGCATTTGGCTGAAAATGCTAGATGAGGGATATATCTTTAGAAATGAGATGCTCAGCAAAGTTTAATTTTTTTCTCACAGTGCATTAAATTTTGTTTTGAAAGGGGTTCTAATAGGTACTTTTCCATTGACAAATTGTTGTTTAAAAATATCAGTAATAACCACTAATAATGTGGTTATGACATTGATTTACTGTGCAATAGACTGTGGCAGTTTCCTCTAGTGATCTTATCTGCAGGTCTTCAGTTTCTTGAAAAGAAATTCCAGATCTTGTTCTTTCTCTTGGGCTCTCAGTTAATTTTAGCCAGTTGCCAATACTGTCCCTTCGAACTCTATGGATTAGTGGGAATTCACTCTGGGACACATACAAAGAAAGACGAAAATTAATTCACATTCCAAACGGGAGAATGACCAAGAGCAAGGAAATAGCCGATAAGGTTATGCATGTTATAAAAATGATTTGGATAATGTGGTTTGGAAGATGTGGCCTGCTATATAAGTTGAATCTTTAAAGCAGCTGTATGGCTGCTTTAAAGAGTTACTATGCTTGTACCTCTATGCATTCAAGACAACCTCTTCCCAATCGGTTTCAAAACATCTATAGCCTTAACAGACAATTTAAGTACAATTTGAAAAAAGTCTCTAGCCGTCAGTGATAAATATTTGTTGTATGTGCATATTAAAGCAGCACCTTCCCATTTTATGCATTCACAAAGAGGGGGTGGGGCTAATTTTCTTAACATTTCAGATAGTATGAAGGAATTCTGAAGAAAAGCATTTTAAAGGAAGACTTTAAATCTTTTATTTGAGACATATCTTTTTTCTTTCAAAGTTTTTCTTCCATAGTCTATACAAATGTTTGCCTGCTTTCTGGTGACAATCACCATCTACAAAATATTAATGCAACTCAAAAGTTGAAAATCCTTCTTCATATTTAGTGTTTTATATCAGTGAAAAAAAGATACAGATAAATGAAGAATGAAAGAATGGGAATTGTTTCCTTGCAAGAGCCATGGTGGCACAGTGGTTAGAATGAAATATTGCAGGCTAATTCTGCTGACTGACAACTGCCAGCAGTTCAACAGTTCAATCCTCACTGGCTCAAGGTTGACTCTGCCTTCCATCCTTCCAAGGTCGGTAAAATGAGGACCCAGATTGTTGGGGGCAATATGCTGACTCTGTAAACTGCTTAAAGAGGGCTATAAAGCACTGTGAAGGGATATATAAGTTTTATTGCTATTGCTATTTTTTAAATTATCCTTTTTCTAATCCTCTTAGCTGCTATATATTTAAAATTGTACTTATTCATGAAGAAACATGAACATTGAACTTCCCACCCACAAAGGAAAACTGGCCAAAATAAGATGTAAAACACAGAAATGGGGAGGATCACTGGGTGAGCAGGGTTTAAAAAGTGAAGAAGATGGCTGCAGTGGTTCAATTAAAGCTCTAACCACACACTAAAATATGGCTGGAGTTTTGATCACAGCATCTTGGCTTCCATCTTTAATTTTTAACTGTAACCTCCAGACAATCCTGGGGTGAAATGACGGGAATATCTATCCCTCTCTTTTTCCTTTGATTAACCTTAGCCTTATTTATGCAGATGCATTTCTACTATTTTTGGTAGTTTGCTTTGCCAGCTCAAAGCAAACTTTGGCTGTAAAAATATCATCAAGCTCTACCAATAGATTACATACCTACATGTTTATGGTTGTTTAATAGAATGATTACAGTTAAATTGCCCTCAGGAGGGAATGTATTTCAGCTAAAAGCTGGTAGAAAAAGATGAGTTTTACAAGTTTTCCAAGAACCCAATAGAGCTTGTTTATTTAACAGAAGTTTCCATTATTCTGAAGCCATAATTGGAAATGTTTATTTTCTTCTTCATTGTCTTGTAAATTTCTACATTTTAATGCAAGCAATAAATTATTTGCACAATTGTTGCCAATCTGTGCAAGAGTATGACCTTTGGATGAGCAAGCAATAAGCCCTACTAATTATCATTTTCAATTTGTTCCCCAATTTGATAATTTAAACTTCACTATCTTCCAGTGCAGGTACTACCATGCTTTCAAATTTGATATCCTTAATATGGTGCAGGTATTTTATTCTATCTTCTGCATTCTGGCGTCTTCATTTTTCATTCCTGCTCTGATTGTTGTCACATGTATTTACAGCAGTAAATTAGCATAAAGAAGAGGTCAGAAGACACATCTACAGACCCAGGGAAAGCCACAGCAACCACCGAAACAACAAAAATGACCGAGAACTGGGCACATTGCTGATGCTATCAAAATAGACTGCCAACCTTGCAGCCTGAAAATGCTCAAAATATATAACTTAACTGCTAATATGTCTCAGACTGAGTTATAAAAATACCAAGTTCATTTAATTGAGGTCAAGGTTCGTTACCCATTCAAGAATAAACTTCTGCCCTGAAAGGATTATTATCTAAGTATAGAAACTATTAGTTAAAGCATACAATCATGAAACTGATATGAAACAGAAATGATAAAGGGAATCTAATATTGTAATCACAAATGAGCAGTGAACACTGATTTGTAACATTTTTATATTAATTAGATGCAAGCGCTGAAAAATATTCAATAAATGAAATGTGGCATTATTCCCCAAACTGGATCTCTCTAACACTTCTGGCAGTTTCAAATAAGCTCTTAAAAAAAAGTGTCATGAACGCCCCCGAAGCGGGCTCGGATGATGAGGAAGATCTTGCATCAGGAACCTGGGAGCAGAGCATCTGGAGGACGTGGGAGACTCTGAATATGGAGGGGATGGGCAAGAAGGGAAGGAGGAGCAACCGGATGAGGAAGGAAGAAACGTAGCTGCAGCCAAGAGGCTCAGAAGGCCAGCCAGAAGAAGAGGGCGGGGAAGGTGTGGTGCTCCAACCGATGAGCGGGGATGAGGAGGAACTGCCTCCTCTGCCAGATCCTAGGGCACATGGGGCTGAGAGGAGAGAGGTGCAATGGAAGTCAGCAAGGCTACTTGCAAGGAGGCAGCCTCGTTCCTCCTAATGAGTTGCACCAGCTGGCAGCTCTTTATCCCTGCATGCGGAGCAGAGCTACACTAAGAACAACTCTTCCATTTCGGATTGTGCTCTTGTTCAGCCACTGTGTGCCTGGCCTTGGAACTTCTTCCTTTACTGTGTTTCTGAACTTTAGACTTTGTCTTTTGGACTTTGGATTTTGGCTTGTGGGATTTGTGTTTTGGACCATGGACTTGTCTTTGCTGGACTTGCTCTGTGTTTTTCCTGACTTGGGAAACCGGACTCATTGGGTTTTGCTCTGGTGCCTGTGTGGGAAATTCTGGAGAATACTATTTGGGGCTGGTGAATCCACAATAAAGACTTCAAACCCTTATGATGTGTGCATATGTGAGCAGGACAGGACAAAATCTCATTATGCGGCAAGCCCAAGAAAATATGAGACTTTCTTAAAGTGTAATTAACTTGAGCCACCACACATACTCTAGATGTCCTTTTCATTCATAGGTATTTCCCCAATATTTAAACAAATATATTTAATGTGGGTCTGTGACCGTAATAAAATTTGATTGATTGATAAATATATTTCATTCAATAGGGGGCCAGAGGATGTTTGACATCATAGGCTGTCTTACCTTTGATAAACTTGGGTTCACAAAACCACAATAACGCACCAAATCGTAATCTATATATGACCTCAATCACTGTGTGTGAAAATATAGTACAAGCAAATCACAGGTTTATAGATGCCCATCATCCTGTGCTGTTTTTTTTCCTGATAATAAAGTGAATGCAAATATATATATTTAAACATAATGCGAGAAATTAAAGTGCCTGGGTAAATCCTTTTCATCCTTGTTTCATTTGCCCCCACTGTGGAAATCAAAGGATGAGATGTCATTAAAACGATAGCTAGCAATTTCAGACTTTGAGAGCTGAACTTGGCTGGAGAGCTGCTAGAAACAGCTTAATGATATAAGGAGGAAAAAAAATATGTAAGCAATTTTCGAAGGTAAAAAAAAAAACTATGAGGAGGAGGAGGTGGAAGCCTTTGCAAGCACTTGGGGTGGTGAAAGTCGGAACAGGAGGAGGAAGAAGCTGCATCTCTGTTAGTCATTTTTAATGAAATTGAACTATTTATAGAGCAGTTGCAATGGATTAGTTGCTGTTAGTTAAGGAAGCATCTTACTACAGAATTAATATGGTTAACAAATAGCTTTAAAGGAAAGGGTGAAAGGTATCCTTTACAAAAGCAAAGACATTATATTAAGTTAAGCAGGAAGTACCTGTATGAGAGGCTTCAAACTGATTTTACAGTGCATTTAGCTGGATAGTTCATGATAAATCAAGATGATAGCGAAGGTATGGGTGGTGCTGGCAAAACCCTTTAGAAGAATGCTATGGTTCAGACAAACACCTCCTTTCCTTCTTTTCTAGCTCCTCTCCCCCCATCACTGCACCAGAGCTTGCCATTCCTGTATTGCTTTTCTCCTACCACAGGACTATATAGAGCAGGGGGTCTTTAAACTTGACTCTTTTATGACTTGTGGACTTCAACTCCAGAATTCCTCAGCCAGGCATGCTGGCTGAGGAATTCTGGGAGTTGAAGTGCACAAGTCATAAAAGGGTCAAGTTTGAAGACCCCTGGTGTAGAGCTACAAGACCTGGGCTGTCAAAATCAAGATGACCTCTAGATGGCCACAGAAAAATTCATAACTCTTGCTCCCTCCCTAGTGGGCTTCTGGATGTCTGCAGCCCATGTTTGATTGCCCCATCAATGACTAATACTGGGAAAACAAGCACCCAAATTTGAAAACTTTTACCTCTGCCAAATTATAGGACTCTCCTACCATTGGCTATTGAATTTGGTATAATATTGGGAGCTGACCAGAGTTGGTTAGAAGATGGGTGGTTGTATAAATGTTTAAAATAAATAAATAACTCTATTGTTGTGCAAGTGGGCCTCTCTGGAAGTCTGGGCTTTTTTTCAAGAATGTCTGACTGAATAGATTTATGAGAGGCAGGAGGCCTAATATAAGCAAGGTCAATGAAAGTTTCCATTCTCAGAAACATGGGAAATCATTATCTTGGTGAGAAGAGCTGAAAGATAACTAAACCTGTTTTAGGGTCAGATATAAAATACTTCATTGATTGCTATGGATAATGAGCTATTTGGACTTTATTGGCTTTTTTCCCCCAGAGGAATCTCTTTGGATAGAGTTGGGGATGGATGGATGGATGGATGGATGGATGGATAAACAGATTTTGTACCCTGTAAATACAATGTGTTCAAATATCAGCTAAGCTATGGATAGGTTTAAGAAAATTTATTTTCAGCCACTTTCTATAACAGTGATGAAGAAATGCAAGGGACTGTTTTTTTAAAAAAAATAGTTAAGAAAAAAGATTAACAAGCTTGAAGCATAACATTTTTAAAGCATTACATGAAGAAATTGTTATTTACTTAGATTTATTTTGGATTGGTTAGTTGTTGTCGTTCAGTTGCTAAGTTGTGTCTGACTCTTTGTGCCCCCCTGGACCACAGCATGCCAGGCTCCCCTGTCCTCCCGTCTCCCAGTTTGCCCTAGTTCATGTTCATTGTATCAGTGACACTATCTAACCATCTCATCCTCTGCTGTTCCCTTCTCCTTTTGCCTTCAATATTTCCCAACATCAGGGGGGCTTTCCCCCTCATTTTCTCTTCTCATTAGATGGCCAAAGCATTTGAGCTTCAACTTCAATAGCTGTCCTTCCAAAGAATAGTCAGGGTTAATTTCCTTTAGGATGGGCTAGAGCAATCTATCAATCAAATGTTAGCATTAAACAACTCCAACAAGATAGCAATACAAAAGATCTTGTTTTCAAAAGTCCTGAGTGGTAATTATTGATGTCCAACCTGTCCGTTACAAAAGAGACAGAAAGGTGATTTCATCAAAGGAGTGGAAGGCAGTTTGGATCTTGAAATAAGTGATTTCTCCTAATTCTATCAATAGAGAAGAAAAAATGGAATTCAGCTAGAGAGAGGATGCAAATTCAAAGGAGCAAACGCAAATCTGTTCTGTACAGTATTTATGCTATAATTGTCTTGGTATGCAGCAATGCATACAACAGCTATACTGACTCCCCTACACTGGTCTGGTAAACTAGCTGAAACAAAATGTTATTATTGGAGCTGCAGTTAGCTAATGTTATATTCTTGATTCAATTTACAGTTATTATTTGCCTCTTTAAACAGCAGTGTATTTTTAAGTTAGTTCAGTTCATGCTATGCCAGCCTCGTTTTTTGAAATCTCTTCTTTTTGGTATTTTGAGTAGCATTCTTCTACTTAGTACCTGACATGACTGTAGCAATGGACATTAAAAAAAATGCTGTTTGGTAGATCTCCTAAAAAATCCATTTATTATGGCCAAGAAGCCATCCCAAAGATCTACATTTTCTTCCATTTTGAGTTCAGCTTGTTGATGGTGTTGAATGAAGTCTTCATCAGGGTCCAGTCCAAGCAGGGAATAAACAAAATGGAGACTGCTTTAGAAAGAAGGTTGTAGTTTATTGAAGAGCAGAGCCAGACAGAAACATGGCTCTGGGAAAGCTGACCACATGTTGCTGGGAGTGGTGGGTTTTTATACCTTCTGGGGCTCTTCAGGTTGTTTCCTGTTCCTGTTTGAGGCTTTGTATTTCCAATGTCATGTACTTTGACCTGAGTCTGAGTGTGCCCTTTTGGTATTAGTGGGTTAATCCTATTATGTCTTTAGAGTTTGGGTGGGGTATGTAGATTTTAGGGGTCTTTGTCTTCCTAATCTCATCAGCTTCCTGGCTCCAATCTTCCTGAATAGATTATTACATCTGCATTTCTAAAAGCTGGTTTATGCTGAGTTTTCTGTTTGTGGGGAGGGAAAAGGTTCTGCCTTTTTAAAGATCTTTTCCATTTTTCCTTTGGAGAAATATATTCTGCCTTTTTAATATTCCCCAAGATATTTCTTTCTCTGGATTCTTCCCACAATGGCAAGGACAAAGAGGAAATTCCAGAAAGGTAGGCGGCCTAGCAGTTAAGACTCTGGGCTTGTCATCCAGAAAGTTGACAGTTGGAAACTCAAGTACCGCGCAACAGGGTGAACTCTCATTCTTGCCCCAGCTCCTGCCCCCAAAGCAGTTCAAAAGCATGCAAATGCAAATAGATAAATTGGTTCCACTTTGTGGGAGGGTAACATGCACCTCAGCAGATAGTCATGCTGGCCATGTGACCACGGAAGAGTCTTCAGACAACCCTGGCTCCCTCAGATAGGAAACAGAGATAACCCCCTAGAGTTGGAAATGACTGGACAGAGAAACCTTTATCTTTTTAAGAATGCAGCAGGATAAAGTTATGAAGTAAAAATTCTAAATACTCCTTATGATAATTCTATGATAAGCAAGGGTTATCACAACAATTCTGTGATAAGCAAGGGTTACACACACATGAAGGATACTCACTAGGTCTGAACTTAGGGAGAAAAAAACTGATAATGTTTCATTAGATGAATATGATAGACTCTGTTCCAGGTTGAGTTTTTAGTGATCGGTCCAGAAGAAACCTGTTCCATGGTGACAGATCTCAAGGAAGTTGACCTGCACATTGAGAGAGGAAATAGTAGACGATCAAATCTGATATATACTTGTCTATCATTTCTCGATGCTAGTTAATAAAGTAAGGAAACAAAAGTAACAGAATTTCCATACTTTAATTTTGTTTAAACAAGTAAATAAATCCGGAAATTAAAAAAATAGCTTTCAACATTTAAGACATACCATTATCCTCTCCTTCACCACTGTTTTGTGCTGTAAAAAACTAATTCTTAGAGATACGCCACATGGATTAATCCTAAATTAGATATGAGAAGAAAAGGAAATCAGCAAAGGGGCTATATAGCTGTGCCTTTAGCTCGACTGAGATTAAATGGTAAATAAGTGGCATAAAGGATATATATGTTTTATATCCCACTTTTTCTCCAGAAATTTCAGGGTTCACATGGAAGTTTTTCTTCACTTTATCCTCACAACAACAACTCTGGGAGTCCATTTTGATAGAGGGAGTCAGTTAGTGGGACATTAAAACTGGAGAATAAAATATGCAAATTTGTTTTTCTGAAATCATCTATTTCATATTTCACAGGCGATTTCCAGCAGATGTCTGAAAAGTTAAAATTTACAACATTATTAAGTCACTATATGCCAATCACTGAACCCATCATGAATCATGCATCCCATTCATTATCTTGAAAATATAATAATATTTATTTTCATCCCACCATTTTGGCAGGTGCAAAAAGAACAGTAATATCTACCTCAGAATTGTGATTACATTTTTATTTGTGTTTAATTATGTCTGATTGTCAGAGACTGCCAAGACAAGTCCAGGCAGGCTTTGTGCCTAAGGTGGAACTAGAACTCACAGTCTCCTGGTTTCTAGCCTGATGCCTTAACCACTACACCAACTGGCTGTCTGACCCCATATATACATAAACAAACCTTTCAAGAAACTTTCAGGAGGACATTTGCAAAAGATGCCTGGGATTTCTGGAGGACATGAAACAATGTCCTCATTCCATTGATAATGCTATTCTGTTGTGAAAAATTAAAGAACTCAAAACATCTGGCCAATGATGAGGGTATGTTGTGACAGCTGTCACTGCCATAAAAATAAAAGTTCAGGGGGGAGCCTGGAGCCTGGGCCACACAAAGCAAAGATCCCAGGCACCATGTTAGATATAACCTACTATACTTAGAAACATTGCCATGGACTTATTGTTGCTTAAGTATTCAGCTGTATTGCCTTGATGAATGATCAGTTTTCAGCAATTAGTCTTCCTTGTAATTATGTCCTTCCAAAAATAGCAAAAAAAACTTTCACTCAGTGCTGATCTGTGGAGCCTGCAGTATATGTTATAAAAAGGAGTTTAGTTTCTATAAAAAAATCTTGTTTATTCATTCCTTTAAACAGTATATTAGGCTATATTACTTTCTTAAACAAGAGCTACTTGTCAACATTTTGAAAGCACCTCTTCATAGACATCCTGGTGTAGAGTTGTCCTGTGGGTACTTTGGAATACAACTCCCATAAGCCTTCACTATTGGACATGACTGACTGAAACCAATTGGCAATAAAGTTCAAAACATCAGGAGGGTATCAGCTTGCTTATATATAAATTTATCATCATCCTGGTTGCTGAGAGATGTAACAAAATCAATTCCTTATATTACAACTGTAATGTTTTATTAAACATGGACAGAATGGCTAAGAGAAGCCCTGGTAGTGCAGTGGTTAGAATACAGTATTGCAGGCTAATTTTGACCACAGTCAGGAGTTTGATCCTGATGGGCTCAAGGTTGACTCAGCCTTTCATCCTTGCTGGAGGCAAAATGCTGACTCTGTAAACTGCTTAGAGAAGGCTGTAAAGCACTGTGAAGTGGTATATAAATCTAAGTGCTATTGATAAATGCTATTGCTATTTGTGAAATGTCACATACTGAGGCTGGTCTTGGAAATGGGTGAACTGGATATTAACTCCCAATGATAAGATAAAGGAGTCATCGAGATGAGTCTGGTGATTCATTGTTGAAGCATCAGAGCCTAAAGCTCTCAAAAGAAAAACAGTCACAATAGTAAAACTTTCAAAGTTGTTAAATAAGCAAATAGTTAACTAAACAAATACACTTTAATCCATTAACAATGTATATTTCATTTTGAATTCCAAGTTTGATGTCATTCCTTCTACAATAGATAAAATCATCAGAATTTAACTTTATTTTGAAGCTGTGTTAGTAAGTATTTTATAACTATTTATAAGATCAATGGGACATCAGAGGCATTCTTCGTATAGATAGCAAGGACTGTTTGATGCAAATCCTCAAAGTTCCTCCATGTGAAAACTACCCATAATTTAACTTCATTTGAGCACTTCACAGAGCAGCTTAAGTTGATATAATTTAGTTGGAATAGGTCAGGTGCCAACAGTGTGTTAGTTTTAATTGGATTTTTTATTTAATTAGATTCTGAGATAAGCTTAAGGTGCCTATTTTCCCAGATAGAATTCCACTTTGAAGCCATGAAGTCACAATCTGTTCCTTTAATATCCACATTTGAATTTTATTTTAAAATTCTTGATGCTCTTCCACAATAAGTAGATTATTGGAAATGTTACCTGAGTAGTTTGGTCAAGGGAAAAAATGATTAAGACTGTTTTTAAAAAACTGGAAGCCTTATATTACTTTTCAAAAACTATAAACAAATTCTCTTTCCATATTAGTTTTAATAAGCATTTCATAGTTGATGATTTAAACCAATTTCCTTTTATAACTGTTAACCTTTTCATTTAAAAATATTCTTAATTGGTTTCTCTTCACTACTGTGTACAATTCTTTTCTCAATAGGTCAGAAAATAAATGGATAAAACAAGATTAGCAAGTTATTTATTTCATCTTTCAATTCCAATTCTTAAAGTATTTTTTTTTAAGAAAACATTGTAGGGCTTTTTACCTATTCAGTAATTTTATCAGAACAGAACAAAATAACAGAGTTGGAAGGGACCTTGGAGGTCTTCTAGTCCAGGGGTTCTCAACCTCTGGGCTGTGTGAGTGGAGGGCTGGTGTGCGTGTGTACAGCTCAACTCGTACGAGTGGCGGGTCAGCATGTGTGCTCATGCATGTGCACACCAACCTGACACTCACACAACCCAGTTCCCCTCTTCCTCCCTCAACCGGGCTGCCAAGCCGCAAAGTTTGGGAACTGCTTTTCTAGTTCAACCACCTGCTCAGGCAGAAAACCCTATACCATTTCAGACAAATGGTTGTCCAATCTCTTCTTAAAAATCTCCACTGTTGCAGTAACCACAACTTCCGGAGGCAAGTCGTTCCACTGATTAATTGTTCTAACAGTCAGGAGATTTCTCCTTATTTCTGTTTGGCTCTCTCCTTAATTAGCCTCCATCCATTGCTTCTTATCAGCCTTCAGGTGCTTTGGAGAATAATTTGACCCCGTCTTCTTTGTGGCAACCCCCCCAGATATTAGAACACTGCTATCATGTTCCCCCAGCCCTTCTTTTCATTAAACTAGAGATACCCAAATCCTGCAACCATTCTTCATATGTTTTAGCCTCCAGTTCCCTAATCAACATTTTTTTGCTCTTCTCTGCATTTTTTTTAGAGTCTCAACATCTTTTTTATATTGCGGCGATATAATTTTTTTCTTTTAGTTACACAGGTAGTCCTCAACTTACAACATTTCATTTAGTCACCATTCAAAGTTACAATGGCACTGAAAAAAGTGACTTGTGATCAGTTTTCATGCTTATAATTGTTATAGCATCCCTCGTGGTCACGTAATCAAAATTATGGCACTTGGAAACTGTCATACATTTATGGTAGTTGCACTCTCCCAAGTCATGTGATCATCATTTGCAACCTTCCCAGCCAGCTTCCAACAAGCAAAGTCAATGGGGGAAGCCAGATTCACTTAATGACCACATGATTCACTTAAAACTGTAGTTAAAAAGGTCATAAAACGGGGCAAAATTCACCAACTGCCTTTCAAATTTTAATTTGGAAAAATAAAACCTTTGCTTTTGTTTGCTCAGAATGTTCACTTTGCAGGGTTCCCCCCACTTTTTCTCTTGATATAAAAGTTTTTATAATTTCATGCTAGATTTTAACATTTTAAGAGTTTATTTCCAGCCCTGCTGGTTCCACCTGTTCTAAAAGAGAATCTGTTGAATAGTAATGTTAGGATTTAGGTATATCAACAATCTCCAAACCAGCTCAATGTGTGAAAAAGCTCTATGCATTTATATGTTTTCTAAACCTGTATGCATTTTTCATTTTTAACAGCAATACAGTTACTTTAGCAAATAAAATACATAAATAACAGGCAGCCTTGTTTTGAGATTTTGTTCAAATTAAAAAGGCCTGAATCTTATGGCATTTTCCTTATCATTGTTCTGGATTATGAACGTAATTGATTAGAGTAACCAGATATTTGAGAGCAAGTAGTTATTGTTGTACCATCCTCAGAAATACCATTTAAGACTATCAAATACCTTATACCTTACTTAGGTCAGACATAGATGAGATAGATGAGATAGATAGATAGATAGATAGATAGATAGATAGATAGATAGATAGATAGATAGATAGATAGATAGATAGATAGATAGATAGATAGATAGATAGATAGATAGATAGATAGATAGATAGATAGATAGATAGATAGAGATAGATAGATAGATAGATAGATAGATGGATGGATGGATGGATGGATGGATGGATGGATGGATGGATGGATGGATGGATGGATGGATGGATGGATGGATGGATGGATGGATGGATAATTTTCTCATAAACACTTTTAATATTTTAACATTTTGATGAAACAGGATAAATCCATTGAACTTAGAACGTCTTTAGTAAAGCATGTTAGTTAGTCTTATCTATTACCAGAAAACTCCCGGCTCTCCTTCCAGCATAGTATTAATGAAGTACAGCTAATGTGAGGTTGTCTTTCATTTCTGTTTTAAACTGAGCATCATACCATGAATGATACATATCTGATATATCACTTTCTGAAACAGTGCATAATAAAGTTTGCCTTCTTCTGAGTAGACAGTGTAATCTTTACAGTGCACAATCATTTTTTTTCTTATCTGGGATCGCTAGCTTTTCAAAAAAATTGGGGAGGAGAGGGGAAGCGGATGAATCTTTTTTTATTAAATATGGGCACAATTGTCACTCTCCCAGACTTCTATGCATAGCCACTGTGACTTGTTGGTAAAAATAAGTTGGTCTCTATTCGTGATTTGGTATTGTTTATTAACTTGCTGTTGCTTTGATTTTTGCTCCTTTTCTTGTTAGTCAGATTATAATGATCTGGGATATTCATACACCTCTATTTCTGTGACGTCCTTGGATCCAGAACCTGGTTATTTTTTTGCAGAAGTTTCATTACCCAACTAGGTAACATCATCATCTACCTGGGTAATGAAACATCTGCAAGAAAATAACCAAGCTCAGAGAGCACCAAGGAACCACAGTTCAACCCTGAGCTACGAATCTTCTCTTCTATTGATATCCCTACTTTTGTCCATAATGCTGCCTCATTTTATTTTTTAATTCTTTTTTTTAAATAATATTTTATTAATTTTACATTTAAATATTTAAAAAGACACGTGGTGACTGGGTTAATCAATAGTTCGATAACAAAATCTTTAGTACAAATCTCAAGTTACAACATCAAATATTTCTTCTCTTTTTCCCTTAACATTTATTGTCTCGTATTCAAGCTAGTACAGTTCTTATTATATTAACTCAGTAAAAACATCATTATTACATTTATCAATAACTTTTTAGCTTATACGTATCTTAATTACATTCAATCTTCATATACAATCCATATTCTCTTATTAATTTTACCCAATTTTTAGTTTCTCATCAATATTCCAATTTAACCTTTGATATTTATAATTTTCAGGCTTTAGGTAACCAAGATTTCCCTTGTCTCAATTCATAACAAAATCTAATATCCAAAATACACATTTTATCTATTTGAATATAATCTTGTTCTATTTCCTAAGAGTTATCTATTTCCCACCATATTAAATCATCTATTTAATAATACATTATCCCCTTTAATAAATCAAAACCATTATGTATATTATCTGGGTTAATCAATAAATCAAACATTCATGATAATTAATTTTCTTTTTCCTTTTAGGTCTAGTTTTTAAATATTAAACAGATAAAGCCTCAAGAAAATAACCAAGCTCAGAGAGCACCAAGGACACCACAGTTCAACCCTGAGCAACAATCTTCTCTTCTATTGATATCCCTACTTTTGTCCATAATGCTGTCCCATTTTAATTTTTAATTCTTAAGATTCTTTTCTTCATCTATCCTATTTTGAGAATCACACCAGGCAAATAAATTATCTAAGGCCAGAAACTGAGATACCATTAACATTTACTTTGTAATGCTTAGAAACGCGGAGATGATGGATCTAATATGAAATAAGAATCTAGAATCAAGGATAGGTAAAATAAAAGTTTACGTAAATAAAACCCTTACAGTATGTACATTCACATTATATAATACAAAAATATCAAATCCGGCATCATATACAAAATGAATGTTGAGGTTTTTATTGATGCAGATACTATTAATACATTTTTAAATAAAGAATTAGTTCTAAAGTTATAATAAATCATGTCATTTTTCCCAATTTTTATTTTATTCAACAATATTAAAATACAAGGGAAAAATTAAACAGACAAAACAAAGCTAAACAATAACATTTTTTAAAAAAAAGTGAATTAAAAGGACAAAACAAAATGCATATTTGCAACTGTGGCAAATATCTGTAGCTCTGATGTAGGATGAGGGTGGAGTTTCATTCTCTGAGCTTTTGGGTTGGTTTCTGAACATTTCATTACCAGGCTAGGTAACATCTTCAGCGGAGTCCAGGGGATGTCAGTGTTTATTCTCCCCGTTGAACTCTTACAAATATATTGCAACAATAATGGTTCCCTCTCCCTCTTGCAAAACAGGTCCAAAATTTATAAACTTCTACATCTATTTGCAGCCCAATTTGACCTGTCATACATTCTATATATGAAGGGGGGGGGGAATAGTTCACAGGAAATAAATCATTTTAAAAGTGCAACCGTCCCTAAAAAAGAAATGTCGTGAAAGCAAGCTAAGGTCGTGCTGCAGTTCTTGAAGATTTTAAAAGCTTTCCTTGTTAAACTGGAGAACACAATCCAGAATGCAGAGCATAAAATGTCAACGAGATAAGACGATATAGCAAATGGGCTGCTTTGCATTTTTAAGAGATAATTTTTTTATACAATGGGCGGTTTACAAAGGTAACACGGCAGTAACAATTTTACAGAACTGTATTTTAGTTGTGCAAAAGGCAACAAATGAACGGCGCCTCTTATTGCTCAAGTCCTTTGAGGCAAATTAACATTTTCAAGGATAGGCTGCTCATTAGAAAGGTACCATTAGCTAATACCAGACTAGAATAGAGAGGATCTGGCACTGACAATGCTTGCATGGATGGTATTTTATTAACTGTTGAATAAAAATTAACTGAAGGCTCATTGGGCAAAGCTATGGGCAAAACACTGAGCAATCTTTTAAATGTATATATAATTTTTATTAAAGAAATTTCAACAGGATAAAAACTATATGTATATTGAAAAGAAATAAGTAGACAAACAAAGCTGCCCTTTAAGAATGTCCGAAACCTTCAGCTGGTACCGGTAGTCCCTGACTTACAAACATTCATTTAGTGACCATTTGAAATTACAACGGCAATGAAAAAAGTGACTTATGACCATTTTTCACACTTTCGACTGTTGCAGCATCTCCAGGGTCACGTGATCAGAATTTGAATGCTTAGCAACGGGTTCATATTTATGACTGTTGCAATGTCCCAGGATCACGTACTCACTTTTTGCAAATGTCTGACAAGGAAAGTCAATCAGGAAGCCAGATTCACTTAACAACGTAGTAACTGAACAACTGCAGTGATTCTCTTAACAACCGTGGCAAAAAGAAGGTCATAGAACGGGACAAAACTCACTTAACTGTTTTGCTTAGCAACAGAAATTTTGGGCTCAGTTGTGGTCATAAGTCAAGGACTAACTGTACAGAATGCAGCACTAAGGGGAGTTATGTGCCCTCCTATAATAGTACATGTTACTTCTTTGCCCTGCAGACAGTATTGGTTGCCAGTTGCCAATAAAAGATCTGGTCTTGACCTTTAAAGTGGTTAATCACATGGGAGCGGGCTAGCTGAGAGACTCCTCGGTTATATCAGCCTGCCCCATTCAATCTGGCAGACAAGACATGCTGTGGGTACCATCTGCCAGGGACCCGCCTTTGGTGGGTCCCAGGAGATACACTTTCTCTGCCATAGCGCCTGCCTTGTGGAACGTCCTTGCTTCCGAAATTAGATTTGACATTCCATCTGTTTTGACATTCCAGAAGGCCTTCAAGACACGGTTATGTGATCAGGCCTGGGGCTCTCAGGGAACCAGATACATGCTATAATGGTTGGGGGAAAATTAGTTTTACGTTTCCCTGAGTTGCAAAGTTTATTTGCTGGCCCTGGATCAATGACCTTTCACCAGATTTCTTTATGAAGATAAAGTATCAGGCAAAATGTCAGCTGCTCTTATTTCTTTGGAAGAAAATGGGATAGTGCAATTAGATCAGAAAAAGGGGCAAACAAAGTGTAAGGAATATCAGAATATCTAGCCACAGAAAGTTTCCAAAGGAACTGAGGGGGAGGATAATTTCCATGCCAGCTCTTCTGATATGTCTTTTCAGAAAATTCTTTTTTCTCAAAAATAACTTAGATTCTAATTGGGAAGTTGCTTAGATCCAGCATGTCTCCATACAGATCAAGGATCATGCACTATATCATTTCATCTTTGTACTCCGTTGCTATGTTCCCAAGATATGGCGCTTGCAGTTTACTCAGTTAACTTACAATACGCTAAAAAATAAACTCACCACATGGACCTAGGGCCATGTAATATATTAGGCTAAAAGGTTAACAAGCCTGTACTCATTGTGTCTGTAGAAAATTGCTTCCAAGATCATTTGACATAGATATAATTTGGCTAAGTGAGCTGAGTAAGCATATGGACCTGGGACTCATGGCTCCATATCCAGTCTTATTTTGTGAGAATTGATCTCTTGTAAATTGCTAATAATTGATCTAATATCATTTAGTCATATCCTCCATTCCAATATTCGTCTTCTAAATATAACTGTTTCCTCATATCTGCGTAATAGTGAGCAGATGGTATGAGAAAAAGTAAAATAGTTGTCTAGGATCAGTTTATACATAAGATCTGCTGTACGATTATTGGACACAGACTGCATTTAAATGACATAAATACGTCAGTAGAATTGAGACAGTAGTTTATATACCTGAGGTTACAGTTACTAATAAACTGCCTGCCCTTGATGAATACACAGTGGGAAAAACAGGAAAGATGTGAGCTGAATAAACTCCTTAAGAATATAATTAAATCCTCATTAAAGTCCAATTGTAGTAACAAGCGGAAATATGTATATTTTTTCTTGTTTTTTTTTATCTAGTCTGGTGCTATAATTTTAGACAATTGGGAGACTGAAAAAAATCTCCCAGTCCAAAGATGGCATCATAATATGGTCCAACAACAATTTCCTCTTTGACAAAAATCATTGAATAACTATTTTCTTGAGTCAAAAAATAAGTGGACATCCATGTGGAGCTGGAAAAAAAATATTATTTAAGAAATGTTTGCTAGCCAGATTAATGGCCTTTCACCTCCAATAAAATATTAACCCTGGAAAGACTTTTGTGCTTTAAAGATGAATGCTTATTCAACAGTTATCTGGAGTGAGCCTTGTTAAACTCTGTGACCTTAGCTCCAAGTAAATGTGCAGAGAAGTGGGATATCAAAAATGCCTAGACTATAAATTTTGCAAGATGTATTATCTCTTTTACATTATATCATATATACTCATGAATAAGATGAAGATTTTAGGTGCCAAAATGCACCTGAAAATTGGGTTTGGCTTATGTGTGGTTCGGCTAACTTGCAAGTATACAGGTAACATTATTAAACATTATTATTTATGGATAAGCCCATCTGCAGATAAGCTGAGCCTTGAATTTGTAATCAAAATACTCTGCAAAACATATAATTTGTGGATTACCCATGGAAAAGCCAATTGTGTTAATTAAAACGTACAAAAAAATGGAAGTTTGGTTTATCCATTGGGCTTTACACAAGTATATATAATGTGTGAAAAATTAACATGTATTGAACTTTCTAGAAATTTTATACTATCATACTACTTACTGTTTTCTAACTGTAATGTCAGTTGTAGCCTTTCACATCATTCTTGATTCAAATCAAATATTTTACTTTCTTTTAAGCAAAGCTATGCCTGATTTATGTTTTTTTTTTCCTCTAGCAAATCATCTGTGACAGTGAAGTGCAGCTGTATATTAGTTTGGGGGGGGGAAATGGAGGCTATTCCACTTCAGACACACTCGTGTCAGATGTTCCCTCAGTGAGTCACTGTGAGTGACATGGATGGTCTCTAAATTTGATTAATAAAAGTAAATCATAATGGACTTTTAAAAATAATAGCTATATTTAACAGGAACTTAACATTTTTTTTATTCCTATGTAAGCGCCCCATATCTTGGTCATTAGATGCAAACAAGGAAATTAAAGAAAAACTTTTATTCTACATTTTTGGAGGTTAGATAAGGCAAGCCTCTCTATATCAAATGACCATTGGCAAAATATATCTGTTTCTTCCATCCTATTCAAATTCAAAGCAATTTAAACAGCAAAAATAAAATAAAAGTACTATAAACTCTATATTAATCTGCTACAACACAGTCAAGTTAAAGTACTGTAACAGGATTAAGGCACAAGCCTTCGTGGACCCCCCCCCAAAAAAAACTATATTAGTCACATGACTGTGGTATGGAGGAAGCATCTATAGTCACTGAAGCCAGACTGAAATGAAATGCTAAAAGTAATCAGTGATGACTCTGTTAAAGTTAGAACAGCAACTTAACTCTATTGTTTGATGGCAACAAAAATGGAAAGGGGCAATTACATTAATATCCTGCTTATGGGATTCTCATAGGAATCTAATCTTAAAATGGGAAGCAGAACGCTAAATTAGATACACCTGTGGTCTGAATCCTTTGGGAATTTCTTTCCATTCTTATCTCTTTCACAGACTTTATGAATAAGAAAGAGAGATTTGAAAACTAGTACAGGTAGTTCTTGACTTAGAAGCATTTGTTTAGTGACCATTCAAAATTACAGTGGCATTGAAAAACTTCTGACAAGCAAAGTCTATGGAGAAACCAGTTTCACTTAACAACCGTATTACTAACTTAACAACGGCAGTGATTCACTTAACAAGAAAGATTGTAAAATGGGACAAAACTCAGTTGCTAAGCAACTGTCTTGCTTAGCAATGGAAATTTGTGGTTCAATTGTAGTAATAAGTCAAGGACTATCTGTAAAACTGCAAAATATAACTTCTTAACATAATTTAAGGGGCTAACTGACCAGTGCAAGGGCTTTAGTATAACCAAAGAGTTTTTATTTTTAGTTTTTGGAATGCCACATCATGCTCCAGCACAGAAGTACTTCAGATGCTGCACTTTAAAATTATACATGATACATCATCCCTTCTACTGGGTCCCCCCACCCCACCTTACAAGCTTTTCAGGCACCTTGTTTACTGGTGTTACGGAGCACTGCACAGATTGATGATATCAGTCAAAACAAAAATGTAAGGTATCTCCATGAAATGGGATTATTGCCAAGGCTAGAAAAAGCACTGCATTACAGAGTCAATTGCTCTGGGGTCCTCTGTAGAATCCACCATAACAAGCAATGACAAGACTAGATACCTATATTCTCCATGTTAACCTCCCTTGACAGTTCTTATTACAAGATAAATTGTGGATCTAAGTAGTCCGGGAATTGTGACTGCTTCTTGTTACTTTAATCTCTATTTGGATGATACTGAATAACTTCAAAATTGACTGAACAAATCAGCCATGGAATAGAGTATTAAAACAGTGGGAAGTCAAACTGCAGGTAAGATGGGATTTAAATCCATGACAGGTTTTCCCATTAGAGAGCAAATCTTCAGATACCTCATTAAAACCAGCTTTGGGCCATTTCCGAGGCTAATAAAAGTATCTTCTTCCACTATTTAATCTGTTCTACCATTCTGAAAATTTGTATTAACCAATGAAGTTGCCAACTGTTATTATTTTTAAGGCTATAACAATTCGTGTTTATGCTCTTTCATTCTATTAGATTTTCTTAATTATAAGTGGAATTAAAGTGCCCACATGAATAATGGTATCTGCTCCTAATACATGAGAAATAACAATAAATTTTTAAAAGGTGAGAATTTTAGAGGATTTTTTTTACTGAAAAAATGAGGCATTGTACTCTTCATTTGAAATGTCCTGGTTATTCTTTGAAAAAGTACTGATAAAGTAAACAAAATTCATTCATTCATTCATTCGTTCGTTCGTTCGTTCGTTCATTCATTCATTCATTCATTCGTTGGTTCGTTCGTTCATCTATCTTAAATGCTGCCCTTCTTTCCTGGGAGGTGACTCTTTTAAATAGCTAAAAATATACATGGCTTTTTAGATTCCACATCACCTGGAATCCTGTGAGACCCTTCACCAACGTGAAGTCCTCAATGTTTGGGGATTGTAACTTCCAAAGGTCCAGCCAGCTTGGCCATTGAGAAATATAGTCCCCAAAATCTGAAGGAGACCAGGTTAGGAAAAGTTTCACTATGCCATATATTGGCATATCATGATAAACAATCCCATCTAGAGAGAACAGGGACATGCCTGGTAGACTTTACTTTAGCACTATACTGGTGTTTGTCTCATTGTCCATGAATTCAGTGACAGATCTATAGAAAAAAAATGGGGAATTCTGCTTCCTTGGGATAGGCCCTCATCAGATGATATAGTTGAGTTGCTTGCTTTGAACTCAGATATGAAATCTTGGGAAGTTCAGAGCCAGGTTCAGGTCATCACCAGTAAAGAGCTAAAGGTCCAGGTCAGGTGGAGATACTGAAGACTTAAGGAACATAGGCTTTTGCACTGCACATCTAAAAAAACGAGTCACAAAGCGATTTTCTTCTAAAGGGTTTAACAGGTATAAGTTGGGGCATGGCCAGATTTTGTTGTTCTAGCTATATAAGCCCTCAATTCTGAAAAAAGCTCTGCTTAAATTAATTTCTTATGAGTGTTAGAAGATAATAGCATCTAGCAGAGATTATCAGGGCCAGGCATAATTTCTATTCAGATGAAACAATACCAGGGAATACCATAGCTGCATGCTAGACTAAAGCTGAATAACATCCTGGAAGAAAGTAATGAAAATAATTTCTATACTATTTCCAAGAAAATTGTGTGACCGTATCCATGTCACCAATGAGGAATAGAATTGGATTCAAAAGTGTCTTTAACTTACTTTTTTTGCTATGGTGCGGTTTTACTCATCTATGTTGTTGATATCGTGATTGTTGGAGGCAGATTCAATACAATCTTGAATTACATAGACTAGGAACAGGTAAAATTGAGTCATTAAGCATGCTGTTTTGCACTGTAAATATTATTTTGATTTGAGTCTAAGGCTGTTCATCCTGATTCATTTATTCATTTGATTCATCATGCAATATTCTGTTGCAACATTTTGTGTGCTATCTTTAAGGCAATAAGGTCACTTATTCATCCATCCATGGCAATATGATCAGGATTCATTTATTTATTTCTATTTAGGTATTGTCCAACTCTGATAGTATACAGCTCACAGCATAAAAATAAAACAAAAAATGGCATCAGAGTAGGACCCATCTACATTATAGCAATCAAACACTAACACCACAGGCAATAGGTAACACCTCAAGTGTCCAGGTCTTATGCCATATAGGGCTTTATAGATAACCAGCACCTTGAATTGCATCCAGATGCATACTGGCAATCAGTATTGTGTGAAACAGAAATGTCATATGGGCATACCAAGACATCACATCATTACCCACACTGCTGAATTCTGGATCAGTTGAAGCTTCAGGTGGTCTTCAAAGGCAGCTCCATGTAATATGCACTGCAATAATTGAGCTGTGAGATAATTAAGGGTTTGAGTAATTGTATGAAGGCCCTCCTGATCTAGGAAAGGGTACAACTATATTAAGTGGTGCAAAGACCTTCTGGGCCACATCTGCCACCTGCTCATTGAGGAGAAGTTATAAATCCAGGAAACCCCTTCCCCCAGATTGTACACCACTCTCGAATGGGGAAGTGCTGCCCCTTCCAAGGTCAGAGATGGAATATCCCCAACCCTAACTTATGCAGTTACCTGGTCTTGGTAGGATTAAGACAAAGAGATTTTCTCCCATCTGCACTGTCTATTAGCCACTGAGGTATATTTGAGTATCATCAAATTACTGATGGCCATCCAGAGTCACTTAACTGAGATGAGTGGTATAGAAATTTAATAAACAAACAAACAAATTATCAAACCCAAACTAGTGCACAACCTCACCCAGGAGCTTCATGTAGATGTTAAATAGAAGAGGGGGGGAGCAATGAACCCTGTGGCAGTCTACAAAGGAGGGATCTAGGGAGTGACCTCTCCCCCCTCCCAAAAAAATAAACACTGATTGAAATAATCCCTGGAGAACTATCATAAAACAGCGCCCCTTATCTGAACTCCAGAGCCAGCCCAATACCAAAAGTCACTAAGAGATCAAGGACCACAAAGATGGATGTACTACCTCCATCTGGACAGATTATCTACAAGACTGACCACCACTGTGTTCATACCAAATTACAAGCTGAAATCTCATTGAAATGGATTTAAAATAATCTATTACCTACCATCCACTGCTGTAATTTTAATAATATTATTATATAAAAAATAAAGTTATCTAAAATTGTTGGGTCCAAGGATGGTATGAGAAGGGGTACATACCACTGCCTACATTAAGTCAGGAGGTACCAACTCTTTGCTCAAAGAGGGCAATAGCACAGAATGGATTCAACCACAAGTCATATCCACAGCCATTTCTATGACTCAGAGAAATCTGCTATATAGCCAGAATATTCCTGTAGATAGCATTGGCACTCCTCCCTGCCCGAAGGAACCAGATCACCATATACAGGGCCACTAAATAAATATCATTGGACCCAATAAGAGTAGAGAAATGTTGACATTTCACTGCTTTTATCATCATAAAGTAGTCCTTAATATAGGAATTCAATCAGATTTGCTCCACATCTTCATCCAACAGTGCTCCAGGCATCTCTTCTGATGTATCTTCATGAGATCCTCCATAAACAAGGTGTACCCGAGAATTGACACAGAGGGAGAGGCCTCCTAGAGGGGATGGATACCAGGTCCCCTATAACCTGCCCATTCCAGACCTCAGTCAAATCACCTATCAAATCTTCAGTGAAAAACCTAAGCAGAACAAGGAATTATGAGTACAGAAGGCCTTCATGGTTTGAGGATGATGTCGTATTTTCAGATTCTCAAAAGATACTTTGGGTTTCTTTGGACTGGGGCAAGCAGAATGTGCAGATGTGTCCAAAACTGTATCTCATAGCTTCCTACTCAGTTTTAACAAGAAGTTTAATCTACCCTGAAATCTCATCTAATCTTTTTTTTTTTTTGCTGAAAAAATTGCAGCTATTCCTAACACAACATCTTTGAAAAATGTCCTGAAAAACTTTTGATAACTTTTAATAATTTCTTAACAGCAAAAAGCTACTCTTTCTCCAGAAGCATGCTTACTTCTTTGACATATTAAAGAAGTAATGCTTTTTCGGGTGGCTTCTGCTAGATCTATGTTCACATTTCTTGTCCTCCTGAAATAAGTTCAGACTGATGCGGAGTCTGCAATGATAGTATCATATCTCTAGTACTTCAATCCATTTTTCACTTCATTAATCATTTTGTTTTTTCTGCTTTAGATATTAGCATACTTCACTCTAACACTTAATAGTTTCAGCTTTTCTTTAACTTTAATCAATGCTTTATTTTATTATTTTTTTTCCTGCTGACTAGGTAATTACAATTTTGATATATAAGGACCAAACTGATTTTGCTGAGACAGGAATTTTGCAAAAGAGTTTTTGCAGTTGTTACAGAACTTCTGAGAAAAATGCCAGCAGTTGCAGAAAACCTGTAAGCTTAGAGGATTGTGTAGACAAAGTGTGAAGAAATATACGAGAAGACGTTGCTCCTAAATCTTCAACTTTTAAGTTTATAGCAGTCTTGTAATCTTCTGGACTTGAGAAAAAAATTATGTGCAATCCATATTTTTAAAACTGCAAGACGTAGTGTATTTAGAAACAAGACAGGAAGTTTTAAATAACTTTCTACTTTTCCTCATTGCTTTAAATTCTATTTATCTGCCTCCCACAAATCAGAGCAGCACAAAGAGGACTTAGAAGTCTTTCCTCTTGATCCAAAACAAAATGAAGTTTCACAATGAATCTTGGAAGCCATATGTCTAATGTATATTATTGTGTATTTTTCAATACTAAAAGATTTTTCAACTGCCTCTTATCATTCATTCCTAGTACGTCAGACTGAAACTGTATTCCATAAAGGAGAAGGCTAAAAAAAAGAGGTTTTCCTGCAAATCTTAAGGTACAAATAGATTGGTACATGTGGACAAGGTCATGCAGCAGGCAAACCCCCTCAGCAATCCATTTTGCTGAGTTCAGTGAGATTTATTCTATTATCTGTGCCCAAGACGTAGGATTTACCTGTACCTAAGACTTACTCTTTGACTAAAAGCAGTCTAAGGCTGCCATCTTGCATTCGACTTAATTGAGTATAACTACCATTGAAAACAATACTTTTATTGTATACATGTGAAATGGACCTTGGAGTCCTAGTGGACGATCACTTGACTATGAGCCAGCAGTGTGTAGCAGCAACCAAAAAAGCTAATACAATCCTGGGTTACATAAACAGAGGCATAGAATCAAAATCACGCAAAGTATTAGTACTGCTTTATAAAACCCTAGTAAGACCACACCTGGAATACTGCAGCCAATTTTGGTCACCATATCACAAAAAAGATGTTGAGAGTTTGGAAAAAATTCAGAGAAGAGCAACAAAAATGATCAAAGGCCTGGAGACTAAAACATACGAAGAACGGCTACGGGACTTGGGTTTGGCTAGTCTAAAGAAAAGAAGAAATAGGGGAGACATGATAGCAGTGTTCCAGGATCTGAGGGGCTGCCACAAGGCAGAGGGGGCCAGGTTGTTCACCAAAGCACCAGAGGGAAGGACGAGAAACAATGGTTGGAAACTGATCAAAGAGAGGAGCATCCTAGAATTAAGGAGAAACGTCCTGACAGTGAGGACAATCAACCAGTGGAACAGCTTACCCCCAGAAATCGTGGGCACTCCATCACTGGAGATTTTTAAGAAGAGAGTAGACATTCACCTGTCTGAGATGGTATAGGTTCTCTTGCTTGAGCAGGGGACTGGACTAGAAGACCTCCAAGGTCCCTTCCAGCTCTATTCTATTCTTATTCTGTATTGTTTTGCTCTTTTTAACATTGTAAGCCATCCAGAGTCACTGTCAGCACTGCTACCTCACGCCTGTGCTCTGCTATTGCTTGGTACCAGTCTGCCATGAACTCTGCACAGGGGAGAGCTGGATGGGAGGGGGGAAGTCTTCACTCTTCACTGTATCTCCCTGAGTCACGGATTCAAGGTTGGATGGCTGGGAATGGAATGCAGCTGCATATCACACTCGAAGTGACCATTTCGAAAAGATCTTCTTTGAAACTGATTGGGCAATGGGGGCCAGTAATGGGAAGTACCTATGAGGGGGGAAAGTTACCCTTGAGGATTTTGGCACACGAATTTCAGTTCTGGCTTTGCTTTACTGCAATTCACTTGACTTCTAATAAAACTATACTTTTTGTGAGGAATGGAGCAAGGATCGTTTTTATTTAGGAGTTCAAGCTGAAGCAGATCCAACATTAAGCCAGACAAGTTGTGGCAATTCCAACATTCTGCTTCCAACTGCCGAGTAGGCGTAACATCTGGGCTCAAGGACTAAATTCAAGGGGTTATATGATTTCATTAGGAGCAGTAATATAATGATTCCATTTATGCACAACTACAGAAAGTTATGTCAGGTGCAAGAAATCAGGAGCCAGGATAGAGTTCAAAAGTACTACAAGTTTATTCCATGCTACCTATACAGGAGAATCTGAACTACTAATGGTCAAGGCAAATTGGTGCCAGATAAGAGTCAATGCACTTCAAGGATGGCCTGACTTAGGTTTCTTACAGAGTGGAGAGACTCCAAAATGATGATCTGTTTGACCCCATCCTTGGGCTCAGCCTGCTTGTTTCCCACAAGTTCAGCTTTAAAGACATATATCATCCAATTTTTGCTACCTGGTTTAAATAGGCCATACTCAAGAATATAGGAAGGTATACCTAACACTATTAAATATTAGGTATAGAGAATGTTAGGTATATAGACAAGATATATTAAATATGCACCAGGGATAGATAGCAATAGCAATAGTACTTAGACTTATTTATCGCCCCATAGTGCTTTGCAGCCCTCTCTGAGAAGTTTGTAGAGTCAGCATATTGCCCCCAACAATCTGGGTCCTCATTTTACTGACCTCGGAAGGATGGACGGCTGAGTCAACCTTGAACCAGGGAGAATCGAACTGCTGGCAGTCGGCAGAATTAGCCTGCAATACTGCACCACCATGGCTCTAGATAAATACAAATTTATTAATATAGCATGATAGGATTAGATAAAAGTAAGTCGAAGCTTATTTTTTTCTTTGCTATAACAATAGGATTTGAAAATAAAGTATGCCCATTAAAATTCTCTTTTTTCACTTGGAACTGAAGACTGGATACATAGCACTTCCTTCTACAATTCTCCTCCACAATAAAAATATGAGGTAGGTAACCTGCTGAGTGTCCACAAATAAGAATGGACTTCAGCCTGAACCTCTGTGGTCCTGATGTGATCACCTGCTATGCAATATTATTCTGTCCCTCAGGTCAATGAAAGCTCACTCCAACAACTCAGATTTAAACCCCGAACTGTGATATGTCCCTTTAAAAAGTTGAACTCATCTTCTAGTGATTACAAGGACACCTTTTTACCAACAAAAGAGGTGACTTCCCACTGCTTTATCCTGAGATGGTTTTCAATTTTCCACGTTTGTGCGAAACAACAGAGGCTTTATTTTCTTCTGAATAATCCTATCCTAGGAACTTTGGTTAGCCAATGTTGTCTACCCATTAATTTATATTTTTACTGAAGAAAAGGTGGTGAAACATATATAGGATTTTCTGCTGGGATCGATTGGCCTCCAGAGTATTTAACTTGAATTGTAGGCAGGAGACATTTGCTGTCCCACCTCAGGCAGCAAAATATACCAGCCATGGTTCAATCTTGACTAAAAACAATCTTATCTGAAATCAACAGTGCAACATCTTCTTTATTATGCACATCACCCATCTTGATGAAGAAAGATAAACCAAGGTTTATTAAGTTGCAGCCTAATTTAGATTTTTGTCAAACTGCTTTTGGCAGATCTTTATCACCTGAGTTCCCCCAGTTACTGCATGTAATGGAAATGTTTTGGGTTTTGTCTTTGCAATATTTGCCCTAAACTTCAATAAAAATGTTTATGCTGCATTTGCTGTTATGGCAACTGCAGTCAAGTTTTAAAATTGACACTATGGAAATAATGGGCCCTTATGTGGCAGGGTTGCTATGGAAACACTTTTTCTAAAAGTAACCTGTGTAGGACAGCCAGTCCATAATGTCACATGTTCCTTTGGGAAGTGCCCATAGTATGGCTTAATCTAATGAATAAATATGAACTGGAAGTGAGTGCGACCTCTAAAAATCCACAGGCTCTTTCAGAGACATTACCAGTGATTGTGGTGATCAAGCAACAAACTAACCTTCATATCAGTAGGTAGAAAACAATTATTTTAAGTGACATGCAATGAGAATAGTGGGTTAAGAAGGATCGTGAAACCAATAATCTAGTGAATATGCCATTGTAGGAGTCAGGATAGAGAGGGAAGAGATTTTAGCTGGCTAGCAAAACTGATCTAAAGTCTCATTCTATAATATATTCAAGATTAAATTGCCTAAAAGGCCTTCAGACTGATTGAATATGTCTGGAGCAACTGGACATGACACATATTTCAAACTAAACTCATGGATGGAGATAAACTAAAGAGCAGGGGTAACATTGGCACCTGACATTTTTGCATAGCTGTTACTGCATCTGCATCAGAACAAAGATCTGCCCAGCTCATCATTAAAATGTATATTTAGAAAGTTCACAAACATGGCCAAGATGGCAACATTTATCTTCCACTGATATTCCCTGGTAGATACAAGTAGTCCTTGACATACAACCATAATGGAGCTTGTTCAATAATTATGGTCATGTGTTGTGATGGTCCTAAAACGGGTCAGTCATGAGATTTATGATTTCTTTGCGGCGATTGTTTCGCAAAGCTGAGGTTGTTAAGTGAACACCACAGTTGTTAATGTTTTGCTATGGGCATGGTTTTTGCCAAAACCTGGAAGTAAATGCCATTTTTCAGCAAAACTGTAGTAGAACATAGTCACGTGACCACAGACACTGCAATAGGCTATTATTTGCAGCCATATTGCTGAATGCCTGAAGGTCACATGATCATGGAGGGAAACCCAACTGTAGGAACTTTGAAACCAGGTCTTAAGTCCCCTTTTTTGGGTCAGTTGTAACTTCGACTGGTTATAAGTTAGGAACTACCTGTATGTTATGGTGTAGTGCCTGAAAGATCTGAAGTATTAGCAGTCAACAATGGCTATCAGATCTGGACTGCGAAAATGTAGACAATCATTAGATTGCATCAGAACAATAGAGACAGTTCTGTCTCTTTGCTGCCATTTAGTGGTTGTTTAGATTTTACATGTTTAGTAATCCTTTTACAAAGTATGAGCTTTTTCAACTCTTTGAATTTCTCTAATTCTCTAAAATTATACAGACTGATGAGCAGAAGAGCCAATCGGAGTGGTGGGGGCAGCTGGCAATTTGGCCTGAATAGCAAGTTAAAGATTTAGGTGCTTGCTTTATTTTATTTTATACACAAAGTAAATCTCAGTTTTTATATGCTGTAATTTATACTATTTTTATTATGGCCTGGGGTTCAAAAGCTAGAAGTTGCCTGGGTACTGTTGATTTCTGTGCAGGCCTGGCTATTACTTATGATGCATTTTTCAAAAGATGTTTTCCTTTATGGACTTAATCTATCTGTATTTAATTTCAATGGATGATCATAAATTCTAATTATGGTAAAGGGAGTAACTTTAATTCTGGTGACCCTGGTCTATTTACATTTTGATTTCCCACAACATCCTGAAATGATATATTGTCACTGGCATCATAAGAGCCTAAAATGGAGGATACACCCAAAAGGTGGCAACTGTTTGGCATATTCTTTCTTGTAATCCAAGCAAGGCCCATCATGGGTTACTCTGACCTGGAGCTGATGCTGAAGAGAAGAACGTACCATCTCTTTTCCCATTAGGTTTTGCACCCACAAGTCAAAGCCCTACTTGCTCAGAGTGGAACATCCTGTATGGCACTGTTCATTAAAAAAGCCCTACTGGACATCTATCTGTACTAAGACCAATTATGGAATACAAACTTCTGAAAGCTTTAGGAATTGAATGCCTTTCCTTGCATTGTCCTATTCATGATTTCAGATCTGCTGAATGGTCTATTTGGTCCTACCTTGATTGGGTAATACTCATAGTCCTAGACTTAGCCATAGCACTGTCTCAATAGTTGCATCCAGGCTATAGAAGTTCTTGTGTATCATTCATTTCAATATGTCATGAGATTATATACAAAGTCACTGACTAAAGGGTTTTATGCTGCAGACCGCCAATGTATTTTGATTGGATTATACATGGGCATGTTATAATCACACTGGAATAATCTTGGCATCAGTGGTAGGATATATAAAAAGGAATTCAAAAATATTTCTTGTCATGCATGAACAGGGTAATGCACCTAGATATATCAGGTAAAACAGTCCATTAAGTGTATGTTATAATTCACAATAATCAGAGATACATATACTCCAAAACAATAATTATGTGGGCTGTAAAACTCAATGGGGCAGGTATAGTATGAATATTAAATCAATTATGGCAAACACTGCACGTGTGTAGACATGCTGGCAAATAGTGCTGAAAAAATGTAGCTTGCCCAATCTGAAACAGTAAGAATAGCTCCCCCTTTAAGAACAAATTATTCGGCTTCCGGTTCCGGATCCGCAGCAGACGCAGTCGCACAGAGAGCCTCGTCTCTCCACCGGCTGTTTTTCCCTCCGCCGGTAGACCCTTAATTGGGTCGAAAGGCGCCCTGGAGGGGCGACCACCATTGAGGAGGCCCTCGTCGATGGGGGAAGGGCGGTAGCTCCTTCCTCGGTCTGAGCCAGCTCCTTAGGGCCGTCAGAGAAAAGATCGCCCAGTAAAATGGACGATCACTTCGCTGCGCCAGCCGAAAGCCAGAAAAACAGCTAAGCACAAAGAACCCCCATGGAGAATCCGGGCGAGACCTTTCCTTTCCCCTCTTTCCCTAATTACTCTCCTACAAAAAGCTTTTGAATTTGAATTACTTCCCTGCTGTGAGAGAGCAGTGTTTTGGCACTGCGGGAAAAACAGCTTTGGAAACTGAAAAAAATAAAACAGCTAATTTTTTATTGATTATTCAACTCTTGGAATACTGAGGGATCCTGAAAATATTTCTACTTTTGAACATTACTATTATAACCACGCTATCTACTATCCTGGAGATGCCTTTCTTTTTTACTTTTTTAATGTGAAAAACAAAAAATCTATTAACTTGGAAAGAAAGACTTTACAGCTTACTGAGGACATCTTGTGACGAAAAGTGTTACTGCAACTGTATATTTTTTTGCTGGAGGATGGCTCTGACTTTCAAAGGATGATAAGGGTAAAGATAACTTGAAACAGCTGGGTGGTGATTTTGCCTACTAGGAATTGGAGATGAATATTTGTTGACTTTTACTAAATATAGCATTCACTAAAAGATTAAAAGATCTTTTCACCACTGAAATGGAGGAATCTTACCCACAACTTGATTATGAACTTATACTGGAAAAAAATCTTGGAAGCTACATGAAATCTTACTCTCAAATTTTGACGGATCAAGTTATAGGCCGAAGAACAGTGGAGAGGGAGCAGAGTGGCCCCAAAGAGGCCTTTGAGCAACATATGCAACCTAAAGAGAAACCATACTTACAACTCAACTATGAACTTATACCGGGAGAAATTGTGGAAACTATTGAACAAATCAACTTTACACAACCCCGTATACAATTTATGGAGAAGCCTGATGATCAAAGAATAACTTTAACTGAGATGTCTGAATTGTCAAAACCAATAGAGACTGACACCCAGATACAAGTTACTGAAAATTGTGATAACATGGATAATCAACTAGTAATTACAACATGGAATAAAATTGCCTACACCATTCAAAGGCCACTAGAAGAAAGGGAAGAGAACTTTGATCAATCTGAAGTGCTGAGAAATACCTTTTTTCAAATATTGTGGTTTGATGACGTAGAAACCTTACTATGGAAACCAGTGTGGCACAGAAAGAAACCTAGAGTTAGATTTAAAAATGTGTTTTAAAATTTCATTCAATGGGTTAAAAAGGCTTTAGAGATTTTGACTGATTCAATAACTAACGGAGTACGTGAATTCTGTAAGAGGATATCCTTTGTAATAATATTTTGTTTCAGATATGATAATTATTTGGTGGGGTAAACTTTACCTACTGGGTTAAAAAGACTTTTTATAGATATAGATTGATTGATAGAATATATATTTAAAATAGATAGAAATGTATCTTTTGGACTGATATTTTTATTTCAAATAAGATAATTATTTTGTAATGGAAGGAGAATAAGAGGGATTGGTGACAAGAGAAGAAATGGTATTAATGAATAAAACATAAGAATGTTATTGTGGGAATAATATATTCATTTCAGATATAATTATTATGTTAGGGAAAAGGGAAATGAGGGATACCCGAAGTGTTAATAATATGTTTATTTAAGGCTAATTGGAATATGGTATCTGCAAATTAGTAAAGCCTAAAAATAGGATTTGGATCTTTATAACTGAAATGTGATTGATGTCCGACTGGATTGTTTGAATTCTATTTAGAAATGTATTAATTTGAATATGTAATATTATATGAGGGAAATAGAGAGGGAACTTATAATGAATTAATTTGAGCTATATATTTATGATTTTTCTTTTGAATGTTTGATGTACCCATCAAAGAAGTTCTCCTCTTGAACTTGTCCAGCCAGCTGGAGGCGGTGATTCACATTTTCTTCCTAGATGACTGTGAACCTCACTCCTAGCTGACCACTTTCTTTATAATATTTTAGGCAATGATGAACACTTCTGCATGCCACTTGGCACAAATAAATTTGTCTTCAGTCTCTTCCGTCTACTTGGTTGATTGTGTTTTTACTGCTTTATTTTATTATTATGTTTTATAAATCATTGATATGTACAATGTCAGCTCAGACAATATGACTGGTTGGCATGCAAAAAAACCTCTTAGTGTTTATGTTTTAATTATAATGGATGGCCTATGTTACGAATGCAGTGAATTTTGTATTTTCACCCCTCCCTCATGTGTCATTAGCTGCCTTAACAGTTGATCAAACCACACTTTACCATTATAGCTGAACTAGCATATTATGACTAGAGGTAATCCCCCAAATCAGCAAATTACAGTGTCAAGATTTAAGATTTTGTTTTGTTCTTAGAGGTGGTCTTAATGACCATGATAGCAGAATAAGAGTGACTCAGGAATTCTAACACACACACTCCAATGAAATGGAAATAGGCAATTGTCACTTCTCCTCAAGGAGAAAATAGATGTCACTTAACAATTGATATGTGACATAGATGATGAACTTTTAAAAACAGCAAAACCAGATCAAACCAATATAAAACAAAATGGGTGTCAAAAGCAATGCATTTCTCATAATCTTATGAGCTGAAGCCATATGATTAAACGTATTGTATTTAGCCCTATGAGTCAATGCATTATAGTCAATTGAACTCAAATTCTACTTTTGGTTGTTGTTGTGTGATTCCTAAGTACAGTACACAATCTATTGAATCATGGTAACCAGCTGTGCTGACTAGTGTTTGCTCCTGTGATATTAAAAGGACTGCCTGATCAACAATTAGATGACAATGCTTTAAAAAGCAGTAACTTCAGAATTTTTCTTGTACAGGTGCAAGATTATTTCCAGTTACATTATACACTTCTTTAATCTTACAATGTCTTTAACTGTTGTCATGGTGCTGAAAGATCAAATCCAAAACGGCAACATTTCCCATTCATGCCTTCTTTTTATTAAAAATGAGCTTTAAAAAGAGCTAGCTGATAATTAGCAATCTTAGTTTAAAATAATTCTCAAGCAGCAGTGGTTATTATTTAAAAGCTATCTTAAAGGAATATTATGGAAATTTTTCAATATGGGTTTTTTTCCCTAGCATGACCTGCCAAAATGTCTTCTGCCTCTGCATTCTTTGCAAAATAAAGCATCCTTAGCCTTTTATTTTGTCTTGCTTTCAATTGTACTTTTTCAGTTTGCTGAAATGATAGTAATTACTTTCTATGCTGGACTTAAAGCTATTCCTTGTAAAAATAATGCCAGAGAAAGGCTTGGACTGCATTTTTACATTTGAAAAATTCTGAATATATAAAACCAAACTGCAGCTCACAATGAATAAAATCTGTTTTTACTTTGACAGATTGTATATTTTCAAAAATGAAGGACCCGGTATATGCTTTTCCTTCTCAAGCATAATTTGTGAGTGTTCTTAGCAAAACCTGCTATTCAATTGGTACATTATAGGCTCTAAAATGATGCATTAAAATTGTCATTTTTTTCTTCCTCTCAATTCCTTTGTTTCTACTGGATTTTAATACTCTTGTCTGTTGCAGAGTTTGCTGAAACTTAAAATCTTGTACTAGTCTGTCAACTTTAAGTGCTCTAATAAAATGTAAAAGAGATTTTGTACTTTCCCCCCTATTTCTGACTGATTTTATTTCTTATTCAAGAATTATCTTCTATTGGTATTCAAGAATTGAATCTAGGTTTTGAAAAGATGTTATCGTGACACTCAATTTTCATAATGGCTATAATTCCATCTCTATCTCTCTATCTACAGTATCTATCCAGATACACATTCCTTTCTGTATGCCCTGTTGGCATACTATTCATGATTAACTAAGCTTGTTAACTTCTGTAATGATAAAATTGAAAAGACCACCTTGGTTTTTTTCTGAGACTTCTATTACTGCTGATCTTCAGTCAGCTTGTAAGTTTAAGAGGAAGAGAAATCTTCAGCCACAGTCACTTACAGCTTAGTACTGCTAATTAAAAATAGAGAAAAAGTACAAATTACATCAGAAGAAATAAAAATGGGTTCTCTCTTAAAATTGCTAATCAGTTAAGAAAATTAATTATAGAGCAGTAACTTAACAGGCACAAAATCCTCAGCAGGCTGTACTGAACATTCTAGAATTTACTACAGTTTGGTAAGATCTTTATTACTTATCCTGATAGAACAACAAAAAGCAGTCTTAACTTGTTCCACATATGATAAGCTCTCCTAAAAGCACGATCTGAGATCACGTTGATGGTAAAATCTTGTATGTGTGCTCAAAAACAAGACACTGGGGATTACTCCCAAATAAATTAGCCCAGGACTGATTATGTACTATAAACTAATCTCTATGGTATTGTAGTACTTTTTATCTGAATTAACCAGGAAGAAAAGGAAAAATAGTTGGTGGATTATTTATTTTGCAAGATTTATAAGCCATTCCAGTTGAAACTGACCGTGGGTCATATATAATTCTTATTCTTCTAAATTCTGATTGAAAGCAACCCTTTAAGTATAAATAATAATAGAAGAAATTAATATAACATGTTTTTAAAAGTATAAAAACCAGGAACAATACAATTAATTACAAAACTGTTCCTCATTTAACAGCCTAGCCTAGCCTAGCCTAGCCTGGCCTAGCCTAGCCTAGCATAGCATAGGATAGCATAGCATAGAATTCTTTATTGACCAAGTGTGATTAGATACACAAGGAATTTGTCTCCGGTGCATAACTTCTCAGTGTACATGCAAAACAATGTAGTAATAATCATAATAACAAAGGATAATAATCATAATGATACTAATAGAGAAGGTAGTGGAACAGATGAGAAGGATAAAAGTAATACAGCCATACTATATGACTAATATACTTAGACATAAGACAGAACTGTGGAAATTAAGTGTTCAGCAGAATAATGGAAAAAACTGTCTCTGTGTCTAGTTGCTTCGGCATGCAATGCCCTGGAGCGCTGTTCTAAGGGGAGGAATTAAAACAGTTTATGTCCTGGATATGAGGGGTCTGTAGTTATTTTCTCAGCCCTCCTTCTGACCTGTGCAGTATACAGGTCCTCAATGGAAAGCAGGTTGGTTGCAATAGTTTTTCTACAGATGTAGCTATCCATTGAAGTCTATATCTGTCCTGTTTGGTTGCTATATTAAACCAGACAGTTATAGAGGGAGTAGTGACCCCTATAGCCTGATGAAACAGCCATGTTTTAATGTCTTTCCAAAAACCCGGAGGGAAAGGGCCATTCTGAGATATGAAAGCAAGGTATTCCAAAGCAGATGGCACTCTTTTTTTTAAAAAAAAAAATTTTTTATTAAAAATTACAATAAAAAAGATAAAAACTACTACAAACTAAAAAAATGAATAGAAAGAAAAATAGAAAAGAAAAAAAATTAAGAACACAGTGAAGAAAAAGAAAAGAACTATATAAAGAACTGACTTCAAATATTCTCCTTCATTGGTAGAACTGACTTCCCTTCTCGTCACAACTATAAACAATTTTAGTAACTTATCACCTTCCCTTAAAATATAAATTATCCCTTCTTTCCATATGCCATCTCTTATCTGTAAACAAATCCTTAAAGCTGCATCATCTCAGTCCTGATGTCAGCAAAAGTCCATTAAGGGTTACCAGAAATAACAACATATCTATTTTAACCTTGATTAAATAAACCAATTTTATTTACCTAACTTCTAATTCTAACAATCTTAAGTTTTCGTCCATTTAAATAACGTTGTAGAACTTGATTTCTTTTTAAAAAAATTATTTGTTCTTTCTTATGAGATTTTTGAAAACTTTAACAAATATCTCTTGTAATCCAATGTAGGAAAATTATCTCTTGGTTTACTGTTTGTATATCCCTCTTAATTATCAAGACATCAGCCAGGCTTCTTTTATATATGGCATATTTTCCCATATCATTCTTGTAGTAGCCTGTCATTTTTAAATCTACTTTCAGTCTCAATCTTATCAGATAAAACATATCCCTCTTCAGTAATATTTTTGAAATACAGTCCATATATACAGGCAGACACTCTTAAAATTTACTTCTGAATCCATGTTCAAAAATATCCTTCAGTATGTCCACTGATAAATATCTTGCTTCATTCTGTATTCTGCTTTAATTGTAATCTTTAATTCCTTCTGGTTTCCTCGAGTGTCCAACCTTTAAAGTCTTATCATATATTTTGAAAGAAATTTCAAAAGTATTTAGAAAGGGTATTTTTATAATTAATTCCAAAATCTTATTTCATATCCATAAACGGATCTGAATCCGTTTATAACTTTAAAATGTTTCAAAATCAGATTTCTAATCACTCTTGCTTTTATTCTATGAGAAAAAAAATTAAGTCCTTAAATTTGTATTTAAAACTTCTTTGCCTAAGGAATGAAGGATATTCACCTGGTGCTGTAAAACTTGTCAACCCAAAGGTTCCTAAGTACTGAAAAGTAGATAACAAGCAATTTCCAAATGAGATTAGAAATGGAAGCATGCAAAGCCAGTGTCCTTTTAAAGACGCCAATTGTAGTTAGAACAGGGGTCTTCAAACTTGCCCCTTTTATGACTTGTGGACTTCAACTCCTAGAATTCCTCAGCCAGCGTGCCTGGCTGAGGAATTCTTGGAGTTGAAGTCCACAAGTCATAAAAGGGCCAAGTTTGAAGACCCCTGAATTAGAACAAAAAGATAGCTATTCCCTCAATGTTGGAAAGAGACTGGCCAAGCCAGCGGGAACAGTCAAACAGGGAATTAATCTAGAATCCCTACATACACATAAGAGGGTGTAGTCTGACCCTCCCGCCTTGAATGCTGTTGAACCTTATCTAGTTTGACCTAGGTGCAAACTGAGAAGATTTTTGTGTTATAGGCTTGAAATAAAATAAAATAGCTAATTGACTCTTCACATATGGATTTGATTGTTCATGCCTGACAGTCACCTCCAAAAGCTCTCCGAAAGATCCCTGTCTTGTAGTCTCCTTTCAAGGGTCAACTGTCTGGAGTACCTGTGAGTAACCTCAAGTTCTCTCCTTGTCTGGAGAGGAATAACACAGAACCAATCTACTCGCCGGCTCTTCATTCTGCTACAGTCATCAGCTCTGCTTTTAGCAGAGACATATTCATTTCACCATTTCTTTCCCAGAAATGCAAGAATAAGACAAAAACTCTTGAGATTCCTGCAGATGGAGGTCACTGGTAATGTGCTTTCTCCAGAGGCTTCTGCAGTTGCAATCCCAGTACTTTCTCAGTATTCTTCCTGGAAAAGAAAAATCCTATGCTCTAGAGAACCCTGTCCAATTTCTCAGGATACACAGGATCCAATTAATTCCAGGAAAGACAAAGATTCAGTCATCCTCTTAGGATTTGCCCAGAATCTGAGTCATTCAAAGTAATTTCATGTTCCTGATGGCAAGAAAATTCCTTACAGTACCGCTTTCCATGATCTTCCATTCTTAATAGGGTCCCAGTCATTTTAAAAGGACGCTGACCAGCAACCTATGTATGCAATAAAAGCAGATATTCACCACTCTTATTGCCATGGTGTAGAATATGTGATATGGTTGAATATGTGCTCTTCTCTGTTCAATCTGGTTCATGGCTTGTTTTATACCAGTACTTTTTTTCACATCTCTTAATCTGTTTCATTTTCTGTCCCTCAACAAACTAGGATGGGCTAGGATGGGCAATTTTAACTAAGGCCATCACTGCCAGCTGAATCCTACTGAGGCAATCAAAACTCAGTGGAACAGCCCACCGCTGCATCAATATATTCCCCAAGCACCCTCTGGAAGTCAGGTGTATTCATTAGACACCTAGAATGGACCAATCAAATAAGTCCATTTTCCCTGAAAAGATTGTTAGCACCAGTTAACTCCAAAGCAATCAAGAGATGATCTGACCATACCCCCTCCACCTAAGACAAAAAGCAGATGTTCATAGTAATAGCAATAGCACTTTTACTTATATACTGCTCCATAGTGCAGTCCTCATTTTACCAATCTTGGAAGGGTGGAAGGCTGAGTCAACTTTGAACTAGTCAAGATTGAACTCCTGGCTGTGGGCAGAGTGTGCCTGCAATGCTGCATTCTAACCACTGCGCCAGCACAGCTCATGTTTCAGTGGTCAAAGTTGGAAAAACTAGCAGTTTAGGTGATTGCAAGGATTCCAATTTCTGTTTAAGAAAAAGAATAAACATCTTGATTATTTTAATGAAAATGGAATTCCAGACTACTGGAGAACAAAGAGAAAGAAAACTATTTCAAGTTTGCTTAGAGCAGGACTTAAGTCAAGTCAAAGTGCTGTAAACACTTCCTCTAGGAGAAGGCACAACAGGATATTGGCAAGTGTCATTAGAGTTTATAGATGCAGCAATTTTCATCTTGACTGCTGGCTGAGGTTTTTGTGGGCGAAGGGGGAATTTCTCAGCCCAGGAACTAGTTAAGGACTTTGGGGATACCACAAGCTTACGAGCAGAGAGTGACTGATGCTATTGCAAGGACAATTTCATTCTCTGAAATCACGGAGATCAAGTATAGATACAGTAACCACAAAAGCTAGTTCACAGAATCACTTCCAGTTGATGATGTGATGAATTTGCACACAACTGTTTTATTTTTACACTTTTGAAAGATCTGGTTTACTTACGTACATTTTCAAAACTCACACTTCCCAAGTTTAACCTAGAGTGTGTCTGAGGATTTAAAAATTTAAAAACAAATTAAAACAATGGATCCATATACATAAACATTTTCATTTAAAGAAATTGAACAATATTGTGCATTACTATTATATAACTAGTAAGGTAAGAGAAACCACATGTGGCTTATCACAGCATGCACATAAAAACTAAAAACATAGGAACTATTTTTAAAGTTTATTATTATTACACAGCTGAGTTGTTTGCAATGTCAAAACCTTTTTGAGTCTTCAGAAATGAAGCGGATAACAAGCCCACATTATCTAAATAAATCCAATATTCCAAGCATTCTCTGCAGAAGTTGTCTAGGATAAAGATTCTGAAATCTGATTTAACCCAAAATTCAAAGCTAACTAAAAGCAAGAGATGAAAAAAATGATGACAAGGATAATAACCATGTTAATCTGTACAGAAACAACCCACATACTGAAGAGGAAAATATATTGCTCATCTAAACGCAGGAGAATACAACAGGAAAGCTGCTCAGAACGAAAACACCACAAAACGAAGCAAAAAGGTACCGCAACCAGAAAATAAATGAAAAGCAGCAACTTCTGTAGTGCAATGCATCTTTATTTATGTTTACTGCAAAGTATATTCTACTGGGTTTAATGAAACTTACTTACAAATAACAAATAATGCAAATAATTTTCAGCTTAGCATATAAGGTAGAATTAATGTAAGAGTGTATCAGGATAAACATTCTAAGATTAGATCAATTATTTCAGTTTCAAATGCAAATGTTTCAAACTTATTTTATTTAGGTAGAAGACTATGATTCACATATCAGTCCATATGTTACATTATTTGAATTGGTAATTAATCAGTAAATTAATAGGGCCAGTAGGACAGAGGCTTCTAGTTCCTTGTTTTATGGCCACTATCTTTTTTGATAAAAATGCAATGACAGTTGCCGAGCAATAGAAAAATCCAGACTAGAAAGCAATAATTCTGCATAAAGGTCAGTGTGAGCGTATCAAAGATATGCTCAAATTTTACATCTCATGAATTATGTAAGAGCAAACATTAATTAAGGGTGCCAGATATTCATTATTACATAGTGTAACAGTGGGAACCAGTCTTTCAAAAGGTCCTGTTAGCTCAGAGTAGAAAAATAATGTGCTTAAAATTGGCATATGATACGGCAAAAATTAAAAAGGCGTTGCTGCCCATTGCTGCCCTCCTAAACTCTGTGGTCTTTGAGTGAAGCAACAATCTCCTGAAACATCTTAAAAATGCTACAAATTGATCCAAAGGACTGATAGGGACAGAAGCTTTAGAAACCAGGGTACCAGTTTGTTTCTGGGTCCAATTCAAGGTGTTGGTTATCACCTGTAAGCCCTTATGGCATAAGACTAGGATACCTGAGGAGCTGTCTTTTCCCAATTACATTGACCCATCCCTCCTAGTCAGGCAGGGAGGGCATGTTGCAGATCACATTGGTTAAAGAATTCCAACTTGGGGGAGTCTAAGGAGAGGATATTCTCTGCCTTTGCCCTCACCTTAGGAACATTTTATCCCCAGAGGTGAGGTGGGCCTTCGCTCTTCTGTCCTTCCTAATTAGCAGAGGAGTCTAAGAATTTTATGCAACCGTGGGGCTGGATGATGGCTTGAGGGCACTCCATCTGCCTTGTTAACTTTTTTAAGAAGAGACTGGACAGCCATTTGTCTGAAATGGTATAGGGCAGTGGTGGTGAACCTATGGCATGCATGCCAGAGGCGGCACTTGGAGCCCTCTCTGTGGGCACACGTGCCGTTGCCCCAGCCTCGCCTCCCCCCGCGGCCCCCTCCTCACCAGCAGCCCCCCTGGGGGAGAGTTGCCCCTGAGCATGGCCCACACGGAGCAGCGCAGCCAAGGACATGGCAGCCAGGCAGCGTGGACAAGACTCTGCCCTCACGCCCCGTTGCGTGCAGATGATGCTGCGAGGCGCGAGCAGAGGTCGTGGCCGCCATGGTGCTGCTGGGCTGCCTGGGCGATCTCCGGTGGGCCCTGGAGGAGGTGAGTGGCCCTGCGGGCAGGCATGGCAGGGAGCGGGGCCGGAGCGGGGGCAGGGCAGGGGGTGGAGCGGGGCGGGGCCAGTTTTTGGGCACTCGGTCTCTAAAAGATTCGCTATCACTGGTATAGGGGTTGGACTACATGACCTCCAAGGTCCCTTCCAACTAGTACTACTTATTATTATTATTATTATTGCCTTGTTAATGTTTTAATTTTGATATTTATATCAATAAATATTGATTAATATTGATATTTAATTTTTACCTTTAAGTTATCAATCTTAACCTTGTTCTTAATTTTGTTTTTAACTTTGTGTTCAGTCACGTTTTTGCATTGTTTTATTACATGGTTTATAAACCATCCAGAATCACTTATGTGAGATGGGCTGAAAATAAATAAATGAATGAATGAATGAATGAATGAATGAATGAGAAAAGGCTAGGTGCCTATTATACTGATGAAACAATCTGTGTTTCCTGGAAAGCATCGCCCCATGGTAGGGTTCTGTTTGCTATTCTTCCCCAGTTCTACTGGAGATATTGAGATTGAGATGGATTCATAACATTAAAAAGTGGTGAATTGTTTATCTAATTTCATTGGATAAGGGTAAAAACACCATATGCTATGAAGCACCATGTAAAATCGTAATATAAAGTTATGCAAAATGTTTCATGGCAAAAACTGCTGAGCATTTACTTACATATTGATATCATTTAATTGATATCTCCAAGAACTCAGTATGGGTTATATGGAGATTAACATTTTATGTCCCGGACAACAACCCTGTGAGATAGTTGTACTGAGAATAACCAGCCGAACGTTTTCATGGTTAAGAATGGACATGAACTGGGGCTCCCTAGTCCAACACCTTAGCCACTAGGCTGCACTATTTGTGCACAAACATTGAAGAATTATAGAGCTAAAATAAATGACTCAATGGAACAGAAGCACATCACAAATCATGGTTTATTACAAGCAACCTCACCATATGTTGAAAAATTCATTATACCTTGCATGACACTCTACAAATCATTTCTCTTTCTTCTCTCCCTCCCTCCCTTCCTTTCTTCCTTTATTCTTTCCTTCTTTTCTGCAGTCAATTTTTATTCAGCTCTCATAACATGAGAAATGATCATATTTTCAACTTCCAACTTCTATTGAATTTTACTTGGAAGACTTGTTAATTTAAAAACATATTCAATAAGACTTCTGACACAAGTGAGAAATCAACTCTATTGGGATGAATGTTATTGAATTTGCTTCCATCGAGGTCCTGTTTTTTAGTGCTAGTTTATATCATTAGTGTTGACACTAGATGTCTATCACTATAAAGGATGGCATAACTATCCAGGGATGATCCATTTCTGTAACAGCAGAAGACTCTTCAGCTGATTTAGAGAGCCAAGGACAAAGGAACTTGATGCTTCATCTAAGTAATCATTACTACTGTGATTTTGCTTTGGCAGGTACATATTATAACATTTAGAACTAACTATGCATGAAAGTGTAAAAGCCTCTAGCAGTTGTCAAACCCTGTAATTCTATAAGGAATGTTTTTAGGCACTAGGATATCTGGTTTACTCCCAGATCAATTAGTATATGGTATTGTATTTGAATGTTAAAAATCACCAACCGTGAAGTAAAGGTAGATGGGATATAAAGTTTGTGAAATAAACTAGAGGACACTGTTTTATAGTTGGAAAGTTGCTATGGGTAATTTGTACTTTGTTTGCACCCAGCACACCCCTGGTCAATCCTTATATCCAGATCAAAAATATACATCACTGAGTTCAACTAGCAAAAAAATGAGTTTTATTAAGCATTAGCAAATATCAGGAATTAACTGGCAACCCTTCTCTCTCTCTCTCTCTCTCTCTCTCTCTCTCTCTCTCTCTCTCTCTCCCCTATCTTTCTATATCTCAATCTCTCTCTGTCTCTTTGTCTTTCTACGTGTCTATCTATCTATCTATCTATCTATCTATCTATCTATCTATCTATCTATCTATCTATCTATCTATCTATCTATCTATCTATCTATCTATCTATCTATCTATCTATCTATCTATCTATCTATCTATCTATCTATCTATCTATCTATCTATCTATCTATCTATCTAATCAGTATAAAGCTTTCCAGAGCCATTGCAAAAAATACTGTGGATAATTAGCATGCAGAGTCCCAAAGAGAGTGATTTTTTTGTTTCCAACCTTAAACTTTCATAACATAATAGCAGCAGTATAGAGATAGAAAGTAAAATCCCCAAGTGATCCCGCCTCTATTCTGAACCATGCAAGAAACAATTTGGTGGATGTAGATGAGATATTCAATACTTGTAAGCTATAAAATAAAAATTGATATATTATGGAATCCATTTTGACAAGTGTTTTGATAAACAGTAAATCTCGCTTTGCAGATATCTTCTGCAAATATAGAAGGTTAACATAATTATATTGCTGTATTATTACCTGATTATCAGGGAATTTTCCCACAACTGCAGGGTCTGTTTTTTCCAGATCAATTGATGTTGTGGGGTGAGAGAGAATGACTGGCCTGAAGTCACCTAGCTGGCTTTCATGCATAAAATGGAACTAGAATTTCACAATTTCCTGGTTTCTAGCCTGGTGACTTAACCACAAAGAATATTTTAGTACATTTTAAATTTTTGTTTACACTTTTGCTGGTCAAAGAAAGTCCAATAAGTTCCTGTATTTTGCATGCAGTTAACCAAATGATTGCATACCAGTTATGAATTTTATAATACTATAATATTTTGAGGGAAAGTTATGGGAAAATAATAATTTTCAACTCCCAAATATTCTTCATTCCCTATTGCATTATTTGTCTCTCCGCTAAGTACAACTTGATGAATTCCTGAAAACGCCTTATCATATTAGCAGAAAATAAAGTGACACAATATGCAAAATCCATGTTGAATATGAATACACAACACCAGGCTTATTTCTTGTTCTTCTGCCCAAGGGTTTTTAGCTGATTGTGAAACTTTCCATTTTTGAGCTGCTTAAATAATTGCTACAGAAATTAAATAGATTTACAGCATTAAAACCTGATAAGATTTATACCACTATGTATAAAATGAACTAGCTAAAAAAAATCACTCAAATCTTTAGTAATATATTAGGGACCTTCTTATAATAAAAAAACTGAAGAAGATCAGTAGAATGATAAGTTTTAGCTGTTAATTACCCTAGATGCAACTTCGTAATGTTGTTAAACGTTTGATATCTAGTGAAGTGACAAATGAGAAAACACATGGCTGAATAAATAAAAATGTTAATTTCTGAATGCAAAAAAATCCCCTCCTTGTTTTTGCCCAACTTCTCCCTCCCAGGCATGTCTCCTCACTCACTGCCCCTTTCTTATCAAGAGGGCTAGGGATCAATATGCTGCTGGTTGATTGACACATCCTTCCATTGCATTTATTGTCACTAAGTTGAGGATCATGAAGGATGTGAAGAACAACAAAAAGGGGTGATTCAGTTAAAAGTGCTAAGGGAGGAAGGGATATAATTACTTTACTAACAAAAACACTAACTAATAACAAAGAAAAGGCAAAACTATTCAGCTGAAGACTTGTGGCTCTGTCTTCTCTAAAAAGGGATGTGTGTTCCACCAAGCAACAATGAGGAGCAAAATTAAGGGAGTGGAGCAAAGCTTGAGGTTGATTTAAACATGATCCATGTCTACTGAATTTGAACAAGTTCAGCTCTCTAAGGCAGATGAATTGCATGCCTAGGGTACTGAAGGAACTTATGGACATTTCAAATCAACTTTTATGCTTTACCTTTGAGAAATTCTCAAGGGTCAGTGAAATCCCCTTCAAAAAGAAGGACCAAGAGGACTACATACCAAACTGACAACAGAACCTGGAACAGATCACACAGAGGTCTGCAAGCACCTTGAAAACAATGCAGTACTTACCAGTATAAAGGCTGCTTTCTCGCTCTGTAAGAGGTATGAAACCAATTGCACCATGCCTTGTGGAGCTAAATTTCACATCACGTGCTATAGAACTACACGTTATTATGGTAGGGGTTTGGAGCATTCCTTATTTCAGCCCCTGAGGATGTGCATGAGTAACAAATAATATGCCACTGAACATTAGCATCTGGAAGCAAAATCAAGAGAGAATTTTTACATTCATGTCTTGCACAGGACTTCTGGGGTCACCACCAGGATTTCATGGGGGGGGGGAACGTTCAGTATAGGTGGCAATACCTGGTGAACTTCATTTGATCGCAATCTAAGTAGGGTTAGACATGGTTAATACTTGGATGGGAGACTACCAGAACCAGAAATCCCAGAACTAAGTTGACTGAAATTGTAAACCACTTATTCGAAACTGAGCTTGACCTGCTTTCTGATGATCTGATATTACAAAACTCTTCATTATAATATACTTAAGGATAATGGCAGGACTTGGGGCTGTGGATTAACCTCCATTTTTATCTCCACAATCCTGTGAGGTACCTTGCCAGGGAAACAGTAACTGACCATTGTCATCCAGTGAGTTTCCATAGCTGAGGGTGGTCTTGAACCTATATCTTTCCAGTTCTAGTCCAATACTTTGTTATACTGCATAAATTGACAAAAATGATATTCACTTTGAATCAGAAAAAAGAATGAAAACTAATAAATGAAAGTTTATTTTATAGTTGCATCACAGAGATGCACAGGGTATTGGTTTTTTTTTTAAAAAAACTCATTTTAAAAACTGAATGATTTCCTGGTCTAGCTTAACCATATTTAGGCAATGCTCCTGCAGAAGTATTGGGTGCAGCTTCTATCATATTTGCTAAGGCTACATGTAGTTTGACAATATCCTTATGTTGCCCATCCCTTATCTTCCAGTCAAAAGCTCAGGTTGATACCCCTTTCATTTCAGTACCCAGAAAAAACACCTTAGTTTGTCTATTCCTAAAGCCATTCCTATATATAGGACTGGATTGCCTGCAATGAACCTGAAAGAAAAGATCCTTGCAATTTCCATGTATTTCTGTCAAGGCACCAGAATCTTACATTCGAGTTTGGAAACAGCTTCCAATGCATCAAATGGCTTCACAATGCCAAGTTCTAAATAACTTGCCCATCTGATTGCTGAAGAGAATAGAAGAGCAGGGCAAAATATAAGCTGTTTTTACTGGACACCAGATTATACACCTGAGGGCTCAACAATTTTTTTAAAAAATGAAATATGTAGGTCATAAAAGACCGAGCTGCCATTATGTCGACTTTCCATGATGAAAGCTATTACACGTCAATAAAATTTCTGAAAGCTCTAAAAATTACCAGTGTTCAGATCGTAAACATGTTAAAAGTTGCCTTTTCTTTTTATGGAAAACAACAAGTACAAGCCCAAATCTTTTCATTTAATGTTCTGGCTTCTTGTGCATAGTTGGTAGCAATGCTCAAAAAAGTCATTTCAAAAATACAATTAAGTTCTTCACACCACTCTGAAGCCTTTGTCAAACAATATAAGAAAAGGACAATTGTGCCAATTCCCCTAATAGTTCATTTTCTTTTTCTCCACCCCTGTCTTTTAAAAAAAAATAAGCTCTTCCATAACACCTTATTTTTACTGCTCTTTTGGAGCCAAACCCAACCCAGGATAATCTAAGATTCTCTTCTATTTTTCTGCAGGTCCTGGAAGGAGATTTTATTTATTTTAAAAAAGTCACTCTAATAGGAAATAGGCCTAATTCAATGAGCATGCGGAAAAACAGTTTTGAAAACAGCAAGCATATAATTTAAATAATGGCCAGAACTGTTTTATAATGTGAATAAAATAGTGACATCAAAACTAAAAGTTCATGTCTCCAGAAAATTAGCTAGGAACATTGGCCTATAACACAAAAGCTCAACTCTACTTCCTGCTGCACTGTTGCCATTTATTAGACCTAAGATAATTAGTCTGTTTTTTTAGTCTTGTTACTTATTTTTATAAATCAGTGTTTTATTTTGATATTCAGACAAAAATCCCAGTTCATGGCCGCAACAAAGATAAACAACAAAATTAGTGATTCTGTAATAAAAGGGAAAAAAGAAGAGATACCAAACTTTCTGGATGCAGCCAACTGTTTTTCAGAAAATGGAAGGAGGGAAGATATGAGTATAACTTCCTGCAACATATAAACTTATTTCTTCTGGAATAAGCCCTCTGACTCAAAAGTCATTTTGCAGGTTAAAAATTGAGAACTGGAGCTCCTGAATATATAAAATAAAAGCAGGAGATGAATGATAAAAGGTTGATGAATGTAGAATAAGTAAATAACTTTCTTGTTGTAACCATAGGTTCTAATAAAGAAAACAACTTGTAAGATACATGGAGACACAAATAACCAACAGATCAGATTACAATTTGGGGATCTGGGAAAAATTGTAATGAAAAACGTCTACACTGTTTTACTAAAAGATGATTGATAAAGAAAAGAATGTTTTGAGTGTGCTCTAATTAAGCTATTTTGTGATTGCACAGAGAACCTATTACTGGCCAGTGGTTAGTGCAACATTAGTTATCATTGCTCAGTAGTCAGAGCAAACTGGTTTCTTAGTGTTTGGCAATGGAATGGAATGGAATGGAATGGAATGGAATGGAATGGAATGGAATAGAATAGAATAGAATAGAATAGAATAGAATAGAATAGAATAGAATAGAATAGAATTCTTTATTGGCTAAGTGTGATAGGACACAGAAGGAATTTGTCTCTGGTGCATAAGCTCTCAGTGTACATACAAGCAACAAATGATAAATCATGATCATAATCATAAATAAAATAAGAATAAATCATAAGATACAAACTTAATGATGGTCATAGGATATTTAATAAGCAAACAACATAAATCATAATAGGATACTAAATAAAGGCATTCAACATAAATCATGAGATACAAACAACAAAGTTATAGGCATAAGAAGCTAAGGAAATAGGTAATAGGAAAGATGAAAAGATTAGAAGGATAATAGGTAATACAGTCCTACTAGGTTGTTTGATGTTCTAGGCATAGACAGTATTGTGGGAATTAGTTGTTAAGCACAGTGATAGCATGGGGGGAAACTGTCTTTATGTCTGGTTGTTTTGGCATGCAATGCCCTGTAGTGTCATCTTGAGGGAAGAAGTTGAAAGAGTTTATGTCCAGGATGTGAGGGGTCTGTACTGTAGATATTTTCACAGACTTTTTCTGGCTCCTGCACTATACAGGTCCTTAATGGAAGGCAGATTGGTTACAATTACTTTTACTGCAGTCCTAACTATCCATTGAAGTCTGTGTCTATCTAATTTGGTTGCCGTGCCAAACCAGTCAGTTATAAATGGTGCAAATGACAGACTTAATAATTCCTTTGTAGAACTGTATCAGTCTGAGCTTTCTGAGTTGGCATAGGAAGAACATTCTTTGTTCTGCTTTTTTGATGACATTTTTGATGTTAGGTATCCATTTTAATTCCTGAGATATTATAGAACCTAGAAACTTGAAGGTATCTATTGTTGATACTATTGTTGTTAGTATTGTAAGAGGTGGTAGAACAGGAGGGCTTCTCCTAAAATCTACTATCAAAATCTACAGTTTTGAGTGTATTCAGTTCAAACCTACTCCTGCTGCACTACAGTGTACTCAACAGAATTTCCATGTCATTACCCTTCCATTCTGATTACTCATTATTTCCTGTTATGAGGGTAACTGCTTCAGCATCACGAGAGTTAAAAAGTCAGTCAGAATGAAGATCAGTTGTCTCTTATTCGGTTGCCTTGCTGCTCTGCTCACCAAAAGTGCCATAGACTTTATGGCATTATCAGCCTTCTGTTGTTTTTCTACAATAGATTGCCTCAACTGAAAAATTCAGAAATTGTAAAGGCTGCTTTTCTCCCAACCTGCCAATTGGAACTGGAGAATTAAGGAAATGGGAAACTCTCCACATGCAAAGAAATATCTTGCAGGCTTTCAAAAAAGGGGGGGGGGAATCAGAAAAGCAAAGCCATATTCCAAAGGCAAGGAGAAAGTGTCTATTTGCCTTTGCAATAGGCCACAAGAGTTGTGAGGCAAACAAATAACAGGATATGGCAGGTAAAATAAATAGAAAGAGACCAGTCTTAAGGAGTTTCCATGACTCACTGCTGGGCTACAGTCACTACAGCAGCACACAATAATGATTCAAAACGGTGCAAGGGAAATGGATGGAGAAGAAAGAAAAAAAAGGAGGATAAAAGCTTTGGAGAGCTGAGGAGACAGGGAAATGGATGGGGCGGAATGATGTCATGGAGAGATACCTTTCTTGGCTAGACATGTGGAAAATTGAGGCGCATGCAGCTTATAGTTTTGTTTATGATCCTCTGCCAGTAAGAACTTGTTTACAGCAGAGAGGGTTAAGAAAAGATGACAGCTGATCCTTAATGTGATGGGATTTTTTTTTTTCAGAGCAAGACTGGATAGGTCTGGCAACACATTAGATTGACAGAAACAGAGTCATAAAAGTATTGGGCTTCAGAGTGATAGGGAAGTAAAAAGAGCAGATTATTCTCAGTGTAAAGCAATCTTCAAGCAAACAGAGTCTAGGTTTGGAAACAAGCTGAAGTAGTAAAGGCTGTTTCCAACTGCAATGCAGGCCATTGTCTCAGCTGGCTTCCTCTTTCATCTGAGGATCAGAGTACATCTTTTTAAAGGCAAAGATGAGAAGATATTCTTCACAGTGGCAGAAACCTATTAACCAAAGGATAGTAGAATGGGGGAGTCGCCTAACTTAGTTTCTTTTTTTTTTAAAGGCCATTCCATGCAAACTACTTGACATGTGGAAGAAAGTCTGCAAAGGGTTTCACTTTTCAAATGGCCTCCAGATGGCATCAATTTCCTGTTCACTAACCTATCATGAGGGAAGCAAAGCCCACATGAACAGTATCCTGGAATTAATTCCTTTTTAAGAGAGAGAGGAAAGAGAGAAGAAAGGAAGAGAGAGATTGGTTTTCATTTGTCCTCAGAAGCCAGTGTTAGAGCAATTATTAGTTTCAATACGACATCAGTGCCTGAAGTTAAACAAACATATACTTTTGATGAAACATGTGTCTCTGTAGCAATGCCAGAATATTTTTCTCAGTAAGGACTTGAGGGGATGAACAGCTGATAAAGATTCCCATAATTTACTGACAGTGATTAAGATAAGCAGTATATCTTTAGAAGCAAGTGTAAAAGATATACCTAGGAAGGAAGGAAGAACAGAGTCATCCTTACAGGATTTTTTTTTCCAAAGTCAAATGAGGTCAAGACCAGAAACTGTGTGTGTGTGTGGGGGGGATCCTTCCTTTTTAATTTTAGAAATGATACTGTTCATATGGTTACTGTAGCCAAGAACCATGATTTAAGAAGAGTGCTAAATTTAAAAATCAGGAATTTCAAGCTTCATGGCTTAAAATACGAGGTTGGGCAGGGGAGGACTTATGGCCTTCTAGATCTTAAACTACAACTTCCAGCATCCATCCTTGCTACCTGAAGGTGTTGAGAATTGTAGTTCAGTAATAGCTGAAACTAGGTTATCCATTCAACAGATTTTGAGTCAGGTAAGGCATTTTTCATTAAATAAAATCTTTCTAGGTCAATAAAGAAAGCCACAATACAAAGGCATATAGATTTATACATACATGCCAGATACAATATTCATTTCCGCTTTTCTAAAAAGATTGGCCGTCTCTTTTATTGACATGTCTATTTTCAACTTGTTCAATGGTTCAAAACATTCATTAAAAAAAAAACCCAGACTATTTAATGCATAATTGCAGCTATGTCGGGTATGCTTGCATCTAGTACTGCCTGATGCTTTTGAATCTTGTTTCTTAAAGGTTTAGTTTTAAAACAGAATTAAACTGATTTGACTACATCTACTAAAAGGTTAAATTCAAAGGATACATAATTTGTAAGGATGTTGCACCCTGTACATGGTGCTCTATTTATCTAAAACGGTTGGCAGTTACAATATTGATTTTTTCAATAGATTGTTTAGAATACTATAGATGTTCCATATGATAACGTTTATATCCCTCCTTTCCTGAGCCAATATTTTAATAAGACATCATATTTCCACGCCAGGGTAAAATAAGAGAGATGCTAAATATGTGCACACAATTAGAGTAGCTAGTCTTGCTATGTAATAGCAGCCAAAGCAGTTTTGCTGCCAGTGGCAGAAAGTGAAATTTAAACTCAACCTGCCAACAAGAATTGCTTTCATATCTGGGAAGCCTCTATCAGGATCACTTGGGTGATTTAGTAACTCTCACTTGTCACTTCCCCGAGAGTGACAAGTGTTATCAGCCCAAGGAAGAAGATGAACTGCCATTCATTCAGTTGCAGACTGCTGGAGATTTGAATTTAAAAGCATTTATTATTGTTTGTGAATATAAGCAAAAAATTATTTGGTAATTAAGTAGTGGAATGTCCCATTGAAAAGAAAAATGCCATTAATATAATTGGATGCAAAGTATAAGCTTGGCCTAATTATCAGTGAATGATAGCTTGAGAAATGTCCGAGGATAGAAAAACCTCTAAACTATCTATACTCATTTGAAGAGAAGGAAGCACCCTGGGAAGTGGGGAGGGATAGAAATTTCATTTAATCCTTAAACCCAGAAAGTCAATTAGCTAACAAAACACCAGGATAGAAATAGGCACACAAACAGCATGGCAAGATCCATTTCTTCATCTTTCTCTAGCCATTTATTTATTTATCTAAACAAGTGACTCTGTCCTAATATTTATACTGTATTGATTATGCTATGCTATGCTATGCTATGCTATGCTATGCTATGCTATGCTATGCTATGCAACAAATTTTGAAATCTCCCATCTCCCTCCCAGAGGGATATTGGGCAGTGTACAAATGAAGTTTTGAAACATTTAAAAGTATATAAAGTTTTAAAAGGCAAGAATGAATTAAAAACCAATGTTAAAAGTTAATTAAAAGGTGGGGGGGAGGGCTTTCAGGGCACTAACCAATCCCAGGACTGCATGCTCCACTGTACACCACAAGCAAGGCTGCAGTGGTTAAACAGAATCATAGGTGCAAAGAGATAATGTCATCCACAACGTTTATCCTCTTCTTCCAGGTCTGGAGAACATTAGAGAACAACGAACAATGATAACTCCCCCCCCCCTCCTTCTCCTGATCTTTTGTTCATCTTGTCTGAAACGTGAACCAGCAACAGAAGACAGGAGGCCAAAATTGTCACTTGTTCACGTCATCATTTCCCTCTGAGCGGTGGCAGAGAATTGCTTCCTTACCTGGACCTGTCCCTTACTGCAAGCTGGAAGAAGTCAACAGTTAAGCTGGCCATCCCTCCATCACTCCGTCTCCCCATCTTTCCATCCATCTGTCCTGCAACATGTATGAAAGTAGATATAGAAAGCTGAAGGGAGGCTAATTATTAAACACATATCACCAAAACTGGTGAACTCCTTCCCTTCTGTATGTGCACATTATGTGCAAATATGTAAGAGGCAAAATTTGTGATGCATGCTTTGTCATTCTGTCAAAATCAAAATCTGTTGTGCAGCACTTTGCATTATCTTACCAACCCTTGAACCCTGCTCATCTAGTTTCTAGGCTTGTGATGAGGGCAGTCCAGGTTTATGCTGCAATGAACTATTATGCATGAAGACCACAATTGATATGTACCAGCTAACTTGCTTTCAGATGTAAAATGTTCTAATGCAATCCACAATCTGGAATGGGTTTGTGCTATTTTTGCCAATGAATTATTTCCAAACCTAATTTAAAAATAAATAAATAAAGCAAGGGCTTAAGAAGTCAGCTCCTAGTTTATCAGCAGTGTATTAGTACAGCCGATAAAACATAATAATTTATTGTATTTGTTCCCTCTATGTGTCTGTTTCCTTCATTTAATGAACAATTTTTAAAAATAATTCAGTAGAGTTCCAAGATTTTTAGATAGTATTTCTGGCATGTCTCATCGGTCTCTAATACATTTTTTAAAAAATGAGACTGCAGTTTGAAAGCATGCAAATGTGAGTAGATTAATAGGTACCATTTCAGTAGGAAGGTAACAGTGTTCCGTGCACTTTTGGCATATAGCCATGTTGGCCATATGATCATAGAAAATATCTTTGGACAATGCTGGCTCCCTCGGCCAAGAAACAGAGATGGGTACTGCGCTCTAGAGTCAGACACAACTGGACAGGGAAACCTTTACTGTTTGCTTACCAAACAGCCACCATTCTCACTCATTCTTAGAAACTAATAATTTTTCTTGTGCTGTATTCTTTCATTTCCATCCTAGCAGAATAAATTTACCACCTTCTCCTAGTTCAAGTGATGCACATTTTTTCCCTTAAATTGATTCTTCACTGACTGAGGTATATCACCAACCATGGATTCTTTCTCTTATTTGCAACAGCCAAAATGAGAATATGTTAGAGTTTCTGATGTATTTTAGTCCTTTCATATAAAGTTATGCCTACATCATCACTTCCCTGCATCTATTCATCAACTCTGCTTCACAAGATCAGGCCACCTTCATTTAGATCTATGACCTCCTTCCCATTTATTTTAGTTTCACATATAAAATCTAGTTTTCTTAGCTCTGACATATTTTGGCCAGTATACCATCAATGCAACTAAAATGCAGTTTTACTGCAAGCATATTCATTTTAAACTATGCCCACTAGGTTGTGTAATTTAGTGACTACCTTGCAAGTCAACATACTATTACTTTCATCCCCCCAGTATACTGATACATAGAAATGATGTTTGAAGATTTCCAAAAATGAGATTATACTCTTCAACAATGTGTAATTCCGACCACACACAGTGTAACACCAGCTGAACTGGACATGGGGAAATATCATATATAAAGCTGAATTCATGTTATCAGTAATCTCTAGCTCAATTCCCACTTGAACATATAAAGTTCGTGGAAGATCTCAACTGACACGTATATGTGACAACCACCACTGTGATTGAAACAAGTTTGTAAAAGCTAACAGCATGATGCTAAGAAAATAATTCTACCCTCTCCCCCAAGGGTGATATGTCTGATATGTCTCACTTCAGAAAAGAGGCCTTTATGTTTATTCTGGTTCTGAAGAGAAACATAGGTAGTCCTTGACTAAACAACCACTTGTTCAGCAACCATTCAAAATTACAATGGCAATGAAGGGCGGAGGGGATTATGATTAGTCTGAAAAAGTTGAAGCTCTTATAGTGTTCATATGGTCATGCAATTGCGATCTGGGCATTTGGGCACCTGCCTTGTGATTATAACATTGTAGCAACTCATGTGATCAGCATTGGTGTTCTTCTTTGCCAGCTTCCCACAAGCAATGTTTGTGGGGAAAATGGCAGGAAAGGTCACAAGTTGTTCCCTTAAGTTGCTGTTGCCCCATTTTTCTCCCCAGGACTCCCATTAGGGATATGAGATTCCACAGATTTTTTCTTCTGTACTCCCCGCCACCTGCCCTCTGTGGCAAATGTCAGCCTGCAGCATTCCCCACCTGCCTGTGGCCCTTACTGGCTTGCCCATCCTCCCTGGAGGCCATCCTAGCACTCTGTAGCACTGCTACAAAAAAGGTGCATTTCCAGGGTTCTGATATACGACATTGTTTAATCAAGGGATCCCAGAGTGTGTCAACCCTGCCAGATCAAATCAGCCAGGCACATGTTGTGGAAGACAGATGATCCCCTCAAGTAACTCTATACCCTATGCCAAGTAGTCCAACATTTTTTTTTTAGGTTGGAAATGTTTCTAATCAGGTACACAGAACATGTATTTAAAACTTATCTTAGATTTATCTAGTAATTCAATATGCTAGATCTTCTTCTAATGAAGATATTTTTCTAACAAAAAAAATGAAATGTAGATATGTGCTTTTGCTTCCACAAAATTTTACGCAACATTGTGCCTAAAGTATTGCACAAGTATTGAACTGTATGCTTGCTAACACAAGGCCTTGCCCTGCATGTCTTACAGAATCTCCCACTAGTTATTGTGCAGTAATTCATAGAAAATTATCACTGCAAAATTGTGTTGATCATTCATCCTTGGCTCCAACCAATAGTAACACAACTACTGATGAAAAATCACAATAGTGGCATTATCTAACCAATGTGTGCATCAACACAAAACAAATGACAAGATACTCTTTCCATTAGATGTAGTATATTTTTACCGCTATGCAAATGTATGCAAGCTTAATTGGTTAATCAACAAATTCGTATTCTTGTGCATGTTTACTCTGAAGTAAATGCCATGGTGTTCAGTGCAATTTATTCTCCGATATCTTTAGCCAGATTGCAGTTCTGTCTTATTTATTCCAGACGAAGCCACTGAAGACAAAAATAGTTCAGTATTTCTAAACTGCTGATTTGATTTCTGATGTTGATTTCACTCTCTCTCTCTCTCTTAGAACAATGTGATCAGAGAGAATGAGGCTGATGCATGTTGTGTTTAAGCCCTTATTATGGAACAAGATAGGTGCTTGTATGAAAAGCTCTTCTACAGCTCATATTCCTTGGGGCAAACCCAGGAAGGAGAGAATGGCAGGTACAAAGCTTCTTGGCAAAATAAATAAATAAAAAGCAAAATAATATTTTGGAAGAATATTTGCAAAGCCAGGTGTGGTAATTATTGTGCCACTCACAAGAATCCCCACTCCCCAGAAAAACAGGAACCTTGATTGACTGCAGTGCAGTGCAGTGCTCTCTGCAGTGCGGGAAGGAGGAAATTATAGGGAAGATTATTGGAATATGCTCAACATGGGGCTGCTCTTTAAAAGCATTCAGAAACTTCAACTGCGGCAGAATGTGGCTGCATGTGTGGTAAATTGTGTTGGATGCATGGCAGATATAACAACACTATTGCATAAGCTGGACTGACTATCAGTATGTTTTTGGGTGCAATTCAAGATGCTGGGTGCCATCTTTAAAGCCCTGCGTGTTTTGGGATCAGATTATCTGAGTGATTGTCTTTTTCCAATAGTCTCTACCTGACCATTCCAGTCCAGATTGGGCATTATTAAGATTCCACAAACCAATGAATGAAAGCTGGTAGGAACCAGAAGACAGGTCTTCTTTGCTGTAGCCCTTGCCCTTTGGAATAGTCTCGCTTTGGAGATTACAATGGCTCCAACCCTGCTAGCCTTGTGTGAGGCTCTAAAACTTGGGCTATGTGTCTGGGCCTGGGGTTCCAGATATGTTAATGGCCTTGTCTCTTGGCTTTACTATTAAATTGGATAATCACTTCGGCTGTTGTAAATATCTATTTTTGTACTGTTTTTATTGGTTTTAGACATTTTACTGATTTAGAAGTGTAAGCTACCCAGAGTTACCTGCTTAAGATGAGCGGCCATAGAAATTAATTAAATAAGTAGCTTTACATGAATTAAAGCAAGGCCTCTTAGTTAAACTAAGTCTCATAGTTAACACATTCTACAACCTAATTATATTTTGGTTGACATTATAACATCAAGCTGTCGGATGCTTGAGTTATATGAAATGTAGAGCAACTGTGGTTCAAGAAGAGATGAAGACCCCAGTGTTTGAAAAGGAGCATATAAATATGGAAAAATATTAAATATACAGTGGTAGATAAAATAAGAGTGTTATATGTTTATATATTATATAAGAGGTAAAATTATGATGCTCAATAATTATTCTCAAGAAGAATGATTTTATTTGTTATAGTACAAACAAAGGTTTCACTGATAAATACATTTGGGAACAATGTTTATTAAAATCATAAATTTTAAAAAATTCATCTCTAAAACTGACAGAAAACAGAAAGCATTCACTAAAGAATGCTTTGTAAGCATTGCCAACTAGCTGTAAACATCGGTAAGTTACACAAAAAGAAAAATTACAGTTTGACTGGGGAATGAGTAGGTTCTCAAACTAGACAACTTAATTTTCAAATCCACATCATAAAAATGTATATAAAATGTACAGAGCTGGGGCATAAGGAGTGAAATCTGTGTCAATGATATTGCAATTCACACTTTTGTCCTTTGCCCTTGTACACACCTCTGCTGACAGCTATATAGCAAAGCCTTCTTTACTTCAATCCCTGCACAGGCTAATCTCTAAACCCAGCCTATTTTGTAGGATAGTTGAGAGATCTATCTATCCCATCCTTAATTCTCTTGAAAAAGAAAAGACAGAATAAAAATAATGAACAAATGGCCCAAAAATAGGTCTAGGCTGCTGGGCTGAATGATAAGGAACTGGAAGCCAGTGTGGTGTACAATGCAAATAAAATAAAATGCAAACTGTGATGATGATGATGATGGTGATGATGGCGATGATGATGATGATGATGATGATGATGGTGATGATAGCGATGATGGTGATATTGATGATGCCCTGTTTCACCCATGACATTTTTGCAAGAATTTGCTCAAGGAACCTTTGGTGAGCTACTCTGTCAGCACCAATGGTCCAGATGAGTATTAAAATGAATCATAAACAGTTTGATGTGCCCAATAGTTCCTTCGCAAAGCTTTATATCAAAACCTTTCACTATAAATACAGAACAAATAAAGTGGAAGCAGTACAAGGACAATTAACATGCATCAGTAATAGGAATTACAAGTACGGAGGGGGAAAGGTTCATCTACTGTATATCATTACATGCGTTTGCTGTATCAACAATGAGACTTCATGAATATTTGTATTCTGCAGCACACCATGTCTATTCTTGCTACTTAAAATAGGCCTTTCGAATTAAGAATACTAATTTTTCATGGCAAGAGTTTTCTTTTGCTTTTTTCCCTCCCAGGAAAATTATAGTTTGAATAATTGACTTGACCAGCATTAGAGGCAAGGGATGATTGCCAAGTCAATCAGTTATTCAGCAGTTTTATAAGCATTGTTTTGTGCACTGTGATACACATTGTGCATGCATTTCATTGAAATCAGAAATATACTTCCCCAGGCTCCATTCAGATTCCAGCACTGGAAAGCAAATAGTAGAGAATTTGCTTGCCTGCGTATGCTTGCTCTGTTCTACCTGTATTACAGTTTCAACCACGACTGATCCCTGTCTTGCACAGTGCCCCTTCTTCTGTATTCTATCCTGCATAACATATATCTCATTTTTTATAACTTTTATGCACATTGATTGCCCTAATAACTGCTCATTATGATTGATTGATTGATTGATTGATTGAATTTATAGGCTGTCCCATTCCAGATGATTCCTTATAAAATGGAAACAATAATATAATACAAACCAACCAATATAACAATAAAAATAACATCCATTCAGGGAGCAAAAATTCTCCCATCCATGCTGTTCAGATTTCATAGAGCCAAGCCCGTCCATCCAACCCAAAGTCTGTGGGAAAAGCCAGGTTTTTCAAGAGTGCCTAAAGATGGACAAAGCAGGAGCCATGTAAATGACTGATACTTTATGTATAATTTGTAAACCACCTACACCTGATCTGGATTGAGGAATGGATAGACTGCATTTATAAATAAATAAATAAACCCCACTAATATTATATGAATGGATGCTGCATTCAAGAATAATCATGTATATTTTGCCAGAAAGAACAGTACAGCAGGGAAGGAATATAACATATATAATTTATTTTATGAGCAGAATTTATGTTTCCATGGCACAATATGTCTACAGAGAATCTGATATTAATAATAAATGTTACATAACATTCTTTGAAGACAAAGTTCCCTTTAGCCCCAATAAGCTGCTCCATAAAGATAAGCTTAGGTTGAAATCCTTGAAAAAAAAGTTATTTAGAAAAACACAAAAACTAAAGAGAGTTCATTTTGTTTCTCCTCTGCCCATAATTCCTAATGATAAAGCAAATGTCTCATTATTTTCCATTTACTGAAGTTTTGTCTGTCAACATATTGCTAATCCAATAAGGTAGATTTGTGCAACCATCTTAAATATATAATGAATGTCAGTGCTATAAAAATTGCAATTTATTGCAAATGGTTTCATGGAGAGGAGGCTTCAGACAAAGAAACATTAAAAAGTCAATTGCCACTTTCCTCTGAATCTATACATGTGAAAAAGTAGCACAAATATTTAAACATGAAAAACTCAAAAACTAAATATATTCAATGCTGCTGATTGTTTTTCTGATTTAATTGTTTTTCTGATTTTAAGGGGGAAAAATGTACGGGAAGATAAGACTACATTTGTAATCATCTCATAATTATTATATTCTGGCTTAACACCATTACCTCATGAAGATACCTGCCTGATAAGATAGGCCACATTTTGTTATTATTCTTTTAAACATGTTTTGAATCATCTTTAACCAATATATTAAAAATATGAAGCATAAAAACCTACAATTTCTAAATCTTTACATTTATAGACACTCAACCAACATATTTTGTAGTACTTTTCTGAAAAGTTGACTTTATTTCACATACTTAATTGCAGTGAGGTGCTGGATCAGGTGGCCTTGCCTGGTTAGTGCAGTCCAAAATAGTGCTGATGGATCATGAAAGGTGACTTGTTATTTGATTTGCTGAATCCACAATAGAGAAATGGATAGAGGAATTGTTATCTTAAAAGCTGGTTTATAATGGAGCCTTAAATTGCTTTGAGGCACTTATGGTGGTATTTATGTAAATGCCTGACATAGAGAGAAGGCAGAAAATAATAAGAACACTATAACATAGAGAGAAGGCAGAAAAATACTATTTTAATGTAAATCTTAGCCAAGATGATTTTAGATGAGCATTAACAACCAACTGAACTGGTTTTAAACCTAACATGTGTGTGTGGGGGGGAAACAAACAAGAACGGTATTAAGGAATTTGCATGTGACTGTAATTATTTTCCCTGCAAATAATCAATGCAGAGTTTCCATCAATGCTATGAGGAGACCATGATCACACGTTTTATTCCCCTTACAAACAACAGTGATAAAACAGTGATAAAACAATGATATCACAGTGGAGACTACTAATCACCAGAGAAACAGTTTAGTCCAGTAGTTAAGACACCATGCTAGAAACCAGGAGATTGTGAGTTGTGGTCTTGCTGAGGCATGAAAGCCAGCTAGGTGACTTTGAACCAGTTACTTTCTTTGAGTTATTCTTTTACCCACCTGACAAGGACTATTGTTCCTTTCCTTTCCTTTCCTTTCCTTTCCTTTCCTTTCCTTTCCTTTCCTTTCCTTTCCTTTCCTTTCCTTTCCTTTCCTTTCCTTCCCTTCCCTTCCCTTCCCTTCCCTTCCCTTCTCCCCTCTTTTAACTTCTTTTAATTGGCATGTCATGTAGAATTTTATGTGTATGACTATACATATTGGTCACAGACTGCAATAAAGTTACCAGTTTTTAAACATAGCAAAGAATGGCCTTAGTTTTTGTATTAATGCTAAGGATAGGTACTCTTCTTCCCCAGCTTTCCCCCCCCCCAAAAAAAACACCCTCAAGTTCAGTTATCAGGGATATACAGTAATAGCAAATACGAAATTCTGTGCACAGGTTCTAATATAAACTAAGGTTCTGCACAACACTAGTATAAATAATTTAATGTTAGTGAAATAAAAAGAAAACCCTCTTTCTGTGAAAACATCACATACCTATTAGTAAAACACTACATTTGTGGACGTTTTGCAATATGTTAATCTGACTGCAATTTATAACATTAATCTCCAAAATATCATTTTGAGCATTTTTTATGTAAAGTGTACTGACATTTTATTTTTGTGTATAATTTGCATAATGTTGAAAATCAAATTCAAAAAAAGACAGATTGAATGCTTCGGTGGCTTGCATTTAATTTCCCATTATGCAGATATTTAAAATTAGGCCAACCTTTTCAGACTTGAACAGTGATTTTTAATGCCTTTTTCAAGCAAAAACCTGAGGTCTGAAGAAGACTAATATTTAAAGTTCCATTAATCATTAAACTATTTTTGAAAAATTAAGGGTGAGAAAAAATCATTAACACTTGACTGAAAAACTTTTCAAACAAGAAAAAACAACAACACCCAAAGATGGAACATTCTAAAGAAAGGAACAAGACTTGAAAAAGACAGAGAAGAAATAGAAGTAGACTAAAGAATTGTATTTATTTATTTAATAAATTTATTTGGCCCATCTGATATGCATGATTCTGGACATTAAATAAAATGTTACTTTTTTCTAAAATATAATATTGGTTTCTCTTTTTAAATTTTCAAAAGAAATGTGATTCATGCTATGCTTTTGTTTCAGAAAATATCTACTATCATGCTATTTCTCTTCCTTAACAACAGACTTTTTCTACCAGTCTATGGTTATTTATACACATTTACACATATTACATTCATTCATTCATTCATTTATTCGTTCGTTCGTTCATTCGTTCAATTTCTATTGCTGCCCATCTCAGTCAATGATTCTGGGCAGCTTATAGTTCAAGAAATATATTACAATTAAGACACTTAAAACATTTTAAAACAATAAAAAACAATAAAAATACCACAGTAAATATACATAGCAGCTGAGATACTTGCCAGTAAGCAATACAGCCAGGGAACAGGCCCTTGATACATACAGCACCCCTGACACAAGAACATAGCCAGGTTTTTAGGGCCTTGCGAAAGGCTAACAGGGTTGGGGCCATTCTACTCTCTGAAGAGAGGATGTTTCATAGAGTAGACGCCACTTGGGGAAAAGCCCCGTGTTCTAGTTGCCACCAAATTAGCACCTGGAAAGTATAGAGATAGAAAATCAGACTAACTTAATTAAGTAAACTTTGACTGTGCTGCCAATCCGAATCTACTCCAAAGAGATCCACTTTTTAGACTGGAGTTGCTTAATAGGAAGAGGGGAGTCAAGAATAATAGTTGGCCTTTAAATTCTACAAACTGGATCCAGCAAGGAAACATATGTAATAAACAAACTGCGATTCTGTGTAATAAACAAAATCTGCAGGACAGAAGTGAATTTGTTTTGTTCTATTGTGCTTTTATCTCCTCAAACGATCCCCACCAACCCCTATTCTACCACGCGGCTTTTGATTGCAACCAAAGAGGAATGCTTACAGCAAGAGTAAGGAAAGTGCCTCCAGCCCACCTGCCTTGGTAAGAGGAACTCAGGAAAATTAGGTTTGCTGGGCTGAGACTGCTGTGTACTGTACATGGACCCAGGACATCAAGGCCTTCCTGAAAACCACTGGCCCTTCCCAATTGGGTATAGCACAACAAATTCAGCAGGGAACAAACTAGTTCTAGTTTCCTTTGGTAGGTGAAATAATGATGAACTGGATGTAGGAAAATGTTTTATCAGTTCTATTAACTAATAGATAATTAATTATCTATTAGCAGTGGTGGGATTCAGCCAGTTCGCACCACTTCGGCAGAACCAGTAGCGGCATCCACACAGAGAACCGGTTGTTCACATATTTGAATCCCACCACTGTCTATTAGTTAATAGAATTATTGGATTGTTAAAAAATGATTATTCTTTTTAGCTTATATATGTAGGTTTTGTTGATTTTATGTACTTAAATGTTACATTCCATTTGAAGTATTGACTGTCTTGTCTGTTCCTTAGTATATATTTTTATTTGTAACTTTTTTTGATTACCTATTATCTTACATGTTTTTAGAGAAATATTTTATGCCTTATAAATGCTTAAATTTCTGCCTACTGAAATCCTTACAATATTGTACTTCAAAAATATATTAAATTACAGCAAAAGAAAGGGAAAATGTAACATTAGTTAAATCAAGCTAAAAATTAGTAAAGTGTGTCTCAAGCCATGAAAACCATATCCAGGTCCTGGTTATAATTCTTGGATTTTCTCCAATTCTGGAGGCATAATATTTACTTTCAATTTCAGTCTTCTTTTAAAGGACCTTTAGAACTGGTTCAACACCTTCTATTTGCTGCCTATATGGATACATCATTTGTTCTTGTTGTATAGCACAGCTTTGAGAATTATTTATTTCAGAACTTGAAATGTTCATTCTCAAAAATTGCCAGTGAGTTAGAAATTAATTTTAGCAGTCCAGTGAGCTGGAACAATGTTGAGACACCTCTTTTTTGTCTTATGTTTGTGCCACTAAGTCACACTGATGGTTTTCCTGATCAGTTGAAAGACTGAGATGTTTCAATCTCAGCACGTACTTCCATATTCCACTTTTTAAAAATTAAATAAGTAACTGATTTTAAAATCTCCACATGACAATTATTATTGTAGAAATTGTTTGAATCTCTGAAGTGCTATTCCTAAATGATTTTTTGTTTTTGTTTTCATTATGCTTAAAAAAGGAAATTAAGACATACTTTTCATCGGTCGAATGTTCTGTGATAGCAGAATATATTTTTTATCTCTTGATTAACAATCTCATTTGTTGAAAGACAAACTAAGCTGCTATGATGCTCTGCAACAAATAACATAATTATAATAGTATTAAGGAATGAATTTTTGATAGCCACAGTTTTAAGGAAAACAAATTACCCCTTAATTTGGATTCATAACATTATGGAGAAAAGAATAAAACTGTCTATATCTTCATGATTTTACTTCTTAATTTGTAATTTGGTTGCCAAGCATCAGTTGCTGCTTTTAAGGTATCTAATGTTAACTTTGACCTGGAGAAGGAATGGCTTTAGCTGAATCATGAAGTCAGCACAGTGAGTGAAAGCTGCAGTCCAGCACTCTTTGAAAAACCCAGATATCTGTACTAGTCTTTAGCACAGAGAAACAATGAGACACATAAAGAAAACCTGTATTTTTATTACTGCATTCAAAAAGGGATTTTTATAATATTGGTCTGTCATCCTGTTTTTAGTATCTTGGTATATATAATAATGAAACTTATTCAGTCAGGGTGATTAAGCAATTAAATTTCTAAAAAGAATGTTTCTCATTTCAGGCAAATAACTATAGCACATTAAGAAAGAAATTTCACCTTTATGTTATTGCTGATTTAACTATTAGACGATGCAAAGCTTTTTTTTCAAAAACAAATGCTCTAGCAAAGTCCTTATTAAATTGTGAACTTTTTCTGTCCTTATTAAATTGTGAACTTTTTCTATGTGCTGTCCATATTTTCATTTTAAGTTTCTCTTAAACGGGAGAACAGGAGGAAAATATGGGCAAAACATTATTTAAAGCATCCTCCTTGGAGTCACTGGCCTTCTGCTTTTGGACAGAAAAGATAACTGCTTTAAAGTTGTTTTTTATCATATGAACTGCCTTCTACTAGTCTCACAATGAAATGGCATGTTCACTTCTGTATTCTGATCAAGAATAGGAAAAGTGGAAATGAATGGTAAGAAATCTAATGCAGTGCCACAGAGAATAAGCATAAAAGTAAGAAGCCAAAGACTGCTCTCTAAAGAATCATTACACAGAGCGGATTATAGTTCACAAAAAGGAAAATAGAATGGAAAAGAAATAGTTTTAACGTGTACTCAGAATTTCTTACCTGAAAAGCAAGGCTTGAAGGATGGAACTATAAAATAGAACATCAATAATGAATAGAGTTGATAGATGAGTTTTGTTATTTATCATTTTCTCCTAAAGGCATTCAGCATTCAGTACTAAAGAAACCAAAAAGTAGAATTTAGTTCAAGCTGTTTGGATGTGAAAATGAATGGGAAACAAGTGATTGTGGAAGTTGAGAGGCACGTTTAAAGATGATGATGCAAAATTACATATTGTATTTTGTGAAGTATCACAAAGCTACCCATATATGTTGATTTACAAAATTTATGAATTACGGTATCTGTATATCACTAATGACATTTTCTACCAATTTCATATCCACTAACATTTGCACAGAGTTCTATAATAAATACAAACTTTGTATTCCCCTTTTTGTCTGTCTCCAGGAAATAACTGATTTGGTGTATGTTTCCATACTGGCCAAGTGCTTTTTCTTAATCTTTAAGTTAAAGTACCACTAGAGGGCACAATATTCTTAAGGTATTTTCTTCTGGAGCCTAAAATGTTTAATGAATTACCTGATAACTGGAGTGATTTTTGTTTTGTTTTTTATATTTTTCACCAACACAATAAGCTCTCATCTTCTCATTCAGATCTATATAATTAGTATTACAAAATAGGCAAGATTAAATGTATTGCTGAACATTCCAATGTGTTCTTAAAACCACAGGTGTGTGCACGTGCAATAAATGTTTCTTACTTGATGTGTAATTCTGCAAATATTTCTTTGAAGTTCTATGTCTTTGGTGGGAATAAAGTTGTACTCTTGTTTACTTAACAGCAGATAGCAGGAGTGTTATTATACACAGTGCTGCACTTTTTCTTTGGGTAGACTTGAGGTGATGACAGATCTGCCTTATGTACTATCATCTTCCCAAATAAAACCAGTCTGTTGTTGTTTTTTCATCAACTCAGGATGTTAAAAGCTGGAACCCACTACTACATATAGTTTAATCCTCTGCCCAGTGGAGGAACCTACTACTATAGCACTCCAACAAATTGCCATCTAACCTCTGTTTAAACATTTCAGTGTAGGAGAGTCCACCCCCACCCCCACCCCCTCCCAATCCTGTATGTTCCCTTGTTGAACAGCTCTTATCTCTAGGAAATTAATTATTACGTACCATCTTCCACATTGCAGCTCCTCAGGTACTAGAAGACACCTACATGTCTACCCATAGTCTACCTTGCTCCTCAAACCATTCCTCCAGGCTTCTTATCATTTCCTATGGATATGCTCCACATTATCAGTGTCCTTTCTAAAAAGTGATACTCAGAATTGGGTGCAATATCCTAAATGTGGTCTGAATGGTAAAAAAAAAAAAATGGAAGAGTAATTAATCTTGAACTCAACACTATATTCCTCTTTATCCTGTTTAGGGCTATCTTTGTTTGTTTTTTTCCTGCAGCTTCACCAAGACATCCAAATCTTTGTTATATGTAATACTGCCCAATGTGGTCTTTCCATCCTATGTTTATGCCTTTGATTTCTTTTTCGTTTCCATCCAGATCACTGACCTTACTTTTCTTCTTGTTGAAATTCATTCTGTTTGTTTCTACCCAGTACTCCAGCTTCCTTCTGAATACTGATTCTGTCCCATAACATTTTTGCTATTCCGCCAGCTTTTTTCCATCCACAAATTTGATAATTCTATTTTCCAGTTCTTCACCTAAATCATTTATACATATACTGAGCAGCACGGGGCCTAAAATGGAATTTGACAGAATATTTTGTTACTTCCTTCCAAATGAATGCAAGCTATTAATGTAGTCACATTGGATAAGCATGTTCAACCAGCTCCATAGCCATCTAAATGGTGCCATTGTCAAGCTTATCTTTTGCCACCTTCTCTGATGGATGGCTTTATTATTGAAGACTTTTGTCACTGAATGTTCCCCTTGGAGGAGGAGAATGAGGCAAAGTAGGAATTGAGGAGATTTGTTTTCTTCCCATTACTTGTTTCTATCCTACAAACATGTTCATGTCAAAGGGCCACTTTTTCCCCTTTTTCTATAGACACATCAAAAAAACCTTTTAATTGCTTTTACTTTCTCTTCACCACCCAAATTTCTTTTATGCTTTATTTCTGCAGATAAGAATTACTTGATTACTTGGTGACCACATCTCCATGTTCTACAGATTCCTTTTCAACATTTAGCTCAGCTGAAAGTTTCCTATACATCTATAAATTGTCTAAATTGCTCCTATTTTTTTCCTCATTGGATTGATGTGTGATTGATTTCCAATCTTATTTTTTCTAAGGCTGACTTCGGTACTCTTTCTGATATGAGAATTTCTATGCTTCAGATCCCACCTAGTACTTCTCTAAGCTTGCTGAAATTGGCTGTCATGGAATTTAAAGTGCATGAACAACTCTCTCACATTTGGTGCAGTGGTTAAAATGCAGTATTGCAGGCTGCCTCTGCCCACTGCCAGAAGTTCGATCAAGACTTAGTCAGCCTTCCATCCTTCCGAGGTCAGTAAAATGAGGACCCACATTGTTGGGGGCAATATGCCGACTCTGTAAACTGCTTAGAGAGGGCTGTAAAGCACTATGAAGCAGTATATAAGTCTAAGTGCTATTGCTATTGCTATTTTCTTTCTGGTAATATCCTTTTTTATTTTTATTAAAGGTTTTGATTGTAATAATAAAGGCAAAGTAAACTAGAAAAAAGAAATAGAAAGAATAAAAAGTGCAAAGGAAGAAAAAGAAAAAAAAAGAAATAAGGTAAAGAAAAGCAATAAGTAAAAGTGATGCCCAATCTTAATGTCAAGTAGAAACAATTTTGATAACTCTTCCCTATATAGGGTTACAAACAAGTAGCTCTTCGACCCATAACTTCTCTTTTGTATAAACACAGCTCTAAATAATTTTCAGTCCTGGTGTCAGTAAAAAAATCCATACAGGTTTACCTTGAACAACTCTATATTTGTTCCTTTTAGTTCTAACAATCTTTAATTCATTCAAATGTTGTCATAGAATTTGATCCCTCTTCGGATTTTTTCCCCATCACAAATGCTTCTTTTGAGGCATTAGCAAACTTCTTTGGTTTGTCATTTGCACTTTCACTTTCTCCTTCAAAATTTTAACCAACTTTTTTTGTATATCCAGTAAAAAGTTCTTATCAGGGTCATTCTTTTGGCTTGTCATTTCTAATTCCACTTTAACTGCCTTCTCTATTTTGCAATCCACACTTTTTCATTATCCAGTATTTCTGATCCTAGAACTTCTACATCAAATCTAACATTTTTTGTACATAGTTTATTCATAGAAGCAGACATAATTGCTGACATTTCTTATATTGTACGTACTAATGTCTGGCCCTATTCAAAAATTTCCTGAAGTATTTTTACTGTTATAACATTTTGTGTCATTTCATGATTGAACTGAAAATCAAAGGCAAGTCTACTTTTCCTCCCTTTTTCTACTTGGAATCTAATTTCTGAAATCCCAAAATCTCAAGTTTTTGTTATGACTTGAAATAGACAAAGCAATCTGGTTCCCATGAAATGCTGTTTATATTATTCTTATTCTTATTATTATTATTGTTGTTGTTGTTGTTGTTATAATATAATATAAATAATATAAAGCCATTCATATTATAAATTTAATTATTTCTATTATTTCTTATAGTAAAAGTCCCAATGTTCCAAAGTTATGTGAACCCTTACTTAGTTTATAACATTCTTAGATCAAAAACCTATTTAGCCATTTGTTTTTTTATTTTCAAGTCTTTAAATTCTTAAACTTAGAGTCAGTTTTTATTTTATTAAAGAAGGGAGGTAAACTGATCAGGTGACTTTTCAAATTTGTTGTTCAGAAGATCTTTGATACCTTTAGGATAGTAAATAAGCAAACTTACCCTTGCAATTAATGTTGGGGGAGAAATGCTCCCATTGGGATAAAATGGGAGGGGGGAAATCTCCCAATGCACTAAGGGGTAGAGAAACTAAGGGGTGATCCACATTTTGATCACATTCAGGAGATTCTTCATTCCTGGTCAACAATCAGTACTGAAAACCCCATTGTAGATTGCAGTAGTATGCATTCATGTTACAGCAAGAGAGGAAGAAATTATATGGAAGGATGCTGTATCCACATGTGAGCATTTAATAAATGGGAATGCTTTTTGTGTATGCAATGTGGGAAGCAGAAGAACTGTGGAGTAGTTTCTTTACCACCCATAATTACCTACAGCATATGTGGCCATTAGGGATCTCACCACCCTGTGTGGAAATTGCTTTCAGACATACTGAGTTTTCAAGGAAGGCCTACATGTGGGTTCTCCATTTTGAGAGGTTTTTATTGCACTGCTGTTTTATTACATTGTTGCGCTGTTTCTCCTTCAGGTAAGCCCTATTTAATATATCTTTATAACAGCAAGCTAACATCATTTTGTTTAGGCTCTACATCTTTTCTTGAATTTTCTTAATACTAACAGAAACTAAAATGGTGTATGGTTGATTTGTGTACACTGAACTTCAAGGAAGCAGATTTAACAGACCTAAAGGAATGAGAAATAGGTTTCCATGGCAGAAGAAGCTACTGGGAAACGAAGTGGATGGACAGAAGCTCCTAAAAAGGGAGGCAATGAAATGCAGTTGCAAACAATTCCACTAAGTATAAAAAAGATAGCAGAAGAAACAGCTTGACTATACTGAATATCTGCAAATTAATAAAAGGCAGAGAAAGGAATCAGCAGAGAAAAATATACAGAAATAGCCAAGTCTCAGATAAAGGAATGAGCTGCAGTTGGAAAACAATGCTGGAATAACTTGATGAACTTTTATCTTGGAAAAATGGCTAAACTGGTGGAAGACAAATAGGGAGAAGAGCACAAGAAAATATAGATATCATTGTCTGCCTGCAGTGATACTGTGAAATATAGTAGAGCATATCAAACTGATCGATCTATAATCAATTGAAAATATTGTGATGACTCAAATTCATCATGCATTTGTCAAGAATCACTTATGTCAGACTAATCATATTGCTTTATTTGACCACAAAGCCTTTTTAATTGATTGTGGGAATGCTAAAGTCATAATATATCTTGATTTCATTAGAACATTTGAGAGAAGTAGTCCTTAATATTCTGATTAGCAAGCTAGCTACATATGAGTTGGGTATAATGTCAATTAAGGAGATATGTAGCTAGCATGAAAATCATACTGAACATTTTTATTAATGATTTGGATGGTAAGTTGAAATAAACGCTTAACAGATCTTCAGATGTCAAAAATTTGGCAGAACAGTTAATGCTCTAGAAATAGAAATAAAAATATGTTAGAGAAATAGATTGTTGAAAATAATTGAATGAAATTTAACAGTAGCAAAGTTCTTCAGTTAGAAAACCAGTAAGTTATAGAACTGAATACTTGGCTGGGCAATAATAATGAAAATGATTTTGAAATAGTACTTAATTATGAACTGTAAATGAGTCAGCAGTGATGCAGTCACAAAAATGCAAATACAATTTAGGATAAGGTAGAACTTATCATTAGTTGGAAAAGTTGGCACATAGAAGAAAGCCCCTTCTTATTCTCAACATAATTCAAGTTATAGGAAGATATACTGTGCTAAATGGTAGGAAATGTTTATCTATAATTTAAATAGTGTTTACTGCTCTTGATAAGATTTTAAATGTTTCTTGAGATGTAATACTTTAAACTTTGTGTTTGTTGTGATAAGAGTTATTATTGGAGTATGATATAAAGAACATTTTCTACAGAATTCAGAACCGATGAATTTTCACAGTGAATGCATACAGTATGTCGCTTTTGCTCAATCCCATAGGAAAACAGCATAACCATATTCTGCTAAGCATGACCAATTTTGGACTGGCAGATTGAAACAGGCACAAACAGGTTTTGTAAAGGTTAAAGGTGCATGTCTTTAGTATTTTATTGATTTAAGTGCATAGGTTTATTTTGACACAGTATAGGTAGTGTCTCTAGTAGAATAGGCACATTCATAATTGGAGACATCTATTTTTCTTGACATACCCAATTGACATTTGGAAAAAAAATAATGTCCACATTAAAAAGACCAGTTAGGATTTCTATTTTCCCTTTATATTTCTAACATACACATGAAAACATTTTCCTGGTCTATTTTTTCCTCCCAACTGGATCTCTTTTAGATTGGAAGCAATTGGCTGATCTGCACGATCATCCTAACATCTTAGAATTATAGAATCATAGGGTTGGAAGGGACCTCAGAGATCTTCTAGTCCAACCCCCTGCTCAAGGCAGGAGCCTTATACCGTCCGAGTCAAATGGTTGTCCAGTATATTTTTGAAAACCTCCAGTGATCACTGATTCTAGTATTGCAAGCAATAATCCCTGGAATTTACCTCAATGTTCATAGCATCTATTGTTTTGTATATAAGATGATGTCTGAGTAACACATCTATTTGGATAATAAAATAAAAGTTTTTATCATGAAAGAGAAAGAAAGAAATGCCTCTGAAAGAAATGCTGACTATCTCCCTAAAAATTTAAAGTAGTAGAAGTAAACTTCCATCAACCAATAAATAAATAAATAAATAAATAGAAATATCACTAAGTAATATAAGCCTCCTCTACTGAATGTAGAGAAATCCCATTCTAAGAGATTCATTCAAAAGTTTTTAGCACCTAAGATTTTGTGTGTGTGTGTGTGTGTGTTTGTGTATGCCCTTTTAACTCAGTCTTATTCCATAGAAGATCTAACCTGTCTTAAGCAATGCATCACAGAAAATAAAGATGTACAATATACTTTCCTTGAGTTACTTGAAGTCTTGGATGCTACTTAAAGCAAATTTCTACCCCATCCTAATCCTGATTATCATTTTTTTTTCCTGGAGATAAATTATGTAGACTGTATTCTTCTGCTACTGAAATGCTTTTTGTGGGACTCTGTATCTTTTTCTCCTTACCTCCTTTTGCATAGTTTCTTTGTTAATATACAGTTAAGAATGGTCTTGTCTGGTTTATTTTTACCAGATAAAAGGAAGAAAACTCTGAATGCTAGCTCCAATGTCTCATAATAACAACATTTTAGTGTCCCTTGTCTATCTAACAGAGTATCAGTATGCTAGCAGGGCAGCTTGTTCACAAAAGGACCTATCCACAGAAATGTTGAATTTTTAAACTAGGAGTCTGTGCATTAAAGTGATAGAGAAGAGGAATACTGTACATAAAACGCAAGCACTAAATTAGAAATAACCAAAGCAAAAAACAGCCAGTCTTGATCAATAATATAACTAGTGAAGAGCCGAATAGGAACCTATGACATTTCACTTGTTGCTAAATTAGAATTCCCTTCAGTTCTCACTAACGTAATCAATGTGAGGAATACAGGAAACTGAAATTTGACCAAAGTGTTTTTTTCAGGTTGAATAAGCAGCTTGTGAAGAACTTAAGGGGAGAAAAAAATTCCTTCCAGCATAGAATAGAGAATGTTAGGTCTGAAAGGCATTTGGCATCGATACACTGAACTAATCTATATTTTAAAACCATGGTTTGCTTAATAAGCCACAAAGTGGTTGGATTTACATATGTTAAACCACAATACACACACTGCACAATGCCAAAAACAAATATTATCGTAGAACCCTGCAAAAGCAGATTCTGCTGTTTTACTTAGACTTCATTCAGTTGCTGGGCATAATTCTATACAGCTCATGTTAGATCTGCATTTTTAATATAGCCACTGATTTTATATTTTAACGCCCTAAAGGAAAAATAAAACTGTGTGTGATCCCTAACATTACTATTTCAAGCTTTAGAAAGCTCATCTTCTGCAGGGCCACAAAAAATATAAGTAATGCCCTGAATTTCTGAATAATGTTACCAAGAAGTGGCAACAGGTGTAGATAGTGGGTTTTTTATCATTAAAAAAGCATACAAAACACAACTGTATGATGCATACTATTCATCCCCCTATTGTGTAGAATGTATTAAAGAGCCAGAATACTGTATTTTATGATTTGAGAGCTGTTAAGTGTTATTTGTGTACAGCAAAAATCTGGTGATACTACATTTGCAAAATTGAGAGTTGTGTATTCATGTGCAAAAAAAAACAACATCTGACAAGATTCTGCATTTAAATTCACTTTGAAACATACAAGTTGATTTCAAATCAACATTCTTGAAATGCCATTAAATGGGCATATCAGAAAATGATGTGTAGTTAAACTTTTTGAAGATTTTTGAATTGTCCTGATTTGGAACATGGGCCCATAACACAGTCTTGAGAATAATTAGATCATCTGAGACACTGATGAATGATTGCGAGTTTCCCTCTCTGGAAGTTACCATCTTCCATCAAAATACATTTGTACTGAGATTTGTCTTGGTCATAATAGCTTAAGATAGAGAAAGCCTTCTGGAAAGCATTTTGAATTAATTCCCCTTAAGGATGGAAGTTTTGATAAGATTTTTTTCATTGTATTGTAGCTCCTTTCATTTTAGATGTTTACAACTCTGGCAATGAAACAGCTCTCTCAAATAAAACCTGAAGACTCATTTGCACTCTTAACCACAGCACAAATATGTCCTACTAACCTATGCTGTGTCCCCAGGATGTTGTCTGGATGTCATCTCTAGCCAACAAGTCTGACAATTTCAAGCTGTCTTTAGCTGTATCTACTCTAAAGATACAGCTTTCTCTCCTCGCCTTGCACTGAGGATTCAATTTAAATGAGGATGATATTGCCAACGCGATCTCTCCAGTTCCTACTGGCCATTTCAGTTTGCAGCTGGCAGACACACCCCTCCAATGACTGGGGTGCCCTCCATAGACATTTTGGAACATGCTGCAAGAAGTCAGTGGAAGTCTAGCTAATACAGAGGCCCATGTAATTTTGACCGGCATTTGAGAAATCAGTAATCCTATTCTTCTTCTTCTTGTGCCATATCCGTTATTGGACGTTGGCAATCATGTTGGCGATCCTGTTTTTATCAGCAGCCGCACGAAAAAGTGCTGCTGAGCTTTGTCCAGAACAGTCCCTTAGATTTTATAAACCAGAAAAGAGAGTCAAATTCTATGAACCGTAAGTTACTGGTTTGGTTACCAATGGGTACATTAAGTTTTCCATTGCTTTAAACAACATGGGGCTTCTGATGGCATCACTTTTTATCATTTTTAATACAAAGAGGGAACCATTTTCTCTAACTGCTCCATTATGGCTCTAAGCCTGCCCAAGGCTACTACCATCTATAACAGCGGCCCCCAACCTTATGGGCACCAGGTACCAGTTCCATGGAGAGAAGTTTTGCGCGGGCTGGTGGGGGCGTGGTTTCATGTGCTGCCTGCATCCCGCGGATGGGGCTTCGCTTGTTTGCGTCGCCCAGTTTCTGGCATGCCGCGGACCAGTGCCGGTTCACGGACCAAGGGTTGGGGACCCCTAATCTACAAGAACAAAACTGAACTTGCTAGCAGTGTTGCCATTTTCTTGCAGTAGGAACTAAACTTAACCCCGCCTTCCTGCTTTGCTCTGGGCCCCTCCTCTGCAGCTGTGACTTGTCAGTTTGACTACTTTAGGACACTAGTTCAGAAAGTAGTGCCCAGCTGGGAAAAAAAACAACACATCCTGTTGTTCCTTGTGGGTGAAATGGCAGGAGGGCAAACAACCATGGATATGGATATGAATATAGATATGCTCCAGTAGCTTTCCTTAAGGGATTCCATATTAAAATGGCAAGGACAGCCTCCTTAGGTGGCATAATAGGGCTCAGAAAGGCTACCCTGGCATGAGGGATTGGACTGGGAGGCAGAGAGCCTCCTCATCTATCCCTGCTGCACTTGCTGTCACAGCATCATTTCCTGATCTGCTTTCTTTTCTAAACATGTAGTTGCTTGTGGATGGCAGGCTTGTCTGCCCAATTTACATTTGGAAGCCAACGTCAGGCTGAGCCTTAGCAGCAGTAAGCAAAAAAGGTCAACAAGATCTAAGCTACGGAAAATATTTTCCCTGTAAAAATACTGAAGGAGGGAGGAAGCCAGCCAGTGTCCATATTTGAAGCTGGGGGAATTGTAAGCCTTTCAGTCCGGGGTTTCCTTGGGTTTCCACTTATACGCCCCACCATTTACAATCTTCCCTCACCTTCTCCCGAGATTTGGTTTCTTTCTCGGAGGGGGATATTCTGACGGAGAGTGACTGACTCGAGTCGCATCTCCGCTCAGCGCTCGTCTCGCGCCAAAGCGACGAGGGAGTTGCTGGGAGTCACATGGAAGCGGCTCCCAGTAGCGACCCCGCGCATCGCTTCGGAGCGCTCGGGGTCAATCCAGTCAGTCTCCGAGGACCGGGGAAGTCCTGCGGTTGGAGAAAATGTAAATAAGTGGGAGGCGGGTTTCTGCAAGCCACCTGCTTCTTAAGCGTGTGTCACCATGAGTAAGAGAAGAGCGGGAAAACGGCTCGGCTCCACACAAGGGCTTGTTTTCAAGCTGTGGGAAAAGAGAGAGAAGAGAGACGCGTCCCCTTTGGAAGTGTAGGTTTCCGGGTTTTTTTGTTTTTTCCCTTTAGTCGCGTTCTGCGGTTTCTTTCTCGCTCGCCTTTCCCTTCCCCCGCTGCCCCACCCCACCCCCGGGCGCATCTTTCTTTCGCCTCTGAGCTGGCTGAAACTTCCCTGGAACTTGGCGAGAGTGTGGGGGAGGAGGCAAAAGGGGTCCCCTCTCGGTCCCTCCTACTCTCTTTTCTGCTGGGCAGATTTCGCACCGGTCCGTTTTTACGCATACGGTAATTTCTCCCGAGCTTTGGCAATATAGATGATGGGGAGGGAGGCAGTGGGAAGGCATAAGGAAAGGGTGCTTGTTGTCTAACGCGACCTTCTTAACACGATGGAGGAACGGTTAAAACTCAACAGAGACAAGCTTAATGAGAAAAATTTGTAATTGCCGACATCCGAGGCTGTGAGATGGGCTTCTCCACTTTTTTTTTTTTTTTAACTCCCGAGCTGGAGCTGCTACTGCGACGACTGGACTGGAAGCGGTTTTAATGACTTTTCGAGGGAGATTTCCTTTCTGCGGTGCTGACTGCCTCTCTTTGTATCTTGTATTTGGCACAAGGGAGCGGAGACGCGCCGGGCACAGCCTCCTCTGCGCCCCCCTTCTTGCTCCTCCTATCCGGTTTATTCGGTAGCGGCGAGTACTTTTTCTCCTGCGTTTGCATGAGAGGCAACAGCTTGCCTGTCTGGCCGCTGGGGAAGCCTTGCCAAAGCAAAATATACTGAACCGGTCACGGATTGAAGCGGGAGCCTCCAGGCTTCGTTTCTTTTCTTTTCTGCCCGCCTCTCGTTTCCAAACAGTTTCTGTAAATCAAGGCGGCCGGCTTCTCGTCGCCCGCCCTCCCCTCTCCCCCCGGCTTTCTTCAAAGCAGTTCCTCGTTTGCCTGGTGTCAACCGTGGTTGCCCCTGGATCTCGTCTTAGGCGGAGAGGGAAGAGCAGCGCTCTGTTCCTTTAAGGAAAACTAGGTACCTTATTCTACTCCAAAGTTTCTCAATAAAGAGAACGCAGCTGAGGAAATGAAGCGTTGCCGAAGCCACTGAAGGAAACCGAAGCCAAGCAGGAATCTCCAAGGGGAGCGGAGTGTGAGCGCCTTCCCCCCCCCCTTCCCAAGCCTCCACATCTCCTGCTGTGGATTACCAAGGTGGCCCCCACGGCTCCTTCTGCCCCCTTCCTCCTTGGCGGGAGTTGTGGGGAAAACGCCAGGCGGCTGCAGCCCCAGTTTCTTCTCGACCGCCTTCTTTTCCTTTCCTCAGCCCAAAGAGGAACCTGCTCGCCTCCCATCCCCAGTCAAGCGGGAGCCCGCACCGCTTGCCGCCACCACCACCGCCGCCGCCGCTGCTTTTGCCCCTGCCGTGATGCCATGCCCCGCAGCTACAGCGGAGGAGATGACAAGGGCGGCTCCGCCGGGATCTGGTTAAAGAGCAGCTCGGCAGGGCGCTACGGCTGCAGCAGTAGCAGTAGCAGCGGAATGAAGGATGTGGAGTCCGGTCGGAGCAGGGTGCTCCTGAACTCGGCGCCCTCCCGAGGGGACGGCTTGCTCCTCCTGGGCACCGGCGGCGGGTTTGGCTTGCGAGAGAGCCGGCGAGGCAAGCGAGGAGGAGCCCGGATGAGCCTGCTGGGGAAACCGCTCTCCTACAGCAGCAACCCGATCTACCGGCGGAACGCCAAGTACCGGAAGCTGCAGAACTATCTCTACAATGTACTGGAGAGACCCAGAGGCTGGGCTTTCATCTATCACGCGTTCGTGTGAGTAGCACGGGTGTCGGGGACAGACGCGTGCGCTCCGGCGGTGACTGAGCTGCCACATGGGTGGGGAAGTGGGTGGAGCCCCCACCTGTCGGAAGAGTGACCCGGCGGAATGCCTTGTCAAGGCGAGGGAGGTTGTGGCGCGCGCGGGGGTGAGGTCAGAGGTGTGGCGGTGTATCCTAACGCCGTGGAATGCCCTTAAGCCGTTTTAACGTGCTTGCAAAATGAGCATCCCTTGAATTCTGTAGAAATGTGACAGGGTGCTTCGGTATGCAAGGATCTTAGTACGACCAATCAGAAGGCATATTCTGCTTCTAGTCTGTCTTCCTTCACGTTTTTCCACATAAGAAAAAAATATATCAAATGATAGGTGAGAAAAGATGAAAGGTTTACATGTGGAGGAAACGTGTTGTCTCCTGCTTAAAATTCAGTGAATAAGACTAGTGATTGGGTGACAGAAACCTGATTTGGGAGCATCTAAAAATCACAGAGTAAAGCACCTATTCCTTTTGGATGACTCTGCGGGTTTATCACCTTAAGGCATTTCCACACCTCATAATCCTTAAAGAGTCTTCGAGCTATTTGATGTTATGTGTGATTGTGGTTATATTTCCTAAAACACACACACACACACACACACACAAAAGGGTAGAGAACATTACAGTTAAAATCTTGGCTTGGGTATATTTTATATCTAAATTATAAATAAAAACACAGCCAAAAATATTCCCAAACCTTAGACAATTTAAGACTTTAAAACTGCAATCCTATTCTCACTCACCTGAATTTAATTTCTTGATCACAAAGTGGACTATTGCAAAGAGCATATGGAGAATTGGGCTCCATCTGTCAAGTGTGAAAGTACATTTTAGATGAGGATTTTGCAAAAGTTTGGGAATTTTCATTTTTATGTATGTATGTATGCATATATAGAAAACCCCATTGTAGTTCTTTGTGATATATTGATGTGGCTCTTGAATGTGTTAAATGACATTTAGCTGAAAATAGGAGAAGAATGCCAGTATTATCCAGTGACAATGAAATGTGAGGAACTAGATTGGAACATGCTTAGAAGTGAATCATGTAATGGCTCTTCTACCTAAGAAACAACAGTTGCAAGTATTGAAAAGGTGCAGTAGGTAAAACATGGTGAAGGTAATAAAGGTAAAAATCTTCAATATTTCCCAAAGATAAGACACATTGGTTATTTTCTATCAAGAAAAGTAGAGTACTTTATTTCCAACAATAATAGCATTTACTAGAATATCTCAAATAGTGAAAGCACCCAACAGATTTCAGTAGCATTATGGCCTGTGAAATAGGCTGGTATTAATAATCTTGAATATGGTATCAGAAGTTGAAATAATAGCATTTAATAGGCACACTTGAACTCTCATAATCAAATAGTTTGCTAGCAAAATCTACCAGCAATCCTTAAACCAACTCTGTAAATAAATAAATATTACTTCTCATATTGTTGATTGTGTTACGGAGGTTGAGAAATAAAAGTTTGAGATAAGCTTACTAGTTTGTGATAGGGGACCAGATTCATTCCCATGGTTCTGGCCTGTGACATTATATTCCACAAGTTGTTAAGGCAGGAAGTTGCATAAATCAGCCCGTCAGTCAAGTGTGACTTGAACTAGGGAGATGCTAGTTTCCCCTAAGACAAAATCTTTGTCATTACTGAAAGTCTACTGTTAGATATTCCTCATCTAATGGTATGTTTCTAAGAATTCCAAGATGAACATGAGATGACAGAAACTCTACATAATGTTTGCAAATTTGAATACATATTTACATAAAGTTGTTTACAGTTCAAAATAAGGAAATTGAGACTATGGCAGATGCAGAAATTTGGACTGTCATCCAGTTGATTCAGGTCTAAAAAGTTGTTAAGAAGGCTCCCAAAAGGATTGGCTCATCAGGGTTGTAGTTAGCTAGGTAAAGACAACCCCATCCATGAATAAATATTTGGATCCTTCTAAGCTGTCAGGCTGCAACTGTTTGTCTAATAACCATGAATTTCTCTAAGCAATGAACATTTGAAAGAATATTTCATTCTTAGAAAGCAAAGAAAGGCTATTTAAAAAGAACAGCAACATAATTCCAAATTTTCCAGCTAAATAATTTCAACTGTGAGGAACATTTTTCAGAAAAGAAGTTCCAGGAGCTGGTGAATATACATTGAATGAAAGGTCTGTTGGAGAAAGAAAAATATCTAGTAAACTTCTCCCAAAATTGGCCATATCTACAAAAGAGAACCCCCAGAGATCAATGCAAATAACCTGCTGAAAAATTTAATAATGTGGGTTTGCTGTTATCCACAAGGCCACACTCCAGCATTACTTATACACCAATTATGAAAATGTTGGAGTTAGAGGACGGCAGTGGCACAATAAATATTGTGTGGGTGAAGGAAAAAAGTGATTCATTCAAATGTTAATACATCCTAAAAGCTAATGACTGACGATCAATGAAGAAATTGAAGAGTTTGAAGGCAACGTTTTGAAACTAAAATGATCAAAAAGTGCTAATAAAGTTTTGGAATGGCCTTCATAGCCTCTGTACTTGAATATTATTGAAAATCTGTAGGAAAGTCACAAGCAGGAAATTATGCAAGGAGACAGGAATATTTTTGAGCTAGAAAAGTTCTGCAAGGAAGAGTGGAAGGGGGGGGGGAATCAAAAAACAAAAAAACCCTGTAGAAAATATTTGGAAGCTGTTATTTCAAGAGGGTTACAAAGTAGTCATTAAAGATTCAAACTCCTATACCTTCCATATTCACAATTTTTTATATTTCAGAACTGTAAACAATAGCATTCAAATATCCAGAAAGATGCGATGTTTGTACCATATAGAATTATGTCGTCTTCTATTCCCTTAGGGATTCACTGAACTGTTCAATTTGATTAGAGGTGCCTAAACTTTTGCATGCAACTATATATTTCCATTCAATCAGTTTTGCATTCATGGTAATAGCAGTTTTATTAGCTATGATCCTTTTTTTTATGGAAAGGAGAACTGAAGTAGAGATATCGTAGCAGTGTAAAGCTATTTAGTGAACTTCTCTTCAAAAAGAAAACTAAACTGAAGTTCATGACCTGCCTTTCTCAATATGAAGTGTTGGTATGTATTTCAGATATATTGGGAGTTCTAGTTCCATCTGTTACAGAATGCTAAATTGGGAAGTATGCTCAAGACCTGACATTTATCCATTGTATTGTAATGTATAGTCAGTACTTTACTTTCACCATTTCTTCCATAGAAATATTATACTTAGATCTTCTTTATCTGTATGGGAAGGACTTAAATGCCTGTCCTTAATAGTGACTTGACTGTAGACAAATTACAATTTTCACTGTCCCTTGATAATGGTCATATTCCAGTAAAAATTGAGCTCTTTCCATTCCCATCAATTTAGTAGCGATACTTAAAGTGGCAATATCATGTACATTGCACAAGAATAATGACATCCAAGAGAAACTGAGAAATACAATGATGTAATATCAACTATATTGTTCTACCACCATTAATCATGTCACTCATGCCAGGTCTTCAAGAAAACATAATTTACAGATTCCTTCTACAACTACACAGTTTGAGAAGAGTCAATGAACTGTTGTTTCTGTTTGGAGAATTCTTTTGCCATTGTCTGAAAATGTGGTTGCAGAAATGCAGAACGCTAGGTAACACCGCCGGCATCTCTTCCATTTCTAAATGTGCAGGACATTGATGCTTGTGTATGATATACAAAAGTATATATTCTTAATTGGTGGGTTTATTTGTTGATTTTGGTAAAACTGATCAGTTTTGAATTTCTTCTCTTTTTTGTCAGAATGTTGGAAAGTATTGCCTTGATTGCACAAGGCATGTACTGTAGCTTCTCAGACGTGATCATATGTGCTCCTAATTCTCTGTAGAAGACCTTGGAAGAATAGCTCTTATGTTATGTAGTTTTGTGTGCTCAAGTATAAGAAAAATTATCTCAAAGTGCAACAAAGTTGTGTCTTACAACAGCTCCTCAAACACCTCCTACTTTTGTACTTTATTGTAATTTTCACCTGGCAATTTGTTCCTATTCCTTAATAACATAGGTTTGTTTTTAAACATTTGGGGGACATTTTGTTTATCCTTCTATGAAAAGAGTGAGGGTGATAAATTAGGTCCAAATTCTAGCTAAAGGAACAATTGTTGAGAGAGGCCATATACAACTTATTCTTAATACCTATTTATCCACTTGCTTCAGTTGAAATAATGATATTTACAGAAAATACAGATAGTCCTTGTTTAACAACTGCTTTGCAGATTGACTGTTCACAGTTGTGATGGTGATGAAAAAATAATATTGCAACCAATTTTCACATTTACGACTTTCTTTGGTCTGGAAAGGAAAGCAGGAGTAAGATTGTTAGCACAGTCACAATTTCATTTAATTATACCTTTGTTTAACAACCAAGATTCACAATTGTGGTCACTAAATGAGGGCTATCTGTACTTGTTAGAAATCATAAAATGGTATTTTGATTATTGTAATTTAGAAAATATGTACCTTGTCATTATCTCAAAGTATTAACATCCTGAAGTATTGAAATCTGAATGTTTTTAGGATACTAATAAAGTTTTTACTCGCGTAACCTAAGAATTTCTGGTGTAAAGAAGCATATTTCAAATTATTGTAAAAGCATATTTTTCATTACTTTCTTTTGAATTGAGTTTATAAACATTAACTCCTTTGTAGGACAGCAAGAGAAAATGAGAAGCAGAAAGGATCTAATGAGCGAGTAATTGAAAGTAAATGTTTTTAATCTACTCCCTCAGGCTTCAAGTAGCTATGAATAGTTAAAAGATTACTATAACATCCAGTAATTTATTTAGTCCCTTGACTCAGTCTTCTATTACGGTTTTCTTTCTTCTGTAAAATATGTACTGATTTGTAGATATTTTAATAGACTTGTAGTTAAGTCACTGGGTTGGAAACCAGAGGACAATGAGTTCTAGTCCCTCTTTAGGCATATAGCTACCAGTAGTTGGGTGATCTTTAGACCATTCTCTCTCAGCCCTTGGAAGGAGCAGTGACAAAATACTTCTGAAATTTTGCCCCAAGCCCAGTGCCACAAACACTGACTCAAAGTCCTCCCCCCCAAAAAAAAAACCACAACCCCCCTTCCCTTCAAACCATTATATCTGGGCTGCAAAAGTCTGAATAAGTATATATGACAGCAAAGAGAGTCAAAACTGCCTTTGCTTCCAAATGGGGGTTATTTGGATATTTGCAACCTATATATATGTTAGGACTATATTGTATGAATGCAGATTAAAATCAGTAAAAAAACAGATGAGGAAATACATTAGACCCAACATTTTTTTCCAAAGTTTTTCCCCATCTTAATTCTTGATTATAGCAATAGCACTTAGACTTATGTACCGCTTCACAGTGCTTTACAGCTCTCTCTAAGCAGTTTACAGAGTCAGCATGTTGCCCCCAACAATCTGGATATCATTTTACCAACCTCGGAAGGATGGAAGGCTGAGTCAACCTTGAGTCTGGTGAGATTCGAACTGCCAAACTATTTATGACCGTTCTATTTAGTCACATATAACACTCATAATAAAAATTGGCATTTCACATTTTGCAGTGTTTTGAGCATATGTAGTAAATATTCATTGGCTAAAGCTAAAATTAGTAGTTCTTGAAGTGTACACATACTTTAAATTCAATGAAAATTATTAAGTTTTCATTTAATTTAATATTTCAATATTTCACTTAGTATTTGAATAAAGGAATCATTTAATTACACTATCGGATATTCCTGTAATGGGCTTTGAGAATAATATTTTACTAGGATTCATTCTTTATTATTGTAAGCCTCCTAGAGTCGCTGTATCAGTGAGATGGATACATAGAAATTTAATAAAGAAATAAATTATAAAAGCATTGTTTCAGATTTTACAGATTTTACAATAATGCTTACTTTTCAACCTAATTGCAATCATACCCATTCCGTATTGAATCCCCTATGATTGTAGTGAGAAAATAGCAGAGCTTCAATCAAACAGAGACGATTCAACAAATTCATCTTAATATACATAAGGAATTTTTATTAAATGCCAGACTGAATGTATCACTACTCTTGAGTTTGTAATTCTACTTACTTAATAGAAAATTCTCCCTAGCAAGGATATTTTGTATTGCTGCTCATAAAGCACTGAGTGCAGTTTACTAGGCTTTTATGTTGCTATTCTGATTTTATGAAGGATGGTGCTTGAGAAATAGAGGATTGCCAGATAACTGCTTTTAGTACTGTAGCACTTTAATATCTTTGTGGTCTTTTATAATCAATACAGTTTTCCATCTATTTTTTTGCTGATAATGTCGATATTGAACTGTTGCTTAGTTGCTGATAGTTTTAGCAGAGATATCCACTTACTTTATTGGGACACTTTAAAAGCACCATGGAGAATGAATATCCATGAAGGGATTTTTTTTTCATTGATGAACTGTATACATTTAACTGTAGTGCTCATTATTACTGAGATGCCTAAATTAGTTTTGAATAGATACACAGTTTATAGAAATTGGAATTAATTCAGTTTAGGCATCACTATTTTAGATCATTTTCACAGATCTATACATTTATATATATATGTCTGTCATTATTACTTATGAATATGTTCTGTTAGCACTTAATGCTCCAGAAATTGTATGAATTGTCATAAAGTATGTGGTTGTGCATATACACAATACACATTTTTGACAGAATTCAAGAACGTTAACTTTTTAGCAAACACAGCCTTAGCAATATTAACTTTTTAGCAAATACAGTCTTAGCAAAAACATTAATTTATAATTGTAAAATAACTTCCAGAAAAATAAGAATGAGTGATCACTAATTTGCCAATTTTTACTATTAATAAATACTGTACAGTGCAGAGGTCAAGGAAAATATTTCTGGGTATTGCTGCTTTTCTTTAAATTCATCTTTTCATAAGTTCAGAAAATTCATCTTTTCATTATTCTTATCATCATAATTCAGCAATGTTAAACTCTATTGATTATCACTAAAAACATTTGACCAAATGCTTAGTTTTCTCCTTAAAATGAAAAAGATGTAAAAGTTATTGAGTTTGCCTATGATTTAAAATAATCTCTTAAATACTAGATACTTCTAAATGTGTTACAAGGTGTGGAATAGATGTAGATGAATTTCTAATTTAGAGGTAAAACAGGGTAGCTCTAGAGATCTTTAAATATCCAGAGTAAACCTGGGACTTACTCATTTTGCTTTGCAGATTTTTTTAGACTTCTGTGAAGATACAGCCACAGTCCATATCTAGAAGCTTAGATACACTATAGACACCTGGGGGGGGGGGGAAGTACTTTCTCAGAATCTTGGCAGAGAGGGACATGGGGAACAGCAAAGACTTTGGGTTGAATTCCACGATAGAGGAATACTTTCACTTCAAAATACACAGGCCTATGAAGGCTAACTAAAATTTCATATGATAAAATGAAATGTGATCCCCCCTTTGTTATAATTTTCCTTAATGTGTTTTTACTAATAATAAGTCATTAAACTCAAACTCAAACATTACTGGATTTACTGTATCTAAACAATCTGATTCCCACAACATCCTAAGTAGTAAAAGAGGAAGTGAAGAATAAACAATATGATAAAAATCTGTCTTTGTTTCCATTGAATTAGCTTATTATATTAACTTTCTTACCTTTATTTGACCAGCCTTCTTCTATTGTTGTATTATTCAGGTCATAATTTTAGGTACTGGTCTCTTTGGTGCTATTATTTAAGCTTATTGATTTTATTATCATTAAGCTGAACTTTGTGCAATCTTATGTTTCATTACAGTGTGATTAGTATCATTTCACATAATCACACTCTGAATTTTGATGTCTTTTTTTCCTTATAATATCATATAGTCTAGTTGCAACAATCCAACCAATTCTTACTGCTGCTGCCCTTGTTGCCAACGTTCTCCACGCAACCCATTTGGTTTGTAACCTAACTATAACTCCATAATGTATTCTGTTACATGGCTGTGTAGAGTTTTGAGGAGATGGTTCACTTCAGCAAATAAGCATCCCTCGAAGCTGCCTTTCGAGTAATGGGCTCCTCCTCACTTCTAAGTGAAAAGCAAAGCATGCATGTTGCTTTATCTCATTTTTTTCTTTGGAGCCTTTCTCAGCCTTTTCTGGCAGAGTTGCATTGTGGCAGCTCATCAAAGACGCCCTAAGTGGAGCTTTGCCTCACAGCACTAGCTAAAATGCTTCCATGCTGGGTGAGAAGCAACTCACAGAGCATCCTAGCTATGTAGAAACACTTTTCCAGGCTGGATAGCTTCAGCAAATACTATGGGCAAAGGGCATCATATTCTGAAGCTGTCTACCCTGAAACTTTCTACAAGCTGTTTGAAAAGTCTTTGGCAAACATAGAAGAGGAGATATAACCTGTCTCCCCCACATAATTCACCAGAAGCTTTTTGTGCTAGAGTTTACCAGATTGGATGGCTCCAGTGAGCTTCTTTGGTTCATGCTGAAGTTCTTCTAAGATGGATAAAGTTCTCCTGCAAGTGCTTCATTGAAGCAAATCATGTTGCCTCGATGGTAGAAACTTCTTTTTCTAGCAAATTTAAGTCACTTTTTGTTAACTCTGCAGGGTGCTCCAGACAAGAACTACACCCAGATGTACTAGCTCTATCTTTGTGAAATTACAATAAAGAATTTTGTAAGTCTGAAAGTACATCTCCCCCCATAGCTAAGAAACTAGGGAGGGTTCCTCTGAGTCAGTTGCCGCATTCCATTTCTTTGGGTTCAGCTGCCTCAATTATCTGACCACTGCCTAATCTGTGGCTTCTCCTCCTGTCTCCCATCCTCTTCCTGTCTCTTACTCTCCCATACCATTACAGTTTTTACAGAACTGTATAGTTGGACTTTTTACAAGCGAATAGTTGATCTGGATGACTGGGTGGAATATGGAAGGCCAGGAGCTGTTTTGGCATCAATCTTTTTATGTACAACATTCAGACAATTACATTTCAAAACTTACCTTTCAATCTGGCACGTTGATTTTGTATAGAAGATGCTGCAGATTTCAGAAATTCCATTCACAGATGATAAAGCTAAACACAAATAATTATATAATTATCCAGTTAATAATTACATTTTAATCCTAATGAATAGAGAATAGGTTGTTAAGCTGGTATTAGGACAAAGGAACTAGAGGAAGAAGACTTGAAAGAGAATGACACACAGATCGATATTAGATCTCCATTCCAAGATTCTTTGGGTTGACATACTGGTGTTCAATTTCACTTTGTATTTCACACGCGAATCCTGGTTGTAAAATAGTGTTACAGAAGACAATTTTTTCTTAAGCATTTTGAAGAGTTCATGCATACAATTATTATGCATATAGTTTACCATATGAAAATTGAATCATATGCTTACATATGCTTACATATGATTTGTGCTATAGGCATTGCTGGAATTTTGAAATAGTCTAAAGGAGTTTTTATTTTTATATTATCAAGTAGGTGCTAGGAAAACAGAATTTTTTTCCACTGATTTTTAAACTGAGGACAATTTTAACAATGTTAAAGTTGTTGAAATATAAATTTCTGGATTGAATAAAGTCATGACGCAGCAGCACCACATAATAGAGAAGACTGCCAGGTACCTTTAGATAATTGACTGCATGAAATGAATGCCAATTTTAATTTTAATTGCAAATGGCAATTTTGGCAACTGGAAATTCCAATGTACTATATATTTTCCAGAATGAACTGATATGAAAATTCTCAAAATAGTATCATAGTATGGATGAAGCCACTTCTAATTCTTGTGGATTCTGAATATTGTTGCCATTCTGTGTTTTTGTAAATTGATTATTTTAATGTGAAGCTTCATTTCATGAACATTGGTAGGCTATCTCCTGCAGGAAATTATAAAAACACACTTAAGTTTAATGTAGAAAATGTTGAGTTGGTTTGATTTACACAGAATTTACTGTGTAATCTCTGAGCAGAAAAAATTACAGATTTTTCTGTTATCTTCTATTTCCTGTAACCATTGACATTTTTCTTCAAAGGTTAGAGAATTCCATTGAACACTATTTGATGGAGGAAGATGAGCTGTGAAAGAGTGGAAAATTTGGTCAGAACTGCACAGAATTATTAAGTTTTCCTGTTTTCCATAACTAAACTTTTGGATATTTGTTATGATGGCAGTTCATGACCTAGTATCTGTATCTGACCTAAACAAATTGGAATTACTGGAGCAAAATGATAGAATTGCATATTGCATAGAAGTCATCACTGAGAAATATAAAATACAATGTCATCTCCTTTTAATGACTTCAGGTGAACCAAAGTGAAGAAGCCTGTTTACTTTGTTTAATTTAATGTGTACTCTGATGGAAGGCCAGTAAATAGTTTGTCAAAGCTGGGTGGATTTTACACATGCCTTATCTAGCCTGATACTGTGAAATAAATTATTGAATAGTCAGAAATTAATGAAATATAATGCAGCATTATTTTAAAAGACAACATCATTAACTCAAAATCATTCTTGTTACATTGCTTGATATATCTGTCATACTGTATTTTCAATGAAAAAAATAGATTTTTTTCCTATTATATAAAACTGCCCAGGAGTCATTCTCATTCAGTTCTATGGATCTGTTCCCAGGTAAATAATCTAATGTTGAATAAATTATTAATCAGTTTTAGATATCTTTGAAAGAAAGAGTGAACCTCTGTAATCTATTTTGTATGAGATAGGGTGAAAACAAATTGCCATTTATATGTATATGTGAATATATGTGTATATAACAAATATAACCAATTTTTACATTGAAATAATTAAGACTAGGTTTATTATCTCTGGTTTGTTGTTCAAGTGTGTCCGTGTATATGTGTGTGTGTGTATATGTATGTCAGATATTTGTTGCTGTTGTTCAATTCATTGTATACAAGCTGCTTGAATAAATTACACATGATTCTTTAGTGAGATTGTTGTATTTTTACATGGATTTTTTTTAGTGCTTGTATTTTTAATTTGCTTTCAGAGTGAGGTTACATGAGTGGGTGGGTGGAGGAAGATGCTTCTCCTAGTCCTAGCTATAAAGAATTTATTGTTTAAGATATTGCTGAATGTTTTATGTGCCAAAGAACCATGCGGTTGACTATAGGGTAGGCAGGGAGAATAAATATTTAACAGGAGAAATGAAATTAGTAGTCCAGGAGATGTCAGATGTCTCTTTCAATGGTTATTGCTCATTTTGTATCTTTATCATCACATTTTAAGAACCCTGGGAAGCAGCAGCTAATAAAAGCCTAACAGAACATTGAAATGCAAATTCAAGGTTAATATCATCACAATCAGTCTCTTCTTGCTTAATGCACCAAATTAATACTTCACTGCTCTTGTATCATCATGAGATGGAATGAAGGCTACCTTTTCTCAGTTGTAATTCGATATGGAACTTCATAAAAATTATCTTAATAAATATTAGCACATGAAAAGGCAAGAGAAGATCTTGTTATATTGTAAGACAAGACACATAAATGTTTTCTCAAAAATTACCTCTTAGAAGTATTTCTAAAATATGCAGGTAATGAGAAACAAGCATCACTTATTCATATTTAATTTTAAATTATTTTCATAACTTTTTTCTTGGAGTTAATTCTTTCTTTCTTGTTTAACGGGTGCAGAGCTCTGCTTGCTCCATCTAAAAAATATATACTGCTCAGGAAAAGGTTGAATGAGTCAACTATATTAAAACTAGATTTTTTTTGTTTAATGTTTGTTTAATGTTGGCATGTAAATAAAGCTTCATTAAAAATTGTGAAACATAATTTCTCCTTTATATAAACCTAATCTAAGCTTCTAGATTTGATAGATCTGCTGGAGAAGCTACTGTGTAGAAAATGCGTTGTGCTTGCAGAAAAAAATCTTGTTCTTAAGTATAAGTCATTTGAGTTCTGAGTCATTTAAACTTGTAGGAAGTAAGGCTATTTACAGATTAAAGTTCAGTGGGGTAAATACATGTAGTTCAAGGAATATGTGAATAAGAACTTCCCGACACTCTATATCATGGGTTGTCCAAAACCTTTTCGCTTGTGAAGGCCTCACTGAGTGAAGAGGAATGCAGTCTTGGGCTGCATATGATATAGTTAATGTATATAAATAACAAACTTCCTTTATTTTTTTTAATAAATCTCATGGGGCCACATTACTAGCTTTCCAGGGGTACATGCAGCCCATGGGCCAAGGGTTGGACATGGCTGCTCTATCAGTAGATGGTAGATCATTAGATCCTCCTTAGCAAGTCAATCAAGAGAAATTTAACTCTTAAGTTAACTGAATTCTCACATTGGGAACCAAGAGCTATCCTTGAGTGGTAAGGACAATACATATATGTAAACTCTGATGTCTGCTGATTTATTCTTTTTTGCAAAGTTTTGGTATATTTGTGTGGGTTTTTTTAAAATGCGGTTTTGATGTACATCTTGGAAATCATTTTATCTCCTTCGTTACTTTGAGTCTTACATGCACACTAAGAAATCAAGTTGTACAAAATAAACAATTACCGTATGTATGAACAAATGGAAATGAATTTATGCCAGCATAGAAACACCAACAGAAGGGAATTACATCTAATTATAGCAAGTTTACAATTTTAGAAAAAAAAACTACTGTGTATAAATAAAGGATGGACACCGTCCAGCTATCAGGTACATTACTAGAACATTACATGCTTATTTATTTGAAATGTTTATTGGTTGCTCTAAATTTTAAATTCCATGGACAATGTAAAATGATTCTGTTCAAGACAATTTAAGGTATACTTTGTAGATGGAACCTTGAAATATTTAATGCTGGCTGTTAAGCTGGTAGAACTTGATAACTTAAGGCTTTTGTATTCTCCTCACTTAGCTACTGCCTCATACAGTGACCAATCGCAGTTATAAATTACATGACTGTATCCATTCATCAAGAATCAAGTTCAATATATAGGAGACGCTACTTTTTATCTTTGAATATATGTAGTGTTTTATAGGTCTGTATTATTCTACGCTGTACACATTGAGATTAAGCATGGGCAAAGCAGTCTGCTTAGTCAGATATCACTTTGATTGATACTCAGTTATGAATTCTTATTTAATGTTCAAAGAATAGAAATATACTAATTTGAAATAGACTAGGACAATTAGAAAATGTGTTGGGATTTTCCAAAGAATGATAACTATAAAATCTGCAAGAAATCTAACAATTTTTCTGTACCTAAAGATGAAACTAAAGCCAAGTTCTGGTCTATTGAAGTACAGAGTAATGGAACAAGGATAGGTGGCAAAGGCAGACTTCCTTATTGGGACAACAGTGGTTCCCCAAGCAGCAGTTATTGAAATGTCATTTATTTTAAATATTATGACCTTCCCAATTAAAACCTGGAGGATGTAGAAAAACAGACTAGGGTTTTTGTTTTGTTTAGTCTAAGGCAAATGGAGATCATATGACTTGAGAGTGGCTGGAGAAAGAAAATCTGGAATTTTAGAAAGAAAAAATAGGGAAATTGATCTCTGGAAAAGGAAATAATGTGGAAAAGAAATGAATGACTTCAGGGAATTAATATGAAAGAGGAAATTAGTTTTGGAGAGAGGTGTACTACATAAATATTCAGGGCACATAGGACAATTTTACACCACCCTATCTTTGCAGGGTCTTTACAACTAAAAGATTCTTGATATGGATGGATTTTCTCCCCCCCTGCCTTATACTAGTCTTATGATTGTAATAAAGATTTGATTGATTTAAGAGAAGTGTTTTTTTAAAAAAATAATTAAAAGAGAACAAAATTGCCAGGGGAACAAAGAGAAAAATTATAAAGTACATAATTACAGTATATGTAATTCAGTTATATGGATATATAGTACTCATATTTTGAAAACAGCATTAGTCTGTACCTTTGTGCTAAGCTGATTAAATATCAGAACATTCAGAGTTTTATTATAACAATTAGCCATAGCTATCTGCATTATGATATATATAATGTACTCTTTACAGAAATACAATCTGTACAAGGAGACCTATGTAAGGTAGCAAATATTCTGATATTCAACCTGCTGTATTATTGAGAAAGATCCTTGTCTGAAATTTTGGTGAGCTACTGCCATTGTAGAGAAAACTACATTCTTTGTAGAGAAAATTGCAACCACATAAGTGCATGTTACTTGAGTACTCCCCAGGCTAGAACCTGGGGAGACCATGGCCTTCCCAAAGGTGCTTTTTTCAAAAGGCAACTGAACTTTATTTTTCTTTGAAGACGTTTCGCTTCTCATCCAAGAAGCTTCTTCAATTCTGATTGAATGACGGAGTATGGAAGGATTTATATTCTTGTAGTCATCTGGTCATTAGCACTCCTTCTGAGAGTCGTTGAGGCCACTTGAAGGTTTATCCGTGCCCTCAGGGTCGCCTGAATAATGCAAATGGAATTGTGAAAGGACTTGTAAACAGAAGATAGGTGGTGTTGTATACCTCCTCCTTTGTTTAGAGAGGGCTACTCAATCTTAATGTAGATGGCCTCTTTGACCCCTCTTTCAAACCTCTCTGTCCAGAATATGGACTTTCCTGTCTTCAAAAGTGTGACCTTTGTCTTTCCAATGCAGCTGGACTGCTGAATCTTGTCTTGATGGGTTTTTTCTCCTATGTTGTGCCAACCATTTGTGAAGTGGTTATTTTATTTCTCCGAAGTAGAGATCCATACATGCCTCACTGCATTGTTCTATATACAGTATATCACATTGCTCAGTTTGTGACTGGGTATTTTATTCTTGGGTGGACAAGCTGCTGCCTTATTGTATTTTGAGGTTTAAAGTGTGTGTGTATATTGTGTTGGTTGAAAATCCTCCTGAGCTTTTCAGATATTCCTGCAGCGTATGGAATGACAACATTGCTTCATTTGTTGTTCTCTTCTTTGTCTGTTATGGAGGAGCTTCTGCTGGGTCTTTTTTTGGATCTGATGAAGTTGGGATAGCCATCGGTTCTGAGAGCTTCCTTGATGTGTTTTAGTTCTTTTTTCTTTTCCACCTTCCATGTTAAGGAAAATAGTCTGGCCTTCCTGGACTATACAGTACACATTAAAGAAGACAGAAGCCTTAACACTGAAGTTTACAGAAAACCCTCACACGCAAATCAATATCTACATTTTGATTTTTACCACCCACTGAAACACAAAATGGGAGTGATCAGAACCCTACATGACTGGCCTGAAAGTTTGCCTACCAGTAAAGATGGAAAATCCTTCCATCCTCCACCATTCAGTCAGAACTGAAGAAGCTTCTTGGATGAGAAGCGAAATATCTTCAAGGAAAAACAAAGTCCAGTTGCCTTTTGAAAAAGCATGACCTGGATGACTGAGAATCTCCGTAGACATTGGGAGACTATGAGTTCAAGTCTTCAGCCTTTACGTTTCAGTGACCTTCATCCTGCAGTTAATTCAGATTGATAGTAGCAGGGATGCTGATGGTGGTAATGGTGGGGTAATGATGTTGATGGATTGATTTGGACACTGGATTAGTTGAGAAACTACAGCTATGTATCTATTACATTTAATTGTGGTTTTAAATAATTTGCCCTGGATCTCTATTTCCAGATCACGTAACTTTGAACGAGCGTTAAGTGAACGCTCGTAATTCAGGGATTACCTGTATTTTGTCATTCTCTTAGAGAGTAGAAATTTGCTACTAAAGCTATGAATAGCTAGCTTTGCCTTTTGATATCACGTCATAGTATTTCATGACAATATTGAAATTTTCCTGAAAGACATTGTGATTATTACAAAGATGTCCTCTTTATTTTCTTAAAGCTATACTTTTTAAAAAACAAAACTTTATTTAAAACAATTCTTTTTTCATATTGTGGAAAGTTAATTTCCTTCATAATGCAACAGTGTCACTGTCACTGCTGTGATCCAATGAATTAGCAATGCATTCTTAATTTATGTTCATCATTTAGTTGCTTCCAACTGTTAGTGCTCTGAAGCATATCATTTCATCAGAATTGTTTGCCAATTACTGCTTTTTTGAGTTGTTATTGTGTGATCAGTGACAGTATCTAGCCACCTTATCTTCAATTGGCACTTTTTCAATTGCCATTAATTTTTTTCCAAGCATTAGAGCCTCTCTAATGACTCTTGCCTTTGCATTATGTATCCGAATTATTTAAGATTTAGCTTCATTATTAATGATTCCGAAGAGCAATCTGGATATAATTTAGCTAATATTGAATCATTTGTTCTTTAAGAACTGCAGTTCAAAGACATCAATTTTTGCTGTTGTTTTGTTTTTCTCATAGTTCGGGATTTTTAAACATTTTTTAAATCCCATTTTTACAAATAATTCAAGGTGGCAAACATACCTAATAATCCTTCCTCCTCCTATTTTCCCCATACCAACCCTGTGAGGTGAGTTGGGCTGAAAGGGAATGACTGGTTTTCATGTCTAATGTTGGTCTAGAACTCACAGTCTCCTGGTTTTTAACCTCAGTACCTTAACCACTAGCCAGGGGTAAGCAACCTTGGCTCTTTTATGACTCGTGGACTTCAACTCCCAGAATTCCTGAGCCAGCTGTGCTGGCTCAGGAATTCTGGGAGTTGAAGTCCACGAGTCATAAAAGAGCCAAGGTTGCCTACCCCTGCACTAGACCAAACTGGCTTACAAGAACATATGTGACAAAAAGGAAAAACTTGATTATAACATTATAAATCTGTGTAATCAATGTGATGTCTCTGCTGCACTATAATATTTTGTCTTGATGTTTTTTCCTGAAGAACAAATATCTCACTTGTTGGCTTAGGTCACCATCATTGTGAATTTTTGAGTTAGGAAAATCAAGTCTGTTACAACTTCAGATTCTTCTCCACTTAATTTGCATTAGGTTGGCATTGCCTGCTGACAAAACATTCTTTTTTTTTAAATACAGAGCAACTTTTATATACAGTACTCTCTTTCACATTCAACAAAAGAATTCTTTTGTTTTTGTCATTTCTTTTGTCATTTCTAGCTACCAAAGTAATTTCATCAACTTATATGAGACTTTAGAATATGTTTGTCCCAAAATTTTAATTCCAGTTTCTATCTCTTTTAAGTTGGCATTTAAATGATATACGTACCTAAATAAATTGGGTAAAGGTACTTGCGTTACCCAATCTTGAACAACTTAGTTACTACATATTTCATTTTCTTGCTTCATCATAAAAATTCTTCATTAAGCATATGAAGTGACATGCTTAATACCTGAGAGTAAATCCAAATATTTTCTGCAGAATTTTGTTACTGTTTGCCGCTGAAATTCTATGTACACTTTCTTCAGAATAACATTTTATTTACTATTTTGAGACTGGATTTTAAAATAATATGCGTAGTATCCATAGCTTAAGCTACATATGTTATCTGGACCTGTTATAATTTTGTTTATTTCATCTCAAATAGCTGTTACTAGTCTTGCTTTGTATGTGGAGTCACTAGAGTATGAGACAATTAGACATTTTTGAGAATTTGTGTATGTTTCCCTTGTCATAGGTGGCTTTCTGATTCACTCTAAGGCTTTGATATAATTTTGCACCTCCGTCCATCCCCCACCCCAGCCTTCTCAAACTGCTATTTTCAATGAAATTCTTGTGATTTTCAACAGTAATGGAAATATTTTGGAAGCCAAGAAACAACATTTCTGATACCACAAAAAATAAGACTTCATGCTTGAATTGTGAACAGGCAGGTGTTAATGCACTGCCTAATTGTTCCCACTTCACTCTTCCTGTTAGTTTGAGTGGATATGCATATTCACACTGGGATACTCATACACTATTTGTATTTTATTATGAATAACTCTACCTTGTTACTTTCTTAGAAAGCCAGAGATAGAAGCCATATCTCAAGTAGATTCTAAAATGACAGGAAGAATTAAAAATGGTCCTCACAGGGGACTGAAAATTGTACAGATACGCCTTGATTTACAACCGTTTGTTTAGTGATCATCAAATGTTACAACGGCACTGAAAAAGTGACTTATGACTGTTTTTCACACTTAAATCCATTGCAGCATCCCCATGGTCACATGATCAAAATTTGTGCGCTTGGCAACTGGTATGTATTTTATGACAGTTGCACTGTTCCGGGTTACCTTTTGTAACCTTCCCATCTTGGGAATTAAAATCAGTGCGGGAAACCAGATTCACTAAACAGCTGCATGATTCACTTAACAACTGCAGTGATTTGCTTACAAACTAAAGGTCATAAAATGGGACCCAATTCACTTAACAACTGTCTTACTTAGCCATGTAAATTTTGGGCTCCATTGTGGTTTTAAGTTATAGTCTGTATAATATAGAAGCTAGATAAAATTTTCTTTCTTATCTACCATAGTTATGCCTACGGGCCTGCCTATCCTTCTGTTATATGAAACTTGAGTAAAAGAAAGAGGGGGAAAAACAATTGCCAATGCATTGTCTGTATTAACAAGACATGTAACTTTAAAAGAGAAAAGGGGGGAAAGGACCTAGAAAATATCATGACCTCAGAAAATTTCTCAGTCCTGAGAAAACTCTACCACCTTTGTGAAAAAGGTATATTGAGATATGTATCATTGACATTCAGCAGTCAGATTACAATCATTTTAGCAATCCTGTGTAAGTTGAATTTTGTAAGTTGTAAACATTCTATGCAGAGAAAACAACCCCCTTTCCACTTCAAAGGAGACTAATATTATTTTAATGCAGCCTTTCACTAGTTTACAAAAACAATATATTGAAACAATTTTTAAGGTGACATTGACAATTAAAATCAAATTCATCCAATCCTTCAGCATCTTAAATAAGATGGTATTTGTAACCCTCATCATTTGTAACAATCTGGAATTTATGAAGTAGCAAAGCATGAGGACCAAATCATTCAAATAATGATGCTTAAGTTGAATAAACATTTAGAAGAATCCTGAAGTAAATTAACATTGATTTTTAGGTTCACAACAATGGTTAGTGAGTGTATGGTAAGAAGCCAGTGTTAATTAGAGGGATTGGAATTGACCTGTAAAACAATAAGGAACATTGCCAGATCATTGACTGTCCTCATAATTGCATCCTGAGCTTGGAAACAAGTGATCAGAAGAATAAGATGTTCTCATTTATAAAAAAAATGTAAGAAGTTTGTTCTACATCTAAATAATAATAAATAATAAAATAAATTAAAAAAAAAACCCCATAACTTATTGATTCAATAGAATCAGTATATATTCTTTAAATGTAGCATGAGTAGACGTTACAATATTACATGGCTGAATGTTTTTGAAGTCTAAAAGCCAGTACCTTATTGAATTTATTTCCCTTTTCCTGGTATCACAGTCTGGTATAGTATAACAAGGATTCTTCTTTGAAAACATAAACTTGTTTTTAATATTTAGCAGAAACCAGAACTCCTTATTGCTCAAGAGATGAAAGGGCAAACAGTTCTTTAGCTTCCTCCCATAAAGATTTAATTTTAACTAATTGTTGCTTTTTATAATATGAAGGTATATTACATAATAATACAACTTGAATGCATTTCGTAGTCTATGCCAAAACACTGATGAAATCAGCAATAATATAACTTCTGCTCTTATCTATTCCATTGCTCAGTAACATCTTTAACATTCAACAATTATCAGGTGTCATATACATAACTGTCAAGTAGAACTATGAGCTTCATAGAAATATAATCATAAATAAAATTAATTAAAATATTCTGTCATAGACAAAAAGCCCTAGAGCATCAGAAAATTATTTATTTACTTATTATTATTACCTACAAATCTACCTATTTCTTTACTCTCTTTTGGGCTAACAGTGTTATTCAAAATATAGGAAAAGAATAAGTTGTTAAAAAAAGAAAGAAGATACAAGGCATCTAATTGTAGTTTACATCATTAAGGATCCAGCTATTACATCTCAATCTTCCAGTTCCCTTTCTTTTTCTACATGTATATGGAAAGGATATACATCAGGTATCTATTTAATTAAATTTACACTTTGCAGAATATTTCAGATCTGAGAATATACTTTAAGGAAATTTGGTATATTTTTACAAAATTAACAAATAAGAATTTTACATGATATTACATTACTGCCAAGGATTTCTTTTGTCTAAAGCAGGGGTGTCAAACTTGCAACGTCACGTGACGTGTCACGACATATCGCAACTTTTTTTCCATTGCTGGCAATGGGGTGGGCGCGGTTTCGGCATGATGCATCTGGCCCGCGGGCCGGCAGTTTGACACCCCTGGTCTAAAGTGTAGACATCAATTTTAGAAAAAATGGATAAGGAGAAAGATCCATTTCATAACATTATTCAGCTGTGTGCCCACAATAGCTTTTTAAGCTCTAGTTTTACATTTAATACAATTTTAATCCTGTCTTTTTAAATCAGCCCTTTTGTTTACTTAAGTTATGCATTTTTAATATGTTTAGCTATTATACATATACATAATCTGGTTCATAGTTTTGAAAATAGGATTTATGCATACACTGATGTCAGTTGATACTTTGACTTAAAGCTTTAGATGAAGCTATGAAAAAGCTGAAAATTGTTGGTTTGAGTGTCAAAAATCTACCATGCTTTTTTTGCAGATATCTTTAAACGTCACTTTCAGCATGCTGGTGATGCATTCTGGTTGCAGAATTCAACATATGTGAACAAAGCATGTTTTATTTACTACATTAAGTAGTAGAATCAGTCATGCTATTTCCACTGTGCATGTATGAATGTTATTACACTTCAGTTTGTATATGTGAGAATGTTATATGTAGGGGAGCTGTGATACTGGTTGCATTTCATATGTTGAACTGGATGTATTGTCCAACTCAGCCTTTAAAGAATTGGCTTTATAAGGAAGATTATTATTCTCATCATAAATCAATCTAGTGCAAGATGAGGACCCTCTTCATTAAGGTTTATAGACTATGACAGTGATGGCAAACCTTTTAGGGACTGAGTGCCCAAACTGCAACCCAAAACCCACTTATTTATCGCAATGTGCCAGGGTTGCATCAGCATTGTGCTGTCCTTGGGGGGGCAGCAGGGTGGGTGTGGCCCACTGGGTCAGCATGGATGCGGTGGTCATGGCAGACTGGGTGGGCGTGGCCAGGGTGGGCATGGTCACCTCGATGTTGCTCATGGGAGGGACGCCTGTGGGTGCCGGGCAGGGTTGGAGGAGATCCAGGGGGTCTCTGGCGGGTGGGGCAGTGGGCAGGAGGCTCATCCTACGGGGTGAGGCGAGGCAGGGGCCAGGGCGAGGGTGCCATTGCTGTGGGGCAAGGGGAGGTAGGGGCCGGGGCGGCTGCTGCCTGACACCATTGGCCCCCGCACACAGAGGCCAGCGAGCGCATGGGGGTCGACGGTGTCCATCAGTAGTCACAGCCTGCCGGCTCTGCGCTCCACAGCCCGCTGCCTATACCAGGCCAGCCCTCCAGGAGTAGGAGAGGGGGGAGGCACGTGATGCAGACTGTCGGGTGCGCCTACTCCGTCCCGTCTGTTTTTGCTTGTGGTTGGAGAGCAGGTCGCTGCTGGTCATCTCGGCCCCCTCGCAGATCTTGCCCTTGACCCGTGCGTGGAGCCTGTTCCCCTCGCACACCCGACGCACCCTGGCTCTGCCATGGGCCGGCGCTGCCAGCAGCTCACGCAGGTCCATTAGGCTGCTGCCACCGCCCAGAGTGCCTGGCCCACCCAGCACAAAAGAGGTGAAACGGCCAGCTAGCAAGCTCAAGTAGAGGTGGTAGAGCATGACCACGCCCAGCAAGCCAAAGGCCACTCCAAGTGGGGAAAGCCGGATCCCCATCGGCACCATGGCCCCCCAGTCCCAGCTAGGATTGTGTGCCTTCCCCCGATCTCTGCTGCTCCTGGGCAACTATGAAGCCGATGGGGATCCAGCTTTCCCCACTCGGGTGGCTTTTTGCCTGCTGGCCCTAGGTGTGCTCTACCACTTCTACATGGGGCTTCCTAGCCAACCGCTTCGCTTCCTTCATGCTGGGCGGGCCTGCAGCTCTGGGCGGTGGCCTAATGGACCTGCGCGAGCAGCTGGCCGTAGTAGGTACCGAAGTACGCGAGGGGAATGCGCTCCACCCGCGGGCCAAGGGCAAGACCCTTGAGGGGTGATGGCGCTCGTGCCCACAGAGAGGGCTCTGAGTGCCGCCTCTGGCACATGTGGCATAGGTTCGCCAACACTGGACTATGATCTATCACACTGGTCCAGTTTGGGTTGGTAGAGAGATGCTTTTCAACTTCCCAATCCAGACCTGAAAAAGAGTGACTGGCACAAAATCATCTAATTGGCTTCCATGCCTGAGAAAGCACTAGGACCTGATTCTTCCTGCTTCTAGTTTAGCATCTTAACCAGTACACTGCGCTGGCTCTCATATGTAGTATATATAGACATGAATTTGATATTCTGTCAAGCAGCAGCTTTCAGCATTAAAACATACTGTGCCACGCTATGCCTCTGTTTCCAAAATCATCACATTACTTCACTGCCACTTACTCAGTATAAAAACACAAAATTTGCTTGATTAGCCAAAGATTGCATCTAATCCAACAATCTTTTCCCCAGTTTAGCCAAGCAGGTATGTCTGAGAAATCTCATATGCAGACATGAAGTTGGTGAAGGTGGCAGCATTTGTTTACTCTTAGATCTTAACACCTACTGTTCAATGCATTTGGTTATGGAAATTCTGCTTTGTGATGACTAATAGCCATTGATAGAACTGATCATGGGTTCCAATCCTCTTTTAAAAGTGTGTAAATTTGCCAATCTCAGTACATTTTATGATTCTGAATTCCATTAAAGAATTCTGTGCTGTGAGAAAGATAAACCAAGCAATATAATATTATGACTCAGATATAGTATAATATACATTATGGGTCTGTTTACATTCTAAAGGTAAATTTTCCCACAAAAAAGGCCAGAATTAAAATATAGAAAAATAATATAGCTAAAATATTGAACTGCACAATATTTTGCTATAAAGAAGACAACAAATATACAAAAAAAGTTAAGTGATAATCTCAACATTCCAGGCATAAAAAATCAGCGGTGCAACTTGTATAGTCACCTTGGCTAAATTTCTGACTGCAGATTACTTAAATATTGTTGAGGCCCTAATCCCCAGGCTGTGGCCCATTACCGGGCCTTGGTTAATTCAGAACCAGGCTATGGAAGTGGTGGGTGAGAGAGAACCAGTTTGGTTTAGTGGTTAAGGCACAAGGCTAGAAAGTGGGAGACTGAGAGTTCAAGTCCAGCCTTAGGCATGAAAGACAGCTGGGTGACTTTGGGCCAGTCACTCTCTCTCAGCCCAGTTCACCTCACAGGGTTGTTGTTGTGGGGAAAATAAGAGGAACAAGGTGTATTGGACATGTTCACTGCCTTGAGTTATTTGTAAAAATAATAAAAGTTGGATACAAATAAATAAAAATAAATAAAATTATTTGTTCCAAAATTGCTTTTGGGTTTGATATATTTTTAAATTTAATTTAAACATATTAGTTGATAAGAATATAAAATATGAAACAAATGAAAATAATGAGAAACTAAGGGAGGAAAAAGGGAAAAGGAAAAAGTGTGGGGTAGAAGGAGAAAAAGGAAAAAAAAAAGATGTGAACTTCCGACTCCTTTTAGCACAGTAGAAGATAATAACATTATAACCTCAACTTTTTACTTTTACACAATGAAGTATACTAGCTATTTCTATAACAACAAACTTATCTAAACAGCAAAACCAAAATCAGAGTTTCAATTTTTTCCACCAGAAGCACAAAATCCAGAAACCTTTCCAAATAGAAACAAAATTAGATATGTTCTTTTCTTTGAATAAAACAATCAGTTTAAGGTACAGGACAACAGTCTCTATTTTGCTCTGGTGGAAGAGGTGGGTAAGTGTTATGAAGTCAGTAGAGTAGAGATGACTTTTACTACTTTAAGAGGAAAAATAGTATTCCTTCTTAATTTTTTCCCAAAAAAATAAAGCCCAAAATATTTGCTCTGTCCTTTGGAACCTACAGATAAGGTGCTGAGAGACTACATATTACTACATGGTTCAATAAGGTAAATAGAGACACACAATCTATTATCCACAATCTATTATCTTTGTTTCAGTCAGTATCAGAAAGTGATTAAAGAAATTCACTTGGACAAGCATACCTGGGTGGGTATGTTTATGAAGAGTAGGAAAATAACAATGGTGGATAAATAATAATATTTTATTGGACTTATTTTGATTAAAATGCCAATGTTGGAAGACTAGAAGTTATGCTAGACCAGGGGTGTCAAACTCGCAACGTCACGTGATGTGTCATGACGTATCGTGACTTTTTTTGCCATTGCTGGTAATGGGGTGGGTGCAGTTTCGCTATGATGCATCCGGCCTGCGGGCTGGCAGTTTGACACCCCTGTGCTAGACCAACATCAGAGTAACTTGCAGTGGCTGACCAAGATTTCAGACAGGAGTCCTCTGCAGGCTTACCTGAAGATATCTCATGTTTGCATTTACAGCAGCACCTAGTCCATTTTTTTCTGATTTCAAAAAAGCTGAATTTGTTAAATCTGGATAGTCCTTCAGAGGGAGACAACCACTTGGCTGTAGAGTAGATTTGAAAGTTAAAAAATATTCCAGAAGTGAAAGACAAATCTCTAGTATATTGTTACCAAGGGAACAATATATATAGTAGTAACTAGGACTCAAGAGACTCAGCAAGAGAAGTTTTACTTTCAACTATTTGTATTAGCTGCTGCTCAAAGTTGCAGAAGGGAGGAGAAGGGGGAAGAGCTTAGTGCATTTATGAGAATTTTTTAAAAAAAGATTAAGAAATGTGTTAACTAAAATGGTAGAATCATAAAATCAAACAAATTAATGCAATCCTGTTGGTCTAGACCAGGGCTTTTCAACCTTTTCACCGATTGTATCACTTTTAGGATATGGCAATATTCGAGTACCACCTAGCAAGGTGTCAAAAACTTGATGACCAAAAAAAAAACCCTGTTCAAAGTTGCAATTGCACTGAAATGACTTGTGACCATTTTCACACTTATGACCATTGCAGCATGCCCAGGGTCATGTGATTTATATTTGGATGCTTGGCAACTGATTCATATTTATGATGGTCACAGTGTCCCAGGGTCATGTGATCCCCTTTTGCAACCTTTTGACAAGTAAAGTCAATGGCAGGGCTGCTGGTGGCCAAGTGCTAAGGCAGGACTTCCCTCCCTCCCTCCTTCCCTGCCTCCCTCTTTCTCATGCCCACCTCCTTCTGAAGGAAGAATTTGAAAAAAAAACCATATTTTTTCTCTTCCATATATTCATCAAACAAGGAAAAGCCTCCAGAAACAGAAAGACAAAACTGCTGAGTGAACTAGCTTAAAAAGGCACATTTCCCTTTAAGAATTAGCTACTGGCTAGAAAGGAAAATAAGGAAGAAAAAAAAATGTAGTAAGTATTGGCTGCCGGCTAAGGCAGCCTCCCCAAATGGCTCCATTCATAAGTAAATGAATCTACAGGCAAAATCCATTCAGGAGAAAAATACTTCAAAATCCCTTGCAGCAAAACTTACAGCTAACAATAGCAGAGCAATAGAAGCTAACACGAGACATCAGCCATCAGCCAAATAGAAATTGCCAGACACTCCTTAAGAACACAAAGCCCACATTGCACAAATCCCAGAACTTCAAAGTCACAAAAGCACATAAGAATCCTTCCACTCTCCATCTCCTCCCTCTTTCTCATGGGGGAGGGTGAGCCAGAACTGAGCCTGGGCCCTTTGTCTCTCCCCAGCCACTGCAGCTCCACAGGACTCTCTCACTGTAAGTCCTTGCCTGCGCTGGCTCTTTCCCTCCCCCACTACACTTGGCTAGGTAGGGCTGTGTACCACCTGCCACTTGTTAATGTACTACAAGTGGTACGCGTACCACAGGTTGAAAAGCCCTGGTCTAGACCTTGCAAAGGCTTTCAGTAACATCAACCATGGTTTCCTCCTGAACAAATTGTCAGAGTTTGGAATGTGGGGATTGTACCATGGTGGTTCCACTCTTACTTGGATGGTTATTTCCAGACAGTGGTGCTGGGGGATACTTTTTTGCCTCAGGGAGGTCCTTTTGCCTTATTTTATGCTGCTGCCTCAATGTGCCAAAAAATGGGAGAATCCCAACAAAATGTCTGGAACACCTGGAAGAAAAATTATAGGATGGGATGGGATGGGATGGGATAGGATAACCTTTTGTCACTTTTTTCTGTGAACACACTGGCACACATTAAAAATTGAAATTCTGATGCCCATATATCCATATACTCACATGTACATACATATACAGATGCTGTACACACACACACACACATATAAATCACAGTATTATGTCTATACCATTTTAAAATATATATATTTAATATTTATGAATAAAAATATTCCTCAAGAAAAATCATTCTTAAGGCAATTGACTATAAAAATACTATAAACAGCTTCCAAATTATTGTAGTACTAGATGTCATCCTAGAGATCTGCAGAACATTTTTATCCATAAATTGATTCATTGTTCTCTCTAAGGAGCCGAAGATGTAGTTTGCTCTTTTTTTTCAAGATCCATTTTATTTTTTTCCCCTTTTGAAGCTTGATGATGTCATGTGTTTATTTAATTAATTTATTGGCTGCCCATCTTATCACAGAATAACTCTGGGTGGCTTATAGTAACAGTCATAAAAATGTATTTATACATGTACATTAAAACACAAATAAAACGAAACATTAAAATCTGACAACACATGGAGAGGTCGGGGGCAGAGTGGAGGGAGGTGATACTGTTGTTACTCGATCAGTCACCCCCACTGGGGCCCCAGGCCAACTGGCAGAGCCAGGTTTTAAAGCCCTTAAGAAAGACAATACAACAGGGTCTTTAAAAAAGGAAGCAAGTAGCATTTTTGGCATAATATGAACACAGATGTTGTCTTAATATAATTAATGAATTATAACAAAAAATTGTTTTGAAGATTAAGAATTACACTCTATTTATTTCACAACATATAGTATTTGCTGTTGTGTATCATCACCATTAGATGATGTTAATATTATTGCTAAACTAATTCTTCTGTGTTTGTGTGTGTGTATCGTGTGTGTGTGTGTGTTACTACTGTAACAAATCAACAAATATTGATTTGTTATCAATATTCAGATCATCAGGCAGTATTCAGCTACTGTTGTAAATAAATGCTTTCATCCTGCTCTGTAGCTCTTCTGTAGTGTGAGGTGTGCAGATAGAAGTCAGAAGCTGTAGCCTGTTCTATCTTATTGCTTAATTTTAACTGTAGCTGGTGAATTTCTTGTAGTCTGATAGGCTGGCCGAGTATACAGAAATTCTGAGTCATATATACCTATTTCTGGATATCCAGTATAATTAGGCACAGCCTTGTAGCACTACGCTCTAATAGTGTTTCAAGTCCAAAGAATATGTTTAGGGAATAGAAAGAAAATTAATGTTACACAGCAGAGTTCTGTGTTTGTTCCATTTTTTTCTTCCAGTGAGTTCGGCTTACTTCCAAATGAGTATATAGCCCTGCAGTTTTTCAAAATGTAATCTTATGTAACTTTTAGTGTTTCATTTGGAATGGGTCTGCATCAAATATATTAGTTTGAGGGCCATTTGCTGAATGTTGGAAGTTAATCAGTTTAGTTCCTACGTATGTCACAGGTTTAGTTGCTGGTGGTCTCTTTTGCCAAACCTATCAAAGGAAAGGAGGGAGAGGATGTTGAAGCATGCACTAAAATAGCATGGTCTGCCATAAAGAATTGAAAATGTTATTACTAGACATCCTGGAGCACTGACGGTTTTAAGACTAAATCTGGGAATGTTGAGAAATATGGAAATTTGATCCCCAATGCACCCTGGTAGTGTTAACTCAAAAATGGTCTTGTTTTGCACATACATTTTAGAAGGTTAGGGTTATTAGGGTTAGAGTCACCTGAACTGTAAATAGTTCTCAGTCTTGTCCAAATGAAATTCAGGATAACCTCCTCCATCTCCCTTCTACAGGTTGCTTGGCAGTTGTTCATTTTTACTTGCCTGCATCTTGAATGTTTTCTTCTAGTTTAAACATGGCTGCAGTTGTATGAGGTATATTGATTTCATGTTTTATTGTAAACTGGCAGGCACTTTCAGTATTTTGCGATACAATAAATGCAATAATTTCAAACTGAAAAATAAAATAAATTGAAGTGAAATGAAATGAAGCAAGAATTGATTTAACAGTTACTGATGCTCCACCAAACACAAGAAAGCATAGTAGTTAGGAACTATATAAGTTGATGTGATTGTGGGTCTGATTTTTTTAAGATAGCATGGACGCATACCTCAATTTCCTATCTGGTTGCTTTTAGTAATTTGTGTGTCTTAACAGGCAAATATATATTTTCTTTTTATTTTAATAACTTTCTGTGCAGCTTAGCAGTTGGTTGATTGATTAAGTGCCATGAAGTTGATGTTGACTCTTAGGAACCACATTGATAGTCCTTTTCCAGAATGATATTGTCCCAACCTGGCCTTTCAAGTAATGCACCCACCACTACTGTAACTGAGTGTCTACTTTGCTGCTGATATCCTCTTTTTTCTTTCCTTCTACCTTTCTCAGCATTATGAGCTACTCAAGAGGGCTGGGCTCTAATCTACATTGGATTACTCTGCTTTGCTAGCATATGAAGCTGAGCTGTTTAGAAAAGGATAACTGAATCTTGATACTGATTGTAGATCTAGATGTTTAGTTATTTAATTAAGGAAGTCCAGGCCAGTAATCTTCCTCTCAGCTCTGGAACAATTTGCACATACAGATTAGAATGGCTCTCTCGCTGTTAATATATAGTGGAGTTGTCAAGATGGTTCTTTTCTAAACAACCGTTGGAACAGAGGGTGCCACCATATATTTGGAAGCTGCTGCCTCAGTATCTCGGTATATACTTTGGTTGCTGATAATGATAGCAGGTTTTATATTTTAATGTTATTTCATGTTTTAGTTTTACACTAGAGGTATTAGTTTAAGCTTCCTAGAGTCTTTGATGAGTGGAATGTAAGATATCTAATAAAATAATGAATTATTTGCATATTTTTGTTTAAAATTTCTGATAGCAGAACTTTTGTTATATCACTTCTGTTGTTGTTCTTTTCAAGATTAGAGAAAATGAATGGCTTCTGTGTGAACTATACGCTTTGGGAATAAACTATGAAAATGTGGTATGGTCAATTAAATTTGGATCAACATATAATTTTTATTATATGAGTTATATATGATAACTGTTTGTAACATCTTAAGCCATCAGGATGCTCATCAATCAAATGGACTAGTAATATAAATAATACAGACTTCTGTAAAATTTCCACTTGTCTAGCTATTCAAAAAGCAGCTGATCAACAGGATTTGATCATCTTGGGAAGTCTCCGCAGATCTTTAAATAATACGTTTTTTAAATCAGTGGCAAAGTTTTGACATAAACTTGTTTATCTTATATAATATCATTGGAATCAGTATACTCTGTAAAAGATCCAGCCCTCAGTTGCCAGTATCCCAAGTGGAGACCTTGCTAGTGTATTTACTCATATTGTTGAGTCTCAATGCAGCAGTTTTGGAGTAGACTATTGTGAAGGATGCTTTTTAATATGTGATAAATGGTCTTGACCTAGAAGTAAGTAGTGAACTGGCCAGGTTTACAGATAATGCTAAACCACTCAGGTTGATCAAATCACCCCCAACTCCAGAAGGATTTCTTCAAACTAGGTGAATTATTAACCAATTGACAAATTTTACTGACTGTAAAGTGAGGCACAGCTTCATTTCACATATATAATGACGGGTCAGATCTTGGAGAGCTCAATGGAGAAGGCAATTCAGTGTGTTGCAGCTTTGAAAAAAGCAGAGTCCATACTAGAGATCATTGGCTAAAGGAATTGAAAATAAAAAAGCACCCCTGGATTGCTCTTATACAAATCTATAAGTCTGCATGTGGAATACTATGTACAATATTGGCTGCCATATTTAAAAGGGATATAGAAGAGTGGAAAATATATAGAAGTGTAGAAGAGGACTCTCAAATTGATCAAGGGGCCAAAAAATCTGTCATGTTTTAAAAACTTAGCCTGGAATAGTTAGGATTCTATGAAAAAAGGCAAGGGGGAAGATGATTGAGAAATAAAAAAATTATACATAGCCAAAGATCCCCTCCTTTCTTAGTGTAGTTAGAAAAGGGATCATTCTATGAAGCTGATTGATTGAAGGTTAGAACAAATAAAGAAAAAACAATTGATCACAAAACACTTTGGAATTCCTTAGAAGAGAGTTTGGTGATACCCATTAAATAAGTCTATCAAGAGCAGCATGCTTCGAAACAGGATGGTTATATAAATCAAATCAGTGAAATCAGGCAATCTGTGGCAATACCCCACAGATATCTGATTGCCCAGTATATGGCACTTGGGATGCTTGATTAAAATGATTCTTGATCTGATGTAGCAAGATTGATTTTATCTATTTTAATGGATTGTATTGTTTGCTTTATTGGTAGATAGAAGGCTATTGAGAAAGACCTTCCCAAATATTAATAATCTTGTATAGGAGGGTCTTGGGGATTCCATTTTTACAGATTTTCATAAGTTAACAGTAGTGCTTTACTTCCATCACTAGAAATGCCTGATAATCCAGTGTAGCTATATAAAGATTAGTGAGACACGTTCCACATATCCCATATCAGTCTGTGAATGAATCCTAATTTCCATTAGCTCTATAAAAATATATACACTGTATTTTAGGAACAGGAAATGTTTTAACTACTTAGTAAAAAGAGCCAAATGGATTTCACGGGGCAAGTTATTTTACATTGTAAATAATGTCTCCGGAAAATAACCTTAAATATACCACAACTTTCTGTGGGACATAAAAATAGAACTCTAATAAAGATAATAATGAAAAGATTGGATAGCATAGATAGGAAGTATTACTCATCTTTAAAAGCATTGAGACCAATGGAGAGACGCCAACCATTTTGAATTTAAGAGATTTTGTCCTAAACATGATGTGCATGTTTGAGACAGGTAGTTTGAATTCAAACAAGATTATTTTGACATTACCTGAAACGTGATCATGCTCTTCCAATTATAAAGTAAAGCAAGGGTCCCCAATACCCGGTCCGTGGACCAGTACCGGGCCATGGCATGCCAGCAACCCAGCCACACAAACAAGCAAAGTCCCATCTGCGAGTTGCCGGCTCAGGAATTCTGGGAGTTGAAGTCCACAAGTCATAAAAGAGCCAAGGTTGCCTACCCCTGGACTAGCCAGACCCAAGTCCTGCAGCCGTTCTTCATATGTTTTAGTTTCCAGGCATTTGATCATCTTAGTTGCTCTTCTCTGAACTTTTTCCAAGGTCTCAACATCTTTTCTGAAGTATGATGACCAAAATTGGTTGCAGTATTCCAGGTGTGGTCTCACTAGGGTTTTATAAAGCAGTATTAATACTTCGCGTGATTTTGATTCTGTGCCTCTGTTTATACAACCCAGGATTGTATTAGCTTTTTTGGCTGTTGCTCCACATTGCTGGCTCATAGTCAAGTGATCGTCCACTAGGACTCCAAGATCCCTCTCTCAGAGGAATGGATGAAGTCATTCAGGATACAAATTACAGGAACCTTACAAGATATAAATTATCATGGATCCTAATGTAAGGAGGACTAGAACTTTGTTTTATCTGAATATTAATGAATATTGATTTACTTTGTCTTGTTCTCAGCATGGATTACAATAATTAGTAACCAAAATTCAATAATTAATAACCAAACTTCTTTCAGCTGCAGGCTATACCTATAGTCAGACTGAAATAGGACTAGATAATTAATTTATTTAGAAACCAAGAATATGCATTGTTGTTAGCTAAGAAATTATATTTTATAATAAGACTCAGTAAAGATTTTTATCTTAATGCCATTGTATTATATTTTCCATGTCATTTGCTATAATGTTATCATACCAGATGCTTGTAACCATTAATATTTGCTTTCTGCATATGCAAACTATCATATTAGTGTGTTTGAATATTATCCTAATGGGTCATAAATTTAGATTCTTATAATCTAAAATAGTAAAAGTAGTACTAGACTTTCTCAGATCTCTTTTTAAAATTTATATATCTACACAAATGAGGAAAAGGTTTAAAATACTTACCAATCTGACCTTGTCTGAGTGCATTTTTTTTAAACCTTAGAGTACTTGAAATTAAAATTTTAATGCAAGGTTTAGGTAGGAACATCTAAAGGATTCTTCTTTTTTACTATAAATTTACAATAAAGCACAACTGCAGAAACTGTTTTATATATTTTGATATTGGAAGGATTCAAACTGAGAAGAATCGTGAGGAATAGGCTTGGAACAGTTGTCTTTTTAAAAAAATATCCTGTCTCCTTTCTTCTTCTTTCCAAGTCTACTCTTTCTTCCTCAAGAGAAAGCTTTTTTTTTTTTTTTTTGGTAATTTGGAAAACATGGTGAGCAACTAGCTGGGCAGAGATTAGTGATGGTAGAAAGTTAATTGGTCATTTCATGTTGAACAGTCAAAAGCCCTCAAAATGTTCTGTACTTTTGAGTAGAACACTTGAACAAATGGATACATTTTCTGGTTGAGCTGCAGGTGTTTGCACAGTTCCAGCCTTATGCTTTTCTGAAGTAAATGCTTGAATTTGTTAATGCTTGCATAGCCAGCTGGCTAGTTTTTACAGTCTTCCAGAGTTTTTCTGTTCCTTTATTAACAGTCATTTAAACTTCTTAGTTTAAAATTATGTACCAAGGGTACTTAATCCAAGTAATTTGATGGTAATGTATTTCCTCTTTTTTTTCTGTATTCAGTAAGCTCACTTAATAATTGTAAAATAGTCTTAAGCGTAATGTATATTCAACATTTGCAGATAGATTACTGTTAATTTTTTAAGGTATCTTTTTTCAATTTATAATTTCCCTCTATAATCCCTTCATTAGTAAATGGCTTTATGAATGAAAACCTTACTGTACATTTGAATGATCAGCATTAGTTAAAACTAAGAGGCTAATTAGAACTTCAGAAAATATTTTTTATACATTTGAGGGATGACGATCTTAAAGATCAAGAATACAGTCAGAAATGTTAATATTGTACAAAAATACTTATACTTGTGTTCTATATATGTGCATGGGTACACACCTGTGTCACTAGAAGTTGATGTTATTCTGATTCAGTCTTTCAGTTTGCAACTTTTAATATAATGCAAAGGAACATTATTAATACATGGGGAATATTTCTTGAATTGCGTATAATTATTTTAATTAATTTTAAGTTAATTAATCAAATGTGGCCTTTGTTATGGCCCCATCCAGTTTGAGAGTATGTTCCCAAATACTCTGTTCAAAGGCTAAGTGCAATTCTGTCTCTTTAAAAAAGGCTGTGTTTAGATCCAGAATTGGTGGGAATGATTTTTTGTTTAAAGATATATTGTGAAACCTGGAGATCTCATCCATTAATTCCGTAGTTTTGTTTTTTTAATATATGAGAATTTTGAGACTGCAGTATTTCCATTCTCACCATACCTGGTTTCTCCATATGACAAAGAGACCTTTCCCTTATTGCAGACAGAATTCTTCAAGATCAGATAATCTCTTAAATTGTAAGGTTGGAAAAGTGAGAGTAAAAATGCTTAGTTCCATTGTCTACACTATCTTTTCTCATTTTGCCCCATTATTAATTATCCGTACCCATTTATTTATTTGCAACAAGCTTATGCTGAATATGAATTAGGAATACAAACTTGACAGTCCCTACTCGGGGACAAACTACTCAGATTGACCACCTGTGGAAAAGCAGTTCTTGGAACAGGTGTTGCTTCTAAAACACTTAACCGGTATCAGTGGAATTCTCCACAAGAGTATTTTAATTTATCATAAACGTGGGCTGCTCTACCTACGTGAATGTTTTTCTATTTCTTATTGTACAAGCTTCTTTGTTGTATCATCTCCAAGGTTCCACTTTCCACTAATTTATCTGTGGCTTCTAATTTGAGTATGTTGAATTGGGCCTTTGACAGATTCCAAGAAGTAAGTCCTCTGTTTCTTAACGTTCTGCCTTAAGCTATTCCATGCTGAGCAGACCATCTGTAGATGAAACAATAGCATTTAAAGAGAGGGAAACAAGTTAATGACTTGTCGATTTTGTTATGGTTTGTAAGCTTCCACCTCTCCACTCATTTCTTAATAATCAAAGAGCATTTTGATTTCAATGCTTAAACACTAAAGCTTTCGTTGTGTCTTCTCTGTATTTTCAGTTACAATGATGGGGATGGGCAGGAAAGGGAGGGAGGAACCTGAATGGCAGAAATGAATCGGGCGTAAAAATTCCCAGATTTTACAGATATGCCTGGCTGTAAGCAAGTTCAAGATTTTATAAACTGCCTTAAAAAAGTAATCGACCTTTGGACAATATTTTTTAAAATCTAATATTTTAATAAAAGATGTTCATAATGTCATCAATCTGAATATGCAGAACAGTGCTTCCATTTTATATGGCACTTCGTATTTCCAGAACGTTTCCTGCATATATTGATTTAGAGGTTATGTGGTGTTAACTATGATTTCATTACTTTTGGGATGCAAAAGAAGTATTAATCATAAATAATAGTGAAAATAAAAGGTTAGAATACAATCATGCAATTATTGATTTCAGTGGGAGCCATACGTGGGTATCTCTGTTTTTGGAATGACTTGATGCATATTCAGCCTAAATATGAAATATTTTTAATCTGCATACCATATTGTTCAGTCATTATACTTATTTTTCATGAATAGCATCCTTGGATTGAAAATGAATTATTTAATAGGACTCCTGATGCCATCAATAATTTCTTTGCTATTGTAACTGTTAACAAGAGCAAAGGTAGATAACACCAAACAATGTCATTTTCTCACTAGCAGGTTTTAAGAAATACACATTTTTCAGAGCTGTGATACTGAGATGATGATGATTTTCTGTGGAAATGTTTCAAACTCTTCTACACCACATTCCTGAAATCTATTTCTCATAAAGTGCTTGCAGATAATTTCATTTTCAGGAATTATTCCTAGTTCTACAGTTTTGGTTGTATGGTTAGGTAGCCTAGTTTTGCCTTCATATTTTCCAGAATGAACTAATGGAGATATGTGTTTATGAAAGAGCCAGGAAGAAAAAGAAAGGAATTCAGTCCCAACAGGCATGTTGTCTGTTCAAGTATATACATTTATACTATAAACAAGTGGAAAAGCTTTTGAAGGACACTTTTCAAACCCTTGTAAAATATGTAGCTCTTTTAATATTTTAAAACATTACTATCTGGGACTCCTTTGAACTTGTGACTCTTGAGGTCAGTAAAGTTCTCTGTGGAATGAATTCAACTCTCTATTCTGTAAATTAGATCCTTGCTGCTCTTATAAATTCACAGTTACAACAGTGATGAAATTATAACTACAACTAATTCTCACATTTACAACTTTCATAGATCTATAAAACAAAGCCAAACTGAAGTTAAGATCATAAGCACAGTCACATAGTGACTGCTTCACTTAACCATAAAATTGCTCGTCCCAGTTGTGGTCGTTAAATGAGGACTGCCTTTATATTCTAGAGAATTGAGTACTGCAAAGAAGATTACAACTTTGGTAAAGGGGCTGTTGCCATCACATTTGGAATTAGTAATAATGTGCCCCCTTTTCATGACCTGGCCACCTTAGATAATAATTGAACAGTCTCCAGTTTGCTGTTTCTTAGTAAGTTTGTTAAGAAGGTAGGTTCAAAGTACAGAGAGCTCTGGATGAGATGTATTATGTAGATCCTTTCAAGTTGGGTTTCAAGACTGCCTTGAAGTGAACCTCTTCTCTTTTGGGTAATCTGTTAGCAGCACTTAGCATCATCAATTCTTTTTAGGTATCTGTGAAGGTTGAGGATTGGAAGAACTGTTCTTCTGTAATTCTGCTTCTTCCTGAGTGGATGGTTCCAGATGGTATTGGGAGCAAAATATCAAGCCCTTAAGCTGATATCCCGGGGCTTGACTGTGTATTCTGTTCTGTTTAACATCTACACAGTGCTTTTTTTGTAAAGAAAAAAGGTCCCGGAACTCACACACGTCATACAACCCGCTTTGCCTACCCTACAAGGTTCCATCCAAAAAAGGTGCCGGAACTCCGTTCTGGGTGTTCTATGACAAAAAAGCCCTGCATCTACATATGAAATCTCCATGGGAGATTTCTCCATGAGATCATGTCAGTTTGGAGTTAGTATACTATTATCTATATGCTAATGAAACCCAGATTTACATTCTTATAGGCCAAGCAGAAGATGATGGTGGAATTTTTGACCTAGTGTCTGGAGGTTCTGAAGGATTGAATGAGGTGAAACAAAGCTAGACTGAATCCTTGAGAGACAGAATTAATGTTAGTAGAAAAACCTTTTGGTTCCATGGATGCTCCAGCAATTGCTCCAGATAGCATCATACTGCTATTGGCATGCAATATGGGTATTCTTCTGGACTCACAGTTCCTACTGGAACAACATTAGAATCTGGGAGCGGAGGAGACTTTGAAAAGTTCAAATAGGTCTATTGGTTGTACTCTTTCTTGAACCAAGATATACTGAGGACTCATACCCTTATCATCTTTCAGTCAGATTATTCTAATTCACTTTATATGGGGCTGCTGCTGTAGAGCACTTCAAAGCTGCAGCTGGCATCAAATGTATCTGCCTATTTGCTTACTGGTACTGTAAGGAAGTTGATTCAGTAGAATACTGACTATTTTGCAGTATCTGTACTAATTTACACGATCTTATAAAATTTGTATCTTTGCTACCCTAGAACTACCTCCTCCAAGTAGAATCTGCCTAAACCTATCCAGCAGAAAAGGATGCTTTGGTTACCTGTGCCATGTCAAATCTGGGAGCTGGAACTGAGAATAATGTCAGTAGTAATTCCTTTCTCTTTAAAAAGTACATAATGTGAAATGAGATTGGCTACCATACTTTTTCACAAATTGGTGAACACCTTTATCTTCCAAAGAGTATTTGGTGAGGAATTTATTAGACAGTAGTGGTTTCCTATAATATGCAGATATTTGTTCAATGACTGAAGTTATGACAGTGCTGAACAAGGAGACTTACAGCCAGTCCTCAAAGCTGAAGCTATCGCAATGCCCCTACAGTCATATGATGGCATTTGGGGTACGTAGCAATCACTTTACAATTACAAAAGATGCAATATTCTGTGATCACATGATTACCATTTGCAACCTTCACTGCCAACCTCCGACAAGCAAAGTCAGTGGGAAAGCTGGCAGGAAGTAGCAAAGGGTGATTATGTGGCATTGTGCCTAATGACCATGTAGGATTCACCTAACAGCTGCAACAGAAACTATCAGAACTGCAATTATAAATTGACATGGTCATGTGACATCACATTTTGTGACATCACTTAGCAATGGCGTTCCAGTTCTTAATTACCATTGTCAATCAAGGGCTACCAGTATTGCATGATTTTACAGTTGTTTTAAACTTGTAAATTGTAGGCCACCTACATTTGTTTCAATGGGTGGTGTACAAATGCTATTAATATAAACATTTTCCTCTTAGAAATACAGTTTGCCCTGTCCTTTATTCTTCCCATACCATAACTGATTTCATATTCTCCAGAACTTAACTCACAATATTTTTAGTTCTTAAAATTTAAGTAAGATTCTATGAGGTTTTAGGTAATAAGTTTTGTCCAGAAACGTATGTCTATCTCTCTATTGGAATACTGAATTGCTGTTCACTTTGTCTTCTCCAAGGCACCAATACTTTATCATACTTCAAACAAACATGGTTCTGATATAACATTTCACAGAATATGTCTAAAATTCAGCATTCCCATGACAAATAAAGTGACACATACCTGTTAATATAATTTACATTATGTAAAGAATCTATACAAAGATGTTTAATAAGAGACAGGAGACGGCTCATTGGCTTACTTATTCCATTTCTAACTTCAGTGAAATCTCCCATTACTTTACATCTGTTACAGATTTTGCCCTTGAAAGCAAAAAAGTAGAAGCTTAGGAAATAGCATCTGCTTAAAGGTTAAACAATTTTTTGTGTGTAGGATTCTGAAATTGCTCCAGTTCTAAGCATTATTAATTGACGATCCAATTTTATAAATCTATTGTGGTATTCCTTAGATAAATGCACTATCTTCAGCAAAATAGATTTATAGGAAAAACTGTGGTGTTCTCTATTTTGGGGATAGCAGAGAAGATCATAGTTTAATGTTAGATAACTTAATAGAGCTACTCCAGATTTATGACATTGGATTACATACGCATGTTCGCTGTTCTGAGCTGGGTCATGATTGATGTAGTGCAAATGCTGATGAATAGAACATTAGAATATTATTTAATGTGGCAAAGATTTAATTATATGTTCAAAAACTGGCTTTGATTTATATGGAGGGTGTATTTCTTCATTATTTTTGTCTGTGCTTCTCTCTTTATACCTTGCTTGTATTAAAGGGCAAATATAAAATTAAGGGAAAAGAGGAGATGTGTTTGGTATTCTGTCCTAGTGACCTGTTAGGTTAGGATTGTACAGAGTTCTAAATCCAAAGGACTAAAAGCCCCTGTGGGCACAGAGACAGTATCTGTGTCACACTTTAAACCAAATATATATTTTCCTATGGGTTGTTTGCCATATTCAGAGAGGCTGTTTCCATGTGGCTCCACAACAACTAAAAAAAATAGTGTGTATTTCCTCTATTGAAATTTCAGTACAGTATTATACATGGATATTTACTGTACAGTAAAGATATTTATTGTAATGTAGATTTACATCTTTGATAAAATACCACAACTGGCTGATACACATTCTTACCTTTTATCTGACTACTGCCATGAAATCACTTTGAAGGTTGCTAAATTTATTTTGAGTGGATGTAACAGTTGAATGTATTGGTGAGAAGGGTCACGAATGTGTGTTACAAAATATATTGCTCATATGTTCCGTATTGCACATATATGGAGATTATAGAAAGTGACAGAATAATTTTGATTTGATTTTCATGTAAAAGTAACCCATAAAAGTATTTCCTAGGAGGTGTAAAATGAGAGGATATATATGGTAATGCTGTTATTTGGAAAACAGGCACTAATGTAGCCTACTCTGATAAAAGGATACAGAAAGCACTTGAAGTTGATATACAGTAGTTATTGTTCATTAAAATCTTATGTACTGGAGAAAGTTTTAGAGATAGCTTTTTCTGAGAAGGCATAATGTTATCTTTTCAGTATGGCCAAAACCAGCATTTACTTCCACTTTTCAGCAAAATTGGCCTGTAATGAATACTTAATTTGCTTAATGAGCATTGCATTCACTTAATGTCTGCTGCAAAAAAAGCTATAAAATCAGATTGGTCCTGTATGTGTTCTGCTTTACAAGCATCACGATTTATGACTGCAATAGGTAAGCTTCATTAATGTGATAAGTCGAGGACTACCTGCAGGATTTCCCTTCTGATTTGCATCTACAGTATTAAAAACACATAACCATAATATCTGCCTCTGCAAGTCGTATCCAAATAGAAATCATGATTGGTAACACCACCCATTCTGATTAATTGTGGAATTAAATCAGAGTAGAACAATTTAAAGAAAGAAATCGGTTGACTCTGATGATAAAATAATCAAGACCTGTACATCTTGTTTAATTCTATGTCATTGTTCTTCATCCAGTATACCCTTTTTTGAATTCTCAAGAGCCTGCCCTCTTTCCCATTTCAATCACTCTCATTAAATGATAAATACAAGATACATTATCTCACTGAATTCTTCTTGATTATGGGTTTCTGCCTAATTACATATCTGTTGTGAAAGAGGATACAGTATACTTTTCCACGTGCTTTAATCTTAAATTAAGCAAAGCCTCTCTTGACTCGGGCTGGATTCCAAGTGATTACATGGGCAAGCTCATGTTGCTTTCTTATTAGTAATGTGGAAGTGGAAAGGTTCTGCTATAGCCATTTTCCAGAATTTTTTTTTTAATTTCCCACTGTAGGCTACAACCAGGGGATCTCCTAGTGGCCTCCCTTTTAAGTATGATCCTCCTCACTTGAGAAATCAGAATTATTTTATGTCCATGACTAACTGATGCATTATCTTTATTCCCTAATCCAGGAACTTCAACAGCCCAGCCATAAGCATCATCAAGAAATTATCCTGCTAATTGGAAATTACACATAAAATTAAAATTCACTTGAATTTGTGACTCCATTTTAAATCTGCAAAAATAATTACATTCATTTGAAAATTAAAATCACCATGACTTGCTTTTCAGTATCTCACTGCAAAAAAATCAGTTTATTTTGTGAAGATATTATTGCATTGACCAATTGAAAACAAACATAACAATGAATTCTCATTTGCTGGAGTTGAAGTGGGGTTGTTCTCATCTCAGTTACCAATTGTAAATATTGCTACTGCCCAGTAATCTGTCTAGAAACCTAGAAACAATGGATGCCACAAACCTTTGCCACCAGAGATAGAAATTGATGTGATGTGCATTGTTTGCTACTGTAAGAAAAAAGCATCTTCCAGAGTGGCAATAGAAAGTAATTTGCAATCACCATTTAAGCATTCAATTTGCATGCTCAGGAAGCAAACAAACAAACCAGACTTTGAAAGCATTTGTGTGAATAATCATAAAGCTTCCCAGCTCCTTTCAGGGAAAGCAGCAGCATATCTGCTCATTCTTCTGTATTCTATTTATTCTGTTAATTTCTGGAATTTGTAGTTTATTAGTATGCACTTTAAGAAAGGCTGTACACCAGGATCAAAAAACAACTTCAGTTTTATTAGTAGCTTAGCTACTGACTTTATTGCTAGCAAAAAAATGACTTTAACATGAAGTAAGTATAGTTGGTTTAAGTTTCAGGTAGTCCTTGTTTAACAACAACTCATTCTGTGACTGTTCAAATTTATGATGACATTGAACAAGTCAACCAGTCAGCCAGTCCTCGAAGTACAGTCCCAACATGCCTGCAATCCAGTGGTGGGATTCAAATATGTGAACAACCGGTTCTCTGTGTGGATGCCACTTCCGGAAGTCCATTCTGGACCTGGGCAACAAAAAATTAGCTACCGGTTCTGCCGAAGTGGTGCGAACTGGCTGAATCCCACCACTGCTGCAATCACTGGGTGCTTGGCAACTAGCTGGGACTTGTGGTGATTGCAGTGTCTCACAGTCACCATTTGCAACCTTCCCTGCTGGCTTCCCACAATTGCTGTTGCTAAGTGATGCAGTCACGTGGCATTGAGCTTTATGATCACATTACTTAGTATGTGAATGAAAATTCCAGGCCGAAATGCTGCTGTTAACCAAGGACAACAAGGAGTTGAATGAAACAGTGTTGAACTTTTGTATAATTGAATAGGTTTCACTATCTTCATTAAAGGAAAACCTCAATTCTTCATACTGCCCGAAAATGAATTGTGAAGTAATTACTTTCATACACTCCACCAAGCTAACCCCAGTTCCACTAAAAAGGATACACATTTTGTTCTGTTGATGTGTTTACAGGACATCATCTTTAAAAACAATCTTCTCAGGTAAGAAAACCAACATCCATTAAGCATTTCATATCACGATTGTAGACTCTGTCCATTCATGCTCACCTTTGTTTCTTAATAGGAAGACTTTTTTTTTTCTTGGTCCCTTCTCCAGTTACTTAGAAGGCAAATGGATTAGTGAGTCTCTTTTAAATGTCTGCCATGCCAATTCCTTTTAGCTCGCCTGTGGAGCCACCCGCTGATCCTTCTCACAACTCTGTATCAGCTTTATGCATTACAAAAGAAGAAATAGGGGAGACATGATTGCAGTATTCCAGTATCTGAGGGGCTGCCACAAAGAAGAGGGGGTCACGTTATTCACCAAAGCACCAGAGGGCAGGATGAGAAACAATGGTTGGAAACTGATCAAAGAGAGAAGCAACCTGGAATTAAGGAGAAACTTCCTGACAGTGAAGACAACCAGTGGAATAGTTTGCCCCCAGAAATCGTGGGCGCTCCATCACTGGATATTTTTAAACAGAGGCTAGACAGTCACTTGTCTGAGATGGTATAGGTTCTCCTGCTTGAGGGGGGGCTGGACAAGAAGACCTCCAAGGTCCCTTCCAGCTCTATTCTATTCTATCTGAACCTTTAGCTTTACATTCAGGTGCTATGAACTGGAGATAACATTGTTTCTGTTTTGGGATTCCTGTGCACTTTTGCTGACTAAGTATTTTATAATTAAAACAAATAAGTGTATCCAAATTTCAGAAGTAGCAGGAAATACTCTTATTTAGAACCAGAAAAGGCGGTTTTCAAACTCTTTCCCTTATAAAGGAGACTCATATGTGAACTTTGGTCTCACTGTGGATCATTTCTGCAGTGCTAAATCACACACAGAGGATCACAATGTTCTTACAGTTAAGTAGCACTGTAATTGAGTCTGTTACATTAAGGGCTACAAATTTGTAGCTGATGCATATTAATTCATATACTATCTAGCAAAAGAAGCGATACATAATTTTGTACTATATGCACTGCAAATGAGATTGCATTAATCTTAATATTTTTGCTTTAAAATTATATTCAAAATTATTAAGATGAACTTTCCATGCATGTTCATTAACTGTGGTTTTTAAATGCAAGGCATGATTAATTTCATTTTTGATGATTTGTATGATACAGAATTTCAGTGTATCATTTAAGACTGATGAGTGAAGGAATGTCAGTCAACTGAGGTTGCATAGTGAGAATATTTTGCTGTACTTTGATTCTATACAATCCAGTGCAAAGGTTTTCTGGAACCTGTGTTACCTCTACCAGACCATGTAGCTGAACACAAAGATAACCCGGGGGGGGGGGAATCCTGAGAAATTCCCACACTTCCCACTGACTATATTCCCCTGTGAATTTGTGAAGAGCTTTATATGTCAGGCTGATATTTTAAAGAATGATATAAATACAGAGGACAATAATGAATAGATTCTTAGATCTATATTTTTGTCCTGAATGTGCTAAATTACATGTTTGCACTAAAGATATATGCAAACAGTCTGGTAATCTAGTCCTCCAAGATTGTAGAAACATAGAATTTTAAAACTGCCCATGAGATTTCAGAGTAAATAAACAAAATATTGTTTAAATGGCTGTGGTTGGAAATAAACATTATAATGTAAAAGAAAAAAACATTTTACTACGAAATGACATGAGACAGGAAACTTAGAATGATTATGAATCACTACTGAACCTGAGAAAATGATACTGATGAATACTATCGATTTTCTATCAAAATGTGGCATAAAATTTTTTTTTTTGTATGAGGCGACAGATTAAGAAAAAATAATTTCTGCTGTTGGTTTGCCTTGGAGGAATTATCTTCAATTTGTCAGCATCCTTTGCTGTTGTGAGAAAGGCGGTGAAGGAGAAGAGAGGAATAAAATCTATAAAGTGCCTTTTTTTAGGCTGGGTTTGTGGATTTATTCTCACACTGGGGATTATATTGTAGTAGAATTTTTGTCCCCACTAAAAGGCAATGATTTTTGTACCATATGAATTTAAAAAATGGACAAGGGATTTCCTGTATGCAACCTGCAGAGAAAAGCAAGACAACTTTATCCAGTCAAAAAAGAGAGAGAGAGAGAGAAAGAAAATATCTCCTCAAAATGTAACAGAAAGAAAACTGCCTTGGTTGTAGCAGCTGTTGACCAACCTGAAAGCCTTGGTTTAAAGCAGGGGTGTCTGACTGTGGCAACTTTAACATTTGTGGAGTTCAGTTCCCATGCTGGCTGAGGAATTCTGGGAGTTGACGCCCACAAGTCTTAAAATTGCCAAGATTTGACAGCCCTACTTTAAAGTTTTGGGTTCCATTGACGGCTAGGAATCTTTGACAGTGTTTCCCATCTCCTTGCAAATGTCTTATTTTATATATTGTGCTACTTCTGCAACAACTATATGGTGTTGCATGAAGTGGTACATAGACTTGGGAAAACAAGGAGAAATTGCAAAGATAGAAAGGTATGAAGTGCACAGAATAATATTGGTATAAACTCATTTTAGTTGTGTTTCCTTTCCTTCTTAGTGTTTAATTCCATGGTCTTAGTGTTTCTTACTTCTTTTCTGAGCTTGGCATAACATTGCTTACATGAAGGGGAATAGCATGCATGTAGCCATATGATAGCTATTCATCTTTAAATTTCTGCCACATGCAGTTTAGAACTGTTCATAGAAAACGTATCTTCGCATTGATCTTGTTCTTTAAAAAGAGACTTCTGACATACTGACAAGTTTTCACACAGTAATTACTGGTACACAATCCAAGGTCTGCATTTTTCATTTATTGTTGAACTTTTTTTTGTAAAGCTCTCTTGGCTTTTAAAAAAGTTTTTGTGTAACTTCTTTAGTTTTTTTGTTTATATAGAAATTATTGACCTCTTTATAATGCACCATGGGAAGTTTAAGGAGTGAGACAGCCTATTTGGTATATGTAATCTGTCTATAACTAATCAGGCGATAAAGTACTTCTTATTCTAAGTGGAGTAAAGAGAGAAAAAGTTGATCCAATGAATCATTACTTCCAGATATAAACAAAATAAATCTTATGATAAATAGGTTTCCTGAGATGACACTGAATAAGGACACCTGGGGATCAGGTAGATTTCTATAGCAACCAGCAGGTAGCCTGGCTGCTGGATTAATTTAGAAACACCAGGTGACGCCTATAGCTAAAAAAAATGGCCAGATGAAAAAGAAATACCCCTGCTTAAGAGATTATTCTAATAAAAGAATTATTCAACTATTTATCAAATCACTACAACTACCTATAATTATTTAGTTGGTTGAGACTTCCCTTATATATCACCAATTTTCCACAGAATGTACAGGGCTTGAGTGAAGATTTAGTGAAGATAAGCTTCCTCAAAAAGTATGAGCTACATTCAATATTATATCATTCTAATTTCCTCACTATATCTTCCTCAAATTTGAACTGTTAAGGTCTTAATCAGTACATTTTATTAAAGGAAAATATAATCATTGAGAGAGAAAAGACAATTTTATTTTACATCTAACAAAATATGGAGTCATGCAAATAGACAACAGAATACTTGAACTAAAATATGAAAAGATCTAAGGGAATGCCTTAATATTATTTTCTGATTCTTATACTGAAGGAAAAAGTAAGATAGGTGTTTCATGGCAATTTTATTTCTTAGAAATTATAATACTTAATTTTTATGCCAGGCGCAGTATGCTGACTATACTTCAAGGATTATTGAAATGATGAATGAACCATCAGGATATTTATTTATAGTTTTACTGCATTTGGCTTTTGTATTTGACCATAGCAATCCTTTTCATTTCTTAAAATAATATTTTTAAAATCTGTCTTCTTAAAATAAACTCTGCACAACTGCAACTAATTTAACAACATATGGGTGAATCATTTAAAGCATTTTTTTTCCTTTCCTAGCCGTGGGAATTAAAAACGGTTTTTTTTTTACCATAACTTCCCTACTGTCCTACATATTAAATATGTATAAAGCAGCCATTTCCAAATTGGCACCATGTGGCTCTACTGAAATTTTACTCCCCAAACTCTCAACCTTTGACCAGCAGCTTTACTGTTCAATTAGATCTCTGAAAGTAGCGCAAACGCAGCCTATGAAGTGAATAACCCTCTTCTGCTCCTGCACTGGCTGCATAGTAGCTGGTACTCAAGAGCAGACTTTCTACATGTGATGCAGTAAGAATCCACAGTAAATGAGTTGTAATTAGTATCAGAACCTTTTTTTAATGAAAGTAGGTCTATATTTTTTGTCAGATAAGAAAAGAAATCAAAAGTTGAGTATATTATAATTAAAGAATGGAAGAAGGAAACCAAGTATACATGCATTGGAAGCAGAATATGTACGTTGAAATATGGATTATCATTTGTTGGTTCAATGAGTGTTTTTTTAAATTTATGTCTGTAATTAAAGCCGCACCAAATACGATTTAATCCCTGCAAAACCTATGTCCATGCAGTTTGATGGAATACATTATCTCAAAGCAGTTTTCTTGAGTTTTCAGAATAGAACTCATTCTTCCAGCATCGCCGGATATGTTTTTGATTGGCTGACAAAAAAGGGCCATCTACTTTAGCTCTGGAATGCTATGCTAGTGAAGACTAGAAAAATTGTTATTAGTTTTTTTTTTTACGGTAACTCAAGATGGCAAACATACCTCCTGCTTCCTATTTTCCTTATAACAGCAACCCTGCGAGGTGGGTTGGGCTAAGAAAGTGGGACTGGCCCAAAGTCACTCAGATGGCTTTCTTAGATATCCTTCCAGCTGTTCTTTTTCATTAAAGCTTTGAGTTAACCTTTTTATCTGCTGAAATTTAATAGTTAAGGCAAGTAACAAAAGCAAAACAATCACAATAAACAATGAAAAGTTAATTCTTATAGAAATAATACTTCTTAAACTAATAATTCAAAATTTAGAGTGTATGATCTGGTTGGTAAGACCTATCTCAGGTTTCATAACATTGCAGGCATCAGTACCACATAGCTCCCAAGAGATATGAAAGGTATTTGTTGTGCATGGACATACTGTGATATCAAAAAAATGTTACCAGCTCAAATCTGTAATTAATGTCAAAATTAAAATCTGTCTGCTGTGGGGAATCTTTCTTATTGAAAAAGATTCTGATTCTAAATTGACTTTGAATTCCATAGTTCCAACTCATATAAAACTTTGTTTTTCCACCACAAGGAACATTTGCATACAATCATGCTATGCGTGTGTAGATAACACTTCAGTGATAGCTCCAACATGATATAAAATGGGATAGGTTTGCTTTCTACTCTTTGGATGTTAAATTGAATATGAGAATATATCTTTTAAATCTAATGGTAGTCTTGCAAGAAAGTAGATCTGGTGCATTGAACTGAGATGAAGCAAAACATCACTTTGTTTACACCAATCTGTTGCTATAATGCTCCTCAGTTATATCAGTTTTTCTCTTCCAAGTAGGAAAACCCTTAATCCCAAGAAATTCCTGCAAAATTCAGTGGCTATATGGGATATTTTGTGTAGTTTCTGTTCCTATTTGGGAGCACACTGAGGCAAACCAGGAAGGTGTGTAAAAGAACATGTTGCATATGCTTGATTTTACAAGAAAATTATAGAAATATTTTGGAGACAGGCACATCTGGCATTTACTGTTTTGTTTTTGTTGGCTATACAGATCAAAATAGGCTTGGATGGTACAGTGAAATGATATAACAGGTTTTGCAGCAATCTTTATTAAATTTGATGAATTTAACTAAAGCAGCTGGGAATTCCTTCAAAAATACTTATGTATTATACTATGATCCCACTCTTAATTTTCTGAGCACTATGAAACCAGTTAATGCTACTCTACTTTTATTCTCACTTTCTTATATTCCACCAATAAAGACAAAACTTTACTCATAAATTTGATGAAAGCTCACAAACTAACTGAATTATGTAAGCGACTGGATCCAAAAATGTGCTGAACGAAGAAAGATTAATGTTGCTTTTTCATTCCTGCATGAGTTCTAATGCTTTTACCCTGCAAAAAAATCACCTCCATTATCAGTTGCTTTCAATAAGCAGAAAATATTCATGGGAACTCGAGGTACAATTTATTGTTTCCTAGTTTGCCGTATACCTAGACAAAGGGAAAATATTGTAAATGCTTTGAATAAGTATTTTCAAGAAAAATGGAAAATTTACCAGATAGTTTAATAATTAGTTTAATCCAGATAGTTTCTTTTGCAAAAGATCCATCTGACTTGATGATGTTTTAAGGAGATTAATAAGACTGATTTGATTTGGAAATATTATTTCCACACATATCACCGTATATTCTGATCCATACTATTTCTGTACAAGTGGACTTCTTCCATTTACTTTTATAATGGGGATGTGCATATACCTTACATTGTTTATATACTTGACTATCTACCCATGCAGAATTGCTAGTTCATGCTGAAAATATTTGTCAAAGAAGAGACAGAATCAAGTACAAAAAAAGGAAAAAGAAGTCCAGGTTCTATAGAACAAAACATATCTGTACATGTTTCAGATACAAATCCTTTCTCAAGGATTCTTGTTTCTTCCGTTCTCCTCATGTAACCTGCGTCAGCTTCCAAGCATTTTCTTGAGATCATTTACACATGAAGAATTGCTTGTTTAAGATGATCATGCAGAAAATATTTTCCCCAGACTGCAATGAATTTCTGTGTTTTCAAATGGAATGTGGCTGGTCTTTATTTATTTAATTCATTACATTTATTTATATACCACATCTTCCCCAACCATCTGGGCAACCATCACAATTCAGAGGTCATCTTGTATCACAGGAAGTAAAGAATATAGCCTGTACTATAAATAGCTTAACTTTTTACCCTACTGCTACTATAGGGAAAACATATCTTCAGATGTTATAGATACAAAAGGAAATAGAAAATATTTTAGATTTATTTAGCCAGATTTCACAGCAGCAGGACAACAATCTTAGAAGTTGGAATTAAAAATTAAAAGCTGCTGACACTGCTAGTTAAACTGAAAAGAATAGCAAATAAAAAGCTCTTATTTCAGTTTAAATAAAAAAAATCTATTCAATTATTGTGAGTTTGGGAAGCTTTATATTTTGATTCCGACTTTCTGAATTACAACTAGTTAACACTGCATTAAAGTACCTTCGGTTTTTAAGCCTGTTAGCTGATATTTTCCTCTAGTGTTTCCATGACATAAATTGCTGATAAAATGGACTAAGCCAGGATAATTTAATTAACAAAGTAATCCACAGAACCCAAGGGATGAAGAGACTCCTGACCAAAGAACTTTCAAAACTAAAGGTCTGTTGGAATAATGTTAGCAGAATGGAAAATAGAGAGGCACTTTCAGGGAAGTTCCGGTAGATCCCAGGTTGATGTATTGCTTTGTTCCTGTCCAGATCACTTGTTGAAAGAATGAAAAGGGCATTAGATGTTTCTCTGCCAGTGAGATGATTTGTTGGGTGGAATACATATTTCCACTCATAAAAGTCTTTCTTGAAAGAAGAAATGTTCTGTGTTACTCTAAAGCTTCTACCATGTCCTTTCAGGGTGTGTAAAATATGAAGCTAAAAGAAATAGGGCTTTTTAAATGGAAGATTAAACCATTGAAGAACATGTTTTGCACAGAGCAAATGTCAGTAGTACACACATACAATTAAATGTGCTCATATTGGTTGATTATGAAAGTATTTTGACTCATCTAGTGCCTATCTTACATAATTCAAGAATTCAGTTAAACATGTACACTCTTGAATCACTTTTAAATGAAAAAAAACTTATTTGTGAGTGCAGTTTTGGCCCTCTTCCCCCCCCCCCGAATGGAAACTGCAGTCATGAGATCCTATCAAGGCCACTTTAGGGTGTATAAGAGTGCCAAAAACAATATGTCTGAATGCAAGCAGATATATGCCAGAAAGCTGCCACGATGCTTCATAGAAGATGAGCAACATTGGCTTTCTTTTAAAAGATGGTTTACCAGACCTATTGTGAGATATTTCAAACATATTGGAACAGCCTTACATAATATATTTCCTAGTGGTAGCTGGCAGGCTATCAAAAACAATGCCCTTTTATTGTTTTTAAAAAGTCACAGAAATATTCCTTTACATGATGCAAAGATTTTTCCATTACTAACTATTTAAGTATTAAAATCAAAATAGCTTGAATGGTGAACTGATAAGCTGATTTTACTCTATGAGGTAAACAGTTCCTAATATATCCCTAAAAATATTAATATCATTTTTTTCTTCTTGAATCAAATATATAAACAATACTGAATGTTCTTCATAAAAAGAGTTTATGCTAGTCAGAATTTTCTGACCCTCTCTGTAAATGTGTCAGTATACTAAATGTATTTCCTAATTGGCAGGATGCAGGGAAAGGCAAATTGGCTTGCAAGGATGTTTTTAATTAGAGGTCCTAGTTTCCATAGTATAGTGTGAGCATGCTTTGGCTAAAACTGGGCTTTAGTTGCACTTTTGACATATACTGATGCTGTTCTTACCATTAGCAGGGAATATTGCATATAGAACAGATGTAACTAAGGCTGGCAACTTAATTTATACATTTTTGATCTTAATAAAAAAGGATTATATGAAAGTTTACATTAATGAAAGGCATGGTTAAACAATGACAGATGTCAATATATCTGGTGATGGCCATGTGGAAAATGTGAAAATTTGAAATTTATAATCTTAAAAGGAGTAAATAACATGAAAAGAATAGCTATGTTTTTGCTAAGCTAAAAAGGGGGAAGGATGTAATATATTTAAATGGAAGTTGCCTGATCTTGTCAAGTGGAATTAGATGAACATATGCTGGGAAGTTAAAATGTAGATTTAATTATGAATGAAAAACTAAAATGTATGTCAAATTGTATATACAGTATGCATGTCCATATCAAGATTGTTAATGGGTGTGAATGAAACTAGAAACCCATAGGTTCTGACAAATGCGTGTTAGGCTCCAGTTCAAGTGGATAATATATGAACCAGGGGTGAATTGTAGCAAAATTTGTGCAACATTCTAAATTATGCTGCCCAAGGGAAAATATCCTGTTAGATGACATGAGAATAGTGAGAGGTGAGAACAAAATGAAAGAGTAAAGGAAAATTCTGGAGATCCAACCATGAATTGGAATCATGATCGTTTGGTGAGTCTGTGCTTAGAAAAACACATGATTGTGTAGTTTAAGTAGAAACTGAATTGATTTTTTTAAAAGCATGATTTATTTCACAGTTTATGATATATGTTGGGCAGAATTCATGAAGATTACAAGAGATTCTGACTGTGTGGGATAGACCATCATTAGTTAGTGTCAGAAATGGATCTTGGAAAAGAATGGGCATGGAAGGAAGGGGAGAAATTAAGTCAAAGCAAAATGACAGTAAAAATAGAACTTCAAGAAAAGGTAAAACTAGTTTTGGAGCAGGTATTCCAAGATAGATTAATCTTCCAACTGAGCAAATATAAAATGGTTATAAGAAAAGAGTATTTGGAAGCTGCTTGAAATAGAATGAAAAGAAGTTTTTTACAGGATCCAATGGAACTGTTTGTTGTGGAACTATAGAAAAAGGACACCTCGATGGAATGGCAAATGGAAAAGGCTTAAGATAAAAAATATGGATATAGGAGAATGATTGGTGAATAAATATCTTCTGTAATGTATAGACAGAGAAAAAGGGTAGTCAAGGAGAGCAAGGGAAAGTTAATTTTAAGGGAAGGAGAGAAAACACAAAGCAAATTTGATGGATTTTTTTTTTTAAATGCTGGAAGTGTATGAATCAGGCTAAACAGAGAGCCTCAAAGAGACCAAATAAAATGGTGGAAAAATTTCGTATCAAGGAATGCAGAAAATAGTATTTTAGAGTTTTATATGGGAATGATAAGAATAGTGTTGATGAAGGCAATTCAAACAAATGCTATTACATTTTAGTGGATGAAAAGCAAAGTTGTGAGAAAAATGTTGAAAAATGTTAACACTGCAGGTATAATAGTGTAACTAGAAAAATATTAAAATAGAGGTGTAATTGATTGGGTAGCTTATTATAGGTGCAAATACTACCTCTGTGCCTGACTGGAAGAAGACTGTAGCAACAGTGGTTGGTTAGTTAACTGTGCCTGGGAAGATGTTTGGCATAATTCTAATTAAAAGTACAGAAGGGGTGATATGAAAGGGGTGAAAGTATGCAGAACAGATTTTTGTGCTTCAGCAGTCCATTGAAAAATTTATAAATATAAGAATAAAATTTTATTGTACATTTATAAATGTAAAAAAGTGCATGTAAAGTGAAGAGGCTTGAATTATAGAATGTTCTGTATTAATATAGAGTTAAAAATTAATAGCTGAATAAGGTAAAAGCAGTCTAAGCATTTTTAGTCTTACTTCAGTCTCAGTGTTGAGTATTTCCTTTATTCCCTTGTGTTTAATTACTATTATGTACTACTTTTTTTGCACTATGCATAATGTTGCTTACCCCAAAAAGAATTAGCATGATAGCATGTATGTGCTTCCTTAACGATGGCAATTCAACTCCCAATTGCCATTGTAAGCCAAAAAGTATCTGTAATTACAATTATTCCTGTGATAGATATACTGGTAATCAATGGGCAGTAAAGTATTATTTTGGGCTTTGCTTCGAAAAGGGATTCTATTAAGGCAGGCTTTCTTAGAGCAGATTTTGCGTGGACTGCTCTTGTTTTGTAGTATTTTATTAGTTCCCCCTCCCCCCGGTTTTGTGCTAAATGTCATTTTTTTCTATTGTTCCTATCACTACAGGTTCAAATATACATTATATAAAAGTTATGCTCCTTGACATCAGAAGGTAGAGCAGGTTATGGAAAGAATAGGATTCTGACTGTTGAAGTGAGTGATTTAGGCATAATGGAGCAAGGGGTGTGATATGTCCAACTTTCAATTGCAATTTAATCAGATTGTTTTAACAATTCTTTATTAATGTATCAGTAGAGGAATTGAGGGATCAAGTATCTGGGAACCTAGAATTAAATTTCAGATTCATCCATTCCTCCTCGTCAATATGCATCATTTAACCATATGCATCATTTTATGTTCAAATAAGTTTCTGAAGACCTTAAGAGATCTCTCAGTTCACAGGATTTAATTGATACGACTACATTAGTATATAGGATCATCTTAACATCTCAACAGATATTATATCATACCATTCCGGACTCTATTTTTTTCCTAGCTGTATAAATGATCAAATCTGCTTCAAATTGTTTCATGTAAAAAACTGAGTTCTCTCTCTCTCTGTGTTGTAAGTGATGTTCAACAAATAGCAACAAAGAAATACTATTAGATCACAGTGATTTATTGTAAATAACAAGTTGTAAAAATATAGCTTGGTAATTGGCTTTTCAAAAAGATTTTTTAAAAAAAGAACAAATACTTGCAAATAGAACTTCATGTGCCTTTGGCGACATCTCTGAAGAAACACCGTTGTAGAAAGATAGATTGTAATACAAGAAAAAATGTCCATTGTCACTATTAGAAATAGGCTTAATCCCTCAAATGAAATATGAAAATAGCAGAAAAGGGCCAGAAGGATCCATCCTACCAAATTAGAGGGAATGAAACTTGTAAAATAAGAAATACATATTTTAAGAAAATGCTTTAAAGTAACAGATACATTTCATATAATTGAAGTTTTAAGATTTTATATTCAAACTTTATTATATGAGTAACAATATCATGATTATTGGTTTAAATAACTAATTGTTTAATTCAGTTATTTCCTGAGTCTGTCATAACTGGTTTCTATAATAATTAAAAGGTATCTGAGATTCAAGGTACTTCAAGGCTATCGGCATTTCTGCCTTGCAATACTTCAGAAACTAGCTCTAACCTAACCCTTGTTCTTTTTCATTGTTTTCTTACTTTGAAATGCAGAACATGTTGGTTAGGAGGTAGATTTACTTGGTGGAAATAATACATACAGAGAGAAATATTGGAGGATTTATAATAAGTACACTAATAACATTTATTGAAAGTGTTCTTGTTGCTATTGCTTGAATGAAATAAAGATAAGACTTATTTGGAAAATAACATAATGACAGGAAAACTTGTGGCTAAGAGGTTATAATGGGTTCTCCTCCATTGTGAAGATGCGATGAATCAGGTGAGATGCATGGTTAGAGACTGAAGAGACGAACTGAAATGAGGTAAATGAGGGAAGTCCTAAGAATTTCACTCTAACCATTAGATGGCATATTATATACGGATATGCAAAGTAAGCCTTTTAGACCAGAGCTTTTTAACCGGTGGTACGCGTACCACCGGTGGTACTTTGGCATCTGGCACTGGTACACGACCATCCTAGACAAGTGTAGAGGGGGAGGGGAATGAGTTAAAGTGACAGCAGCGCTGCACAAGCCTGAGGGAGAGACAGCTGGAGCTGCAGGGCTGTCGGGGCTCGGCAGAAGCCCGAGGATTGACGTCGGGCTCCATCTGATTGATGCTTCTGGAAGCAGCGCATAGCTGGAGGTGCACTGAAGAGAAGAGGAGGGGGGAGAGAGAAGAGGATATAAAAGGAGGAGGTTTTGGCAGGAAAGGGAGAGGGGGAAAAAAGACAACAGGGAAAGAAAAGGGGACAACGAAAGAGAGAGAGAAGAGTGCAGCCTTGAGGAGAGGAATCAGCTGGAGGTGCACCGAAGAGAAAAGGAGGAGGGGGGGAGAGAGGAGAAAATATAAAAGTGGTAGAATCTGTGAAAAGGTTGAAAAGCCCTGTTTTAGACAAGGGAGAGGGATAATGAAGATTTGTCTCTAAGAATTATCTCTATTTATTCCCCCTTGGGGCAATAGTAATACTAGTAATAGTTCTGCTTTAGCAGAAAATTCCCAGAGTTGGGAAAAACTAACCTTATCTCTTACTTTTATCTCTGCCAATGGCTAAAGTTACTCAGAAACAAAAGATGGATAGCCAGACCAAACTTTTCTCCTCCCTTGCCAGCCTTTTTTGCTTACGCCAGAGAGAGAAACCTATTTGAACCTTCTAAAGTCAGACCACTACCACCCCTTTCCCACACTGGATTTGAGTTGAGTCAATGTGATCAGGCAGAGGGTTTTTCAGGGTCCTCCACTGAATTGTAGCATGGCCTCAAAGAGTTTGCTGGACCTAACAGTAGCTGAACTAAACCACTCCAGCATGTTACCACCTTAGATAGTGCAAACACAACTTTCCTGGGTTCCTGAAGTAGCAGATTCACAACCTAAAACAGCCACTTGAGTGGCAGAATCAAGAAGCAGACAGAGGAGTGATTTACTTCCCCTTCGAACTGGTCAGAGTCCCCAGCTCCAGGAATCCATGGCTGAACGAATCAAGCCAAAGAGTATTGGCAAAGCAGACCACCTATCTTCCTTCTCTTCCTTCCTTCTCTTTCAGTTGTTGGAGGATCCATCTACCTTCAAAGACCGGAATCCTGTGAACAAGCTGCAAAGGAAATGAGAAACTCCTCCACTTTTCTTCAATCTAGAAATATATTTTTTTAATTTTGGTCTCCATTCCCAAGGGAAGTGATCCCTGTTAAATAGGCATTCCTCCTTAATGTGTATGGAAATTCTAAATCTTATAAATGCTTTTTCCCCTCTTTGCTGAGGCAAGAAACCTCCAAAATTCTGGCTTTCTTGTTGCCGAAGATTCTCTGTCTTTCTTTTTTCTGTCTTTTTGTTTAGCTGAACAATGTACAAAGTACATCACTTCTTTAACACACACTCCTCTCTCAGCACTATACATTCATCTCATTGCATCCAGTGTACTGGTCTCTGAATTCATGTCTTCTTTTCAATGAATCGAATAGTGTGCTAAATTTTCACAGATTTATTACTGCTTCTTATTTGTTTGGTTTGTTAGCTTAATAGATGTCATGGATGTCAGGAAAGCACAAAATCAGCAGGATGACAGATCGAGTATTGCCAGGCAAGCTTTTGAATATGTGTGCAAAGTCAACACGTGTACAAAAGGGGCAGGATTTTTTCATTGACAATCCATTGAGATTTTGTCAGTTTGTACCCCCTGCAGATTAATTTTAGATATTATTTGTGCTATGCTTCCCATAAATTTTCAATTGATTATTGATTGTATTTTTACTGTTAGTCTCAAATGTTAGCTAATGAATTGTTTGGTTATAGTTCAGTCCTTGGACTTCCAAAATATATAAACTTCTTTTATATATATGAAATATATATACCATAACATAAAAATACCAACAGAATTGATGCTGTGATAGGCCTTAGATATATTATGAATATAGACATTAGTTCTTTTGTATTGGTTGAAAACAAATATTTTAAAAATATGCAAAGTATAGAAGCTTGTTCAGTACTTGGCAGACTGCCATGCATATGCATATTTCTTTTGCACCGAAAAAGTCTTTGTAAAACATTTCATCTTTGGAAAACAGCTTCTTGCATAATTCAGAATTCCCCATTACCTGCATTGAGTGAAATAATTATATGAAAAATTTAAAATAGATGTTTCATAGAACAGAATATTATAGGAAAGATGAGAAACTCAGCTCCTATAAACCTTCATTCTATGAGTTATAATACTCAGATGTGAAAATTAATTTGTAGAAAATATTCAACCAGAATTATTCTATTTACCATTATTGGAAGAGAATAGGAAATATGTGTAGTATCAGATAAATAAGTTAGTTTGATTAAAGCTTGCTAATTATGGAAACTCATACTATTGATGTCTTTTTATTGAAAAATTCAGTATTTTTTAAAGTTCTGCCAAATAACCAAATGTATTATCATTCCTTATATTATGGGAATATACTAGTGTAATAAGCCAAATAACACAAGTAAATAAATAAGCAAATTTATAAATAAAAATGTATATATTTTCATTAGCATTTTCTAAAATTATGATTTAGTCCTCTTTGTGCATCACTACCTGCCATTTGTTATTGGTTTATACATTTTGCCTGCTTTTCCTCTGGCAAGAGCTAAAGCAACTTAAGATTCAACAGTTTGCATTTCTGTTTACTGCTTAAATAACAGAAACTGCACAGTCTTTTGCGTATAGACTATTCATGTCATATTGAATTTAGTACGATTTACTAAGTCTAATAAAAGTCCACATCTGTGATTTATAGTTTTACATATTATAAATAGAAAGTACGATTGTGTCTGTTGATTATAATAAATAAATACATATCTACATGCTGAAGTGGAAGGTGAGTTTGGGTTTCATACATATCCACAATCAACCCACAGCCAGAAATTATATATATATATAATTTAGGGTTGAATTATAAAGTCCCTGTGCTTGGTTGTTTGCTTGCAGTCATGTGATTACCTGAGTAGATAACATCTTCAGTGCTAGTGAATAGGGAGTTTGCTCCTTGTTTATATATATAGTAGCTTTCCCTGCCAGTGTTGGTGGAATATTTTCTCCTCGGTAGTTCTTTGATTAGGATATTTATATATATATATATATATATTCTTAAATGATTTCAAAATTTTCAGAAATGTTAATATTTTTAGAATTTAGCCATATATTGTTACATGCATCAGCACTGAAGGACAATACTGGACAAAGTTATGCTTCTATCTTTTGGAAATGGATTACTACACACCTTGGATGATTCAGTTAATTATGAAATAATTTAATGGTTTTATTGTCACATTCTGAGCTATGCATGTATAAATGAAAAAATCAGTGCTTCTCATTTAAGATTGATTTCTTAGGTCATATTAATTCCTTTATTGAGAACATGTTATACCCTACCATTTGTGTAATCTACACACACACACACACACACACTTAATTTAAAAGTGCCCTGTGATGCGGCTGAAAAATTTTGAGTATCAAAATAGAAGCAGAATGCTCTCTCTAGCTCTTGATTTGAAACCTGATTATAAACTCTGCTCTTCTCAGTAACTACACAGAAAATCTTAAACCCAACATTGTCATTGTTTTTGTACTCCATCTGTTCAGTAGAGAGTCAGATGTATTTATACTTATTTATTTTGGATATTCTTATCATTTTTTACAGAGAGAACAGCTTCCAGAGCAGCATATATAAAATCAGTTACAAATGATTCAAACTCTGCTGTAGACACACAAAAAAGAAGTAGACAAGAATTTTAAAAGGAAAACAGTTAAATTCAGTAATTCTTGAAATTATACATTGATGATCAAGATAGGACATTGGGGAAACGGTGCTGAATAGAACTGGTTCCTCAGCAGAGCTGATAACTGGGTTATGCTCCCTAACTGGAAGATAACCCTGAGTAAATAAAAAATGTATGTTCATACATTTCCAGGTGCAGCAAGATAGAAATAATATGCAGATCTTAAAAGTATTAAGTTACATCCCCTAATATGCCATGCTACATTTTTGTTCAAAAATAATCTTAGAGAATAGATTATAGATATATGGCATGGTATTGTATGGTATGATTATATTACATATTAGATGAGTTTTATTCAAAATTTAAAGAAATGAATTCTAATAAATTCAGTTTCATAATATCAACGTCTTCCAAACTGCAGTGGTACCTTGGTGTAGGAGATGACCAGCTGAGCCTGAGGGAGGGGTCAAATATGTCATAAGTCATGAATCCCTGCGCACCCACAAGAGATCTAAGTCCAGCCCACCTTGAATTCCTTTCTTAACACCCACACATTCCCTTAACAGTCACTTGGCCAGATTCTTATTAGCGAGCTTAAACTTGCAATAAATCTTTATACTTATTTGAACTGCCTAAATCTCCTGATTTCCCCAGTGCTTGACACTTGGTATTCATTGTTAATTGGTTCCGGGAGGTGCGATGAGTACCAAGAACGATGAGTACCAAACAAAGTTTTCCCATAAGGAATAATGTAGTAAGTCACAAGGCAGCTGACACTGACAAACAAACAAATGTACCAAACAAACAATGAGTATCGACAAAAGTTTTGGGTCAAAATATATTGAGTACCAAATTTGATGAGTTTCAAAGTAGTTGAGTTCCAAGGTCCCACTGTACATTGCTCATCTATCCAGAGTAACTAAGTTATTTCAAAGATGCATAGAAATGTGATTGATCTGCATTATATGTTTATCCTTTGCATAATTAAGAGCCTTAATCATAATATGGATATTTAATTCACAATCTTAATGCTGTCAAATAAATTCTTATTCCAATTTTACATATGCTTAATATTCAATTATGATCCTATGTTTAACCTAATTTCATTTGTGATATTATCAATAAAAATAATAAAAATGCAACTCGGTAATTTATAATTGCTTAAATTCTTGAGGGGTTTTTAAAGTGTGATTTATAAGTTTCAAGTGTGGAGAACAATTGTTACAAAAATAGGTATAATTTGGTCCTGCTTCTCACTTGTTTAGTATCTATGAAATATACCATCATATGTAGATAGATAAACAGACAGATATAAGTTTTCTGTAATATTTTAATAGAATACAATGTGATGTGGAAACTTTTAAAAAATACAAGAATTAATATGTAATTTGAATTGTTCAAATAAAAATAGGCTTCCCTTGAACATGTTTTAAGTTGAAGACCCACCTCCTGTAATTGGCATATAATTGGCCCTTTGGATCTACTTAAGGACTACCAAATGAAAATAAGGTTTCCTTCAAGCTTTGGTTGCTACTGGCAACTGGATCTGATTCCAAAAGATAAATACTGTACCTACTTAAAGAATAATGCTTACTTTGAGAGCTAAATAAAGATCTAAATTACAGAGAAGGAAGTTACTTAAATGTGAAATCTTAAGGGAGCAAACCCCAAGATTATTAAGGGCATACAATTCAGAAAAGATTTCTGGTACAATTATTGCTGTGCTTAAGGGCCTCTCTTTTTAGTGGGTTGGCTTAGATGACCTTGACTTACCTTTGGTGCTCAGTTTGGTTGATCCTACAATTCCAGCAAAAATCTTTGAATATGTTACCAGAGTGTCTATTGTACTTATTCTAAAATCATTCTATGGTTTTATGGGATAATCCAATCTTGTTAGGGAACTTTTAATAAATTCCACCATCTGATATCAGCATACACTCAGAAATCTTTGCTGGAAAATTTAATTAAAGAAACTCCAGCTGCTAGTGGATTGGCTTACCATATTTGGAACTCACTAACATAATATATGTTTTTAATTAGTTTATCTTTAGTCAAAGACTAAGAACGGAAACAAAATGCAAAGCATCCATTTCTTCTATGAAATTCTGTTCATAGAAGAAATTAAGCTTACGTAGATCGTCCTGGGCCTTGCTGAGTCATTCAGCAAGGCTCAGGAAGGCTGCAGAAGGTTGCAGAGACCCGGACAGACCACGTATCTGCCCGGGACCCAGACAGGCTGTCTCCGGCCTTGCGCGCATGCGCAAGGCGGGAGAATGGCCTGCAATGATTGGCTATGCATCCCCTTGCAAGGGGAGTATAAAAAGGCAAGTTGCCATTGTGTTCTTGCTTCTGTTCTGTGAATGTACTAATAAAGAGATCCTTTGTTGTGAACCTGCCTCGTCTCGATGTCTGCTTTGCGAGAACAGAACATTGGCGACGAAGGTGGGATTTGCCGAAAAGGAAACTATAGAAGAAGCTAGGCCAACTCACCTGAAGGCCTGAAGCGAAGAGAAGCGCGGCGTCCAGGAGAAGCAACCCCCTGCCAGTACGAAGACGCTGGAGGTGGGCTTGGCTTCGTGGGACCCCTTCTCCTTCCTTGCGGCGAGAGACATCAACGAGGCTATCGGTCACAACGATGTCCAAACTGGGCCGTCTTGTCGAATTCGATACTTCGCACCCAGAACGATGGAGCTCTTACATAGCTCATGTCGAGAACTACTTCAGGGTGAATAAGATCCAAGAAGACGAATTGAAAGCAGCTACTTTACTGTGTGTCTGTGGGCAAGAGACTTTTGACATTGCTGAGAACCTTGTAGCCCCAGCACCATTGGAGTCGATCGCCTATCCTAATCTAAAAAAAATGCTGTGCAAGCATTTTGAGCCCAAGCTGTCTGTAATAGCTTGGAGGCACCAATTCGAACAGCGGGATCAGCGGCCGGGAGAATCAGCTGCGGAATTCGTTGCAGCTCTGAGGCAGGCTGCTAGGCCATGTGCATTCCAAGACTTGGAAGAGAGGCTCCGAGATCGACTCGTCTGCGGATTGTGAAGCCGTGAGAAGCAACAAAAGTTGTTTGCTAGAGCTGATGTCTCCTTCCAAGATGCCCTGAGAGAATTTGCAGCGGAAGAAGCAGCCGGCGGTGCGGTGAAGGCTTTGTGGTCGACCAAGAACCCTCCAGCAGCAGTCCCCGTCCATCAAGAGGTCGTGCGAGAGGCCTCTGAAGAAGAATCCGAAAAAGAGGTGGACAGACTTCAACAGTCAGCGGAGAGAAGACTGCAAGAACGCAGAGGGAAGACGCCTGCATCCCTTCGGTGTTTCGGCTGTGGGGGTCGCCACAGGAGAGCCGACTGCCGTTTTCGTTCTGCTGTTTGCCGGGCATGTGGCAGGCAAGGCCACATTGCATCAGCCTGCTTGGGTCGCCAGAAAAACAGGTCCCCCGAAGCGTTGCCTCTGAAAGGTACCAAGGTCCCCAGCCAACACAGGGTGGGTTTCTGCGCATCCCGTAGGAGGGTATTCAAGACAGGGGTTCACCGGCCCCTTAAAAAAAAGCTTCGCGTTGAGGTAAGAGTGCAGGGAGTTCCCCTGGCTATGGAGCTGGACACAGGGTCCGCTCTTTCTATTATTTCTGCAGACACCTTTAAAAAGGTTTGTTCCAGGAGTGGCTCATGAGTCAAACTCAGGCCCTCCAATCTCATCTTCACTGACTTCCAAAATTCACGAGTCAGTGTGAAGGTGGAGGCAACGCTTAGAGTACAGCGTAAGGAATTTGATGGGTTGTTAGATGTGATGGTAGTTGGGGGTGATCTCATGAGTCTTACCGGACTCGATTGGTTCGAGGCACTTGGGATCCAAGTGACTGGTCTTAACCATCTGCAAACTGCCAGCCTTGCAGGAGTCTGTAAGGAGTTTGCAGATGTGTTCAACCCAGAGCTTGGCTCATACAAGGGGCCTCCCATTACTTTAAGGTTAGATCCAACCATCACCCCCATCAGGGTTAAACCAAGGAGGGTGCCTTTTGCCCTCAAAAGTAAAATAGATGCTGAGTTGGACAAACTGCTCCAACAAGACATTCTTGAACCTGTGGATTCTAGTCCATGGGAAACCCCCATAGTGACACCATTAAAAGCCAATGGTGAAGTCCGAATTTGTGCGGACTATAAATGCACCCTAAACAAAGCCTTGCAGCAGCATGCATATCCAGTGCCTATGGTGAGCCACATTCTGGCCTCACTGAAAGGGGAAAAAGTCTTTGCTAAGCTTGATTTAGCTCAGGCATACCAACAGTTACCTGTTGATGAGGCAACTGCTGAGGCCCAAACTATAGTTATTCACAGAGGGGCTTTTAAAGTAAAAAGGCTGCAGTTTGGGGTCAATGTAGCCCCTGGCATCTTCCAAGGGGTGATGGAGCGAACGCTCCGTGGCATTCCTGGGGTCTGCCCCTATTTCAATGACGTCCTCATCGCAGGAGAGTCATCTGGGAACTTGGCTGACAGGCTGAGAGCTGTCTTGCTGCGTTTCCGCCAAGCTGGGCTGAAGTTACAGCAAGACAAATGTAAAATTGGTGTAACATCCACCGAATTTCTAGGGTTTTGTATTGATGCTGAAGGCATCCACCCTGCAGAGTCTAAATTTCAGGCCATTCAACTGGCCCCAAGTCCCCAGTCAAAAGCTGAACTCCAGGCTTTTCTGGGCCTACTTAATTTTTATCATTCATTTCTCCCCCACAAGGCTGCAGTGGCTGAGCCGTTACACCGGCTCTTGGACAAGCAGGCTCCATGGACATGGACAAAAGTCCATGAAAAGGCTTTCAAAGAAGTCAAGGCTTTGCTATCCTCAAATGCAGTACTGGCGCACTTCAATGAGCAATTGCCTGTGTGCATCGCATGTGATGCCTCCCCTTATGGGGTAGGAGCAGTATTAAGTCATCGCAAGGCTGATGGGACTCAGGTCCCTTTGGCCTACTACTCTAGAAATCTCTCATCTGCAGAGCGTAATTACGCGCAGATTGACAGGGAAGCCTTGCCAATAATCTCAGGCATCAAGAAATTTCATGAATTCTTGTATGGCCGCCATTTCACGGTCTACACTGACCACAAGCCTTTGCTGGGGTTGTTTACAACCAACAAACAAACCCCACACATCATCTCCCCCAGAATGCTGAGATGGTCAATTTTCTTGGCAGCTTATGATTACACCCTGGTTCACAAACCAGGGACAGAGATGGGCCACGCTGATGGCCTTAGTAGGTTACCTCTAAAGCAAATAGAGGCAGACCCTGCTCCTGCTGTACACATTCTTTCTATTCAGGACTTGCCTGAATCTCCCCTCAATGCTAGGGATGTTGCTGCTGAAACTGCCACTGATCACACGCTTGCATGCGTGCTGACATGGGTGTTGTCAGGATGGCCTGACACGTGTCCTGGTACAGAGTTCCAAAGTCTCTGGTGTAGGAAACATGAATTTTCTACATTCAAGGGGTGTATCCTGTGGGGAAGCAGAGTAGTTATCCCGGCCTCATTGAGGACTAGAGTCTTGCTCTCTCTGCATGAGGGACATCTGGGAATTGTGAGGATGAAGGCGCTTGCACATAGCCATCTGTGGTGGCCTGGACTCGATAAGGACATCGAGGCCCAGGTTCAGGGGTGCCAAGGGTGCCAACAGTCACGGCCTGAGATGCCCCAGGCCCCTGTACATAGGTGGGAGGAGACACACACTCCATGGTCACGTGTACACATTGACTATGCTGGGCCCTTTCAGGGGCAATTCTTCCTTCTCCTCGTGGATAGCCATTCCAAGTGGCTAGAGGTCATTCCTGTATCCTCCACTACTACTGCCAGGACCATCCAGGTGCTCAGAGGAATTTTTGCTTCCCATGGTCTTCCTGATGTCCTTGTATCAGACAATGGTCCCCAATTTACCTCTTCTGAGTTTCAGGCGTTTCTTCAAGCCAACTTGATCCGGCATGCCACGTCTGCTCCTTTTCACCAACGATCAGGCTGAACGCATGGTGCGTACCACCAAGGAGGTGTTAAAGAGAATCACTCAAGGACCCTGGCATCACAGGTTAGCTGATTTTCTCCTTGCACACCGCACCACACCTTGCACAGCTACAGGGAAGAGCCCAGCTGAACTCCGCTGGGGTCACAGACTCATCACGAAGCTGGACAGGCTGCACCCAGACCGGGTGGCTTCACAGGTGTCACAACCGCGGGCACCTAGGAGACTCCAAGTGGGTGACCCGGTTTGGGCCAGAAACTATGGGCATGGACATCTCTGGGTACCAGCTGTGGTATGCAAGGTCTCTGGGCCACTGTCCTACGAAGTGGCCTTGGAGGATGGTCGTGTGCTTAGACACCACATAGACCAATTGCGCTGGAGGCTTCCTGGCCACAGTTCTGCTCCTGGCTCTGCTCTCGGGAGGGAGGGGGACCCCAATTACGATTGTGGACCACAGTCTCTCCACGAGGGTGCTTATTCAAATCTTCCTACACATGTCCCAGGTGGGGGTCTTGCCATGGAGGCGGCTCCTGACTGTGGCATAGACTCCGGGGGTCTTGCCATGGAGGCGGCTCCTGACTCTGGCAGAGGTCCCTGGCTAGGGGCAAATGGCCGTAAATCGGCTACTCAGGTGCTCCTGGTCTTGGGCTCAAGGGACAGTGCTCCCAAGTGGAGTCCCATGGAAGTCTGGGGAACTCCACCCCCCCAAGGGACTTGGGAAACTCAACCCCTCCAAGGAACTCTGGTTTGGGTCTGGTGGATCCAGCCAGTCAGCAGTCAGGGGGAACCCCTGAGTCTTCTGGGCGACAAAGTCCTGGTTTGTTTTGCGCAAACCGGGAGCAGGCACTCCAGGCACCTATTCCAAATCCCACATCTAAAATTACACCTGTACCTAATCTGGCTCCACAGAGATCAGAGCGGGTCAAGGGTCCTCCTAAGTATTTAAATGAATATGTAAGGTCCGAGGAAGTAAACAACAATCATAGTGTTGCAGTGCAAATATTGTCAAAGAGTGAAGGTTTGTGGACACCACGGGGACCTGAAGGGAAATAGGTTGCCAGGAGTAAGGTTGACCGCATGACGTGCCAACCGGCCAGCCATGATGAGTGTGTATATAATGTTAACAATATGCGTAGTATTGTTTAATCCAAGAGGGGAGGGGTGTTATGTCCTGGGCCTTGCTGAGTCATTCAGCAAAGCTCAGGAAGGCTGCAGAAGGTTGCAGAGACCCGGACAGACCACGTGTCTGCCCGGGACCCAGACAGGCTGTTTCCGGCCTTGCGCACATGCGCAAGGCGGGAGAATGGCCTGCAATGATTGGCTGTGCATCCCCTTGCAAGGGGAGTATAAAAAGGCAAGTTGCCATTGTGTTCTTGCTTCTTTTCTGTGAATGTACTAATAAAGAGATCCTTTGTTGTGAACCTGCCTTGTCTCGATGTCTGCTTTGCGAGAACAGAGCAGGCTTACCATATTTGGAACTCACTAATATAATATATGTTTTTAATTAGTTTATCTTTAGTCAAAGACTAAGAACGGAAACAAAATGCAAAGCATCCATTTCTTCTATGAAATTCTGTTCATAGAAGAAATTAAGCTTACGTAGATCACATTCAGTGGTTTCTAATATCTATAGCTGTAGCATAGACCAGGGATCCCCAACCCCCGGTCCGTAAACCAGTACCGGGCCATGGCATTCCAGCAACCGGGCCGCACAGACAAGCAAAACCCCATCTTCAGGATGCAGGCAGCACACAAAATCACACACCCTCTGGTCCGTGGAAAAATCTCTCTCCACGGAACCAGTCCCTGGTTCCCAAAAGATTGGGGACCTCTGGCATAGACTTTCCGAAGACTTCATAGTATTGGTCATTCAATAGGTAGGTATAGAGGAGTGCAGAGATACTTTTGACAAAGGAATGCAGGAATTGGTAAGAGAACTTAAAGAGAAATGAAATGACCGTTTTGTTCTGGGGAAAGAAGGTACATGAGAAAGAGATGATAACTACACTTTGATTCTGATTGGTATTAAAATGAGAAGCGGGAAACTGGCAATCTTTCAAGAATCTACTATTATGCCCTACAACAATCAAGCACAGTTGTACAGTATTTGTGGAATCCTTGTAATGTCTCTTTCTTGACCTGACCTATTTTAAAGAGCTGACATCAATCCTGTCCAAGTAAGAGAATTTGCAAAAGAGAGACAATAACCAAAGAATTGGTTAAATAGACCACAATTATTTTGTCCTTCCGAAAACTGAGTGTTCTTCATTAGAATAATTAGAAATAATGACAGTATGATATGTACGTGTGTAAATGTATTTAGGGATTGGATTTTGTTTAGAGGCAATTGCAAAAAGAATATTTTTGGAAACATTCAGCTAAAGAGGATGCTGTTTGAGCTGGCTAGTTCAGCAAGATTCTTTACTATAAATGCTCTCTACTCTACCCCACTCCCTACCTCTCATTAATTCTAATATACAGGGTTTTATTTCTGTAAATAGAGTTACAGTTTGTCCATTATACTAGTACTTGGTACATTCTTGTTTTATATAAAATTATAGGATTGAACTGTTATTCGATTTTGATGTTGCTTTGAAGTACAGGAATAAAAGAGTGTTTGTGTAAGAAAGTGAATTTGAAAATGATGCAAGTTAGATGACAGTCATTACTCTTTATAGGATAACAGCCATTCGAGGGATACATCTGTTATTCATCAGTAAGCAGTAGAATAATAGTGACAGCCAGATGAGAGGTAGGTAGTTGCCATTTGTGTCTGTGCAGAGTCCCATTTGTAGAGCAGCATTGGAAGGAAAGGTGAAATATAAAGATTATGAGAGACATGGAAAAAGTTTGTCTTATTTTTCTTATAGCTAAAAGGGCTTGGAGAATGGACTGAAAATCTTCCAAGAATTTATAAAACTCACAATATGTAGTACCAGTCTAGTGGGTACCTTAAGAAGGCACTTCTCTGTTTTCTTTCAAAACTGTGTCTGTGGATTGCATAGACTTTAGATAAGGAATGAACAACCTGTCTCTACATATGTTAGCCTGAACATAATTCCTAACTTCAATAATCATTATCTTACTGGCCATGGTTGACAAGAATTAAAATTCAGCAATAGCTGAGAAGCTTCAGGTTTTCCACGTATTTTTAGGTGGCTTAGGATATATATTTCTGAATGATCATATATTAAAATCTAAAATCTTAGGTTAGATCCCTGCTTTCTGTTCTGCAGAGTTACATGCTTTAATTCTATGCTTTTACAAAATGAGGCTGCTCTTTGTGAACGTGTGTCCTGTTGCAGAAATTAATTAGTTCTAAAAGAGGTTGTTCAGAAGGACTAATGGGACTAATTTAGTTCATGATTGGTTTGAAATACATCTTTTTCCATTTTTTATAGGTCCTCTTCAGTCCTACTTTGAACATCTACTAACATAGTCTGAAGTAAATGATCTAGACATCATGGTCTGTGCTGATAATATCACAGCAACTCTGGAAATCCACTGAAACTTGGACCCAGAGGACAAAGGTCCAGGTGAGTACTGTTTTTAGTATATTGTGGTGTTTCACAAAGTGCTTACTATGGATTTAACTGTAAGAAAAATATAATTTTGCAAAACAGCACAATATACTAAAACATTCTTAAAGTGGCAAACTCAAAATGTGCTTCCAATCCCACATTTTGTTAATTCTCCTGACTCTGCAGAGGGTGACTGCATGCTCCAGTGGGCTTCCACAGTTGTTGTGACATCATCAGAATGCGTAAGTAACGTTTTTGAGAAACAATTTCTATGGTTCATACACTTAATTTTGACTTAGAATGCCTTTCCTAAAAGCAAGAGCTTATAACCCTAAGAAAAGGATTAACGAAATTCATTTGGGTTTACACTGGTCCAGTTTGAATAAACACATCACATCATTCAACACCTTTCTAATTTGTGAACAATCAAAGCTGGAAGTTGTCAAATTTCCTGGAAAACTGTTGTTCCAGATTTGGAAAAAGACAGATTATGAAATTTGTATTTTAAGATAATCTCATTAATATCCGGAGGTAGAGTGGTGGTGGGAAGCAGTAAGCAACGAAACATTCATTGCAGTGCAATTATGCAAAACGCATTTTTACATCCATTGGTAGGATTCAGATATAATAGGTAGGGGATTTGTTGTAAAGTCACCATGTATATCTTGTGTTTTTATTATCTTGGCTAGAACTGGAACCTGTGCAGGTAATCATAGTTTATCAGTCTAGTGAAGAGGAGTGAGGGGAGATATTATACTTAATGATAGTTTTCCAGATCTGCTTTCTCAGCAAAGGAAAGTCTATGTTTGAATAAAAATGTTACTAAACCCAGAAATTATCACTCAATTATGGCCACTGTAAACTATCTTACAAAGCTTGATTCTTGTACATAAACTATACAACTGCTCTTCATGACAGACAATCATGAAGTTTACTGTAAATAAAATACACACCAGACAGCAGACGTAAACAATGTGTTCCCTTTATTCACATTTAAAAGACAAAGAAGCTTCAATTTATTCTAAAACTGGATTAAAAAAAATGAATACAATAATTAAGCAAGTAAATATTTTTAGTACTTATGATAGAGAATCTGTTAATTTTCACTCTTTCCTTAGTCTTAACTTTTGCCTCACATAAATACCTTTTTTATTAGTGGAATTACTTTAAATGTTAGAATACAAGCAGTTCTTAACGTATGGCTGGTTGCTTTGCCTAAGTTATGACAGACACCAAAAAAGGTACTTACGACCTGGATTTGAAGTTCCAATGGCCATCTCCCCAGTCATGTGACCACATTTTGGGCACTCGGCAACTGGCCCAGATTCGATTAATTGTGGGGTCAATTATAATTGTAAATCATGGACTATATTATGATAATTGGCTAATAATATCCCTAATTCTAAAATATATAATTTACTAAATAAGTTAAGCATGGTTTTTCTTCTATGAAAGTACAAATAAATTTGAAAAATGGTTTTGAGGCGAGTTGTATTCTACAACTCATTTTAGGTTAACGTGTCACGATAGAAAGGATAGCATTCTACTTAAGCATCTTGTATATTGGAAAATATAATTCTAGATTGAGAAGTTTCCTAGATAGCATTTTTAGGATTATTCAATTTTATTAAAGGAATGTTATAGCAACATTATTAATATTACTGCATTTCAAAAGCCACATCCTCTAATATTTTAATCTTGACGGTCATGATTTTTGATATTTGGGAATTACAAAGGAATAATGAATATATTGTTTGTCATTTAAAAAATACTATTCCTAAACCATTCCCCTTACTTTATTCCCTTAGTGCAGAGGTGTCAAACTGCCGGCCTGCGGGCCGGACGCGTCATGCGGAAGCCACGCCCACCCCATTGCTGACAATGGCAAAACAATCCCGATACATCACACGACGTCACGTGACGTCACGAGTTTGACATGTCTGCGTTAGTGCAATTCTGGGACTTTCATAAGGAACAGAATAATTTATTCAGAAGGCTACATTAACTATGCAAGTTTTTAACATAATTGCTTCAGTATAATGTTTATACAGCACTTAAATGTTTAAATGCAGAATACCAGTTGGTAACATTTAGAAACAATGGAACTTTGAGGGGGGGAAAAACAACACTCATTGCAAGCCTAATATTGATTATCTAATAATCTAGAGAAATTAAAAGATTTGTCAGAATTTAACAGTGCGATTTTTCTCTTTCTGAATCTCTGCCACAGCATTAAGCAGGATGTAGCATACAGCAGAACTGAATTGAATTTTCCTCTACCAAGTTACCAATCTATAATTGAGATCCAAGGGACTCCTGTAAAATTTTGTCTGAAATAAAGATAAGAATAATTACCAGAGTGACTCTTATTTAAAATTAATAACAAATGTTCATATTGATACACTGAAAATGCAAATTAAATGTAACCTTTGATTAATTAATCATTTGCCTTATAAAAGGCAATATTGTTCTTCACATATTTTAATACCGAGCCCAGAGACTACCCTTTCTGCATAATTCCGGCAAACAAAACTTATCGTGGTTCCTGGTTCCACATGTTTGTTTTAATTATATTTTTACTACACATGCAATACCTTCCTCTTATGTTCAGTTCAGTAGTCACATAAGGAACAGACATTTCAATCAAAAGACCTGGCATAAATATCTAACTTCATCTTTCATGGAACATCTATTGATATCAGGTTTGTTGCTGTTGTTTTCCCAGCCAGCACCTGATATATTTTGGTTTTCAATCTTGCCTCATTCGTGAATCCAAAGTACTCAAGTTTCTGAGTCTTTTTTCAGAGCTTCAGGAGTCTGATGGTTTCTAATATAACAATGACAAAAAAAACCATACACAGCTATTCCATCTTTTCTTCTTTAATGGAGTTTATATGAAAGGAAAGAGATGAAAGACAGATGGGCTGCATTTAAAGATTGCAGATCTCACACTTTGCCACCCATTAATATCTGTGAATGAGACAGGTATGGAATTGTAGAATCATAATCTTGAGAGAACTCTTCTTCTTCTGTTACTTTTCTGAGTCATAGTCTGGGGTTGAAATCTGTTTTGCTAGCATAGTTCAGTTTTCCAAAAGTATAGTGCGATGAGTAGCTTTGAATTGCTCTAGAACTTATTATTGGTTTCCTTTATCCAATGTACCCAAGGAGGAAATATTTTTTCCTAATAAATAATATATGTGTGTTTCTATGCTGCAGTTTTGCATTAAAAAAATTAAATCTTGTATCAAAATAAAGCCAATTTGGAGCAGATGTGATTTCCTAGACTAAGATTTAGTGCTGCTCCCCAATGGATCCTTTTAATTTAAAAAAAAAATCTGTTGGGGTTTTGTTTTAACACACAAGTGTGAAGAAATTACACTCACTGAACGCAAAAGCATAAGGTTTTATTAAATAAGGGATGCTTGTTACTCATACACAGTCCTCCAGGGATTGCTGTTCACACAAACATATACTGGAGTCATGAAATAATGACCCAACATTTAAAATACAAGCTTATGTCTACTTAGTGTAAACCTCATATAGGTTCAGTAACAATTATTTCCAGCTAAATTTGCTTGCAGACATATATTCCTTTACCCACATCACAATGTTCACCAGGGCTCATTTGCCAATATTACACTTGTTTGAATCATCTAAAGGGGATTATGAGTATGCTTGAAAATAGAATTTAGAAATTGAAGAGATTTCTTGCAAGATTGGCTCACAGATGCTTGAGCACACCTATACAAATAGGGAAAGACACTTAGAGCAGATGTGTCATTTATAAACCATTTGAAAAAAAAATGCATAGGGTACAATATTCCAAATGTTCCTGTGCCATTTATTGTTGTGTTTGTTCTAACAACATATTTTTTCAACTCAACATTTATTAGATTGCAGTTTTCAGAAATTATGCCATATCACGTGAAATTAACTGCTTTTTCAGTGCAATTTTTCCATCCTTTCTCTCCTGTAGTTTGCTTTGTTCTCAAGGATTTTCCATCATTATATAGCAAAGGTGAGGGGAGGTATGAGAAGAAGGAAAATTGCAACCTCCAGTTCTGCTAATAGAAGAGATAGATTGAAGCTTGAAAGAGCAGGAATGTACTATGTGCTTTTTATAGTATAACCTGACCAAGTGTTGGATTATTACATTCAGTGTGATACATTCTATGTAGATAATATTCTGTTTTTAAAAACTGAACTTGAAACTAGAGCAAATGAAATACATTTTCTCATTATTTTATATAAGCTCAGTAGGTTAGATTCAGCAAAACTTCTGCCAAGGATTTGCTTCTTCAATGTGTGTGTGTGTGTGTGTGTGTGTGAGAGAGAGAGAGAGAGAGAGCTTTTTTCCTGGCTGAATGAAGAAAAAGTCTGTCTTCCCAAATTTTTCTCTTTCTATTCAGTCCCCGTGACCCCTGATCATTTGTTTCATAGCACTGAGGGATTTTCTGAAATGGGAGAAGTAATGTTGTAGCTACAGACAGAGAAAAAGTGAGAAGACCATCTTCCTCCCTCCACACCTACTAGTGCGTGAAATCATGATTTGGTGTTCCACAGAACAGCTCCACTTGAAAAATCTGGGATTGGTGATCATAATTATCTTAAGCAGATACTGAAAAGCTCAGAATATACCACTTTTACACAGATTGTACACTTCTGTTACAAGGCCAAGCATGTGTAATCGTTCTTGAAAATTATAGCTCAAAAAATATATTAGGCTGGGAAATACGTGCAAAACTTGTAAAGAGCTCTTTAGCATTTAGGGCTCTTTAACTGGAAAAAAGCGAATAAATATAATTATACAATGTGTAAATAAGAATGAATAAACTTCTGCTTAAGAATCTGCAATCATCTATCATGGATGAATGACAGATGATCTTGAGTTGATAAAAAAGAATATGCTTCATGCAGTGCATCGTTAATTAGAGACAGTGATGGACCGTTGTGCTGCTCTACTGAAATGCTTTAAAAGAGATGAAGTAAATTTGTGGAGGGTAAATTTCCAGTGATTACAAAGTCATGATAATTGGATCAGAAGCAATATGGTTGTTGATGTATTTTTAAAAAGTTGTTATATTCATATCTTGGCTTACAAGCTTTTCTCAGCCACCATGGGTAAATAGATATTTGATCTAATATAGCAAGACACTACTTGTATTCTTAGTTCAATTTATTATTCAGGCATTTGAGGTTGGTTACATATTACACTGTTTGCTTGTATAAATAAGTAGAAGTTCTACTTGTATTTAACTTGTATATAACTTTCAATGTCCTTTTTATAGAATTTATAAAATGAAAGGAACAATACCAGGGTTAGTCAGTGAAACAATGGGAGATATTTGATATCTGACAGAAAAGTTTAAAAGCCCAGGATAAAGATAAAGCCAAAAAGAAACTTGGTTAATGTAGCAAAATAATACTCTAGTCACCTCACAAGACCTTGCCCAAATAGAATAACTGAATAACAGAGTTAGAAGGGACCTTGGAGGTCTTCTAGTCCAACCCCCTGCTCAAACAGGAGACTTATACCATTTCCGACAAATGATTGTCCAATCTCTTCTTAAAAACCTCCAGTGATGGAGCACCCACGACTTCTGAAGGCAAGCTGTTCCACTAATTAATTGTTCTCACTGTCAGAAAATTTCTCCTTATTTCTAGGTTGCTTCTCTCCTTGATTAGTTTCCATCCATTGCATCTTGTCCTGCCTTCAGGTGCTTTGGAGAATAGCTTGACTCCCTCGTCTTTGTGGCAACTCCTCAGATATTGGAACACTACTATCATGTCACCCTTCGTCCTTCTTTTCATGAAACTAGACAAATCCAATTCTTTGAAGGAATTGGATTTGTCTAGTTTATAAAGTCCAGACTCAAGCAAATCTGAGTACCAGTAAAATATTGTACTATGGGGTCACAGTGATTAAGACAAAGATTCTTGAGCAGCTTTTACCCAGGAGAGTGTTAACTATCTGAAAAAAGATATTCTGGATGACAACATACCATTGCGGTAAGAGAGGACAAGTAGAGTTTTACCTCTTTTATCGCCATATATTCCTACCTGGACAGATTCACTTTTCATCCTTCTTCATCTGTGCTCCAGGTGTTGGTTCTGCTTTTTCATCTCACGGAAATCCTCCACAAACCAAATACTTTTTGCAATTTCTTAAATTAATCTTCTCTCTGGATCAAGTGGTAAATGCATGATCATAGAAGAGGATTAAGCTGATTTAAGGAATTTCAGAGGGGCTCAACATGAGCACCCATGCCTGCTCTACAGCAAGTTTTAATTTCAGTTCCAACATGTTGCAAAGCTCTCTTTCAATGTATTGTTATACTGTGAAATTCACTCCATCAGAAGTGGTTAGGGTTACAGTTTATGTTTATTTTTTTAAATGGACAGATTTATGAAAGATTACTATTAAAGGCTGTTAGCTTCCAGAATCATGGCTAGCATGTCTCCACTACAAGCACCAGTGGAAATAAGCTACCATCCTCCTGTCCAAGTATAATTAGCTTCCTGGCTATTTGTGTTCCTAACAAGCTTTTTGTTGTTTACATTTTTTTTTGTCTGTCCTGCATATTACATTTTAAAATGAATGTAACAACTTATTCTCTAGAGGGAGAACTTCCTTTGCAGATTGTAGTTTGAAAGTGATGGTTGTGAAGCTGAGGGGGAAAAAATGCTAACTGCCGTGCTATACATTAGCGAAAGAATAATATGTAATGTGTGTTGGCAAAAGAAAAGTTAATCAACTTTACTTCATTTACCAACATGTTACTTTAATTATGCTGGTAACAGACTGTGTACAGTAATGACAGCTTGCTGGGTAATTTAATAAGTCGTACACTCTCTGCTTTTTTCAGTTTTCACATAAGGTATCTTTCTTGGTATATTGTAGAAATACATATAGATGGATAACACAGAATTTCAGAAAACTTCATTACAGACTTTTGGAATCATATCTTTATAGAACATTTATATCATATTTAAGCTCTAAAGTAACCTACAAAAAATATAAAAAATATAAGATTAACATTATTCATTGAACTCTGAATAAAATCAGTTTCCTTTAACAGCAATGAACTGGATTAACAAAGGTGGATTAATAGCTTCTCCAAAGAATGATGGGTTTTTTTTAAATGCAGCAATAATATCCATCCTCTAGTATTAAGTGCTTAATACATAAATATGAGTTAACAATTGATTCAAGAATTATTGTGAGGTACACTCTATTGCTTCCATCTCATCCAATTATGCTCAAATATTTAAGAAGATCCCATTCATCCGTAGAGTTGCTGTAATTAAGAATTATATGGGCCTTGAATCATCATTCAGTTGTGTTAGTAATTCAGATAAAACTCATTAAAGGAAGCTCAGGCCCTTTTAGTGTAGCCGTTTATTCCTGAGAGCTAAATGGAAATGGTTTTTTTCCCCTAGAATTTCTCTTGATTCTGTACTTTCCTTTTTTAAAATTAAATTTGAATGACGCTGATTGAAAAGCCTGCATTCATAAAGCTACTTATTACCTTTGATCTCCTGTAGTTATAAATGATTCTCAAGGTGCATTGTGTCTATGAATGCAATTAAAGATACAGAAAAACAAGTACCACAGATAGTTCAGTACACTGAGTATATTGCAAAAATCCATAGTCATTGTTTAGAGTTTTGCATTATTCTTCTAAATTGTTTTATCAAGTTCACAATGGTTTCTTGCTATAGCCTTTTCCAGCATAATGTCTTGCTGGGTTCACACATTGCACTAGTATATAGTTTGTTTAGCCATTGTTTGTTTAGTAAATCCAGTTGGCTGGGTTTTTACATCATACTAAGCTGTAATTTTTGATATAGGTGGCATTGTCCCTAAAAGTCACAAAATGCACCAAATTATGACTTAGCATATTGTGTAAATTCTGACTGCTTCTGAGAGGCCTATAAAGAAACCTCAAGACCTTTAAGATAAAATTAAAATTTTAACAGTTCTATACATGAAGAATTACAAACTATTCAATTTTCCCTAAAATTCCGAAAGTCAGAATAATAATAAGCTTGGTCTGAGAGCTTAGCTGTCTCTATCTTTGCATTTAGTTTTACAAATTGCTAATTTTTACCTTTTTTTAATTTGAGAAAACTAAAACATTTCCAGTACCTTTTTTCCAATAGAATATATATTTGAATATTCAAATATTAAATATTTTAAAATAGGAAAAGGTCTTGATTTTTCGAGAATCATAGCCAGCTACTCCTTTTTTCAGAAAGCTTTTATAGTCATCAACAACACATCACTTATTAATGTTGTGCTTCAGGCATCTCAGTAGAATTATTGTCATGAGTCATATTTAACCTTTGTACAATTTCTTACAAGCAGAGGTACAGTTGAAATATTTCTCATCTTGAAGTACATTGTTTTTTTTACACTAGTAGAAAACTGACACTACTAGGTAAATTTATTGATTAAAGTACATCATTTTTTGTTTCATATTTGGCAATTTATTATGCATTTTAATTTAATATCAGAATTTGTCCAGTGATGAAGAAACAATAAACACAAAGCCAAATTTAAATCCAACTATGCATACAGTATAGAAATAACAAGGCTGGATAGACCATATGTTTTAGTATTTTGGTAAGAATAATCAATAATAAAGAATAAAATTTCTTGTATTGCATTTGAAGTAATAAAAGTGTCTAATTTCGACATCTCAAACTCTCTGGCTGCTGCTTCTGAAATGTATTTTTCCCCACCTAAAAATTTCCAAGAATAAGTGTTATAAAAATTTCAGTAAGGTTATTTGTGAGTCAGATAATTGCATGAGTTGTTTGGCATTCGTTTGATATTTTGATGTGAATGGTCTAGGACTAAGATGTTTTATTTGTGCTCAACTCAGTCCAAAATGTGCTGAATTGATGCTTAATTCAGTTCATTTGGCTCAATATAGACTTCCTTTGCGCACTGAAAATATTCCTAAGCCTTCTCCTACTTTCAGTACTTTCTCTCTTGCTGATTTTTCATGCCTCTACTTGTTACACTTCCTCAGCTAGTTGTGTTAGATGCTTATAGATGAATGTTTGAAGATGTGGATCAGCCCAGTTTTCTTCCCAGAACATGAGATGTAATTGTATCCTCACCTGGAATAGGTGGACAACTTCCCTTTATTAACTTTGCTGGGTTATGGCGATTGAGCTGTTGGAAGTAAGGCCAAAGATAGATTTGAAAAGGAAGACAAAGGAAAGGAAAGAACGGAAGGAACAAAAGGAATGAAAGCCAAGAGAGAGTAGATAAGGAAGGGACTAGATAATTAGGGGAAGAAGGAATGGTTTCCTGCCAGTCTACTTGTTTGATAAAGTAGATCACAACCTACTACTTGATAAAATAGAAAAATGTGGGTTAGACAGCATCACCACCAGATGGATTCGTAGCTGGCTGACCGGCCGTACTCAGCGTGTGGTCCTCAATGGAACCGCATCTACATGGAGGGAAGTGTGCAGTGGGGTGCCCCAGGGCTCTGTCCTGGGGCCAGTGCTCTTCAACATCTTCATCAACGATTTGGACGAGGGGATAGATGGGGAACTCATCAAATTTGCGGATGACACCAAGCTGGCAGGAATAGCCAACACTCCAGAAGACAGGCTTAAGATACAGGAGGACCTGGACAGACTTGAAGATTGGGCGCTATCTAACAAAATGAAATTCAATGGTGAAAAAAGTAAGGTTCTACATTTAGGCAAGAAAAACCAAATGTACAGGTATAGTATAGGGGGTACCTTGCTCAATAGTAGTAACTGTGAGAGGGATCTCGGAGTCCTAGTGGACAATCACTTAAATATGAGCCAGCAGTGTGCTGCAGCTGCCAAAAAAGCCAACACAGTGCTAGGCTGCATTAACAGAGGGATAGAATCAAGATCACGTGAAGTATTAATACCACTTTACAATGCCTTGTAAGGCCACACTTGGAATACTGCATCCAGTTTTGGTCACCACGATGTAAAAAAAGATGTTTGAGACTCTAGAAAGAGTGCAGAGAAGGGCAACAAAGATGATTAGGGGACTGGAGTCTAAAGCATATCAAGAACGTTTGCTGGAATTGGGTATGTCTAGTTTAATGAAAAGAAGGACTAGGGGTGACATGATAGCAGTATTCCAATATCTCAGGGGTTGCCACAAAGAAGAGGGAGTCAAGCTATTCTCCAAGGCGCCTGAGGGCAGGACAAGAAGTAATGGATGGAAACTAGTCAAGGAGAGAAGCAACCTGGAACTGAGGAGAAACTTCCTGACAGTTAGAACAATTAACCAGTGGAACAACCTGCCTCCAGAAGTGGTGAATGCTCCAACACTGGAAGTTTTTAAGAAGAGACTGGACAGCCATTTGTCTGAAATGGTATAGGGTTTCCTGCCTGAGCAGGGGGTTGGACTCGATGACCTCCAAGGTCCCTTCCAACTTTATTATTATTATTATTATTGTTGAATTCTGAGATTTGAGGCACATGTTGCTACTTCATCAGCTTATACTACTTCAGATTTATAAATTGCTAATGCACTTGATTCATGTGGAAAGGCATCTCTCCCAGCTTGCTTTAAACTTCCCAATATTAGAATGCAAATTTGATTCAAAGCTATGCAGAAGTTTCTTATATTTCCTTTAAGATGTTTGCCATATGCACAAACAGCACATGCTCATTGTAGATTAATAAAAGAGGTTTCCTGGCTTAATGTGGCATAGCCATAATCTCATTTCTCACATGTGATGTTGCTTATATTCTTCAGCTGAAGCTTGTCTCAGAATTCTTCCACCGCAGTCAAAATACTGAATGCATCCTGACTTATTAAATTGGAATCAAATTTCTGCAAGCATTTGTAAACATTACACTTACACTTATCTGGGGTGAAAACAGTATGCACAACTTTGTCTTCCACCAGACTGTGTACCAATGTTAAGGTTGAATTCCAAAAGTAAGCAAAGTCGAAACTACTTTTGGAGCAGGGATTTAAAGGATATATAATTAAGACCAGGCAAGGCTTAAGATATCCAGTTTGCTTCTTAACTGTCTGAGAACTCAAAGTTGTTGTTTTTTTCAAACTTGAACTTCTTAACTCCATCCACTCTGAGGAGAAGCTTTGAACACAGCAAAAAGAATATTGGCATCCAGTTTTCAATGTTCTATTCTATGAACAAACCCATTAATTATATTATATTAATTAATAAATATACTGAACATTCTCTGTCACATTTCTGATTTTCATAACCATGACGTAACTGGGAAAATGGTAGGCAGTGGAAAGACTACTTGAATTCTTATAAACATGATGAAAATACAATGTTCCAATATTAGCTGGGATTAAGAAAAAGTTTGTGTTATATTCCTCAATATTCTCAAATTAATATACATACTATAATAAATCTGTTTAGTCCAAGATGGATTCATTAAATAATACAAGATACAATAGAGTCAGTTATATAATTATCTTGTATTTTCAAGATCTAGCTTTCTAAACCGCATTGCTTCACATTTTGATTGAATAAATTTAAATTCATAGCATCTGTAATCTGTGGTTTATGGTGAAAATTTTAGGCATTTAATCTTTATTGCCTTAATGTTTGGGGACAAAGTTTCCCAGAAGACCCTATCAACTTGCCCTCACATTAAGATATGACTTGAGGTATTACTTAAATGCCTAAAAATATGGGCATGAGGGAAATGGATTTTCCAAGGGAAGTCCCACGGGTATGTAAAGTTCAGATAACCTTTGTAATTTGTGACAATTTCACTCCAGCATAAAACCAGGGATAATAAAAGTTGAAACAATGGGAATTTGAGTGAGGTGAATTAGATTCCAAAGCCTCTGGTCATTCTCCCATAGAGATTAACTTTACAATATATTTCTCAGTCTTTTTACTCAGTACCAATGTATATAGCTGGGTCAGTCCAGTCTTGAATGTCCTTGTGAATTAGAGCAATGGAGGGAATCACTCCACCTAAACATGTATCTCATGCTGATTGCTTGGGCTTGGGGTAGACTTCGTAGCCACAATGGAGTCATTGGAGCAAGCTACCAGCAATAGGTGGAGGGCATTAGTGGCTAGTGGCACCATTGAGAAGCCTCTCGACTAAGATTATGAAAAAAAAACCCATGTTGAGTGGAAAAAACAGCATAAAACATTTGCTCAAGGTCCAATTTGGTGTGGCATTCTTCTGAAAGATAGCGTTTAAGGCTTTTGTCAGTCAGGAACGGGGGGGGGAAGTGGGCAAGAGAGGGCAAATAATAAAATGTGAATAATTATGACATTATTAAGCGAATGCCATCACTAATGTCAGACATCAAAATGCACAAATATAATTGCAACTATTGGGTAAAGAGGTCATTGCATGTTATTTTGGTTATATTTGTCTTTGCTATGAATCCGCAGCTAATCCATTTTAGTTATATCTTTGTTAGTTTTAAGTATTGCTGGGTTTGTCAGTTTATCCATAAAAAGCCTTATGCACAGACAGAAATATAAAATTAATTGATATTTTAATAACTTTAGTAATACAAAGAGCATTCTATAGGTTGCAATAGTGTTAAAATTAGAATTAAGTTCAAAGTGCAGACGGTTGTAGATGTGATAAATTTAGCTCAATACCTTGCCTTCTCAAGATTTTTCAGTCTTGTTGAACTACAGTTTATAATAATAATAATAAAGTTGGAAGGGACCTTGGAGGTCATCTGGTCCAACCTCCTGCTCAGGCAGGAAACCCTATACCATTTCAGACAAATGGCTGTCCAGTCTCTTCTTAAAAACTTCCAGTGTTGCAGCATTCACCGCTTCTGGAGGCAGGTTGTTCCACTGGTTAATTGTTCTAACTGTCAGGAAGTTTCTCCTTAGTTCTAGGTTGCTTCTCTCCTTGATTAGTTTCCATCCGTTGCTTCTTGTCCTGCCTTCAGGCACTTTGGAGAATAGCTTCTTACCCTCAATGACAGAATGTTCCAGCAGTCAGCTATACTCTCAGATATTATTGCCCTTTGGATATACAATTCCACAAGTAAACATTCTGTTACAGAGGATTCAAAATATTTTAATGCTACAGCCATAGGCAGGCTCTGAGTCTCCACATTGGTACAAGAAAGAACAGGTTGTTATGACTAACAGGAACTGAGATAGCAATTGTATACCTCCATCCATATACATGTACCATTAAATTAAGTGGCTCATATTTCTGAATAGACCTGTATAAGATTGCTCTGATAATTGACCATTTAAAAAATCAAGGTCTATTTGATTTGTGTTGATATAGGCTGAGATGTCTTTATTTCATTGAAAGTAAGCATTAAGGACTTCATTACATTCTCCCTTCCCCAAGGGTCAAGGACTTGATTAAGTTTACCTAACTTGCTTATAGCCTGTAAAGGAAAAAACCCTATTTAGATTATTTTTAGTGTGCCATAAGTGAATAGTGTATTGATAAGCTGGGTCTCTGGAGGGAAATATTACAAGCAAGGGTGTCTATAGGAGGTACAGGTAAAAAAATGAAAAGATGAAGATGTCTCACTCCATGTGTATATGTATCAATGTAACACACATATACAAAGGGGTGGACTTTAATCATGACCATCATCTTAATTTTTATGATCATCCCCTTTTAGATATGCCAGATTGCAACTTCAGCTATCCCTCTCCTATTGATCATCCACCCTATGATCATCAGTTGCAGAATACCTTCATACTTTACCTTTTGTGGTATGTTTCTTTCCAAAACAAACTAAAGTCAAAGCATTGTTTTCAGTTCCTATTCCAGTTCAGTGCTCTACGTTTTATAGTGCTTTTAAAAAGGTAAAGGTTTCCCCTGCTCAGTTGTGTCTGACTCTAGGGCAGGGGTAGGCAATCTTGGCTCTTTTATGACTCGTGGACTTCAACTCCCAGAATTCCTGAGCCAGCCATGCTGAGGGGAAAGGGAGAGTTTCCAAGCTGAGCCTTGCTGGCTCAGGAATTCTGGGAGTTGAAGTCCACAAGTCATAAAAGAGCCAAGGTTGCCTACCCCTGCTCTAGGGGGTAGTGCTCATCTCCTTTTCTTAGCCAAGGCAGCCAGCGTTGTCAAAGAGGCTTCAGGCATGACTATGGGACATAAACAGTTCATGGTGCTTGTGTGATAGCCATGCTGGTTGCCCTCCTTCCCTCTAAGACTGGAGCTGCTTTTAAGCCTTGCTGATGAACCACTGAGAGTATCTTTGGTTTGATACAACAAAGTCCATTAAAAAATTTTTGACAGCAATTATCTACAATGGGAAGGAAGGAAGGAAGGAAGGAAACATCATTAGAATTATCTTTAAAATTATCATTCTTTTTTACTGTCCATTTATTTCCTTTTTAATCACTATCATTCTGGTTCCTATGGTAGAAGAACAGCAACAAATAATATATTCTGACATTTTCTCCTGTCACCTCAGAAACCTAATTGACAAAATAGATTTCTTGAAATAATTTCTAATGAAAGAATGAAAGTAAGCTACAAATTTGATTACATAGCTACAAATTTAATTTGCTGTCAACCTTTTAGAGAGCATTTTGTAGAAAATAAAACTTGATAGGCAGCATTGGTTCTGTAGGTAGAAGGAATTTGATATAGTTATTTATTTCTCTTTTTATTTCTTCTCCTACCCTCATACACACTTAAAAATGCTGTCAGGCAGAACTGTAGTGTTAGAAAACATTGCCCGAAATCAAATCAATTGACTTTCCAGAAGGGCTTGTTTGATCATTATGGAAGGCTTCGGTAGGAGAGAAAGGGAAGATAAAAGTTTTTAAAGTGAGCTGCTTTTACTTTAATGCAATCTTCTACTTTCCATTCTTCAAGTGGCATATCAAATATATATTGCCACATTCAACTGATCAGGCAGAGCAAATCTGAGATTTGCTGTAAAGAAGGAAAGGAAAGGAATCCTTTTCGCCAGCAGAACCCATTTTACTGGAGGAAGAACACTTAAATATGTCCTGATGCAGAAGATTGACAGCTATTTGGTGTTTAATGACTTCTTAATATTTTGGGAAGAGTGAGGACCATGGTGAGCAGACAAACTAGGACTATACATTTTTTCACACTACCATGTTAGTATATTACCCACCTCAACATTTATTGGAAAAAATCAGCTAATTTTCAGCAGTTGCACCATTGAAATTCAGCCATACAACAAAATAAGCTTCTAGAGCAAATAATATACATATCTGAGTGCAAGCACCCTGTCTTTTCCCTACTGTTGTATAGCATATGGTTCTACAGTGACATTGCCCTGCCTTTATTTCTATGATTTTGTTTCACATCTTATTTTGGTAATACCTGCATGGGGTGTGCTACCAAAAAGAATATTTTTAAAATCAAAACTGAAAGGCTCCTAACATTCACTGTGATGATGTCTAAATATGGATTAATAAAGAAGCTGTAAAAGGCAGGATACTTGCAGTCAAATATGTATATTATAGGTAGTCCTCAACGTACAACCACAACTGAGCCCAAAATTTCTGTTGCTAAGCGAAACAGTTGTTGAGTGAATTTTGCTCCATTTTCTTGCCACAGTTATTTAAGTGAATCACTGCAGTTATTAAGTTGGTAACACAGTTAAATGAATCTGGTTTCCCCATTCCCTTTGCTTGTCAGAAGTCACAAATGGTGATCACGTGACCCCAGGACACTGCAGTCGTCATAAATATGAGTCAGTTGCCAAGCGTCCGAATTTTGATCATATGACCATAGGGATACTTACGATCATAAGTATGAAAAACTTCCATAAGTCATTTTTTTCAGTGCTGTTGTAACTTTGAAAGGTCACTAAATGAACTGTTGTAAATCGAGGACTACCTGTATTTACTGCTAGAACCTTATTTGGTTGCATGACTGAATTCCAGTGGTGGAATGGCTGAAAATTAGCAGCGTTTCCCATCATGTTGAGGTGGGTATGTCTAAAACTATTCTCACAAGTTTCACTAGATCAGTAACTGCTGAATGACATAAATTACCATACATTATTGAGGGACTATTTATTTTTAAGCGCCTGGACCCACATTATCATAATATACATTCTGTAACCTAAATATTTACCATAGAAAATCAAAATCCATCCAGCCTCTATTGCTTCTTTTTCCTGACCTGTTATTGGTAATTGATACACAGACTTTTAGGGAAGAGTTTTAACATAATCTGTTCACTACAAAAAAGGTATGAAAAAAGAACCAATTGTTTAAAATATTCCTTTCAAAACAGTGGTAAAATGCCAGTATAAATTAACATTACTTAACATACGTACATATTTATCAAACAGTTTTCTTGTAAGGTATGTAAGCCAAGAAACGTACACCATGTGATAAGAAAAAGAAAGGATTTATAGTTAAAATTAGATTATATCAGTATTTACTAAATCTGTCCCTTTCTATCACTGCAACCACCAGATGATGCACTGGATCCACCGTTTCATACACTTCCTTTTGTTCTTTATTTCACCTCTCTCCTTTTGACCTTATCCAGCCACAGTCGTCTCCATCTTCCTCTTTCTCTCAATCCATTTGTTCTAATTGTTTCATACAGGTCACTCACTTTTGGATTCAACCAACATGCATTCAGTGCTCATTTTTCCCCACATACTTCTTAAGTCTGCTATCATTAAATTTATCCTTTGTTTCTTCTGGCAAATCCAATTCTCACTTCCAAACAGCAAAGTAGGCAGAACCACGTTCTTCCAGTCAAAACATATTCAGTATAAGAACTTTTATAGATTAGTTGCTTCTTGTTATAAATTATTTAATCTCATATTAACTTTTGCATAAGTAATTCTCTCAAACTTTTGCAATCTACCTGGTGTCTTTTTTCCCCACATTTCCCATTAGAGCGACTCCAAACCTTTAGGGATTATTCTGTAACTTAATTATTTTCAATTCTTCCAAACATCTTCCTTCTTTCATTTCCTGACATCTACTTTCCACTCATTTTGTTTTGAGATTACTTTATCTTTTATCACTTTTATTTTCTCTTCCTTCATTTGTTCTACTTTCACTCTTTCACCCTTCACTAATTCTAATTCAGTCTTAAACAATCTTAAACGATCTTGATAAGCAAATCAGTCATGTTATAGACTAGTAATCATTCCTTTTCCTTACCTGTGTGAGGATATATAGTAGTTACGTTTAAAGACAAGCTTGAGATAGATATTTTTCTTAGTGGATCTGCACCAAGTTTCTGTATAGTCTATCATCTCACTCCCATCCATTTGTTCATGTTCAATATTGTTTTGTTTTTCAGGCACTTTTCGCACTGAGTAGTTTGTTTTCCTCAAAATTTGTTTTTTCTTCCTTTTATCACCATCATCTTGCTTTATCACTGTCCACTAGAACGTAACTATTAAAAATTTATTGGGCAAAAAGGTGAAGAACATATAAGAATATGGATTCAGTACTGTACACTCTGTTTCATTGCTTTTACAGAGAGAGAAGAAGAAATATTTCATATTTTAGTCGTGTATATTAAGATGGTGACACAGGTCACCATCGTAAAATATGTGCAGTAAAGATGCAACTCAGGATTCAAGTAATAATTTGCTCAATATTGTCTGAAAGGGTTCCCCCCCACTCCATTTTTGTTTTAGTTCAAAGTATCCAAGCTTTTCTGGTCTTGTAGGTTGGGCTGTCAATTGTTTCTTAGCAACTGGTGGTCTCTGGGGTTGGGCTAACATGGCTGTATTTTAGCAAAGTTTTAGCACAATAATGCTTGATCATTTAGAAGCAACCAAATATAACACAAGCTGCAGTCATGATGTACATATGAAATACATTTTTTTCAGAAAAGCAATCCATACTACAAAAAAACCTAGATTTCTATCAAATCAATAAGCTTGCATCAGTCTCTTCCTTGTGAAATTAAATTTTATTATTAAATATTGTGAAACACATGTATTCAGACTAGAGAGCTCCCCCGCCAGAATGTTTCTCTTCTTGCTTTTATCTAAATCACCATTCCTTCTCTTCCTGTTCTTGCACCATATTTGGATGCTTATTTGGCACCCCTCTTTCAGTTGTTCTTGTTAAGTTATGTATTTATTGACTCTGGGCAACATACAACTATCCATTAAAACAGTAAATAAATAAAACATGTACTACCTACAACCATTATGTAATAATTATTAAAAGAGCATTAAAAATTATAGAAACAGAACTTAAACAGGAAAAGAAAATAATAAATGAAGTTAATACAAGTAATCTTCAATTTACAACCACAATTGAGCCCAAAATTGAATCACTACAGTTTTAAGTTAGTAAGTTAGTAATACGGTAATACAGTTGTTAAGTGAATCTAGCTTCCCCATTGACTTGCTTGTCAGAAGGCCGCAAAAGGTGATCACATGACTTCGGGATGCTGCAACTGTGATAAATATAAAACAGTTGCCAAGCATCTGAATTTTGATCATGTGACCATCAGGATGCTGCAGTGGTCGTAAATCACTTTTTTCAGTGCCGTTGTAACTTTGAAGAGTCACTAAATGAACTGTTGTAAGTCTAGGACTATCTGTAAGAATGGAGCTGCCTCATCCCATCTCCTGGAATCCCCAGGCCTATTGGTATAACCAGGTCTTGAGGTTCCTGGTCTCCACCTGAAATTTTCATTCAATAATAACCTTGATCCAGTTTTTTTGCTCCAATACATACTTGGTCTTCCAAGTATGGTGATGAATGTGCTAAAATGACAGAATCCATGTTTTGTCTATCATTAATTGTTCTTGGATAGGCTTTGAGGTGATTACGTCTGAATATTTAAAATTCTGTAATCAGCTTGCTGGATAATTTACATGTAATTAAAGACAGCTTGGACTAGCCTATGCATCAGCACCTTCTTCTGGAATTGAAATATCAGAAGTCCTGCCACACTCAAAACAATTTCTGTTCCTATATCAGGACTTAAACCCAAATCAATTGAATCTTTATAATCCATTTCAAGCAAGAGTCCACTCTTTTAAATTAATCTGTAGTTTATTGCAGTGTTCGGAGGCAGGATATTTTCTATTGGACTAATACAGTTTCCAAGGAAACAAACAATACAATTACTCCTATTTCTAAAGAAGCTGGAATGATTCTTTGTCTGAATGAATGTTGACAAATTCCTGGACTAAGTTTGTCATCTCCTTTCTGTTTGATTGAATGAGCCATGAAGAAACAGAAATAAGAATGCAAATCTTTGGCCAGGTTTAATCAGTTATTAAAAAATAGCATAAGGTCTAATTAAACAAGCTAAGTTGGGAAGGTTTGTTATTACCATTTTCTGTTCAGAAAATAAAAAGGACTATAAATAAACCATAATTTAAAATGTAGTTGTAAACAACTTAATATGGATAGTTGCCTTATGTTGACTAAATAGACTTAGAAATTGTTTGTCTAAGAGTCGTGTTAGGTTTATGTTTAATATAGAGAAGCTTGCCTTTCCTTAAATTAACTTCATATTCTTTTACCATGCATATTTTTGTTTGTGGCTTCTATTGTGACCAACAATTAAATGTGTTAAATTCATTTAAAAATTATCCTCATATACAGAGGCCTCTGAAAATAGTAATAGTCTTCTTATACTGTCTTATCAAGTGATTACTGCTCATCACCCTAATTTGGTGGTTTATATAAAATAAGATTTGGAAGCCTCAAGTTTTCCATATGTTTAGAATTGCAATTCTCGTATTTCTTAGCCATCATGACCAGTCACCTCCACTGGGAAGTATAAGATTTAAATCAGTCTTCTGACGTGTCCAGCTATTAAATCATACTAAAGTAAAATTAGATCAGCATTAATCAGTGTTACTAACTTTTAAACAACATACATTTATGTTTAAAAATGTATTTCTGTAAGTCTATTATCAACATATAGCTAAACAATTTAAAATTAGTGGTACAATACATCTTTTCTTCAACTATCCTAGAATATTCTCTGAGACCAAATTCTGCTAAAATGGAAATACAGAGGTCATTTTAACCTGCTGAGTTATCACCAAGTAATTTGATATCACATAGTCAAGGGAAAGTGATTTAAATGTCTAGGTATTGAAGACAGTCTGACATAAGACTGCAATGGAAAAAGGTCAGCTAAAATCCTTGAAATACATATAAATATGTTCATATACTCTGGTAGCAACATACAGGCTGAGCAACAGGAAGTGTTATATCCAGTGGGATGCTGTCAAATCAATAGATCTTGTGACTGTGTCAGTGAAAATATAATCAAGGACAAAGCTCATCAAGACCCAGAACAATAAATCTCCAGGGATTTAGGATCGTAGAATGCTTTTTGATTGCTTTTAAAAAAATAACAGAAAAGGAAGAAAAAAAGAAAACAAAAGATAATTATAATGGAATACATACAAAAATATGCATAAAACGTGCTTAAAATGGAAAAAACATAAAAACAAAAATAAAGTACAATTATAGCAATTAACAGTTACAATTTTATAAATGCTTATCTAATGTAAAATTCAGGTACTTACAGTATATACATTTCTAATGCATTTATATAACTATCATTCTTTTTTAATCTACTGTATTTTATATAAATGAGGGGTCCTTGGTGCTCTCCAGGGTAATGAAACGTCTGCAAGAAAACAAGCAAGCTCAGAGAGCACCAAGGACCCCTCATTTCAACCTTGAGCTACAAATATTCTCCTTTATTTGTATAAATGACTTCCATATCTCATTACATTTGTCCATACAAAGTCTATGTTTATAGGCAATGCATTGATAGGTGGTAAATGCAATCAAGTCTTCTGTCCATTGATGGAATGGGGCCATATACTTACCTGCAACATAAGTGTTTTAGCCATAGTAAGGGCACAAAGAATCCATTTACATAGTCTGATTGTCATATTCCATGTGCTAGGTATATAATTCAAGAGAATATTATCCTCTGAAAATTTTAGATTTTGTCACACAGTCATATTTATATAATGTACTACTTTCTTCAAAACTTAGTAAGTATAGGAAATTTTAAAAACGTGTTGTAAAGAAGCAATACCCTAAGGGGAAAGCGGTATTAGAGCAATTCAAGGATTTAAATAACATAACTAAGATAATCCCATCTTTGGAGATCTGCTGAAGGCTAATAGTCTCATTAAAAAAATAGTGTAATATATTATTTGTAATTCATTTTTATCTTTTTTTATATTAAGTCTTTTAATGTATCATAGGATTTACTATCTTATTTTGAAAATAGTGTCACAAAACTGTTTATTTTCAAACTGGCTGCGCTGGCAAGATTCTTTGCCATGTATGTATGTATGTATGTATGTAGTGAATAATACTGAAACACAAGAATTATTACTTCGTATACTACTATAGAAAATGATAAATGATCTTAATACAATTGTTAATAAGACAAGGATCTCAAGTACAGAATGTAACAAGCAAAAGTGTGTATCAAAAATAAAACCATGCGTTATAAAAATTTGAATACTAAATGGGAAGGAAAGAAATGAAGGAATCACAATGGCAATCTGAAGTAATAAACAAAATACTTCAGATTGTCTACTTTGTTGAAACATACTGTATATTAATTTAGTCAAAAATGTATGGATTTAGTTAAGTACAGTTAAGTAGCATCATATTCAGATATATGTTCTATCATAGTGGTTTAGTAAATGTTAAATCAGTTTTGTAAAAGCCTTCAAACATTTTGGTCCATTATTGGAGAACATAGAGCTGTGGCTACAGTGTTGTACTGGAGAATGAAATGCACACCCATGTGTGTGATCTTTTTCTTTTTGTTTCTTCCCCAGAAATAAAAATAGATTAGCTATTGATCTTTCTGTTTGCCTTACATCAGTTGAAGAGGAAACAGTACTCATTTCTTAGTATGAATCGATCCATGCTATCAAACATCTATCTCAAAATTGAGTGAATGAATGATTGATGCATGACTTATATATGACTCAATTATAGGTGATGTTCCATAATGCCTTCACTAAGCTGAGGCATAATTGTATTCCAGCCTTAATACTTCTGTAAAAGTTGTTATTGGCATGCTTTTTATTTGCATTTCAAGCCAGTTTAGGAAGGTGTCAAGCTATGTGTCCGTATTGATATGGGACTGGAGGACAGATGCATTCCATATTTCATGGTTTTTTCTGTTTCCTATAACAGTAGCACAGGGATAGCATAACTTATATACCGCTCCATAGTGCTTTACAGCTCTCTCTGTTTACGATGTCAGCATTTTGCCCCCAACAATCTGGGTTCTCATTTTACTGACCTTGGAAGGATGGAAACCTAAGTCAACCTTGACCCCCATCAAGATCAAACTCCAGACTGTGGGCAGAGTTTGCCTGCAATATTGCATTCTAACTACTGCGCCATCAGGGCTCCTTTTGCATATACTACAAAGTCTAAAAGCTAACACAGTTTCTCAAAAAAGATGGGAGAAACAACTTAATTGCAAAAAAAGCATAGGTTTTCCTTGCTGACCTTTGATTATAAATTGTGTTAATGCAGCCCGAATCTGGACTTTGACATATAATGGGACCTGGTTATTGTTTTCATCATTACAGGTTGGTCTGAGGAGAACAGTATGAAATTGGCTTGATCTGCCTGAAAAAGCCAGATATGGCTTGAACTCCCATATGTGGGATGGAATCTCAAAGAAGTTCTGTGCCAATGTGAAACAAAAACCTATAGAAAAACAATACTAAATGACTACTAAAAATGCTGGACAAATTTAGGATTTAAGAAGACTGGCAGGAGCTGATGAAACTTCACCCGTATTCACTACTATCTCTAATCTTAGATATGTCTAAAGCTTTGAGCTTTTGCATGACTAAGGAGCTACAGATTCTGTGGGGATGATGAGCACTCCTGAAAAGGAGGACTATGTTTAAAGGCCATGATGTGTATAAAGGAATATTGATACAGGGTTCATTATTGTAGACGCCAGACCTCATCCCATATTTGGGAAATGACAGAAACTGCCATTAGATCTGAATTAGATCTCTGATCCATGTAACCTAGCACTGATTTCTTCCACATGTGGGGGCCAAACTTTTTATTCATTTTTTTAATTTTAAGTTTTGAAGTAGAAATGGCTACTTTGTCTTCTGCATGTGTCATTCACTTGAGTTAAGCCAGGTCAAGAAACACTGCAGGGATTCTAAGAATTCTGCTTTATTATTAATATGGCATAATAAAAAAAGTTTTTTTGAAAGCTTTACAAGTGCCTCTCCTTTTCTGTTAACAGTATCAAGGTTGGGTTATTTTGATTTCTACCATGCTTGCTTCAACTTCTGGACTGTGTAATAGCTTCTCCAAGTTCATCCTTAATGATCTTTTCATATCAAAATCATTTCTAAATTCCTTTATAGCATCTGTATGTTTTATATTTGTTCTATATTTAAGGCAAGGCAACATAGAATCAGATCCAAAAACAGGCAAAGTGAGATATTTTAGATATACAGGGGAAAATTCAAACAAAGAAAAGAACAAGATATATAAATACAAAAAAATATTGTTGGGTTCAACACTCAGTCAGTACTCTTCAAAGTTATGATGACATTGATGGAGGAGACTTACGGTCTTAGAAGTTGTGTCTGTTGTAGTTTCTCCTCCCCCCCATCATGTGATCGCAATTTGGCACATGGCAACTGTTGCACAATTACAATGATCACAGCATTTCATAGTCACACAATAGCCATTTGCAATCTTTACTGCCAGCTAGCAAAGTCAGTGGGGAAGATGCAAGAGTTACAAGTCACAGTCATGTGATGTCATGCTTAATGACCGCACGTGATTTGCTTATTGATCACAACCAGAACTGCTGAAACTGCTCTTATAAATTGGCATGGTCACTCTCCTTCTTTTTTTTCCCCCTTTTCCTTTTCTTTTTTTCTTGCACTTTTTATTCTTTGTGATCTCATTGCAGGGGGAAAATATCCAGCTAGTATAACATAAATATTATTGCACTTCAGTATGAATATTGTAGTTTTCTTTCATTAGATTCATCTCTTAAAATTTAACAATAGGAATTTATACAGTAGATTAACAAATGTCAGATTTGAGATTTCATTTTGACCACATTAAGAAACGGTGACAAAAGATAGAGGAAACATCTATTGTCCTCAATAGGGATTATCTTTAAAAACATGGATAAAATAGTTATTTCATTGATTAACTAGCTCTAGATGACAGTTTTGGAATAGTTATTCTATTGCTACTTTCTTGGGACAAACATGCCATTTATGAGTTACATCCAGTGGAAGACTAGTTTTCCCATTTATTGTCAAATTGATATATGACTAAAATTTATTTTTAATTATACCACTTAAACCAAGATTCAAATATAGAAGTAATACAAATAATATAAAAGAAGTAATACAAATAATATAAAAATGTATGCTGTAGTGTTTTATCCATATGTCATCAATCCTCATCAGATTAAGGCTTGATGAAATGTGTCTGATAAAGTATGGAATGTATAATGGTCAGCTTTCATCAGCTGAGCCCAACTTTGAAATACAGTATCTTGTCCAAAGTACTTGGTCAAGAGAATGGTGGTTATATGCTACATCGTGGAATTTAGATAACTATCTTTCTGAAATTCAAAACGGTATTCACTATAAGTTGTTCAAAAGAGGGCTGAAGAAAGAAAACTATCATTACTTTGTCTACCTATCTGATTATTCATGTGTTCCTGAATTTCTAGATCTAAAAATGTTCACATAATACTATTAATAATATATATTAATGCATTAAGATCTGAGCTGCCTGGATTGTCTGTAACTCCTTTTATTGTGCACTCTATACTTGTCCTTTACATCATTCTTTCATTTGAATACAAAAAAAGGCTAAAGAGTGATATTTATTTATTTATTGAATTTGTTTGTTGCCCATCTTGCCACAAGGCGATTCTGGGCAGCTTACAACAGCAAGATTTAATGTAGGATATTCCCTTTTTTCTAGACTATCAAAAGTTAAATTTGGGTCTTGTTTCTGAATAAATATACCTAGTATTGACTGTTAAATCTATTTAGATTTGTCTAACTTTCTTGGCAGATCTCCAGTATTGAGGAAGCTTTGCTGTTTTCTCAGCCAAGCATATGTCAAAACAAAAATAATGCAAGCATCCATCATCTATTTGACATTCTTGTTGACATGTTTGCTCACAGTGAATTGATGGAGAGGCAATACCAACCAGCAAAATGTTTGTATAAATAGGGCACAGGTGTTGATCTCAAGCTATATTCTATTAATCGATGCTATATCAAATCTTCAGTAGCACTCTTCAAATACTGGCATATATTTTTTAGAGATATGCTGGTGATCCCAACAGGTTTCTTGTATGTATCCTTTTGCATATTTGTCCACTGAAGTTGGGTTTCAGACTTTAGGTCTCTTCCCTAAAATTATTTACAAATTTATATCAAATTTATTCAACTGATTCATTAATCCAATTTAAAAAATGACACCTCAGCCTTTTGTTCTGTTGCTATTTTACTTTGATATTATGAAGAATAAAAAATCCTTCAGTCAATTAAGTAGTAACTTTTTAAAAAAACACTATATATTTAAGAAGCATAGAAGTCATATCAAGAAGCAGCAAATAACATTCTCAATAAAATCCTTTTATCATTATTAATAAGGCCTAAGATAAATCTGGATAAGGTCATCACAAAGAAACTCCATTCTAGAGTTATAGAGTGATAATACCTTCAGATGTACGGTTAGATGAATTTCTGGCGTTTTTCTTTTAGAGTTATAAGATATCATAAAAGATGTATTCCATTTAATATTTCAAAATTTGATACGAACTAAATCAGAACCCCTTGTGTTAATGTGCTACATACACATCATTTTAAAAATGATGCATGTATGTGGTAAATGTTATTACATGGTAAGTATCCATTTTGAGTAAGGTGATGCGCCAGACTACAAGTCAAATTACGTATACTATCCGATACCAAAACAGAAGGATTCAATAATGGAAATGGTAAACATATATTATGTAATAATTAAAATTAAATATTCACATGTGGTAAGTATATGCAGATGATAACTGAATCCATTTTTGGTTATATGAATTGCCCTACCAAATAATTTATATTTTCCAAATTGAGAAATTGAGACTTGTCTATTGCAGACCATTTAGATGCCCAGATTTTAGCCTGAAGAATTTCCTGTCTCAAATCAGTACCAAGGAAAGTAAAAGACACAAGTAAATTTCTAGAATGAAACATTTTGGCCTGGGATAAAAGTAAAAACAAGGAGATTTAAATGAATAGTAGTACCAGAATGCTGGCTTCATGCATGTGTTTAGTTAACCTTAATCACAGCAAATAATAAAATATGACTCATATTTCATCATGATCATTTAGTAAGCATATAACACTTTATCTTTAAATAATAGTAATGGATTTCTTTTTGCAATGTTTAGGTTTAACAAGAAGCATTTCTTTACAATTAACTCAGAGAAGGCATTTCTGATTGTTTTATATCCAATGTAGCAGTTTATTAAACAGATTGCTATATTCCAGTCAAGTGGATTTGAATTTTCCTATCAATTAGGAGGAAGCATCTGCAAAAGAGTAGGATTAATTTAAAATAATAATTGGTCCAGTACCAATTAACTTCAGTGTCTCCTGTTTTGGCACAGAAGAAAAAATAACTGACTAAAATGTACTTGAATGAAACTTACTTGTCATATTTTAATAAAAATCATTTTTAGATAGATACATACAGAATTATGCTGTTCGTTTTTTCAGTGCTTGAAGAATTAAACTACATCAGATTTGAACTGTATAGTATTCTTACAGAGTAACAAAAATATCTGTCAAAAATAGTCAAAAGTAGTTTGATTAACCAACAATTCCTCTTTGTTATTAAATTCTAAAGCAGGTTACTTAAATGCTTGTTTTATTCTTCAGTGCCTACTTATTAGAAAGAAATCTTATCCAAAACTATTTTGTTTTTTGAAATAAGATTTTGCAGACACTTTCTGAATGACTGGAATAATGCGTAATATAAAATGAAATATTTTTCACAATGCTATTGAGAATGAAAACATTCCATTTCTTACAAAACCTAATCTCAATAATAGTGATTGCTTCTTTTTTAAATAAAGGAAGAGGCTATTTTTGGTGTGAATTTCTTTGCATGTTTTTTAACTAACATAATAAATGCATGAATGTTATGGTAATTAGTTTCTATAGCAGATTGATTAAGCCTTAATAACATTTTCATAAAATAAATGCTTTGCAATTATGTAGGAACAAAATGCCATCTGGGTTCTTCCTTCGATCACCTTCAAATAGTGTCTTTTCATTAAATATTTTTGAATCTAAAGTATATATTACCCAGATTATTTAATAGTCTTAGAATAGAATCCTATGAAATTTTATTTAAAAATAAATTCAGTGAGACTTACTCTCTAGTAAATGAATTTACAATGAAACCAGAGCTGAAAAAAGCAACATATAGATTACATTTCCTTACATATTGATTTTGCTTCAGAAAGTGAGAATTGAATGTTGCAGCTTACATGGAAATAACTGGAGTTTTATTATCCCTGCTGATGTTCCAGGGGCTTAAAAGTATATTTTATTGTACAGGTGATAAGACAAAAATCATGCAGGTTGAAGCAATGACCACATTCCGTGAGTTTTCCAAATTAGAAGTATTTATTCATACAAGTATTGTTTGGTGAAACCAGTCTTTCCTACCTAGAAATAGATTGTGGTCTATTTTTATTTTGTTACCTTTATTGATTGCTGTGAATTGTCTAGAATCACTAAGGTGGCCACATAAGTTCTTTAAATAAAAAAATAAACTTCAGATAAAAACAGACAAAGCATATACAACCCAGATCAATGAACCAATCCAAAAAGCAGTCAAAGATCAGAGAAGCCATTTGGAAAATGGAAGGGGAAAATGGATTTCAATCCTTGAATTGAACAATTAGCCCCCAATGCTTGTTGAACAGATATCTGGTCACGTTAATTTGCATTAAACTATTTTGATATTTTGACTGGATCGAGTTATTAACTTACACAAGTGGTATATAGATTATTTATTTGAAAGAAATTATGCTACAAAACCAGTGACTTTTGTCCTTATTATATAGCATATGTAGCTATACTGTAATAAAGCAAAAAAATAAAAAAAATCTTTATTTTCCATGTTTTTGATTCACAGCTTTCCATCAACTTATTTTCCTGTTCATTTCTTATCTACTAGCAGTAGATAGTTTTATCATTGAGATCTTTCCTTGTCTAGTGCCTCTCTGTTAATTTTCACATTTTGTTCAGCTTTGGACACTGTTCTACTACACAACTTTTCATATCCTTGTTATTCCTGATAGCTAGGTATTTATCTAATCTTAACTCTTCATTTTCCCCAAATGTTTTTTTCCTGGATACAGAATCCTGAACTTCCTTTCTCCTTTACCAACAACATAGATCTTTCACAGTGCTCAAGCTTACCAGGATTTTCCTTCTCAGCAAAACTTTATCTTAAGATACAAGAAAATATTTAGTCTGGTTAATATTAATAATTATTTTTTAAATAATTCAAAAATTGTCATTTTATTTTGGACGTTGATTTGAGTCATAAGTAAATCAGTAATTAACTTGGTAATAAAGTTCACAGTATCCCACTTGCTAAGAAGAAATTTGCAGTAAGGAGATGCCTTCTGCAAACATTATTTAGAACCTCAGTCTGAAACACAGAACTTAATTTCTACCATATGTTTCACAAATACAAAATAATATGACAGAAATAATATTTATGCACTACCTTTCCTTTCCTCCTCAAAAATAAGTTTTATGTGCTATCAGTGCATAAATATGTTATTTTGCAGCTATAATAGAGTTTTCTTTTGGTCAAATCAGTGTTGTGCTTTGCATTCAGAAAATATATCAAGCATCCAAAACCTCTAAAACAAATAAGTCCATACATCACATTTGTAAATAGAGAGAAAAACCCTCTTTTTCTTATGTTTTTATTCGGGATGCATAGCTTGCTAAATACTATAAAGATCAGTTGTCCTCAAAGGAATGAGGTATTGTAAACACTGGTTTTATTAGACAGTTCAAAGAATCAGTGTGGGAGTCACAATTACAGATTCAAGAACCTATTTTCTTTTTTCTCCTCCACACACTCATCTCCTGTCTTCTTCTCTCCTGCTATTTTGTACATTTTCAGTGTTTCTTAGAATGCCCTTTTATATATGTTAACTCTACAGTATATATAAACAGTGAAAACAAAACATTTTTGGAACAGCTTCTGTAAAAATTGCAGGAACTAAGATTGCCTTGATACATGGAACTTGTTTCAAATATGCTCTCATGATTCATATTAAGATAATGGAAATGCTGTGTACTTTGTCATGCTATAATCTTTATACAGATAAACTAATTCACGCATCAAGCCAAATCTTTATTTAACTATGATTCATTGACTAAATCACTATTGGCTAGGTTTATTTAAAACATTAAGCCATGAACCATGGTTTATATTTATAAAGCTGTGCTTTATATCAATCTTTTAAGTGGTTTATATAGAGTAAATCTATATAATAAATCAATCTATAAGTTCTGGGAACTGCTAGGGTAGCACATGTAACACCCTGGTGCCAGTTGCTTCCCGGTCCAAATCAAGGTGTTGGTTATCACCTTTGCACATGTGCAAAGGTTACCTGGGCATGTGCAAAGGTTACCTGAGGAACTGTCTTGTCCCTATTACATTGACCTGTCCCACCTGGTTGAGGGTCTTCTCTGCTTTTGCCCACTCTTAGGAACATCTTATCCCCAGATGTGAGACAGATCCTGGCTCTTGTGGCCTTCCAGAAGCATGTTAAGACCTGGTTCTGCCAATTAGCATGGGGATCTAAGAATGCTATGCAACCCCAGGGAGGGCTGGTGATTTGAGGGCACTCCCTCCGCCTTGTTAACCAGTTAGCATTTTTAATTTTTAACTTTGATCATTTACTTTTAACTTGTAAATTTTAATCTGTTTTAACTGTGCCTTTTTAGTCATGATTTTATATTATTTTATGATGTTGCTTGTAAATTACCAGGAATCCCTTAAGCGAGATGAACGGTGTAGAAATGTGATAAATAAATAATGGCAGAATTCATTTAACGTAGAATCATTGGTTTTCACTGGTTTTTATCCAATCCCCTGCCCAATCCTCAGATCATCCCAGAAAAATGGCTATCCAATCTTTGAAAATGACATTATTGTTTCTTTTTCCCTTAAAATTCATCCAAACACTTTCAACAAGATTTTTTCCCTTAGAATCACAAATTTCCTTACAGATTAGTTATTTTTTATATGTAATGCAACTCGTCTCTCCCTTTTGAGAGAAAGGTGTTGGTTTTTTTTTTGAAAGATAAGTAATATATTCCAGTCATAGATTTTACCCAACCAGCTTTCAAGAACATCAACAATATCATAATTGCCCCATCCAAATCAGATTTGAAGTCGTCCTTATTTGTTTTCCATACTCTGAGCGTTCTGCTCATACTAATCCAAACCCAAACAAATCACATAGCTTAGTGTTTTATGTAAATCTTATCCTCCCTCCCTCCCTCCCTCCCTCCCTCCCTTTCTTTCTTTCTTTCTTTCTTTCTTTCTTTCTTTCTTTCTTTCTTTCTTTCTTTCTTTCTTTCTTTCTTTCCTTCCTTCCTTCCTTCCTTCCTTCCTTCCTTCCTTCCTTCCTTCCTTTCTTTCTTTCTTTCTTTCTTTCTTTCTTTCTTTCTTTCTTTCTTTCAAGATGGGACTGGAACTCACAGTCTCCCACTCTGATGCCTCAACCAGTGCACCAAACTGGCTGACTGTGATGTAGAAATCTCATTATTTGTATTAATTCTCCTTCGGGTTATCAAAATAGACATGAATAAGACTAAAGTTATTTTCAGATTTTGAAGAGGGAGTTGGCTAAAAGCATTTTTTTCAGTCCGCCCACACAAGGACACATCAGTCTTTCTCAAACTTGGCAATTTTAAAATGTATGGACTTCAGCTCCCAGAATTCCCCAGCCAGCTAAAGTTGCAAGTTTGAAAAACTTGCTGTTTTACACCATTATGACTGGAAGCCTGGTTTGCTATACTTTGCAATGAACTTTATGTGTTAGTAACTGTTACCAAGATGTGACAAAGAATGAAGCACACAGCTGGTCACCAGGGAAGGAATGTAAAACAAGGCCAAGGGCTTTAGGTAAAAAGAGGTGAAAGGAAGAAAATAACTAAGAAGTTTTAGTTATTTTCTTCCTTTCACCTCTTTTTACCTATAGTTCTAATTTATATATAGTTCTGATTTTCCTTAAGTGCATGAGTTATGTTGCTGCTCTTATACTAAGTTGTTTCATAATCCACAATGAATCAAAATATTTTGATTCAGCTATTGTAAAATAAGCACATCATTTAGATAGAATCAGTGTTGGCAGGGTTTGAACCCTTATTCTCTGTCTTCATACTAATTGACTGTATGATTGATTTTGGCATTTTTACAGCCTGCCTAAACCAAAAATTTCCAGGCAGGTTATAACACATTAACATTATTTATTTATATATATATCAGCAAATGATTCCTCCTCCAAGATGGAAGCCAGCAAAAATAAAATAAATCTGTTGTTCTAAACTCCAGGACAGAATATGCTCTATGAACCTCTGGGAATATATATTTGCAGAGTATGGGAGGCCACCAGAGAAAAGAACTGTCATTTCAGCTACATCTACCTGACTTTAAGATGTGAAGGACTCTTAGCTAGCTTTCCTGAGATGTTCCCACCATATGGGCAGATTCAGTGTTAGCAGGGCAGTGCCTGTTGCAACCCATTGCTATACCTTTGGGAATTTTAAGAATAACCAAAGGCTAAGACTGTGCAGACATCCAAATTTGAAGGTCAAAATGTGAGCTGTATGATAAACACGCACAGCACATACAAAGGAAAGTCACTTAATCCAAGAAAAGATGTGTTAAGGTGTTACTTACAGAAGCCACTACATGGGGACCCACATGTAACAATGTGAAGCTGCTGTTTCAACTACTTTGGAAGTTTCACCAAACTTGAAAGGTAGTTTTGTTGCAAGCTCAAACTACTTCTAAGATTTTCAGAAATAGCCTGATTTGCACTTGGAGCAGCAGCTGAATTCTTAAAATGGGGTGACTTAAGAAGTGCTTGAAAAAATGAAACAGTTTGAACATCCCTAACCTTAATGTGAATGACATACAGTAGTCCTTGACTTATGATCACAAGTGAGCCCAAAATTTCGGTTGCTAAGTTAGACATTTGTTAAGTGAGCTTTTCCCCATTTTACGACTTTCCTTAAGTTATTAAGTGAATCACTGCAGTTATTAAGTGAATCACTGCAGTTGTTAAATTAACATGGTTGTTAAGTGAATCTAGCTTCTCCATTGACTTTGCTTGTCAAAAGGTTGCAAAAAGTGAACACATGACCCTGGTATTTAACGTTCTATTTTCATGTGGCAAAACTTTAAAGATAAGATAAAGATAAGATCCATTTGGTACATGAAAAAAATCTAAATTGATTTCATAAATTTCCACATCAAAGAAATAAGTAGGTGGTAAAAGCAATTTTCTTTGTGTTATGTCTATTTTAAGAAATAAATGGCAATAATTTAAAGATTAATCTTTTTTTAAAAAAATCTAATCATAAATGTAAGTCATAATTATATACCTGTGATTGTATATATTTGGGTTAGGAGTATGCTGAGGTTTTGTATTCTAGATTTATTCTCAGATTACTTTGTTAAGAAACAGATTTATGCATAGACTTGTGGATTCTTTTGATATATTTTTTTAAAAATCACACTGAAATAACTTTAAAGTACATCATATTCTCATTTGTTTCTGTTAGTGTCTATGAAAATAAAAACATTGTTATAAATGTGATAAATTAATTATCTTACTGCCATACAAGAGTAGAATAATAATGATCTGATTCAACTGCTATCTATATTATCCAAATTGTTGTTAATATACCTTCTTTGGTTCAAGTGATTATGTATAGTTGATGCAATGCTTCAATTTCAATCGGTTATGCAAAGAATAATCATATGAATCCTATCAAAATGAATAAAGAATACACACAACATTGGTTCAAGTGAGTGGATTATGACTATCATTTCCTACAGTGATGATAGTGTGGACATTATTTAAAAGGAAGGATTAATTATACTTTACCTAAAAAGAAAGCAATTTTTCTATGTTTTTGTGTGTTGGGCTTGGCATATAATGTTTATGTTAATTATACAGTTTTAATGCTGTAAATTAGCATTTAGATTACTCATTTTATCTGGTGTTAATAGATGTCATGTGGAGAGCTGAATATTGGTTTTGGAGAGGGCAGAAATGTGAGAAACACTGATTCATCAAGAAAAATGCAGCACCTTCCTTCAAAATATACCATATATCATGTGAGGAATGTTGTTTAAATAGCTCCAAAAAGTAACTATTCATGAAAACCTGAAAAAAATGTGTTTTTTTTAACTTTAATGAATGGATTTTTCAAAGCAGGAGTCCCCAAACTCTTCAATTCTTCAATCCTTTAATGAAGTTTCAAATTGTTCATTTTCACTCAAACATTTATTAAATGTTGTAAGCTACCTGAGTCACCTATATATGAGTTGGGTGGCCAACAAGTTTATTTAATACATACAAATTCATTTAATAAATAAATTATATGAAAATACCTGACCCCAAAACATTTATTATATGAAAATAATGCAATAAATATTACTTTAATAGTACTGCAAACAACAACAGCAATAATAATAATAATAACGACAACACAAGTCTGCTCTCACTGATGGCTGATCATTCAATCCTGGGTAGATGTCAACGCTGTTAATATGGGATATTATTGCATTGACAAGATATGCAGAACTGTTTGGTATTTTTGGAGTTAAATCAGATGACATACAGAGGGAGGAGAATTGTGAAGAAAGCGGGAGATTGGGAAGGGAAGTGAATCTTTGGCCTCCAGCCTAATTGGAAGACGTAAATCATGACAGTAAAGTAAGGGAGGAGTTAGCAAGATAAGACAGACGCCAGCCAGAGAAATCCAGATTCTGGCATCCGTTTTGTAATGTACCGAAGTATTGTAGCAAAACTTCTGGCAAGGAATGCAAAATAAATAAACTATGAGAGAAAATAATGTCTCCGATTTTAAGGAGTGCTTCCTCCTTCGGACCACAACAGTAACACTGTCTCACCACTAGCCACCTCATCTTCAGGACTGGAATTGAGCTCTACATTAACCCCTCAGAATTAATTGACCTTAATCAGCCTTCTATCATTTATTGACCACCCATTGACCCCCAGGCATTTATTTGGTGAGTCCCATCGCCCTGATTCAACACAACTATTACTTTTTCAGACTGCTTTAATAAAGAACAAGAAGGGACTATTGCAAGGTCCAAATTATTTTCCTGAATTATTTTCAAAGTCTGATTAGACCTAATTTTCCCATCAATAAAGTAAAAGATAAAATTTCACATCATATCTTAGTATTCTGATATACACTTTGTATTATGTGACTTGTGGCCTTTTTCATAGTTCAGTTACTTCATAAAATATACATTATGGAACCTATCTCCATTGGTAATATTAAAACATTGAATATTTGTGAATATTTGTAAAGTTGATTAAAGTAGTTTGTGTAAAGCTTTACTTTAAATACAGACAACCATATTTAGTTTTTTTCACGATTGCTAAAGACTACTGTTTAAAAATTATTTGATATTACAGTATTCAGTTGACCTCAGTTTTTGAGGAATAGTTTACAACTAGATAGTAAATTATAGTACAGTCTCAATTAGAACTTTATATCTTTGCAATAATTATTCTCTGATGCCATTCTACATCCTGATCAGTGATCAATATTTTAAAAAGAAAGAAAGAAAGAAAATAGAGGCATATGTTTTAATTGCATTCAGCACAGAAAGGTCATCACATGAATGCAGTAGTCCATGTTTGACATAAAGAAATCATTCACAACTACCCAAGTGCAGTAAAATTTACTGGAATGACACCATACTACTTGTTTGAGTTAACACCTATATGACAAACAACCCACTTCCTGGCACATTCCAGCAAATTCCTAATGACTGGTCTCTGTGCAGACAAATTCAAAAGTCCTGGATAGTTGGCTAAATGAGAACAGTGTTTTTAAATACATATGTTCCTTGCAGTTTTAGATTTAATGTTTTTAAAAGAAAAACCCTCTTTGCTTCAGTAAAATTTGGACCAATTACAAGTTCTTAATCTTTACTGAAAAATAGTCAAAATATTTTCTGACATAATAAAGCTGGTGAACAAAAATATTTTCCCTGTGAAGAATAGATAACATTGTACTTGAAAATATCAAGTATTAGGTGTAAAGATCACCCAAAAGGCAGCCATAGACATCTGGGACTTATCTAGCATTACTGAAATTCAGTTAGAACTGAATATATATATAATATATAAAATTTTATTTGGTGGGGAATTTTATTACATACAGAAAACTTCTTTTGTATTAAAAAATGAATGGTATCAATCTTGCCTGAGTAATTTTCTGTGTCTAATTATGTTAATACTTATACATATATGTTTTGTATAAAATATGATACCCTATATTTGAAGTGCTAAACTAATACTAGAATGATTATGTAACATGATTTGGTCAGTGTTTACTGTACACATGTCCAACCTCTTGGCTTGCCTGAGCCTCATGAAATTGTCTTGGGCTGCATATAAAATATACAATGTAATGGATCTATAGTGATAGCAAAATTCCTTTATTTTTAAAATATTTGTATTACAAGCTTGTGGGGCTACATTACTTCCGGTAGCTATTCAGGGCTATATGTGGCCCATGGACCATGGATTGGATACACCTGATTTAGTGGAACACTAACCATCAGCAATCCTATTTTGTATATCAGTGGTGGATATTATTAGGCAAGGGCATATATTATACGGTATCTCCCCAAAATTTATTTCCTAAGGCTCCAAATCCTTTTTATATAGCTGTGAGGAGTCATTAACACAAATAAAATACTTCTATTTGCATACAGATTATTGCCACTAAGAAATCATTTTCAGTGGAATTACAGCAAAAGATGGCAGGCTACTTGTTTCTTAACACATGCTTTAGAAAATTATCTCCCCGTATGATAATTATCTCTGTGCAGGAATAATTGAATGGTACAAGTTTAAGTTTTCTAAATTTAATTTCCACAAGGGGTGGAATTTTTAGGAAGACAGAATTAGATGGGTGAAGGTTAACTTCTTATTGGAGTGTACTGTAATAATATTCTGTTAATATTGCCTCCCTCAAACACATGCACATATACCAATGATGATGGGAGTGAATAATTGATGTTACCCATATAGGAATCTCTTTTTTACCACCCAGCTTTTATTTTGTGAATAGTCATTGTTAAATCCATCAATATGTAAACAACCTATCAATTTCACTGGGGATTTTGCTAATGTTAAGCATGTACTTTAGATTGCCAAACCAAAATCCATGAGTTTTGACAAATATTTAACTTGTCTGCGTCATGCACTCAATCATATTTTCTTTGGAAATTAAAAGTTAAGCTTGCAGAAAAAAAATAAGTATTTGTGTCCTTTTTATATCATTCTTGAATGGATGACTTTTGAAATTGTAAAACATTTTAATATAAATAATACATATCTTCTGCACACATTTTGTTGCATTACATCACTCTTAAGGAATATTATTTTTAACCTGTCCCATTATAAAGACTAAGCTTTGATAGGAATACTGGGTTAAACTAAATGGTTGATTAAATGAATTAATATAGTTAACATACTGTATATTGTTTCACTTATTTTAAAAACAGCAAAACATTATAAGGAGAGCCAACCATGATTGGCATTAAAGATTGTGTTTATGTGGAACAGAATATGTTTTAGCTTCTATTTTGCAGACACAGAAAAATTTACTATCTTCCACCAAAGACACATGAAAGCTTTTCTCTCTGACGTTTCATGGGCAGAGACAGTCTATGAAAATTTTAATTTTTTTGTTTTCTGTGGGACTTTCATGAATTTTCATGGATCAATATATATACAGAAACAAAGATTTAAAGAAAAATAATACAATCTAAGAAATATATACAAAAGAGAAAAAGTAAAACATATTGAAAAAGAAAAAAAATAGAAAAGGAAGAAAAGAAAAAATATATAAAGAAATGACTTCCTTCTTCATCAAGGCAAGTAAAACTAATTTCACTAACTTACCACTTTCTCTGATACTACAAGACCTCTTCATTCTGTATCTTATCGCTAAACAATTTTATAATGGTTTCGGAATAAACAAACTGTTAAAGTTTCCTTGTGATTGACACTTTTTATGGAGGAGGCTGTATTATCTTGAAGTAAGCAACTTTTTGAGTTGGAGAAGATAACTTGGACTTCTGAAAATAAGCTGCTAGTGCATAGTCACAAAAGGGCTAGAATGGTGGATGTGCACAATCATCAGAAAATAAATTGTGAAGTTACTACCTCATCTAGTCCATAGGTCCTTCCAAAATGTATCCCTCTCCCCCCCTCCCTCTCCTCCCTCCCTCCCTCTCTCATTTTCTATCTCAGGGTCAGAGTTCTCCCAAAAGCAATAGATTGTAACCATTCACTATTGTCTGCAGGTCTCAAATGTATAATAGCAATATTGAAAGTGACACTTCATTTGAAGTTCTCCTATTTTCTTTTCTCTGAAGAACAGGATAAACCTTGTAGACTTATATTCACTCTGGAAGCATAGCACAATACATTTGTTCTCTTTTTTCCAGAAATTACTTAAGGCTTTCCTTTTTTAAATGAGTCTTTGATGTCATGATATATAGTTATGGGTATTTATTGATTATTTTATAATATACATATTTAGAGTCATCTGCGCAACCCAAAGTCAATTGATTGGGGCAGTATACAATTGTATGCATTTGGGTTTATAAATGAGAAGCAGAATGGTATAGATGTTAAATTGCTGGACTAGGAGCAGGGAGACCTAGATTCTAGCCTTCCATTAGGCACAGAAGCCACCTGGATAGCTTTGTGCCAATCACTCTCTCTTAGTCCTAGAGTGGAAAGTAAAACAAGCTATCTACCAACCTCCACTGAACCAGTATGGTAGATTATGTTCATAATCTTCAATGAAGGAGCCTTCACCTAGCAGTTGTATAATATAATAAAGTGACACAAGAAGGTTGCATCCCTACAGTGATGATAATAGTGATGCAAATTATATGGAAGGAAGTGAGGAAGTGAGGATGAAAGTTGAAGTATTTTCAGTTTTTAATTTCCATGTTTCTTTTTATTTTGATATCTTTCTAAAAAGAAAAAGAAAAACTGCTAATCAGATCCAGGCATGTTTAGCCGATAGGCACAGATTAAGGGAATGCATCAGTTTTGAATGAAGTAAATTCAATAAACTTATTTCTTACCCAACTATGAAAATGCCTATTTTAGAGCTTATCCTTACTATATCTTTCCCTTCATTGAACTCTTAAGAGAACGGAACAGGGACTTTCACTTAACAGCTTTCCTGCAAATAAGTTCCATGAGGTATTTTCACCATGTTTCTGAGCTTGTCCTTCAGATAATATTAGAGGGAAAGTGTTTTGAGGTTGCAACTTAAGTTGGTTACTCAGTACAGTCCTATAGCTGTCTAAAGAAGTTAAATTTACTTCTGTGTATACATAGTTCTGCAGTGTCGTTTCCTAACTTCTGGTTTACATTATTTTATATAGCTTTTTAAATTATTTCAAACATAACCTTAGGGTGTGAGCAGCCGTTGTAACTCTGAAACTTCAAATGGTTCATTAAGTCTTAAGTTGAGGACTGGCTGTATTCTTCTTTGTCCTTGAAAAAAAAACCAGGATGATTCTGTATTCCAGAACTCAAGAAAGAAAAGTCAGAATCTGTAAAAAAAAAAAAAAAAAAGGTGCATATTTGAAGGAAGAGTAGGGGGTTGTTTTCCTCTAAAAAAAATTACTATCAAAGTGGAAGAGTCATCTTTAGGTTCACCAAAAATACAGTAAATTAGGTAGACAATTTTTCTTTTGGACAGAGGTAGTCTTTATTAGTAAACCCTTAACCAGAAAGTAGAACATTGTAGAAGGGAATTGGGTAACATTGTTTGGAAAATAAAAAGATATGGTACTTTGGCTCTTTAATTGTAATGCAACATAACTGAATTTTCTCTTTAGCATGATTCTGTGGTTAAATAATAGGATATTATTTCTTTTTCTATTCCAGTTATTGTATTTTCCTTCATTTTATTTTTTACCTTAGAAATAAAATAATTTTATTATTGGGGGAAATGGAAAAAGTGTAATAATATTTTTCAGAGAAGTGCATTAAATGCTTACATTAAAACAGCAAAGAGTGTTGTGGCATCTTGAATGTGGATTTATTATGACAAAAAGTTTTCATGAATTTACATTGTCAACAAATATACAAAGTCATGCATTTGATGTATATTGCAATTCATAAAAGTGTATATCACAAAACGTATATGTGAATAATTCCTACATTATCCTATCCCTAACTGACATCAATAGGTACATTATATACAATATATACTACACACACACACACACACACGTATCTTGAATGTACTTGAGGAAGATCTAGAGTTCTCATGTCTCCAAAGCAGAATTGTGAGAAAGAGAACTCAGGACATAAATGTGGCAAGATTTTTTTTTCACAACTCCACAATCATATAGAAAGATATGAGTACAGCATAATCTGTTTGTATTGTAAGTCCCATCAACTTAAGAATTTCACAGGCCTCCAGTTGAGATTCTTTGCTCAAACATCTTTTAAGTCATTTTTACAGATATGTTTTCCAGATGCATCAATCGCTACTATTAATGTAATCCAAATGACTAAAGAAACTGTTGAGGTTAGAAACAATAAATGCTAGAAACAATAAATGTTGATTAGAAATATATATTTGAATTATATATTTGAACTGGATTTATGTTTATTATCCAAGTATGATAGTATTCTATTTGCTTTTTTAATATTTGATGAAAAATCTTTGTAAAAAGTATTTGATTGCTTGAACACTATTTTTACTAATTGCTTTTTTTTTTGCAAATGCCATAATACTAAATAAATGTAAGTATGGAGTATTTAAAGTTTATGTCACTGATAATATGTTTATTAGGGTCTATAGTTTTTCCACCATAATTTAGTAAATAAAATATGAATAAAATAATCGAAGAGTGAATTTAAAAGCTGTTACCTTGGTTACCTTTTGGTGTGTGTGTGTGGGTGGGTGTGGGTGTGGGTGTGTGAAGTAATGTTGCAGTGGTCTATGTTAAATGTTAATAAAGCCCTCCAAAGGTGATGGAATATTTGACAGGTATTTTTTCTGCAATGGGGATTTTGTAATTGAATAAAGCTACTGTTATTCATGGCAAATTGGTAACTGCAGCAGGCTATTATATGCACAAAGATGGACAAATGCAGGAATACCCATAAAGGAAGAGTGGATGGTGAAGGTGGCAGAACGTGCAGAAATGGCTAAACTGAATTGTTTGATTAGGGAAGAAGCAGTTACTACTATTAGACTGGAAACTGGAAGACTGGAAACAGTTTATGGATTTTTTTGCTGAAAAGGGATAAAAATTAACTGGCAATCTCTGGATTTACTAACTAAAAAGGGTTGTATATGAGAAGAACGGAACTATGTTATGTAATTTGGAAGGGCAGAAACAGTATTAACTATATTAGTAACTGCTGCAAAGATTGGAAATTGGAAGTTGCTTTAAATTCTCTTTCTTTCTTTCTTTCTTTCTTTCTTTCTTTCTTTCTTTCTTTCTTTCTTTCTTTCTTTCTTTCTTTCTTTCTTTCTTTCTTTCTTTCTTTCTTTCTTTCTTTCCCAGTACTGTTATCCCCTTTACTTCTATCTTTTTTCCATGTTTTTCTTTTCAAATCTTTTTTATTTTTCTATATGTTCTATTTCATATTCTACCCTGAACTAAAATTCAAGCTAATCTTAACTGACAAGTACTTGAACAATTTGTGCTTTATATCAAGACAGACTTTAGTTTGAAAAATCTACTGAGTAATAAATATCCTTTCTAAGCAACACAGCCATGAAAAAAATTGAACTTTGACATTCTGAGGCATCCATTAAAAAAATTAACTCTCTCAAGACTGGGGTGGAGTGCATGAAGAATTGTGAAAAAGGAGGATCACTATTTATTATAGAGTCAAAAATTGCTGAAAATACTAACTACTTTCTTAGATAAGGTGAATTTTTAATAGTGTCACTTCATTCTAAGCCAGGCATGTCCAACCTTTTAGCTTGCCTGGACAATTCCTCTTCGCATTGAGTGAAGAGGAATTGTCTTGGGCTACATATAAAATATGTAATATAGAAATATATAACATAGTTAATGCATATAAATGATCTTTTTTAATTTTGGCAGTCTTATGGGGCCACATTACTAGCTGTGTAGAGCTACGTGTGGGCTGTCGGTTCCACAAGCTTTGTAGCGAATAGCGTACTTGTGCCAGAATAGAAATAAAGAAATTTCTTGAATATTTTGGGGGGTTTTGTGGAGGGGGAAAGAAAGCAGTATCACTTCTTTCATGGCTTTGTGGACTAAGATTTAGTATATCCCACTGATTTTGTGAAACATTTCCCCAATTTTAAATTCAGCATTTGGTACTCTCAATATAAAAGAGGGCATAAATACTGTGTTGTAATTGGGCCTAAGTGAGCTCTGTCTTTGTAAGTAAGAAGTGCTAGTAATTTCATGCAGAGAGGGAGGGTGACATTTTCTAAATGATTTGGAAATCAATTTTGTGAAAAGCTACGGGGACTAGGGTAGAGGAAAATAAGGCAATAAAATTGAAATCAGCAGGAAGCCCCAGTGAGAATTTTCTTTGTTATTGTAAGTTAAGCATATTCAATAGGAAAGGACTGATCCTTCTCATTAGTAACTTATAAAATATGTAACAGATGCACCTGGTGAACAAAAGGTTTGTTTTTTGTTTTATTACTTGTTGTTTTCTTTGCCGAGAGACCTTTGTATTAAGTGGTACCTGTACAAAGCACATGCATACTGTGTTTCAATTTTTTCCTTATGTATAAAAATATTTTTTTAAAAGGCAGTAGAATTATTGCCATAGAATTTTCAGAAGAGAAAACAGGAATACTGTTGGCCTTTTTAAAAAAAAGGAAAAAAAAACAACAGAAACCATTGAAAGCTTCTATGCAAATTTCATATTCTTTCTTATTTCTGCAAGAAGAAGAGTCTAATTAAATAATTCTTAGGAAAAGAGTGTCAGAACTTGCCAGAATGCAAGAAGCTAAAACTTTTTTAAGCCTGTGATAGAAACAACTGTTATCCCTCTAGGATTAAAAAAGTTACAAATGAATGTGAAAACTGAGTACTAGCATAAATAAATCAAAGCCAGACTTGGATTATATCTCAAAACAGATACTTCATTGTCAAATTTTCCTGTAAAGCCCAAGTTTTATACAAAGTGATGCATTATTTTGAGTTCCTGAGAATTATGGACAGTTTCAGTTCTATTGCTCTTCAGAAACTTCAGCTTATATCTTTGTCCTTTGACTGCTTACGCTCCACTTTAGAGCAGATGAAAAAAATCTCTAAAAATTCCATAATAAATACTTAACACACACATCCTGATGCGTATATTCAAAATTCCCTGACCAACATGGTCATTACTGAGAATTCTGGACGGTTGAAGACCAAGCATCTTGAGGACACCTAGTTTGAGAAAGGTTGGTTTTTTTCCCCATTTTATTTTTCTCTGTGGTTTAGAAAACTTCAGAAGCTTCATCACTTGAGATTTTTAAGAAGATTTTTCAGCCACTTGTCTGAAATGGTATAGGGTCTCCTGCTTGGACTAGAAGTCCTCCAAGGTCCCTTCCAGCTCTTTTCTGAATTGACTTACTGAAAAGGTACCTCTAAATGTGGAAGTAGAGCAGGCAATTGGGCTTGTTACAGGGTCTGCTTCTGATATTAGTATCATTGTCCTTTTGTTTCTTGTTGTTTCTAAGAATCTGCTTCAGGTCAGATAGTTTTCTGTTTGCAAGTATAGGTGTATTACCAAATAACTGAGAAAGTGTAGTGTCATTATTAATAATGTGTCTCAGTGGCTTAAGTTGTAGGCAATAACAGTAGTATTTATTTTGTGGTCCCCCTTTTAATAGAATAGAATAGAATAGAATAGAATAGAATAGAATAGAATAGAATAGAATAGAATAGAATAGAATAGAATAGAATAGAATAGAGCAGAGCAGAGCAGAGCAGAGCAGAGCAGAGCAGAGCAGAGCAGAAAGGGACCTTGGAGTTCTAATCCAGCCCCCTGCTCAAGCAGGAGAACCTATACTGTCTCAGACACGTGAATGTCCAGTCTCCTCTTAAAAATATCCAGTGATGGAGCGCCCACGATTTCTGGGGATAAGCTGTTCCACTGGTTGATTGTCCTCACTGTCAGGAAGTTTCTCCTCAATTCCAGGTTGTTTCTCTCTTTGATCAGTTTCTAACCATTGTTTCTCGTCCTGCCCTCTGGTGCTTTGGTGAACAACCTGGCCCCCTCTGCCTTGTGGCAGCCCCTCAGATACTGGAACACTGCTATCATATCTCCCCTATTTCTTCTTTTCTTTAGACTAGCCAAACCCAAGTCCTGTAGCCGTTCTTCGTATGTTTTAGTCTCCAGGCCCCTGATCATCTTAGTTGCTCTTACTAGTTCTACCTAATTTCATGAGAGTAGAGAATGGCCTTGAAGAACAGGAGGAAGAGTCACTATTAAGATTATAATCAGATGAGTGCAGCTTAAGCCCATTCCAAGAAACTAGTATGAGACAATTCCTCAGACAGACCCTACCTTAGTTCACATTAAGTGAAAGTGAGGGAAGAACTTGCAAGATTCTGTTACTACAGCTGTTACCATAAAAATGTGATTGTAACACAGAACCTGGCATATGTAACATATTTGATGGTGCATTTGGGAGGGAGGCTGGAAGTGTATAGGTATACATGGCAATCTGTAGGCTTCTTGTATAATGTGGTGTTTATGTGTTCTATAATGAAGAAGGAGGCCTCAGAATTGCACCCTTTGAAGTACTTCTGGGGATGAACAGCGACTGGAAAATTACGTCTCCTTGTTGCCACCATGTCTTCATTACCACATTTTTTTGTCAAGTGCAGGAAATCAATAGCCAAGGTGGTTCAAATGAATACAGGTTTGTTGCATACTAACACTCTGTACAAGAATCTGAATGGTTAAGGCAAATTGGTGGTAGATAAGAGTTAACAGAATTCAGAGTGGGCTGGACTTAGATCACTTGTAGGTGCAAAAGGGACTGATGATGATGCACTTGACCCCTCTTTCGGGGTCATCACCTACAATTTTCACCCTTCCTCACCAGACCTCAGGGGGGGAAACCAGGAGAGAAGTAATAATCCTCACCCTCCTATAAAAATGGAAGCCAAACAAAACTTTAGAAGTCTATAGCTTAGCCAACTTAAGGCAGGTGCTGGAAGGCCACCAGTCAACTCCAGTATTTAAACAAAATCAACTTTATTAAAGGTGTCAAAAGAAGATATGGCTTTGCATACATAAAACATAGTTAAAAAGAGATAAAATGCAACAACCCTTAAGACAGTTTTAGCTACAGCCAAACTCCTCAATTTCCAACCTTGCCTGAAGTCACATACATCCCTCCTCCGGGGTTCCAGTCATCTCTCCTTAAAAAAAACCACCCCAAGATCTGACTAAATTGTCTGCTTTTCCTTGATTGTACTCAGACGTCAGGTTACTCCTGCTGGGCACATGAAGTAAGTTTCTGATTTAAATGGCTAGCTGTTCCCACAATGTACAAGTATTATAGTTGTTTACAGATAGTTCTCTTTCAGCGATAAAATTGGGAATAGCAACTTCATTGCTAAGTGAAGTAGTTGCTAAGTAAGAAATCATGCCAGCCTGACTGTGCTTTCCTTTTCCCCACTCCTCCACTCTTAGGAGTGCTCACCCTGGTGGCTTGAAATTGACAAATTTAATCAGTTTCACACCTTCTCCTTTGGTTTGCCTCCTAGCCACTCCCTCATTTTGGAATATTCATCCCAGCCCTGGGTTAATTATCAAGAAAGTAAATAATATTTGTATTTACATTCATTGGAGAGGAAGGGATTACAAAAGATTAATCTTTTGGGGGGAGGAACAGGTTAGGGACAGGAGAGATTGTCTACAGAAATTGTTTATTTCCCCACCCAAAGTGAGAGATTGAAGAGGAATGGATTATAGGAGTAAAAAGGAACACAATGGAATCTACCCAAGCTATTTGAGTAGTGTGCTTGTGGCCACTGGAGCCAGTGCATTGCTTTCAATGTGTATTCCACACTGTGTGCCTGTTTACTCTGTTGCAATCCCTTTGTTTCCAATCCTTCTGTTCTGCAAGGGTGGGGAAAAGCAACAGATCTGGCATAGTACAACATGTACAGAATGTAATGTGATCACGTGATTGAGGGATGACAAAAAAATTACATATGCAGACTTTGGCCATAAAGATATTTTTTCCAGCATCGTTGTAATTTTGAACAATCGCTGAATGAGACAGTCGGTAAGCAAGGATTAGATATATTCCTGTTTCTCCCTCATCAATTCTCTATTTGTCATTGCTATTATAAAAACACTTTCTCCTAATACCTCTCAAACTTTCAATAGTCCTCATAAATAGGTTTCCCCCCCCCAAAGGGGAATAGTTGAAAGCAGAAATTGTATTTCCTGCTTCACATGGCTGAGCCAGCATTGTCTCAGTGTATAAAATAGATTTCTAGAAACGTTTGAATTTAAAAAAATTAGATTACCTTTTAAATCATGCACTGCAACATCATGCTTTCCTGAATTAACCATGTGCAAAGAAAAGTGCTCCAGTGTTTATAGTTATTGTTTCACAGATGTAGGTGCTAATTTTAGCCCAGTTTGGTCGAGTAATTAAGGCACCAGGCTAGAAAGCAGGAGACTGTGAGTTCAAGTCCAGCTTTAGCCATGAAAGCCAGCTGGGTGACCTTGAGCCAGTCACTCTCTCTCAGCCCAGCCCACCCACCTCACAGGGTTGTTGTGGTGAAAATAAGAGGAGGAAGGTGTGTTGGATATGTTTGCTGCCTTGAGTTATTTGTAAAAATAATAAAGGAGAGATACAAATAAATAAATCAAACATAAAAATATATAATTTTAAATCCTGTGGGCCATACATGTCACCGAAACTATACATTTTAAGCTGTGATTCCAATTGGAGTGTAGTGTGTTGTTATGCCAAATTGTTATTGTAGCATTTTATTATTTTGCACTGTACTTAGTGATAGGCACATGAAAAATAAAGCTATTACTTTTAGTATCTATTATTAAACATAGTTGTATGCTGTCACAATCAAAACCAGCTCTCAGCACCTCACCTAGAAACAGTGCAACATAAAACCCATAAAAAATGAAAAAAAAATGCTGTAAGAATAAAAAAAAATGGCAACAAGAAATGAAATCGGAAAGTATCTTTGAAAGAAAACCTCATTCTGTAAGAACTTGCAGAAATTCACCAAAGAGGGATCTATCCTGCTGTCCATGGAGAAGGTATTGCGCTAGGTTGGTTCTGCAATAGTAAAAAAAAACAAAAACAAAAACCCTCCTTTCTAACCTAACCTAACTAACCCTAACCCAAACCTTCCAGAGTATGAAACTTACAGCAGTTTTTCCCGGCTGGATTTAACTGTTGTGTTGAAGCTAGCTGGAGAAGGCAGTCGTGCAAATGTCCAAACAATGTGCCAAACAACGAAGGGCTTTATACAGTAGATCAAAACTAGCAACTTAAATTGGACCTGGAAACCAATTGGCAATCAGTGCAGGATTTGCAAAACCAGTGTTAATGGGTTCTCAATGTTGAGACCTTGAAAATATGCAGGTCGCTGCGTTTTGAACCCACTTCTGTTTCTAAATACTCTTTAACGGCAGCCTTAAGTAAAGTGCATTATCTAGTCTAGACAGCTGGTAGTAAGGACATGAGTTACTTTTGCCAAGTCCTCTCGCCCCAAGAAAGGCCACAACTAGAGCAGTAGGTGGAATTGGGTGTAGGCCATCTGGCCAAGACTTCTCTCTGCTAATCCAGCAGGAACTGTGAGTGCAGAACGACACCCAAGTCATGAGCCGGATGGGTGGTACTCACACTCCACCGCAACTCTGGTGGCAGCAACGAGGAGCTTGATGGATCGGCAGCGATTCCAACTTGCAAGCGTTCAATTTCAGTCTAATCTTTCCTATCCAGGAAAGGGCCTGCTATTATTTACAGATTTCTTCCACCAAGTAAGATATTCATCTTGATAAAGTAGTCAAGGAAACAGCTTTCCTTGTTTGAAAATAATGGTCCTGTTTTCACAAATGAATATTGGTGGATACATGTATTCCCTAAAACTCTAACTGTACAAATGTTTTTTGGGGGGGGCGGGGGTGAGGTGGGGGAATGATCTAGCTTCATGGATCTTTGGATTTATTTAAGAGAGATTTGAAAAATGTATTTAATAAAGAGACTGATGGAAGGGATGGTGAGCAAAGTCTGAGAAGGGCCGTTAGTAAAGCTGGATTGACAAAGGAGAATGTTTGTAGCTCAGAGTTGCATTCCTAGTGCTCTCTGAGCTTGGTTGTTTTCCTGCAGATGTTTCATTACTTAAAATAGGTAACATCATCAGTGCATTGTGCATTGTGCACTAATGATATTATCTAGTTTGGATAATGAAGTATCTGCAAGAAAACCACCAAGCTCAGCCAGCACTAAGGATCTCTTAAAGCTGTATTGGTCAAGTTGCTTTCTTTTGAGTTTTTTGAGCACAGTTAGATCGCAGAGTTTATAGGTTTCAGATTTTATAGTTGTGTAGTTTCCCCCCGTGACTGCAAATATATAATACATAAATATAGGATACATCAATACATATTGATTGTATTGCTCTTGTGTAATTGTAACTTGCTTCATTTTTTTTTATTATTAATTTTGAACGGGGCACACTATAAATAAAACTTTTGCTTGTTTGAAGGAAAGAGTTTGCAGCTCCCTCTAGAAAGAACTGTACATAGGGATTACCCCAAAAGAAGCTCAACCCATAAGTGTTGGTGTATCTCCTGACTTCCAGATTTCTTATCAACCACAAGGTATCCAGAAGGTTAGTGCTCCCGCCAAACTGCCTTTCCTTAGTTTTTGTTGTTGCTTTTTAATTACATCTATGAGCCAATTATGAATCATAACAGTTGATTGCAGGCTTTCTGGCTGCTGGGGGGGTGGGGAGAGAGAAATGTTCAACAGAATGTGACCTTTTCATTCAACAACTAGTGGTCGCTTAGAAACCAGCCTTCTCACTGTTAAGAGAAAGTTACAAGGGCAAAAGGGGGAAGGGTTAGCATTTGAATGCTTGAAATGTTAGAAAGCTTTTGAACCATTTCTTAGCTCTACGGTAAGGTACATTTACTCTCCATTTGTTATAACTAAATGAAAGCCTTAAAAAGGGAAACAAGACTATTCAATTTAGTGCTTTTCACGTTGCTGTATGCTGCCGATTGCTAAAAGCTCCTGTTTTGCAGCATAGTTATTAAACCTTCTGAGATTAGTAGCCTTTTAAACCATCATACTCAGAGGACTTGTAATTAGGGAAATCTAAAATTAGTCCTCGGGCCTTTTTACTGAATTGGAAGTGACTGATGTGACCACATCTATTTCAACCCCTTTTCCTCATAGGACCCAAATATAAGGTGTATACTTACTGGCCATTTTTTCTTGAATCCTAGTGGAGAGATGGGTCACCCATGCTGGTGCCAGGTAAGCACATAAGTCTTCCCCAGCAGGCTGAAGAAAAGAAGGCCTATCAAATATTTCAGTTCACCTAAGATTTTAGCTGTCTTTCTCCTTGTCAATCCTGCATTACCTTTTGCTAAAATTCTAGACTTCTCAAAGAGAGGAATATTGTTTGTTTGCCTATCTAATGTAGGCTTAATGCAGACACATAGATATCAATGATATCAATGTGGTGGCCCTTCTCCTCACTCCTGTCTTGTACAGCATAAATCTTCACCAATTGAACTACATGATAGATTTCCTGGATTTGCACATTTCACTGAATTGTAGCTTGCTTTAATCGTAGTTACAGTGGCTGGATTCACACATTGTACTAAGTCATAAGCAAGGCAATTACATTATGAACTAACCTAAAGAGAGTGTTTTGCAGCTATAATTACATTACAGCTATAATTCTTGATTCTGAAGTGGGAAATGAAGTACAGACCTTAACAATTACGATCAGGGTTTAGGCATTTCAACTTGTCTCCTCATCCAAAATGAGTAATTCTCATGAGGGATGACAAAGAATGAATATGTGCAAATGCATATTTACATCAAGCTAATCAGTGATAGCTTGGCATGTTGTTTTTTCCACTCCTTGGAGAAGGAGGGAATGAGCAAAACACCAAATGCCCAGTGATCATGAAATGGTCTTGTGGCTGGCTTCTTTTCAGATGATTAAAATGAAAGAGGAGAATGTGCATTGGAAAAATATGAGCCATCTGAAGGATCATTTAATGCAAATTGAGCTCTGTTATAAGCAATGTAAAATACTGGTAAAATAAAATAAAATAAAAAAGGAACATATTGGGTTGCATAGGAATGCTGTGTAGGTTGGTAACAGTACTTCTGAAAGTTTAAGCTCTTAGTATTAGATTGCTTGAGCCTCAGTTGTGAGAATGTGTGCTAACTGTACAAGTGACATACAATGACCAGCTCTTTCAGGTTATCTTTGGTCAAATGCAAATTATGTTTCAGTTAAGCCAGGTCATCCTAGTGAAGTTGATATTTTGTGGGAGATTTAAATCTAATGGAATTGTTTGACAGGTGTTCTTTCAGTAGCAGCTTGCATTTGGGACATTATATTCCATATGAGATGACATACAACATGACATTATCATTCCCTACTCCATAACACAATTTCTCTACTAACAAACAAAGATCGCAGGTATGGCAAGTTATAGTTATATCCTTGGCAAACTGGTACAACCCCTTTCCAAACAAGATGTTCTAAGAGAATTTAAGGCACCTTGATATTAAAGTAGCATTTTTATCACACTGACAAAGTGAGATAACATTTCTTAATAGTGTTTTTTCACAAAACAGTTGCTGCTAATTTCACAGTTTTTTTGGCACTGGTAAACTGTTACATTGTCAGTGCAATTCCATGTACATCTATTATGAAACAAGCCTCAGTGACTCTAATTGGAATGACTTTTAAGCAGATATGCATACAAATACGTTTCATCCTTACATTTGCATAGCCGCCCCATCTCACATGAGAGTGACTCTGGCCAGGGTGTTTCATTGAATTAAAGAAAACAACAAATACATAAAAAGAGTCACAATTTAAAAAATCACTATAAATGAATCACACAAAACATGAGAGGATGATATTAAACACAGTAAGGGAGCTGTCACAAAATTTCCCTGATCCCATGGGACTCCCAGGCCTGAGACTTTAGTCTAAGAGACTTACAGAAGGTTGAGAGGGATGGAGCTAATCTCTAATAATAGTCTTTTGCCTTCCCTGTGGCAATATTTTTATTGGTTGATTCATTGATATTTCATCTTTCAGTGGCATAGATTAGGCATAATTCTAAACCCTTTCTGCCATTCAAAAAATGTCGATATTTTTTTTCCTTTTCATAACATGTCTTCTTTTGGAATCTATTCTTAATGCCTAGGATTATTATGACATAATAGTATTACAGTATGTAGCTTTTCTGTTTCTCTGGGAAATAATAAACAGTAGTTATTCATGCTTGATTGTGTAGTTTCTTTCAAACAAGTTGAAAAAAGAGCTTGGAAAAATGGTATTACTTAGTTTGCACTTGCTTTTGGAACAACATAACAAAGATAAAACTTTTCAGTATGCTCTGAATATACACCATGAATTGTTTCTGCACATGTGAAGATATCATTTGTTTCAGAATATAGTACTGATTTAGTGTTCAAAAATGTATTTTGATCGTTCTTCACAGAGCTTATAATGCAATCAAGTAAATAAGTATAATACAGTCAATGCTATAAAATAGTATTTCTGTAAATGTTTGTTTTAACGCTGCACAGGAAGTGTACATGTCCCATGCTTCATTTAATGTAAACAATTATCATTAACTCAGCCAGGACAAATACTGTGTTGAAATTAGAGGTTCAACTATTTGATAGTTAAATAAGATAAATAGAGAAATAAGTCTATTTCTCATAGGTATCCCTTCCAATTACTGATATTATTGATTTAACACAATCTATGCTCTGTCATTAGACAGACAACTTCAACAGCTGTTTCAGACAACAGACTGGGATGAGAGATGAACCGAGGTATATAATCCATTATCCAGAGAACCAAAAACCATTGCTGTCTGTAAACTAGCTTCGATTGTGAGAAGACCATGACATTTGTGCACAACTCATTGCCAGGCTACTTCACAATACTGTACATTGGTTTGTAGGAGTCATCCGAGAGTGATGCTTATTGATAGGCCAGTTATGAGGCAAGAGGAGTATGTACTGAGGAGAGGAATAATGCAGAGGAGTAATTAGAGGAGAGAAATGCCAGATCTACCTCCTGTTTTGTGGCCATCCTCTTCCTGCCTACAGTGGTAAATCTTCTAAATCCATTTAAGAGGTTTTTTGAGAATTTTAGGTTTAGTTGAAAGAGAGTGCAAAACAACATTCCAGTCCCGCCCCCCCTTTTAATTCCAACTATTGATAAAACAGCAAAAGCAGTTGTGTTTCCATCCACAATTTACAGCTACTAATTGCCGTGCATACCAGTAAAGCCAGTTCACCATCCCCTTCTTCAGATAAGGCAGTGTTTCAAAAATAGAACTGGGAACATTTTTTCTGATCTACAACATTCATGCCCACTCAATTCTAAGCATGTACATGTAGATATGTAAATTAAAATACAAGGTGAATACCCTAATGTGCTCTTCTAACTTTACCCCTAACCATTGTCCTTACATCTAGAGTCAAAGAAGGACTTACAGATATGGCAAAGTTTCCTCTTTCTTTGGTTCAGTCAGATGAACTTCAGGCTAGCCTTGATCAAGCTGGTAAATGTTTGACACAATAATCTTATCTTGCATCATCTTCAGGGTTGTCAGTGGTCTCTCAAATATGTAGAAAACGTCCTGCACTGATTCTCTTTCTGTTCAGCACTGTTCTGTCTGATTGCCCTTAATAATATTGTGGTAATCCAATAACTTAATATGCCCTCATATGTACTATATTATGAAATTCTAAATTAGATCACTAGTTATCTTTCTCTAGACTGAAGCCAACAGCCCATGTTCAATAGCTATTTTAGCTTCTAGCCATTATTTCTACTTTTACAGTTCTTTTTCACAGATGACTCCTCCTGGATTTTTTAAGTCTAGCCCTTTTGCCACCCCATATATGACATCCCTCCTCCTTTTCAAGCTATTTCCTCTCAGAAGCCAAACTAATATTTACTCCCAACTCCTTATCATCTCTGCAAAAACAACCTGTTTGTTTGGATATCTGCATGAATACATGAAAAGCCTGTGGAAGATGTGGTTGAAAGCAGGGTCATCACACCATGTCTCATGCAGTGCATCTGATCAACAGGGTCACCATCAGTCTTAATGGGTACTTTATGATCTAGATCTTAATGTTCCTCACACACACTTTGCTCAGCATTGGCTATCTTTACTATTGTCTCTTTTAAGAAGAGACTGGACAGCCATTTGTCTGAAATGGTATAGGGTTTCCTGCCTGAGCGGGGGGTTGGACTCGATGACCTCCAAGGTCCCTTCCAACTTTATTATTATTATTATTATTATTATCTGTATTTGCAGTGTGCCTCTTATTCTTTTCAATTGTCAAGCTTTATTCTTGTGCAGAGTACTCAATTTTATCACTAACATTTATTTTAAAGCAAAAATAGGAACTGGTGTTTTTTTTAAGCAAGAGACTTAGTTGTCTTTCAGATATGGGGATGACAGTAATTTGAAATTAGGCTTGTCCTTTTGTCTTAAGCATCTGGAATAATAGACTGCATCCCATTGGCAGGAATTCCACATCATCATAATTCTTGAGATTTTTGCTGCCACATCTAGATATTCCTTATTTTCTACATATACACCAGGAGGTAGAGCATTTTTTAAATGTCCCACAAAAAGAAATGATGGCGAGGTAAGAATGGGAGCAAGGAATATTGGTCAATTAGAGAATGGAACTTGGATACACTTAACACACACTTAACATCATAAAATTCTTGCAGAAGGTGTATCAAAAAGTGGTGAGGACAAAAACAAATAGGTAAAACAGGAATGAAAAAGAAATAAATACTTAATCAATTAAGTGTAATGGAAAGCCAAATGCTTCAAAGAGGTCCAGTCTTTAAACCCTTTTATGTACATTTGTACCTTTGTTTTGCCACTACTGCCCAATAGGTTTTTTTCCTCCAAATTAATGTAATAAATTGTTTATGTGCAACCTCTATCCATTGTGTGATTGAATGGACATTTCAGGAAAAAATGATTATGTTAAAATTTCTTGAATCCTTAAACCAGCCTTGGTCTTTTTAATTTGTTAAAAAAGTGATTCAAAGTAATTTACAACTGATTTTGTGCTGAATTTTATGCATACCAGGAGATGTAGAAAGTCTCCAAGATTAAGATATATATTTTTTATGGATGTATGTAAGTTTCAGGCTGCTTTTCACATAAATTATGGCATATTTTCATTTATTTCTTCTTCTAAAATGGGTGCATAAGAGTGCTGTTTTAAACCTTCCATTGGGAATTGTTTATAATCACTACAGGAGCTTGTCCTAAGAGAGTTTCCACATACAGGTAGTCCTCGACTTACAGTCACAATCAAGCCATAATTTCTTTTGCCAAGCGAGACAGTTAAGTGAATTTTGCCCCATTTTATAACCTTTCTTGCCACAGTTGTTAAGTGAATCACTGCAGTTGTTAAATTAGTAACACAGTTGTTAAGTGAATCTGGCTTCCCCATTGACTTTGCTTGTCAGAAGGTCACAAAAGGGGATTGCATGACCTCAGGACATTGCCACCGTCACAAATATGAGTCTGTTGCCAAGCGTCCAAGTTTTGACCACATGACCATGGGGATGCTGCAAAAGTGTGAAAAATGGCCATAAGTCACTTTTTTCAGTACCATTATACCTTTGAATGGTCACTAAATAAACTGTTGTAAATCAAGAATTACCTGTGCACACTCAGATTTTGTAGGAACTTAAAATCCCTTATTTACAAGTGAGCTGCTATAGATGTAAGCCAATAACTTACAGACAAGATAAATAAACCATAAAACAGTTTCATATGGCACAGATGTTAGAATAGCTTTTCTAGTACATTCTATCCCATTCCTTGAAATAATGAAGCCAGTCTTGCTTCTGGTGATATTAATGGGCCATATTCAAGGGATGGTCAATTAGCTTAATACTGTGGAGAGGGCATTATCTCCCTTTAAAGGAGTATAATTTATTTTCTACAATCCAATTTCATAGTACTTGTCTTCTGAGATCTTTCATTCTTCCTGATTTCTTTTATTGTGATAGTTGTGTTTACATACTTTTCCTTGCTTTCTCTCCTCACTTTACCAGTCTTCTGACAGATTATTATGGACTCATAATTTCTCTCTCCTTTTTCCTTCAGATTCTCCATATGTTTTTTCCAGATAATAGGATGTACACATGCATATTTGAATATGGTGAAATACTTTGTTTTGATACATTTAGGGACATTTAGACTTTGTTCATGTGGTGCTAGATTCTTAATAGAACTTTTGTTTTTTCCAGACAGCTACAAAATATGCCATTTTCAAACTTAAGTTGCTTGTTGTTGTTAGTTTTGAAGTCATGTCCGACCCATCCCAACCCCATGGACAACGTTCCTCCAGGCCTTCCTGTCCTCTACCATCTTCTGGAGCCCATTTAAGCTCACGCCTACTGCTTCAGTGACTCCATCCAGCCACCTCATTCTCTGTCGTTCCCTTCTTCTATTGCCCTCAATCTTTCCCAGCATTAGGCTTTTCACCAGTGAGTCCTTCCTTCTCATAGGTGGCCAAAGTACTTGAGTTTCAACTTCAGGATCTGGCCTTCTAAAGAGCAGTCAGGGTTGATCTCTTCTAGGACTGACTGGTTTGATCGCCTTGCAGTCCAGGGGACTCGCAGGAGTCTTTTCCAGCACCATAGTTCAAAGGCCTCCATTCTTTGGCGCTCAGCCTTTCTTATAGTCCAACTTTCACAGCCATACATTGCAACCGGGAAAACCATGGCCTTGACTTAGTTGCTTATCTTCAAATTATATTTTACATTAGTTATTTGGAATGTGGCTGATTCCGATGATTTTATTTAGTGTAGGAAAATGGGTGGGAGTATGAACAGTTCAACTTGCCTGCCCAGCTATTTGACTCAGAATTTCCAAATCACTTGTATGGTTCTTAGTTTTAATAAGACTCAATATAATTTCTGGGCTAAAAATATTTTCTGCAAACTATGGAATCTTGCAGGCCATCAGGACTGGTGTTAGAAAAACTTCCCCAGGAAGATCATTCTGTAAAAATGATGCTATCAACAAGAAAACCTTTTTTTTATTTTTTGCTGAAGCAAATGTTTCTTTTGTTTTCATTTCAATTAGCCATACTAATTGAAATAGTATGGATGCAGTCAATGGTCGGATTCAGCCGGTTCGCACCACTTCAGCAGAACCGGTAGCTAATTTTTTGTTGCCCAGGCCCAGAATGGATTTCCGGAAGCGGCATCCACATAGAGAACTGGTTGTTCACATATTTGAATCCCACCACTGGATGCAGTCAACACATAATGAATTATCTCAGATTGCATTTTTAAGATAACAAAAAAGAAAAGTTTCTAAAACATTATGTAAAAAAATGAAATATTGCATACTTTTTTGCTATATTAAAATTACTTTGGAATGAAGTAATATTTTAAGAAAGAAACTCAGAAAACTGATTTTATCCTCTGGGTGAACAGACGGTATATAAAACACACTGGGACACTGATTAATCTTAATTTCCCTAATTCTCCAAAGGGGGGAAAAATGACAAAAGTAATGAGGTTATTCCATGTCATTGACAACATAATAACATAACAACAACAACAACAACAACAATAATAATAATGTCTGAACATCTGGCTAACTGTGTGGCAAACCTTAATAATAATAAAAGCTCTAAAGGCGAAATGGTGTTAAGTATCTGCAGTTTTTCACTCCCAACAATGTATATAGAGGGCAGCTAGCTCAAAAATCATTTTTCTGCTCCTTTAATTCAGTTTCTTTATCCTATTATTGACCCTTTTTTGCCTGTTATACATATGCAGTTCTCTTAAAACTGAATAAATCAGTTGCAAATATTTAAAGTATAGTCTGCTTGTTTTAGGTTCCAAACATAGTGGAATAAATATAGATAAGAGAAAATTCAGTATCATCATTAAAATAAAATATTAATTAGAAGCAATCAGATGTATATAAAATTTGTGGTTTTAACCCTTCCTTAAAAATGGTGTTATTTCGGCTCTATAACACATTTATACAGTATCCAAATATATTCCCAGCATATTTCCCTTTTACTTACTCTACATTCATAGATTGGCTAAGGAAATGGGTTTACTTTTCAATATTTCATTGTTGCAGCAAATGAGAGAATTGATGTGGTATATTTAATCTGACAGATTCTCAGAAGCTAGAAAACAGATCCAACTTTCACTGAAGGAAATGACAAGATTTCCACTGACATTTCTGAAAGGAAAATTAGTGTTTTACTAAGCAGATAATATCTGAAATAAATATAAATGATAGACTGGTATCCTAATCAGGCCATAAATACAGGAAGCAAAATGTATTTAAAGCATCAAGTGATGGAAGAGAGATTAAATTAATATAAAATGTTAATCATTTAGCTGCAAGCAAAAACAAAACCATTTTGACCTGATATATGAGGTTCAAGAGTTCTGGTACATGACCTGCAGCGCCCCACCCCCATCACTGCAAAATTTGCATCTGAATTCAATTTTTGATGCAATAGAAGGAGAAAATAAAGATAATCTTATTAACTATATTTAGTTCAGTTCTCCCTCTCCACATTTTTTTCAAAAGGAAGTTGGTGCTGCCCACTTTTGCACTACATCCCCAACATGCCATTTAAAACTAACATTACAGCACTCTTGCCCCCATAAAAAGCTGTCCAGACTTCCTCAATAACTTCAATTACAGCAAAATATTTGTAGAAAGTATTGTAAATTTAGGATACTACTATAGAGAAGAATTTCTTCGCCAGGTACTTGCTTAATTTCTCAAGAGAGAGGCACCGCCTTTGAGGAGTCCTTGGTGCTCTGTGAGCTTGGTTGTTTTCTTGCAGACATTTCATCACCGAATTAGATAACAACATTAGTGCAACCTGGTGATCAACCCATAATCATTATTCAGCGTCATCATTCAACTCTGAGCTGAAAATATTCTCCTATCTTGGTATGAGCACTTCACTTACACATAGTAAGAAACAAGAAGCTACTTGCCAAAGTGAACAGGAAGGTGTCATTTTATACATTTTTGATGTAGGAGTAAAATAGGTAAAATGGACGGATTGCCTAGCTAGTTCCTCGGACGGGTTGCCTAGTTAGTTCCTCTAACAATGCTATAGCTAGTGCATCTTCGCTTCTCCGGCTGTCCTTATTGTTTCTGTTATTACTGCTGCATAATGTTTCTGAAAAGTGGGCACCAGCCATCTTTTCAGTTCAGTATTGTGCCATGGCCTAGATATTACTCACCTATCCCAACAGTCTTGGAGATTGCCAGTCTTGCCTCAAAATAGCAATATCTCACCAGATATCAGTGTTCTCATCCCCAAATCCCATGTAATCTAACATAGCACTGAAACCCCATGAGTTCTTGCACAAGCATGCTGAAATTGTCATTTTGTTGATCCTGATGTAAAAGCTGCTGAATCATCTCTGCCATTAACATATCTCCTCCTTGCATCTTCATTTCACAAAAATTTGTATATCCCAAAATGTTTTTCAAAAGACTACTTGACTTTCTTGGGGTTTTTTTTCCTTGAAAACATTTCGCTTCTCATCCAAGAAGTTTCAGCAGTTCTAACTGAATGATAGGAAATTCAGTTAGAACTGATGAAGCTTCTTGGATGAGAAGCAAAATGTTTCCAAGGGAAAAAAAATCAAGAAAATCCAGTTGTCTTTTGGAAAAGCACCTTTGGTACAACCATGACCTGAAGGATTGAGAATCTCCATAGACAACAATTTGTATGTTTTTGCTTAAAACGTCTTCTCCTCTGAAGATCTTTCCTCTCCATAAAAATGGGCTGAAATCAATGTTTTCACATGCTATGTATGTTATTTGCAGCCAGTAATCTACTTGTTACACATTTGTGCCAATTTAATTTTCTTTGCACTTTTTCTGTATGGATATTTCTAGGGCCTGGATGATTGTAGCAAGGTGAACCTGAGATGATGAAAAATTGTTTATATTGAGGATGCAGTCTAGTCATACAAAATGAAATCTAAGTGTACCTTTGAGCCATAAATGAATCACTTGTCACTGGGAATAAGACACCTTCTAGTCTAAGAACCAGGAACAATCCTTTTACTTTATCATTGTTTATTATTATTTTGTTTATTATTTCTTATTCAGCTCATTGTTGACATGTGGAATGGATTAAGAACTGCCTTCTGCTTCAATAAAATCCAGTGAAAAACTTAACATAGATGTCAGTGTCCACAGCATACTGCTATTTACCTCAGGCTTTCCAATGAATATGTGAGTTTGTCCTAGGTATAATTGTGCTACTTAATAATGTTCATGGATACTCAGGAAAGGGTATATATTTCATACAGTTTCATACAGTTACAGAAGTGTATCATATTACAGATAGTTGGAAGGGACCTTGGAAATCTTCTAGTCCAGGGGTAGGCAACCTTGGCTCTTTTATGACTCGTGGACTTCAACTCCCAGAATTCTGGGAGTTGAAGTCCACGAGTCATAAAAGAGCCAAGGTTGCCTACCCCTGTTCTAGTCCAACCCCCTGCTCAAGCAGGAGATCCTATACCATTCCAGACAAGTGGTGTCCAGTCTTTTCTTAAAAGCCTCCCACAACTTCTGAAGGCAAGCTGTTACACTGGTTAATTGTTCTCACTGTTAGGAAATTTTCCCTTAGTTCTAGGTTGTTTCTCTCCTTGATTAGTTTCCATCCATTGCTTCTTGTCTTGCCTTCAGGTGCTTTGGAAAATAGGTTGACCCCCTCATCTTTGTAGCAGCTCCTCAAATATTTGAACACTGCTATCATGACACTCCAGGTCTTATTTTCACTAGACTAGACAAACCCAATTCCTCCAACTCTTCTTCATATGTTTTAGCCTCCAGCCTCTAATCACCTTTGTTGCTCTTTTCTGCACTCTTTCCAGAATCTCAACAACTTTTTTATAACATGGGAACCAAAATTGGATGCAGTATTCTAAGTGTGGTCTTACTAAGGTTTTATAAAATCACTTCATGTGATCTTGATTCTATCCCTCTGTTAACCTAGGATTGCATTGGCTTTTTTGGCTGCTGCTGCACACTGTTGGTTCATATTTAAGTGATTGTCCACTAGGACTCCAAGATCCCTCTCACAGATACTGCTAGGTTTGAGCCAGGTTTCACCTAATCTGTACCTGTGCATTTGGGTTTTCTTGCCTAAGTGTAAAACCTTACTTTTCTCTGTGTTGAATTTCATTTTGTTAGAGCCCAGTGTTCATGTCTGTTGAGATCCATCTGGATCTTGAGCCTGTCTTCTGGGGTGTTGGCTATTCCTGCCAGCTTAGTGTCATGTAATTTTGAGAAGTTCCCCTTCTATTCCCTCATCTAAATAGTTTATGAAGATGTTGAAGAGTACTGGGCCTAAAATGGAACCTTTGGGTACCCCACTACTTACTTCCCTCCATATAGATGTGGTTCCATTGAGGACTACATGTTGAGTATGGTTTGGCAGCCAGTTACAAATCCATCTGGTGGTGATGCTGTCTATCCCTCATTTTTCTAGTTTACCAAGAAGTAGGTTGTGGTCTACTTTGTCAAATGCCTTGCTGAAGTCTAAGTATACTATGTCCATAGCATTTCACTGGTCTACTAATTTAGACACTTTGTCAAAGAATGAAATAAGATTGCTTTGGCATGATCTGTTTTTTGACAAACCCATGTTGGCTTCTGATTATAACTTGTTTGCTTCATTAGTACTATATCTAAATTATCCTGATAAAATAATTGGCCAAGAAAAGCTCTTAAGTACATTACTAGCCATTAATACAGTATGTGAAGTCTTAGCAGGTTGTAGTACTTAGCTAACTGATATATATTGAAAAAAGCTAAGTAATGTCAGACCCATTTAATAGTTAAACAGACAACCACTAAGAAATCTCCTTCCCTAAATCTAGGGATTTTTTTTCCTAAAAAAAACTATGAGAAGGCAAATTATTTCCATACATTGCAAAGAAACTTACATGAGAATATCCACACATTCACAGAACTGAATTTAACTTGATGGAGTCTTTGTGTTTTAATTGGGAGAAATTGCAAAGATAAAATTCAGATAAATGCATAAAACTGTCATTATTCATGAAAAAATAAAGAAAATTAGAACAAACACCAGTTACTTTTGTTACAGTAACTTACTTCCTTTAAATAGGCAAGGATTTTTCTTTCCTACCAAATAGCTTATAGCAAAAACTATTTGCTAAATTTGAAGGATATGTATTGTTCATTGTGAATAACTGGTTCTTTCTTCTCTTTGGAGCTTTTGTTAATACAAATAATATGAATATTATCAGCATCTATATTTAAAGACTGAACATAGATGAGCAAACCAATGAGGAATGTAAAAATGTCCCTTGGGTACAATAATGGAAAATAAAATATAGTGCAAATTATTATCTCCAATAGGGCATTTAAACTGTAATTCTGGAAATATAATACAGATTACAGATTTCATCTGTTTATTTTTTAAATTCACTGCATATTTATAATTAGGGCTGTTGTTAATTTAATCTCAGTGCTGTTTTTCAGTTATCAAGATTTTCATAATGAATATTACTGAAGAAAATTGAAATAGTTTGAAAAACTGACAGCTAATGCTAGGAAAAAATAGAAGTTTTCATGTGATAAATGAGGACTGATGTATTAAACATCCAAAATTCAAAGCTGTTCGTATATATTAAAAATTGTATAAAGTCAAACCACTTTCAAGTTGATCTTGATTCCTGAGTACCTATGTAGATATTTTCTTGGCTTGGTGCCATTGTCTTCTTCTGAGATATTTATTTGACTTCTCAATCTAGCCTTTAGCACCAATCTTCCAAAATTGTGTTCCTTCCAAATACTGATGCTTATCTTTCTAGAATAGCTAAGCTTGGCCAGATGCTGCCATTTGGCTAAGGCAAAAATATCTTGAGTTCCCCAAAGGATCTCCAAACAGAAACTTAAACTCTTTTTGGGTGAGTTACTTTCAATCTAGAAAGGAATGTCGGATCAATATGTATACAGTAATCTCATTAGGAGGATACATAGATACCTTATATATGTATATATAAAACCTTAAGAATTGTTCAAACTGCTCTTCTCTTAATTTTGGATACCACCATTACTATTTTATTAAATAAAAATAGAACACAGTGAGACTTGTCTTCCTCTTTCCTTCTGATGTATGCCATGACTTTTGGGCAAAAGCAAATGTAAGCTATTAGGAAATCTTCAAGTGTTTCATATTAATATATTGGATATTTCTCACAAGGAATATTTTAAGGACAAGAGTGTGATATTTACATTGGTAGAATGAATTGAGATGAGGCCAGATCCAGGACTAGTATCCTTCCTCCTTCTGAAGTCAAACGTCAGTAACTCTGAAAAATGTGTGATAATAGATCTGATAGTCTCTCAAGTGCTATAATTAGTTACAATTATTACAATAGCATATAAGGAAGAGATGAAGAAAAAAAAGGGCAGTGAAATTAGTGCTCTGCAGAAGTCATGCCTGCAGCCCCTCTATTAATCTGTTTGGCAGTCCTATCCCTAATGAAGGTTATGTTAATTACACATTTGAGCACCTGTTATCTTGACATTTCTTAGAAGTTGCAATGAGTTGAATGATGGACAGCAAAAGATTGGAGTTCATTCATACAACTAGGACAGGCATGCTGTGTTTCAACAAATGACTTCTAGTAGCTATCCATCAACACTTTTCCTACCATCAGAAATTTGGCAAATGGCTGCTGGGGGGAAAAAGACATTTGGTTGCGGTCTTCCAGCTTTTTGAATTCCTCCCTCAAAGAAGTTCATTTTTTTCCATATGATATTAGCAGTAATACTAGACAGCATCAGTTGGAATCAGTTGACCCACAACCACAGCCACAAAAAATACATAGCAGCATATTCCAGTGGCACTATAAATGAGACAGGCATGCCAATTCATACATTACTTTGAACAACATGACTTTCAGCAGCTTTGAGTGGCTCCTAATTCTGTTTGAATGCCTCACCATGTAATTGCCTTCAATTAAAGTAGAATTCAAGTGGGATTTTTAGTAATCTTCTCATTGCGAAGAACTTGAAAACATGAGGTACTTGAATGTCTCCAGACTATGCAATTAAAATACCTTCTGAACTAGTGCTCAGAGCAAAAGATCAAACATTTATGATACCCCAACATGCAAGAAATTGTCTTGGCTTCATTGACAATTCAGATCCATTCAGATATGCCGGTTACACACAACAATGTACACAATCACACACATACTGAACCCTGCCAGTACTGGCTACAAATCTGTGACAAAGGAAGTAGTAAATTATACTTTATTAACATCTCTTTGCAAGTGTTTATGGTAGAAGTACATATATTTATATACACATTACAGCTTCATTTAATGTTAAATGCAATAGAAGCATTACAATTTCATTGAATGCCATTTCCTTTCCGTATGATTGATAATTAAAGCCGTCAGCCTATGTAGATTTAGATTATTTGTCTTGTTTATGGTACAGCCCCCGGCCCAATATATAAATACACATGATATTTGTTAGAAGTTACCTTTGGATGAATAAAACAGAATTTTGTTATAATGGTATATGGAGAGATTTAGCAGAAGCTGAAAAGAACTGAAGAAGCTTCTTAGATGAGAAACAAAACATCTTCAAGGAAAAACGAAGTCCAGTTGCCTTTTGAAAAAGCATCTTTGGGACAACCATGACCTGGATGACTGAGAATTTCCATAGACATTGAACTGGCACTATAATTTTCTTCCATATAAATATGCTAGGACTGAGAACACATGCATTATGTCACATATAAGGAAAACAACAGGATAGTAATTTCTTTATTTTTCTTCCTTTTATTCAGATAATTTTTTTTAGATTATTATGTGTGCATTTTTATTTCCAGTACCGATCACACAAAGCCTGTGTTCTTGGATGGTTGGATGGATGGATGGATGTAATTTCAGCATTGTGATACTTAATCTAAATTTCTCTGGATTTATACACTTTTTTCTCCCAATTCCTCCTTGGATATCTCAATGAGGAAAAGATATCTTTTAGATTAATAGCTATTTTTCAATTGAATGCTAAACAAATTTGAAGCTTATGTATTATTAGTGAAACCAATCCAGGTTCATGAACTATAAATATGAAGTGTTTCCAGTATCTGCTGTTAAATCCAGCCACAGTTTGTATAACTTCAGATGACATAATGAGCTGTGGTTACTCAGAAATGAAGATAAAGTTTTCCTTGCAGCAGCTCTCCCACATTACCATGGCGGGAAGCTGGGCTTGTTGTTGCAGTGCTAAATTAGGGTTCAACACTAGGTTCAATCCAATACTCTTACTCCTAATACATTTCACCAATTAGCAATTTCAAGTAGCACACAACTGTTAATTTTCACCAGTCTCAAAACTGTTGAGTGAATTAACCAAATGTCAGGATGCAACAGCTTATTAGCTACTTCTTAATGATATGTGTGCACTACAATCTGCTCATCTCCTAATGTTATAACCTCTGATGGAAATTCCAGGATGAGTGCAAAATTCATAATTCAAAAAAAGTGTGGGGGGGGGGAATCAGTAAGGTAATAGGTTTAGGGCTATTACCCTAAATTGAGCTCTCAAATGTTTCTTGGAGTTTTGATAAATTAAGTACTGTTCTTCTGAAATATTCCATCCTATCAAAGGATTTTTGGCGAGGCTGGCATACTTACTGTTAATTTAAATTTCTAAAAACTTTGAACGTAGTAGTGCTTGAGGATTGATAACACAGACACATCACATCACAGAGTGGGAGATAAGGAATATCCTGGAAATTCTATTAATTAGACTGGGGAGATGGCAAACCACTATCTTGGAAAAGTAATACTGTAATGCTTCATAAATACAGTCAACAGGAATCAAGCTCAATTCAAGGTGTTCTTATTTTATCAGAACATAGTACGGAGGCAATTCGGAGATAAACCTCTGTTTGGTTATCAATGACAGACACTCACAGATACAGAACTTTTATTATACACATTAGAAAACTACAACATTACATTACTTTTTGACATAATCACCATTCAAATTGAGGTACTTGTCATAACATCTTACAAGATTTGAAATTCCTTAGTAGTCGCTCGGCGCCAAATCTGGGCTATATGGGTGTGTGTGTGATCAAAAACATCCCAATGGAACTGCTTCAAACGTTCTTGGGTGCGTCTAGCGGTGTGCGGGTGAGCATTATCGTGAACTATGGTGCCATAGCAAATCCTGCCAAATGAAAGATGCCAAAGTAGTACTGCTAGTGAAGTTCATGGAGCATGGTTTGACCATCAATTCAGACATCTACTATGAAATGTTACGAAAATTCAGACGAGCCATCCATAACAAGCGTCGGGGCATGCTGCCTTCCGATGTGGTGTTGGTTCACAATAATGTTCACCCACACACCGCTAGACGCACCCAACAAGTGATAAATCATGATCACGATCATAAGATACAGCACTCAGTGATAGTTTTAGGTTACTAAATAATCAACATAAATCATAATAGGATACTAAATAAAAGCATGAGCTACAAACAACAAAGTTATAGTCATAAGAAGCTAAGGAAATAGGTAATAGGAAAAATGAGAAAGATAATAGTAATAGGTAATACAGCCCTATTAGGTGGTTTGACATCCCAGGAATAAGACAGTTTTGTGGGAATTAGTTTAGCAGAGTGATGGCATGGGGAAAAAAAACTGTCTGGGTCTGGTTGTTTTGGTGTGCAATGCCCTATAGCATAGGTGTCAAACTCACCACGTTATGTGAAGTGTTGCTACATATCGCGACATTCTTTGCAGTGCCAGAGCTGGGGGGGGGCACGGTCTCCATATGATGCAACCAGCCCATGGGCCGGCAGTTTGACACCCCTGCCCTATAGCGTCGTCTTGAGGAAAGAAGTTGAAACAGTTTATGTCCAGGATGTGAGGGGTCTGTACTGTAGATATTTTCACAGCCTCTTTCTGGCTCGTGCAGTATACAGGTCTTCAATGGAAGGCAGGCTGGTTGCAATTATTTTTACTGCAGTCCTAACTATCCATTGAAGTTTGTGTCTGTCTAGTTTGGTTGCTGTGCCAAACCAGACAGTTCTAAAGGTGCAAATAACAGACTCAATAATTCCTGTGTAGAACTGTATTAGCAGCTCCTTGGGTAGTCTGAGCTTTCTGAATTTCTGAGTTTAAATCAGATTTAAAGCACATTTTTGAAGAAGAAATAAATTAATGTGAATGAGCAAAGCTTGCCAGGATTCAATAGCCTGGGAAACATAAAATCACATGTAAAGTATTATGCTTTAATTATTTAGATTTGCATTTATAATTCATTTTTATCATAGAATGACTAATCTTGCATGAAGCTAAACTAAATTCTATACAACCAAGATACTGTACAGCTATTTTTATGCTCTGCTTTAATTTTAGTTATTAAATTAGATGCTTTTATCTGCATATGTTTGGATAAATTAACACATAAATGGCTTACAGCACTCTTAAATACAGAAAGCCCTACATTTTAACGGTATTGTATTTCTTTCATAGCATCTAATTTACTGTAACAACATTTTTCACTAACTTTGAAGAAAGTCGAAGGAAATATATTAAAGTGAATGAGAGCTGTGAAAATATCTTCCCTGTCAGAAATATTGAAATCAGCAGAAGTTAGTATACCCTAAATTGGCTTCTAGTTAGAAACACAACTATAGTAACAAAATTTCACTAACTAATTTAATATTAGTGGGATAAACTGGGATAAAGAGAAATTGCATGCCTTCTTAATTTTATATAATATAGTGGTGAGTGTTAATTTAACCTCAATTTTTGGATATAATATGTAAATAAAAATTCATGGGAAGTTAAAGCTGCTCACTGATTAATTGACTATGAAAAACTAATATAAAAATTAACAAATCAGCTTGTTTATAACATTTATTTATACTTTTATATTTGATAGCACTGAACTGCTAAGTCTTCTTATGTATTTTGGTTGTTGGGAAAATATGTTAATTTAATGTTTAAAATATTTACTTCAGAAGACAACTAAATTGAAATAACATAATGAAATTAATAAAATAAAACTAATGCAACCATGAACATAAACTGGCAGTCTGAAGTCATGATGAAAATTCCTTAATCTCATAATTCATGATCAAATTCAACCATATTTTTAACTGGGAAACTGTTGATGTTTTAGACCCAGCCAAATCCCAAAATGCCAGGGAATTCCTGACAAATCAGACATAGAGTGGTTCACATAGAGTGAAACCCTATACAGGTAGTCCTGGACTTACAACCATAATTGATAGCAAATTTTCCATTGCTAAAGAATGGAAGTTATTAAGTTGCCCCATTTTATGAGCTTTCTTGCCACAGTTGTTAACGTGGCTGTTAACTAAATCAAAGTCAATTTCCCATTGACTTTGTTGTCAGAAGATTGCAGAAGGTGATCACATGACCCTAGGATACTGCAGCCATAAATATCTGCCAGTTGCCAAGTGTCCAAATTTGATCATGTGACCATGGGGATGTTGCAACAGTTATAAGTGTAAAAAAAAGCCCTAAGTCACTTTTCTCAGTGCCATTGAAACTTCAACAGTCACTAAATGAATGATTGTAAGTCGAAGACTAACTATATACATAACATTTAAAGGATCTAACCAAAAGTCAAGGAAGGAAATAAACAGCACTGAGCACATGCTTTCCTGCATTCCACACCTAGATAAGCAGGAAAAAGCACCAAGGATGACCAAGACTGGCAAGGTGAGCTACCATATATGAGGAACTACAAAACTTCTCTGTCCAATGCACTGATAATGTTACATAGCCCGGTAACAAAATGAAGCTACAGGAAAACAGCTACGATTATGAAATACTAAGACCCCCCAACAGGCATAGGTCAGCTCACAAAAGATTACTCTGTTTAGCAATACAATAAAGGGGAGATGTTTAACAAGGCAAGAGAGGGCCAGGACAGTAGGGGCCATCTTTACTGGCTTCAAGCACTTCAATTCTGAGTACTTCAGACAAAATTTGGTTGTGTGTGGAGTTGTAAGACATAATGAATGAACCTTTATTATCAAAGTACAACATGTATACAATGAGATTGGCTGAGCCATAAAATCGTTGTTTAACGCAGCACATGTCTGTGAACACATTTTAATTTTCTTACTATAATGGGGGAAGTCCACAGTTGCAATGATTACATAATTCATTTTCACCAGCTAAATAAGGACCTTACTGGTCCTTGAAGAGGAAATATTGGGAGATTTCTCCTCAAACTTACTACTGAAACAACTGAAAATTTAGAGAACTTTTTGAATAGAAAGTCACCGAAAATCTTCACGGTTGAGTAAAGAGGTATTTAAGGTTTTACAGATTTTTCCTTGTGAAAATAGGTTTATAACATTTTCTGCAACCAAGACCTATCAAAATAAACTGAATTTTCAGCTTTAAGATTTCCCTTAACATATCACACTTCAGACTCTGAAATAGGCCATGCTGTGTAAACTCACAAAGATATCTAAATTGTGCATTAAGTATAAGAGGAAGAAATACCATTATAAAAACTTGTTTTCTTTTAGTATTTTCAGTGAAATATTTCTGTAATCTGGGAATATATTTAATAAAAACACTTGTTTTGACACTTGTTTCTTTGCTCGGGTAAAATGTAATGGTTTTTGACAAGATATTCAATATTGAACTGAACACACTCAAAACTGTAGAGATGATAGTATTTTTTAGGAGAGGGCCTCCTATTCTACTACATCTTACAATACTAGGCAACAGTATCAACAGTAGATATCTTCAAGTTTCCACATTCTATAATATCTCAGGACTTAAAATGGACACCTAACATCAAAAATTTCATCAAAAAAGCAAAACAAAGAATGTCCTTTCTACGCCAACTCAAAGCTCAGACTGCTGATACAGTTCTACAAAGGAATTATTGAGTCTGTCATTTGAACCTCTATAACTGTCAGACACAGACTTCAAAGGATAGTTATGACTGCAATAAAAATAATTGCAACTAGCCTGCCTTCCATTGAGGACCCGTGTACTACACGAGCCAGAAAGAGGGCTGTGAAGATATCTACAGACCCCTCACATCTTGGACATAAACTGTTTCAACTTCTTTCCTCAAGACGATGCTACAGGACATTGCATGCCAAAACAACCAGACACAAAGACAGTTTTTCCCCCATACCATCATTCTGCTAAACAACTAATTCCCACAACACTGTCTATGTCCTGGGATGTCAAGCCACCTGGTAGGGCTGTATTACTATTATCCTTCTCATCTTTCCTATTACCTATTTCCATAACTTCTCATGATTATAACTTTGTTGTTTGTATATTATGATTTATGTTGAAGCAAAACATCTTCAAAGAAAAATAAAGTCCACGTCTTTCAAAAAACCACCTTTGCGACAATGTGGCACAATGTTTAGTAAAGTTCTCTGAACTGAAATGTCATGGTTCCGATAGATGAGACCAGTAGAAATAAGAACTCCGAGGCAATTGCTTTCCTCAAAGAACACTTTTAATGGCTACATAGTATCGGCACGAACAAAGGCGAAACCAAGTCTGAAGTTCCCACCCCCTGGTTACAAAGTTTCAAGTTGAACTTCCCATCCCTGCAATGTGTCATAAATTACAATCCCCAACTAACTGCTTTGGCGGGCTGAAGCTTCCATTAGAGTGTCCGCCAAAAGTTAGATAGAATGACCTTGGTTCCCACAGAATAATTCTTGTGTCTAAGATAAGAGAATACCTCTCCCCCCTCCCATCACTGTGGCAACCAGGAGCAAGGTGAAGATGGCTACAGCCAGACCTATGCGATGGTTGACACAAAAAACATTTCTTTTGCATTGTAGTTAGGAATCAACTACATGTAGTGGTGGGACAGTACATTCTGAAAAATAAAAAGTAAGTTATGTTGCTATGAATTATATAAAAGCTACTAATACTGTGGTAATAGTTTAGTTACAATTGAATATAAATATAGAATCTTCTCTTTCTCGATAATTGTCACGGTAACTTAAGAGTAGAGAAGATAATTAGAGAAAGAAGCAAGAAAACTTTTCCTTTGCAACATTCATTTCTGTTTCTAACGATTACCTTAACAACTTCAAATGGATTTAAACAAGAGGTATTTGTTGAGATTATTTAAAATCACCCTGTAAGGACATATCTCAAGAGGCATTTTTTTTGTAAAAGTTTTATTGTTTTTTTACAATAACAACCTTAGTGCCTGGTGTACAGCATGTTGTCTTGGTTCATACATTTTTTAGAAAAGAATATACAGTTAATAATAGTTAATAAATAATAATAATTAATTTTTATATTTCCATAAATAGTATATCAATTAATAATATATTTCCTTGATCTTCTCTTCAGCCAGTAGTATTCTCCTTCTACAACATTAAACAAATATAATTTCTAATATTTGATATTTTCCATATTTAAATGATTAAATAAAAACATTCTCTTCTATATTTATACCAACAATAGTAGCGTCCATATATAGCATTTTTTTCTTATCAGCTTATGTTATTTTCGTAAGAGTCATCTTATTGATGCACCATATATCTTATTTTCATAAATCTTGTTTAAGCTTAATTTCTCCATAATATTCAAACAATTCTTGTCAATCATATTTTTCCCAGTATTTAACATCTAAATATCCAAATTTTTCATTTAAATATATCATCCCAGTATTTTCATATTTCATATATTATAGAGATACTATACTACTTATCTATCATAACATCTATCCATAACATCTTTCTAGTCAATTTATATTTCACTTCTATTTGTAAAAATTAGTTAAATCGCTATATATCCTTTTTTTTCAGAGTTTTTATTAAGCCTAATTTCCCCTCAATATTTCAGTCATTCCTTAATCCTAAATCTTTTCAAATTTAATTTGTCTTTAAAATTCAAACTTTTCCTTCACTTACAACATCCTAATATTTTTACATTTTGTATCTTATCAAAAAACACTATATTACTTATATCTCTTATCCCACTTATTCTAAAGTCCCTTTATGGCCAAAGTTATTTGTTTATTTAGCCATATTCAAACAAGTGTTTATTCATATAATATTCCATCTGGTAGGGCGAATCCAGTCTCTTCAGCCCGTCTAATCTTCTTCCTTTGCCAAATTGTTTTCCAAATTAATATTTTCAACTTGTCCAGTTCTTGTATTTTTGTAGTTATTGTTAGGAGTAGAGGATACATAGTAGATAAGATGTATGCTTTTTGTCTCCCAAACAATGATTCTCCTAGCAGTGTCCATTTTGTTAAGTCTTCTTTCTTCTCAGGTTTATTTTGACGTTCTAATGCATAAGGTATCTTTTCCATATTTATTGTTGTATCCAAGTCTTGTAAGTTTTTTCTTGTTTGTATTAAGTTATAATTCCCTTCATTTGTAACTTCACCAGTTAAGTCATTTTTTTCTAGTTCACATTCTGTTGTCTGGATTGTTTGTTCATTCTTTACCATCATTCTTTGGATGTTTTTTTATTGTAGATTTAAGTTAGAAGTATATTCACTTATAGTATCAAAGTTATGTTTAATCTCGTGGTTTAGGTCTGTTGTAGTTTGCATAAATTTTGTCTTGGAAAGTATTTGTCTTGTCTTGCAGTGTTTCTAAAGGTCTTTGATCTTTCAGGCTAAATCTTTCAGGAGTAGATATTAAGTGTGGTTTTCTATTATTTTTTGATGAGTATGTCATATCCATGTTGTCTCCCCTTTTCGAGTAGTCCGTCATAAATGCCATAGTCTCTGTAATTAGCCTTGTCAAGCTAACCAAAACTCAAAATCCATACAGTCCAATTTTGTATAGTTCTTGTTTTTATATATAATTATTGTAATCCACTGTAAATTTCAGTTGTTAAGGTTTCAGTAAAATCAACGTTTTATAACAATTCTTTCTTTCAGGAGTCAATTGTCAATTCAATATATTTAGCGAGCTTAAATCCTTCCTGTAACTTCACTTCTCAATAATTTGTCATAGATCAAAGTTTTTAAACAGTTCATAAATTTAAACCAAAATCAAAGTATTTCTTTTCCTTCAAACACTTTCCAATCTTATAGCCAGCCCAGTATGCAATCTCTTCTCTGTTCCTTAGCAACTATCTTCTTAAAGGTTATTAGAGTTCATAGGAACAGATTTTTTTTCTTTGTTTCTGGGCATTGTCTTTAATGTGCTATATTCTCATTGTCCACTAGATGTCAGCAAATATTTATTTTCCAGCTCTTTCAGACAAAAAGTTCTTATTTTTCTTTTTTTATGTAATTCAATCAAATCCTTTAGAATATAATCTTAGCAGTTTGTTTTAGTTTCTAAGTTTGATCAGATTGGAGTATTTTGAATTTAATTTCAATAAGGTTCTTTCCTCCTTAAAGGTTAATTTGCCGTTTCCGTCTATGGGGGAATGGGAATGTAGTTCCCTCCCCTCACTTTCGGAGGTTGTTTGCTTTGGGGATCTTTCCCAGGGACTAGTTATAAAATAAGGGAGAAAAGATCAAATACTCTCACCAGTTCCAAGCACGCTGTTCACCGTTCTTGGTAGTGCTCTTGGACTTCGGCTGCAGTAGCTTGGGCTAGACACTGGCATGCAGCTAGCCTTTCTCCTGTCGGGTTTGGAGGGCTTTCCCCGGATCAAATGAAGCGATTGCTGTCGCTTCGTGATCAACGGGGCGCACCTCCTTCGCGGTCATCTCTACTGGGCGACTTCGGACCCATCTAGGGTCCCCCTGGCAGGGCGAAATTAGCCGTGGGGAGCGGAGGTCCGCTCTCGCACGGCCATGCGCTACGAACACAAACCGGAAGTCCCTCAAGAGGCATTTTTATTCTTAGTATGAATAAAATGATTTTTAGTTCTCTTTCTTTGCTGAAAGCTGATAAAAATGGGATGTTTGAAATAATTTGAAACAAATTATTTCATATAAAAATGGGAATAATACTTATCAAGAGATATTTATATCTCTTCATTATCACCAAGCCTTCATTATTGCTGAATCAATAAGAGACTGGACTTTTCTGTTTCTGATGGGGTTGCACTTACTTGTAAGGAGAGACCCACAGCTCTTTACAAGTAGTTACTGTAATAAGAAATATATTTACATAACTATATCTAGAGCAGGAGCTATGATTGTTCCTGAGTTGGTGGCATTTGTTCAGTTATCCATCATTTTACTACAGACATTCTTCACTATTACCATCTGTTCCCCATAGGGCTACTATCTTCTTCTCTGTCCAGAATTTGCAAGTGGTGCAGCAACAAGGCTTTCAAATGATGCTAGGGAGGAGTATATAATCCCTGCACCACATCGGTTGACTGTTGCTTACCATTTTAAATCTAATAAACTGTCTCATCTTGCAGCTCTGTTAAAGGTTGCCTCAGACTTCCAGGCCATAATGTGAATAGTAATAATTTGAATAGATTTTTCATCTGCAAACTGATAGAGAATATGTTGTTGGGTGTTTATATAGAACATTAAATGCCAAGTTATTTAACCCAGTTTGATCAAATTATCTATAATTAAAACAATGAAAGCATATCTCATACGAGGCGAACTCAAGCAATTATAACACTGAATAACTCTACATTTCTATAGCAGACCTATAGAAAAACGCTTTGCTTATTATTTTGTGTTTGTTTCTCATTAGTCTTTTCCTGAGGTTAGAGAGCACAGGGTTCCAAAACGCACATAATATGACCAACTTAACACTTTTAGAGGAGATTTTACTCTTTTTCCCACTCAATTTTCCTAAATTAAATTGTTTTCCCCAAGGTGCAATTTGCATCACTAATTTGCCAAAACAAAAAGATTTTTACTCCATATGCCCTTCAATCCCATGTTGATAATCTAATATATAAGCTCTTTGCATGTTTTGTTATATTCTAAAAAAATATGTTATCATAAACACCACTAAAACCACATAAGAAAATTCAGTGACATAATACAAAGCCAAAGAGTCCAGGGAGAAACCTATACTCTTAACCCTCCATAGGTTTGGACTCATTAATGATTTGTAGAAATATTTACAATTACAATTTAGAATTAAATATACATGATGTTGGTTTTAATACACTGCAGATTTTAAGGTCCCTTGCAGACTTTCAAAGGATCATACAATAAAATCATAAAGTTCGTTGGTGCTTAGTGCTAGACCAGGGGTAGGCAACCTTGGCTCTTTTATGACTCGTGGACTATGCTGACTCAGGAATTCTGGAAGTTGAAGTCCACGAGTCATAAAAGAGCCAAGGTTGCCTACCCCTGTGCTAGACCAACATCTGCTTGTTGCAAAAAAAAAATGTAGTAAAGCATTTCTTACTACTCTGACTTTAGAGATTTCCAGTGAAGAGTAACATACTACTTCTTGAGGCAGCCTGTTCCAACAGTTGACAGTTTTTAGTGAGAAAACTTTTTAAGGTCTAACTTGAGTCAATTTTCTCTTACTTTCAACCCATTACTTCTTTTCCTGCTCTCTGGGGCAAGAGAGAATAAGTTCCTTCCCACTTCTAAATGACAGTTCTTTACACATATGAAAACTGTTATCATATTGCCCCTCATACACAGGATAATCAAAGCCTGTTAACCATATCCTGTTCCTTTAAAGTTTAAACATTCCTGATAGGACTTGATTTTCAGTCACTTCACTGTCTTGGCCACTGGGTCACAGTCCTTTTCAGATGATGGTATTCAGGACTGGAAACATTGTTCCAAGAATGGGGGTTGGGGGCTGACTGAGACATAGTGAAGTAGGACAATTACTTCATGCAATCTAAACTCTGTGTTCCTGTTAATTCCCCTCAAAATAAATTATGCCTTTTTAGCAGCCTCAACACACAGTTTCCTTTGCAACCAGAAAGAGAGGTAATTGAAAGGGCTGGTATCATCCAACCTAACAAAACTAAATTCTGTTCTCAACAACACAAACCACTCAAAGATTATTTCAACTTGTGGGCAGGTTTGTAGGAGCTTATAAAGAACGAGGAGAGACCTTCTTGGAGGTTGGAATGGGAAGTTTGTATTAATAGATTGGAATAATTGATTTCAAAAGCTAATAAATTATTGAACCTGTACAAACCTGCTGATAAATTCATTGAATTAATTTAATTTGCAAATTCAATGAATTAAATTAAAGTAATCTTCATCTGCATAGAGTCCCAAGGCAGTATAAATAAATAAATGTAATATAAGTTACACAGTAAGAGGCACACAAATTATCTATCATAAAACAAAATGAATGTTGCCCACAGACCTGAGGTTAAATTGAATAAAATTAATGTTTTAATTAGCAGTGAAAAAGGTTGGCTCACATTTTGAGCTAAACTGGTCTGATTTTGATTTATCATTGTGAGTCGTAAACAGAAGTTGATAATTTAGCAGAGGGGACAACTTTGTGAGGTAGAGGCTATATTTGGAATTTTGAGATCATGTTATAGACATTCTGACAAATTGGACGATATGGTCATTCATAAAACGTATACACACACACACACACAAACACACACACTCTCACACACAGAAACGTAAGTGCACCCTATGTAAATGTAAATATTTATCTTGATTCAAACAGTATATAAAGATAATGTAACTGAAAAAGAGATATTAAAAATGACTTTACAATAATTTATTCAACAAAAGATATATGCTGTATCTTTCTTTGGGAAAAGTAACTATAGCCTTTGCTCTAATATCTGCTACCCTTTGGCAGAAACAATATCAAATAGGCCTTTCTTGTAACTGGGAGAGGGGAATAATTCATCCTTGTCTACCTTGAGCATATGAGTGATATAAATAATTATAAGAGATGCCTCAGCTTTATTTTAATCTAATATTGAATATTCATGGATTTTGCTCTTTTTTTTTTATCTGCCAAATTTATATGGCCACCCACGCCCATACAAGATTCTGGGTAACTTATGAACAATTACAAAACAATATAAAAAAGCCAATACAATAAATAAAAACATTTAAAACCCTAAAACAAAATTAGCAGCCAAGGTAATCAACTCTTCACCTAATATTCAATGTTGTCAGTGCACTGATTCCCACTCCCATTGGCTGAACTGTATTTTTAAAACCTTGTGAAAAGTTAGCAGGGACAAAGCCAATCTAATCTCTGAAGGGAAGATGTTCTACAGAGCAGAAACCACAACAGAAAACGCTTTCCTCCTGGGCCCCACAAAATAACATTCCCTGGCAGACGGGACCTAGAGCATGGCTGTCATGCCTGATCTGATGGGATGAATAGATGTGATTGGAAAGATGCAGTTCCTTTAATAACCCAGTCGCATATCACGAAAGGCTTTATAGGTCATCACTAGTGCCTTAAATTGCACTCAGAAGCATACTGACAACTGATCCAACTCCTTCCCCAGCCCCCAGGATGCTATTTCATCCAATAAAGAATTTTGGAACTCGAGAGCTTTCAACTATTTCATAAAACTTCAAGTGATCTAATAAAAGTATTGCCTACGTGTATTTTGGAGTGTTTGTTTCTCATGTTCAACACAGCTAGCTTTTTACACATTTATTTATATGCAATTTAACAAATTAGAGAAAGTGTACAGAACATGGATTCTGGAATTCTTTACTGGAAATGACTTTTGGAGGTTCTGCATTATCTTCTATGTAATAAGTTAATGTTGCAACTGTGTGTGTGTGTGTGTGTGTGTGCAGTTTATCCCCAAGGATTAATCAAGTAGTGTGTGGGTGTATGTGTGTATGTATGTAACTATGTATTGTATATATTATGTATATGTTTTTGTGATTTAGAGTAGTGCATAGGTGTGTTGTATATGAGAAAATATATGCATGTATTATTTCATTGGCCAAATTCTGTTTTCAGGTCATGCTTCCCTGCTTTGGTGCAATCTTCCCAATTTGCTGCACCATCTCAGGCCAATTAGCAAAACATCTGGCACTTCCAGTTTTCATGCAATGAAGTATTTCTAGTTCTGGCTGCAGGTGTATAATTCCCTGCTCAGGGGCTGCTGCAGCTATTTCCACAAGTTATAAGGTTGTCATGGATTTTGCATCATTGTGGATGGATAATCATTGCTGAGACATACGCTAATTAGAATGGATGAAGATGGGGCCCTTTTCAATTTTTGCCCAAATTCTCACTTTGCTGACTGGTAAACTGTTGGGGGGGGGGGAATGTTCTTTTTTTACATAGCATTAAATGTTTGGAAAGAGAGCTGAACCATGATTACCAGTGGCACTTTTTATCTTAAACTAAAGTTGTAAGTTAAAGCATTACACCTACTAAGCCATAAACATATCATCCCTACATTTTATCTATGCGTTTTGAAGAATGGCTTGATATAAATTTAAACGATAGCCTTGGCAGAGTATACTATAATCATCCAAATCTAGATAGATAAGAGATCACATTTTGTCATGAGAAATGCTATTTTAATTGCCATTGAAATTAGTGGGAGCTCTTGACATATGATTTATTTATTGTTTTGGTGGAGAGGGAGGTGCACTATTTGGCAAATACGTTTTAAAATGCTTGTAATAAAAGGAGAAATAAGCCGCCTGTTAATTGTTGAATATTTCAGCAGTTTTCTCATTAAAGTTAACAGAAAATGTCCCCAGAAGCAGCCAAACATCCACACATACACTAGTCAGGATTTTATTGAAAGATATTACTCTAGTTTAATAAGAGAAAACCAAAAGTAGACCTGGTTTCTATCGTTTAAGGTCATAAAACAGTTTCACATAACATGCAGTAAAAGAAGTCGTACAAAGATTAACATCTCTTCCTATCTTAATCTGCTAATTGTGAATGGTATACTATACAGTGGTATAAATAAAAGATATTTATGGGTTTGTGGTGATATTTTCAAAGCGTGGGTTGCATCCTGAAGTCCAATGAATAGAAAATCCACCTCAGTGAATGTTTTCCCACCAGAGAGAAGGGAAGTGGTATCTGCTAAATCTTGCTTCCCCTACAAACCTTTTGTACATCTCTTAAAAAAGACTTTGATGGTATTTCAGAAGTGTTATTACAAGCTGTCAAGGTATTATCATTTAAATAAAGGAGGGAACCCCATTAATGAAAAGGGAAAATATCCAGGTGCTGCATGTTCATTTTCTCTGGTATTCTAATGATGACATCATCAGTCTTCCTTCTTTCTGTTCATCCCCACCACTGACTGTTTAATATTTTACTTTTTTTTTTTTTTGTATTGCAGTCCAATTCCTTTCTTACATTGTAGTTAGGAGTTGTGGGTGCCATGCTAACTGCTGATGCTGACTCCTCTGTTGTGCATTTTCTTCCATTTTAGTTTTTTTTTTTTTGGGCCTTAACTTCCTATTTAATTACATACTTTGTCCCTGAATATTTTATTTTATTTTATTTGAGATACAAGTAAACAGAAAGGCTAAGAATTTTAGACCATTGGTAACTGTTTTGGATGTTCTTGTGTGAAGACGGGCTGCCTTAGATATTGATATTGAAAAAAGATAGGAGCAAAACTGGAACTTCCAAAATACTCGAACTCTGAACAAATGTGTCAATATTCTGAAACCATTTTGTTATGTTTTCTTCAGTGCCATGATATGCTTATGTAAAACAAATACATTTAAGAAGAAAAAAACACCTCTTCTTAGCAATATGTACATTGTTCTTAATGAAACCTGTGTAGAAAAAAATGATTTCTTCAACTGCTTTGCCCAGTAAACTATGCTTTTTTCATTAGGGAATGTGATACTGTCTGCTCCAAGAACATACAACCATTTTAGAATGGAGGTACCTCTCCATTCCAAAATTTTGAGAGGTACATTCACAAAATGTCTATCATAACAGATTTGCTTTTAGCAGAATGATTACCGTACTGTAGTGCTTATATAGACAGTAACAAAACATTATTTTATCAGAAACTGAACTAGCCTCTCAAGATGGGTCTGCAGTACTACTCAGACATTTCAGGCTTTCAAGAGGCATTGCTTTGCATTACAGGATGCTGGTTTCTATTATAATAACATAATCACTATTAATCAGATGAGTCAGGAAGCCTGGTGGATACCAGTGGAAGAATCTCAGGGCACGCTGATGCCCTCAGGCAATACATTGGTTGCCACTAATTGCTCTTTCTCTAGTTTGCCAAAAATGGTCCAAGTGATCCTTCTTATGGTGTTTAAACAGCATCATCTGTGGGCACACATATAAAATGGATGTAGGCATGGGAGCCATTTAAAGGAAGGAGGGGGGGATGGAAGGAAGGAAGGAAGGAAGGAAGGAAGGAAGGAAGGAAGGAAGGAAGGAAGGAAGGAAGGAAGGAAGGGGAAAGTGAAGATCATGAATTTATTCAATGCAATGCAATGAATTTCTTCAATGCATCCTCCGTCACTTTTTCAGGGACATGATAACTTTTTCTAAACCTTTGAAGAGTGTCACCAAAAAGTAATATAGAAAGAGAAGAATGGCCTTAAATTACAGCAAGACAGATTCTGGGCTAATACTAGAAAATACTTTCTTAGAGTGGTCCAACAATAGTATTAATTGCTGAGGGATGTGGTGTTCTTGAAGATGTTGAAGCAGAACAGGGAAGGAGTCTGTGAACAATTTGGATTATTGCACTGTGTATAGAAAAATCCCCTTTCAAATCTAAGATTCTAGGATTTTAAGAAAAGGGAAGGAGTGTGCAGAGGCTTGGCAAGGCATCAAAAAGTTAGTACGAGGAAAGGTAAAACAGACAGCAAATGAGAAAGAAAGACCTGTATTTTTTAAATCCAAAATATACGTCTTTCTGTTGAGGCATAAATAGTAGTTAATGTTTAACAGTTTATATGCACTATGTATGAATTTAGATAATTATTTGGGTCTCTGTGAGGGGAGAAATCAGGTGCAAAAAGATAATTTGGAGGGAATTTGGTGGAAATGGTAGAAAATAATACTCCTGGCCAAAATTGCTGTTCTGATCCTTTCAGAATAGTGTGTTTTCTCATGTAAGGAAAGGCTGACAGCTTAATACTACTTACATCAGCATGTAAAATCCTTCACTATCTCAAAAACTGAAGCTTCATTTCAGTGGGTTCATCCCAGTAACTTTTAGAATTTCTTCAAACTACTGCTTAATATAAACCCCTTTCATGATGCATCTGTTTCATGCAAGGGATTTTTTTCCCCTCAGGACCAGCAGCTATTGGCCAATAACAGCTTAGAAAATTTATGAGTCTTTGCATTAAAGAGTTGTCTTTGAACTTGCTTTACAGACGTTGAATTTTTATCTGAAAAATATGTATGTCACCCCTCAAAGCCAGTTTTCCCAGGACAGTTTACAAAGTCTAAAAGTTTATGGCACCAAAAAAAACCACTTTCCTTTGTCAGTGTACAATCTCTGCAGATAAGGAATGAGAGAGAGAGAGATGAATCCCAAGAAAAGAAAAGAAAAGAAAAATTGAGAACCTCTGCAGTGTACTTAAGAAGTAGGAAGTTAATGAAGGGAGAAATTTGCTACAAACGGTCCAATGCATAACAAAGCAGGCATCTGGGTCTAATCTGCCTTCAGAAACTTCCCTCAGATTTGTGTGCAAGAGCCCTGTTGCTCATCTGCAGGCATCCATATTATAACGTTCATTCAAATTACACCTTGGGAAGAACTGTCAAACTGTTCAGTTCATTGTATTTAACCCACTGTCATTATACCTAGCCAACACTTTGTGATTAAGTAACCTAAGTTCACACCTTCATTTAGAAAGCAATCGAAACAATTTCCTGTGCAGCAGAAACATGGCTAAACTTAGTTGAGGGCTTGGGACTTTTATGGCTCAGTCTGGAGTATTGTGATAAAGCATCCAAAAGTCCTAGTAAACAACATATAGCTAAGCTGTAAACAGGTCAAACTGAAATACAACAATGCCTGAATTTAACACATCCCAATTTAGCAGACGCCGGAGCCAACAGATCACATTTCTGTCCACAATGACTGGCAAATCTATTGCATCCAAAATAGTCTGAATGAGTGAAATTTACATTAATGTTACATTGTCTGTGGGGATTTGTGTCATTTGCATTCTGGTATTATTAAGCTGGTGAAATAAATGATGTAATTTGTGATCTAATAAACATTTGGAAGTAGCAGACAACCTTCCCCACAAGTGGTCCACTAAACTGAGAATTCACGATATTTGATTTAGAGAAAATTCTGCCTAATGTCATATAGTACAGGGCTCCCCAACCCCCGGTCCATGGACCAGTACCGGGCCGTGGCATGCCAGTAACCAGGCTGCACAAACAAGAAAAACCTCATCCGCAAGATGCAGGCAGCACACAAAACCACGCCCCCTCTGGTCCGTGGAAAAACCTCTCTCCACATAACCAGTCCCAGGTGCCCAAAAGGTTAGGGACCTCTGATATAATACAATAAAATCTTGATGTACTGAACTATTTGCTGGTGGGCAATCTATTAAATCTAAGTTTACATCTTTTATGTCAATGTGTATCATATGTATAATTACCCAGAGTTTCATAAATGCCTTCGTTTGCAGTAAAATTTCAGTTTAATGGACAAATCTTTACTTCAATAGACATTAAATGGGGTGTGAAACCCAAATTAAAAATGTGTCCAGTATATCAAAAAAAAAACATTAAACTGAGATCCACAAAACTGAGGTTTTAGTGTACAGTGTTCAAAATTATGTAGTTTATCTATAAGAGGAATCCATTACTTGTATCATCTAATGTGTGTGTGTGTGTGTGTGTGTGTGGAGTATATAAGTACATGACATACTATATGTTAAATACAATTCTTATTCATTGCAGCAGATATTCTAGAAAAGATTACATGGCATTGACTTCTAACATTAAATATCTATATTGAAAAGTAAAATAATGACAAAAATCAAGCGCTCCCTTAGTTTATTTTTCTTAATTAAGATAAATACAGATAATCCTCATTTGAAAACCACAATTGGGATGACAACACTAATTTACATGGTCATTAAGTAAAAAAAATTACATGATTGTCACTGTGTTTCAGCTTTCCCTTTTCAGTATTCCCCTGTCTTTTGAAATGCTTATCCCAGCATTCAGATAATTAGCAAGAAGAGAATTATGGCTGCCAAATTTAATCTGAGAAATAATTTTCCAGATTGGTATTCAAATAATGCAAATACTACCTTCTTTAAGAGCCATCATCATCCTCCCAATGAAAATGATGGAATCTGAAATGATTAAGAATATTAAAATATTTTTCATTCTTTATTAATATAGACCTCAGATATTGAAATGTATTAATACATATTTCTAACAGAAATACAGTCCTGTTTAGTTCATATCATACAATTAACTCAGACTAAAGTAATTATATTTATCCTAATTTATACCCTCACATTAACTAAATTGGGAATCCTAATTTAGAATTAATTATTTCTAGATTTGGAATACATATATATTATAATGAGTTATATTTTAAGACAGAAAACATTAAAATTGTCTTGACTAGAAGAATATTGACAGTAAAAGTTAATATGTTGCCAAAGATTGATTTTAAAAGAATTTAAGGAATGACAGACCAATAAGGAATTTTATTTGATCAAATAGAAGACCAAGAGTCAAACTGAGGAGTCTACAAGATGCAAATAGCAAGATGGGTTGGCTGTTCTAAATTTTAAGTTTGTTTATTTTATTGGAGAGTTTGGGGAGTTTTGTTAGAATGTATAATAATAATACTGCCCGACTCAGTGCTGACGGTGGATGTTTAGAGCTGATGTTAGGGAAGGTATGAAACTGCCATTAAGAAGTTGGAAAAGAGATTCTACAATCCAGAGATAGAATGGATATGAAAAAAAAAACCAAAAATTAATGGCACCTTGATTTTGTTTAGATAGACCAACAGAAACTTGGCAAACTTACAGGTTTCTATGAATATAGCCTAGAGCAGGGGTGTCAAACTTGCAATGTTATGCAACTTTTTCCCCATTGCCGGCAATGGGGTGGGCGCAGTTTCAGCATGACGCATCCGGCCCATTTATCATTTCTAAAATTTCTATAGTGTCTTTTTCTTGATCTGGCCTACTTGAAGAGCTGACATCAAACTTGAGAATGTTAAGGTTTTCCAGATAACAAGTGTCTCACACACACAAACTGAATTGCAGTGGATGCCAAACTTGAAACCCAGATGGGTACATCTCAGAAAAAGGGAATTTCTTATTGTTGCCAATATCTTCAAATTGGTATCATTTAAAAAAAAAACCTTCAAAAACAAGGCAACATATGTGAAGATTTGGCCAAATTTGAAATGTTTGTAGCACACAAAAGTCAGAATATCTTTTAGAGCTTGTACATAAATTGTTACTGAAATACGATTCAGAAATCAAATAAATCAAAGGTTGCATGACTGACTGACTGCAGAATTAAACAGAACAGTTGATATGCAACAGTGGAGATATTATTGGAACATAAATGTCAAATTCAATGTGAATATTACACTCATAAAACTAGCATAAGATTTTTTTTTGTTGACATGTTACCCGAGGGCAGATTTACATTTTCACAAAGTATAATAACTGCTAGGATAGTCTATGCTCTCATTGGGAATTGCAGTCAATTCCTTCACTAGAAAACTAACATATTAAGTTTCTTGAGTATGCATCAATGTAAAAATTAACTTCTTATCTTAAAAAGTAGGTATAATGCTACATTTAATATGGAGTTAATTTATGGACTATAATTTTACACATAGACTTCTGTTACAGATGAAGTTAAGAACATTTTTGACATGAGATTTTAAAGCACTATATTCTGCCCAGTTCTGCTTTAGATAAGTTAGAATGCCTGCTAACTTTATTAATATGAATTAATATTCTTATTAATTTGACTGATTATGATGTCTGTTTTGTCAATTTCTGGGGTATTTTAATATTTGTTTTTAAACTGCAAACTGATATAGTTTTCCATATATCTGTTCTGTTCAATATTACTATAAGAATGAAGGTGGAGTGTTCTTTATTTTAATTTCAGTATCTTGTAAATTTTTACACAATGTTTATATTTTGTACACCCTTAATGCGTTTTTTATTTTTTTCTTTCTCATGCTTTTTCCCCATTTTTTATTTTCCCTCTTATTATAAAAACTTTAAAATAGAATCATAATGAGTGTAAAACTAATAAAAATCAAAACAAGGAATTAAAATCAAAGCCAAAATTAAAAACAATTATCCAATTAATTAGCAATTAAAAATACTAATAGAATAACTGTGTTCTGCAGAGGTAAATGGTACTTACATCAAATGCTTCAGTTTAATTATACTTGCTAATTAAATAGGATGTAAGTTGCCAAGTTCAATGCAAATATTACTTCAGATGTGTGGTTGCTATCAAAAAATGTTTTATCTAATTGAGGATCCAACACAGATGAGGAAATATTGGGAAGCTAAGCCCACATGGCATGTAATTGGTTCAATGAAACATCCTTCTGGGCAAGCCTAATTAGCTTACTTGTTGATTTAGTTTCATGGGGTTGCACTGAATTCTACATGTGAAAAAATTGACATTTATGCAAAGCCTTATTGTCTTATCACCATTAAAGAGGTCTGGCAATTGGAATATATTTGTTAAAATATTTTCTATTATTTTTACAACATTCCCAACAATATAAATATTATTTTGTGGTTAATAGACAGTGTGTGTGTGTGTGTGTGTGTGTGTGAGACATGACTGAAGGTTTCAACTTTACTCCAATTTTAAAATTGGGGAATGTGCACACATGCACATTATTGTTTGAGCTTGACCTTGGATCTTTTAAGGACTCTCTATAAGACAAGGAAATTGTAATAAAATGCTTTAATTAATCAACACACTAGCCTACAAACATACTTATCTTAAAGTTATTCTAAAATTGAAACAATCAAACAAACCATGGCAAGATTAAAATGTTATCAAATAAGAGTTGACCAGATCAATCTTCCCAGGCAGTGCACCTACAAAAAAAGAACACCAACAGTTTGAATTGTGCTTGGAAAGAGATTTGAAGCTAATTTATTTTTTAAACAATATTTTAAATATAGAACTGAATAGCAGAAATAATCCTTTCAGGAAAAGAGAGCAATAATTCTGCTTTAAGTTATGAGGAGATCTAGCACTAATAACAGTCTATAACAAATACCGTAGTAATTATTTTGCTTCCATAATTTGTTTTAAATGTAGGATTTGTTTCCCCGAGCCTGCCTGAATGTGCCAATGTATGTGGTGAAAATAAGGAAAAAATTAAGCTACTATTTTGTATTACAGATTCCATGCTAGTAGTAAACAAATCATTTTTGCCTGAATGGAATAGAATACAAAATAATACACTTGGAAAGGAACTTGGAGGTCTTCTAGTCCAACTTACTCAGGCAGAAAACCATTTCAGACAAATAGTTGTCCAATCTCTTCTTAAAAACTTCCAGTGTTGGAGCATTCACAACTTCTTGAGGCAAGATGTTCCACTGATTATTTGTTCTAACTGTCAGGAAATTTCTCCTTAGTTCTAAGTTGCTTCTCTCCTTTGATTAGTTTCCATCCATTGCTTCTTGTCCTGCCTTCAGATGCTTTGGAGAATAGCTTGACTCCCTCTTCTTAATGGCAGCCCCTGAGATATTGGAACACTACTATCATGTCAGCCCCAGTCCTTCTTTTCTTTAAACTAGACATACCCAATTCCAGCAACAGTTCTTTATATGTTTTAGCCTCCAGTCCCCTGATAATCTTTGTTGCTCTTCTCTGCACTCTTTCTAGAATCTCAACATCTTTTTTACATCGTGGTGACCAAAACTGGATGCAATATTCCAAGTGTGGCCTTACCAAGGCATTATAAAATGGTATTAACACTTCACGTGATCTTGATTCTATCCCTCTGTTAATGCAGCCTAGAACTGTGTTGGTTTTTTGGGCAGCTGCACCACACTGCTGGCTCATATTTAAGTGATTGTCCACTAGGATCCCTCTCACAGTTACTACTATTGAGCGAGGTACCAGCTATACTCTACCTGTGCATTTGTTTTTTCTTGCCTAAAAGTAGAACCTTACTTTTTTCATCATTGAATTTCATTTTGTTAGATAGTGCTCAATGTTCAGGTCTGTCAAGATCCTTCTGTATTTTAAGCCTACCTTCTGAAGTATAGCTATTCCTGCCAGCTTGGTGTCATCTGCAAATTTTATGAGTTTCCCATCTATCCCCTCATCCAAATCATTGATGAAGATATTGAAGAGTACTGGGCCTAAAACAGAACTTTGGGGTGTGCCACTACACACTTCCCTCCATGTAGATGCAGTTCCATTGAGGACTACATGTTGAGTGCGGTTGGTCAGCCAGCTACGGATCCATCTGGTGGTGGTGCTGTCTAACCCACATTTTTCTATCTTATCAAATAGTAGATTGTGGTCTACTTTATCAAATAGCTTTCTGAAGTCCAAATAAATTATATCCACAACATTTCTCCACTAATTTTGTCACTTTGTCAAAGAATGCAATAAGATTTGTCTGGCATCATCTGTTTTTGACAGATGGTGTAGTGCATAAAAGTTAGTATTGGCCACTCTGAAAGAATCAAAATCCTGTATCATCCTTTCTTTGCCTGAAATTGTTAAATCAAGGCAGTAAGATACAGCTTTGTACTGTTCTTCAAATTCCTCCAAATTCAAATGTCCAAACTCTGTAGACATGTTATGCAGAGAAAAATAAATTTTATTTGAGTCCTTTTAATATAGTAACCACACCCTGTTATAGCTAATCTATGTAGCCCTGTTCAGGGAGCTATTTAAGGGTATTATCTATCTTATCTTATTGAGTTGCATCAAGGAAATATGGTAAAGTAGCTTCTTGAATTTATTGTTCTTCTTAGATTCAAGCAAACATAACCTGATAAAAGAAGTATGCACATAAAATGTATGAGTTTATTTACATTATACCTATTTAAATGCCCTGTTCATGTTGTACTGTACATATAAACAGGACATTTTTCTCTCCCTAAGGGCAACCTATGTATAATGTTTAATAAATTTTTATAAGAGAAGTTAGGTGTTACAAAAATCATTCAGCAACCTTTACTTCTACACAGGAATCTGAACCTCACTCAAATTTACTCTGTGATATTATGAATAAATAAATCCAATAAATTTGGGGACCTAAATCAAATCAAATGTACTATAGTTAAGTTAGTACCTAACAAATGTGATTTAAAGCATGAGCAATATTTCCACTTGTGTGAATGAAGTAAGTTGCACATATGTTATTTAATCTAGATATGAAAACTAAAATACACACTTTGTTCTCTATGGAATTTTACTTACAGATGTATGGCCTAGTCTTTTTCTGCTGATTCCTAAAGTATCCATAATATATTTCTCTCTGCCTTTTATCATGACAAATCTTGTTAACCATTTTTGCAGTCTGGTATTTTTCAGGGGAAGAGGCTCACAGGATTATCCTTTGAAATCTTGATAGGAATTTCAGCCTCTTAACGGAGGGTTTCATTGCAATTTTCTCCACTAGTTCTTAGAAACCGTAGGGAGAGAAGAACAGATGGAAAGACTTTGTATGAATATCAAATAATGAACAATTGTCTGTTAAGCAACACAGTATGTATTTTACAGTATTATATCAAGGGATAGAAAAGTCTTGATCTGGTTTTGTTCCCATTCTTTCCTTCATATATTTATTCATCAATACATTTGTTCCATTCTATTTCCATGTAGATCTTTTCAGTGGAAAAAAGGACCATATACTATATCAACTGGGTCATGCAACAGTCATTACTAAAAGCCAACATGGGTTTGTCAAAAACAGATCATGCCAGACAAATCTTATTGTATTCTTTGACCAAGTGACAAAATTAGTGGACCAGAGGAATGTGTGGATATAATTTACTTGGACTTCAGTAAGGCATTTGATAAAATAATCACAACCTACTACTTGATAAGATAGAAAAATGTGGGTTAGCTGGCTGACCGGCCGTACTCAGTGTGTGGTCCTCAATGGAACTGTATCTACATGGAGGGAAGTGAGTAGTGGGATGCCCCAGGGCTCTGTTCTGGGCCCAGTGCTCTTCAACATCTTCATCAACAATTTTGACAAGGGGATAGATGGGGAACTCATCAAATTTGCAGATGACACCAAGCTGGCAGGAATAGCCAACACTTCAGAAGATAGGCTTAAGGTACAGGACGATCTGGACAGACTTGAACATTGGGCGCTATCTAACAAAATGAAATTCAATGGTGAAAAAATAAGGTTCTACATTTAGGCAAGAAAAACCAAATGTACAGGTATAGTATAGGTGGTACTTTGCTCAATAGTAGTAACTGTGAGAGGGAACTTGGAGTCCTAGTGGACAATCACTTAAATATGAGCCAGCAGTGTGCTGCAGCTGCCAAAAAAGCCAACACAGTGCTAGGCTGCATTAACAGAGGGATAGGATCAAGATCACGTGAAGTATTAATACCACTTTACAATGCCTTGGTAAGGCCACACTTGGAATACTGCATCCAGTTTTGGTCGCCATGATGTAAAAAAGATGTTGAGACTCTAGAAAGAGTACAGAGAAGAGCAACAAAGATGATTAGGGGACTGGAGGCTAAAACATATAAGGAAAGATTGCTGGAATTGGGCATGTCTAGTTTAATGAAGAGAAGGACGAGGGGGGACATGATAGCAGTGTTCCAATATCTCAGGGGCTGCCACAAAGGAGAGGGAGTCAAGCTATTCTCCAAAGCACCTGAAGGAAGGACAAGAAGCAACGGGTGGAAACTAATCAAGGAGAGAAGCAACCTAGAATTAAGGAGAAACTTCCTGACAGATAGAACAATTAACCAGTGGAACAACCTGCCTCCAGAAGCGGTGAATGCTCCAACACTGGAAGTTTTTAAGAAGAGACTGGACAGCCTTTTGTCTGAAATGGTATAGGATTTCCTGCCTGAGCAAGGGCTTGGACTAGATGACCTCCAAGGTCCCTTCCAACTTTATTATTATTATTATTATTATTATTATTATTATTATTATTATTATTATTATTATTATTATTATTATTATTATTATTATTATTATGTTTTAGGTTTTGATTTGTGCAGTACTTTGGGAAAGACAGTGTATAATTTCTGCAAGAATAGGCAATTGGATTCCGTCAAATATTTTGTACAATAATAATTTGCACCTTTTTCATTGAGCCTGTGGTATATGCAACAGGGGAAAAAAAGTTTTCCAACTGTTCCGAAGGCTAGTTCTAGGAGGAAAGGGGACATGAAATAGAGTTGGGGCCATTGTGATATAGAATTCGGTAACAGTCTAGATTCTGAAGCAGATCTCATCAATTCACAGCCAACATTTTGAGGATTAAGGAGGGGAGATTTAATCTCTTACAGATAAGTTGTTCCTTCACAAAGAATTTGCTTGTGCCGAAGTCAGAAATAATGAAAGTTATTGAACAGTAAGTCTAAATGCCTCAAAAAGTTGAAGATCAAGGATGGGAATAGAAGAATTAATTTTCCCTTCTGAACATGCTGTAATATTTCAGTCTGTGGAAAGTGTTTCATTACCCAATTAGGTAACACCAGCAACACTGATAAATAAATAAATTAGATAGATAAAATAAAACAATAAACATCACCATTCTCAGTAATAAAATTATGTAGCACACCACAAAGACCAAGCTATTTTAGAAATACAAGTTAATTTAAAAAAAAACACTGAATATTATGTCCCATTTTAAGAAGATTTCATTAACTTTGCATTCCTATAACTGCTTTGGGATATACAATATTAATCTTGTTTCTGTGGTACACTCAAATATAGCTTTCTAAATGGCATTGTCTGTGAAATTGATTTGGTAAAACTGCTTCTTATGAGATCACTGTATTTATAATCTATTTTTTCTCTGACAATGTTTAATACATAATCATATAATCAATTATATCCTGTCTGTGGACATGACTGAATGTGATCAAGAGACACATAAACTTTATATATTTTAATACGGTATAGTATTATACATACTGTCACATTCCACATTGAATAGTCAACTTTATTCCTTCATATAAATATAATTTATCATTTTTTTAGAAAAAAGGTTCTTGTTATTGAATTAGTATCAAATGATCTTTTAAATATATATCAAATGTGGAACACACACACACATAAAACTATAGATTAGAAATATTTTTTAAAAACACCTGCAATTTAAAATTAGTAGGGAATTGTGCTCCCTAAAATAATAATAATAATAATGATGATGATGATGATAATGATGATAATTAATAATAATAATAATAATAATGATGATAATGATGATAATAATAATAATAGAATATAATAATAACAATAACAATAACAACAACAACAATAACAACAACAAAACAACAACAACAACAACAACAACAACAACAATAATAATAATAATAATAATAATAATAATAATAATAATAATAATAATAATAATAATAATAATAATAATAATAATAATAATAATAATAATAATAAAGTTGGAAGAGACCTTGGAGGTCATCTAGTCCAACCCCCTACTCAGGCAGGAAACCCTATACCATTTCGGACAAATGACTGTCCAGTCTCTTCTTAAAAACTTCCAGTGTTGGAGCATTCACCGCTTCTGGAGGCAGGTTGTTCCACTGGTTAATTGTGCTGTTCTTTTTGGTTTCAGCATATATAAAAAGAAAACAGTTTAAATCAAAGAAAGCCTATCACATACTTGTTCTTTACACAAATCAGTAACATGCAATCCATGATATGGAGGCTGCTGAATATAAATGTAATGATTTCCCAGATGATGTTTTTTTCATTCCACTCTCCATACACCCATGTATGGGAATATGTACTGTGGTGCTTTCCAGATTTCCAGTTCCTATATAATAGCTTCTTGCCATCAGCCCAGATAGACACCCAGAACAACTGGAGAACACCAATTGTTTTACATTGGTACCTTGTTCCCTTACATTGGAAAAAGGGAAATAACAGGGAAAGGCAATTGTCATCCACAAAGAATTTTAAATAAAATAATTATAGTTATCTTAATTTTACTAGTTACTTTTTATCTTCTTAAATAAATTGTATTTAAAAATAAAGCACCCATTCCCAGGCTCCTTGTTTTTCTTGCTTTCCTCTTTCCTCCTGTTTTATAGAAACTCAACCATAAGTGGAAAACCAGCCTCCTTGGGGAGTCTGAATATCTTTTTGCCCAATTAAGAACAATATTCCAACAACAATGTCTAGTCAGCAAATCAAAAAATATCTCAGGGGTAAATCTGCCTTCTAAAGGAGACTTTAAGGATTTACAGTGATTCTCCCTTTGTGCCTGTACACGAAGAGCACTTCTTTGAAACAAAAATTGAATTCCATCTATTAAAGGCCTCTTAGCATAGACTCGATTTGTCAGATGTTTTATGGGCACCATCGTGCATTATTGTAACTAGGGGGTCATCAGATGATGACACAAAGAAGGCGAAGGTTGTGCTGTTGGGAGCTCTACTTATGAGTCAGATCTAACTCATACGTATTCAAAAAGAGGACTTTGAAACAGCGTTTAAACAGGAGCTATGGTAGAAGTTTCCGAGTAAACATATTATGACAATTCTAAATAAACTTTATTGGTTTGTGGTCCTCTGTGCAGTTAAAGAAATTCAAAAACCTGAAAATTAACAGTTTTATCATGTTCTTTAACAACTTACCCAAATTGCTCAGTAACCAACGGGTACAGTTCTCCTGTTAGGAACATTACAATCTCATACATTTACACAAGAAAAAAACCATAAAGATTGTTTTGAACTTCTAAAAGTGTAATTTAGGTACTTAAAATATAGGTTAATTACTGATACAAGATTTTGATTGGGATGTTCCTGTAAGAAATAAAACTTAATTAACAATTTTACAGAAAAATACCAGTAATGCAGACTTTAGTTTTAACTAGAAAATGTAAAGGAGAAGCTATTAGCTATAGTATTTAAGATACTAGACTAATCAGGAGATTGTGAATTTTAGTCCAGCCTTAGATATCTGAGTCACTTAGACCTGTCACTCTGTCACAGCCCTAGGAATCAGTCAATGGCAAACCACTTCTGAAAATCTTGTCAAGAAAACTGGAGGACTGGTCCAGTAGTCACCAGGAATCAAAAACTGATTCAAATACAGCCCAAACAAATAAAGAGAAGGTAATTGGAGTTGGAGAAACAGTTTTAAAACTTGATAGTTATGAAAGTGGTAGCAGTTTCTGAATTTGACAAGAAAAACCTGTTTCCTTTCCTTTCATTTGCTAATTGCTAATTGCTAATTGTCCTTGTGTGTTTTTAATTAAAATATATTTTGAGACAGCATTTTTTGTATGCTTCATATAACAAACCTACTTGTTAAAATAATTTCCATTTCCTCCCCATGTAAGCCAGAAATGAATGCAATAAGGTTTTTTATGACTATCTTAAAGTTCCCATTATCACTATCTATTGGATAATACGTGACATTGCCCTTCAAGACAGTATGCAAATTTTAATTAGCTTAAATTCTTCTTCAAATAAAGAAACTGGAAAACATTATTCCAGTCATTTTACGAACAATGTTTTAAATAATCTAGATCCAAAGCAGTTATGGTAGCCCCTTTTATAGAAATATGCCTAGAGACTATCTTTTGTAGTCCCTTATTCTTTGAGAAACAGTGGGTGGTACCACAGAAAAAGGCCTTTGTTTTAGAACTCAAAAAAGCTTTGGGATTATTTTAGTGAGCATTTATTCATTTTGCCCTTCTGATGTTTAATTGCTGTTTTTAAATGTGCTTGGTTTGTGTAACTCTGAATTTTATTAATTGTAATTGTCAAGTAAGCTGCCTTGAATGGACAGTAGCCATCACTCAGTGACCTCTCATTTAGCAGCCATTCAGAGTTACAACTGAATTAAACAAAGAGACATCATCTTCGGCGGCATCCCCATGGTCTCATAATTGCCATTTGCTTCCAACAAGCAAAGTCAATGGCAAAACTGGCAGACAGTTGTAAGCCATGATCATGTGATGTTGCATTTAATGACTATGCACAATCCACTTAACAGTTCTGGCAACTGGAGCTGCCAGAATTGCCATCCTAAGTTGGTGCAGTCATATGATTTGTTTTGCTTGCCAACCGCCTTGCTTAGTGACTTGAGTTTCCAGTCCCGATTACAGTCGTTAACTTGAGGGCTTCCTATAGAAAAACAAGTTTTAAATAAATATTAATAATGAGTCCATATATTATACCATAAGGATCTGAGGATCCCTGAGAGGTTATGTCCATCTGGCTCCTTCAACAATCATTACTAAAGTAATCAGTATGTCTGTATGAAATATATGCTTTCCAGTTTGTTCTGCTCTTGACAGGCAAACTGCTTACGGAATGCTTCTGCCTCCAAAAATCAGACATGAATTATTACTGCACACAACTCTCCCTGCAGTTGTTTTTATGGGCTTAGTAATAGCTTAACTGCACTTCTGTTTTATAAAGTTAGCAGACTCCAAGTGTTTAATTACATTTCCAACTATCTTAATGGGACTAGTATTGTTAATATTATGTTTTAAATGAATCTGAAAAATCCAGGTTATCTTTCTCTTTGTGCTGCAAAGGAAGGACTTGATCATTACTACATGCACCCTGGATTTAAACAATTATTTCATTACAAACTAGAACTAAAGCAGCCTTATGTGTAATTTATGAACTATATGAATCTGTTGTATAAATAATAATATTTTTCATAATGAAGAATGACATCAGAAATGCACATTTTTTTTCTTTTACTTTTCAAAAGAACAACAGGCCATCTGAATGCCAGTCCTATATCTAATTTTCTAAATCTCATTAGAAAATTATTCATCCCATACTTCACCCATCTTGCCACAATCTCTCTTCATTCATATAACATCTTAACTTCAACAGCTTTTTATTATCACCACTATCATTTTTTATAGAATTTTTCATTCAGGTCCTCTGTCCTAGAAATTCGAATCAACTAATAGCTATATTTATGGCCAATTGTGTTTTCAAAAATTTTCAGCTATACAATAAACTTGATTTTTGTGTTAAAAATCATTTTTATAGCTTAATATTTTTTATAAATAAATTTGACCATGTGACACTATTTTACTTGTGCTATTGTTGGCCTATTGCAGTAGTGTGGTCAGAAGTAATATACAAGGAATATTCAATAAAATCATGCATTGATAATGTATTGTGCTGATTAATTAAGGATCAAATAAATATTAAAATAGTGGTGGGGGCAGTAAGACTGATAATCTAATAATGTAATTTAATAATAATTCAAGTTCTACTTTTTCTAAAATTTCTGATTCCTTCCTATCTTTTCTCCATCTTTATTAAAGCTGGCTCTAATTTGCATGCTTGTTAAATTGCATATTAGCATTTTTTCATTGAAAGGAATTTGCAGATAGTATTGATACAGTGACAAGGGTAGAAAGACATGCAGTTTACACAGTTAGTAGTATATGTGGCATGGAAAAAGTGTTGCTGTTTTTATGGTGACCCGTAACATCAAGATCTTCACGAGGCCTACTACAGTATTATTTTTGGATTGATATCCTTGGTAGCTTTAATTCTGATCTATTTAAAGCAACATATCATTACAGTTATTGGCTTTAAAAAGTCATTTTTGTAGCAGTTCTGAAGCCAGTGGAATGCTGGCACTGACTCAGCTATTTTATGCCATAACTGCACTTGCAGCATTGCCTTACCATTTTCAGAATATCATCATTTTGGATACTGATGTGAACCTTTTTCTATATTAGAAAATAAAATTAGCCAGTTAGGAAGTCAGAGCCAACTTCTTGCTAAAGCTGCAATAAATCTTGCCTTCTAAAAGAAGGACATAGGAATGTATAGTTGCTAAAAACAAAATAATAAACCTTACAGTGGTATTCAGAACTGAATATCACATGGATTATGACCCATGTTCATCAAAAGGATCTGATAGGTTCCATGTCCAGATTAACTCAGTTTGACATATATTTAAGCACAGTGAGCCATGTGTTTTACATACTTTATCAAGGTTTATAATATTTTTTTCATTAGTCCTAAAAAAAATAAAACTTGAGTTGCAGCCCAGGAAATTTACTTTAGGATGCAATACTGGTTGTAGATAGATGGGGAAGGAATATTAAGATATGATAAGACAGAAATTCTAACATTTTATTATACATATCTAACATTTATTTTACATATCAGAAGATCTGCAGAGGCATGTGTAAAGTTCTTAATTGTTATATAATTATTGGCACTCCGTATTTCAACATAGAAAGGTATCTGCTACACAGTTTACTTTAAAGTTGTGGATATGCATTGAAGCCATATGTCTCAAAGTCCAATGGAAAAGACTGAGGTTCTAAGGGTATATATATTCATGTGAGTGGAGGGAGTAAAATCTGACAGATGGGGTTTGGTAAAGTAATACAAGTTCTTTATAATTATTTTTGATGCAAATTAAAATTAAAGCAAATTATGAAATTCAACCATTGTACTGATTGCAAAGAGCAAGACAGGCAATGCTTCTGAAAGCGTTTAACTAAATTAAACAAAAGAAGATATAAATTAAAGGATTATGGGCCTGAAGCGTTGCAAGTAAACTGATAGAGGTATAAACGAAAAGAGCATTTGGGTAACAGCCATCACAGGAGTAAAATGAGATAAGAATCAACAACAGAGAAGGAAGGAAAGGATTAAAGTAATGAGATGCAAGAGGGAAGGGAAAGTGGAGAAAATAAAGAGGACTTCCCAAAATTCTTGGCTGCAACTATGGAAAATGGATAATAAAGAATATATTTTGTTTAAGTGCAGTACATGTTCTTCAGCCAACTTTGGTTCACACTCAGGGAGGGACTCTTTTGCAATTTATGTGACTATACCAACTGTTTCTCCCCCCCCCCTTTTTTTTTTTCCAAAGGGCAGCTTGGCACCAATCCATGATTTGGAATCATTGGAAAGACAGAATACAAATGTCACTGCCAATTGTGATAATGCATTACCACAGTAGCCCTCCTAACATCTCTCAAAATAGGCCATAATCAGGGGAGGGGAATCAAAATCATTATATAATAGACAGTAAAAAATGGTTTCTGTTTCTCAATCTTAATAACTTCAAGATGTCTGAACTTCAACTCTCAGAATTCTGGGAGTTGAAGCCCAGTCATCTAAAAGTTATTAAGGATGAGAAACGCTGGCCCAAACTACTGTTTTCAGATTGGAATTGCCATCAGTCATTCACATGCACTGAATCCAGTTGAGGATTTAAGGTTGCAATGTTTTATTTATCCTACCATCTTATTTTCCTCCAAAGTGCATCTAACATCTGATAGAAAAGTTCTTGCTCCCAAATAATTATCTGCAAAAATGTGTGTTGTCTTACATTTCTTGAAAAGAGGGGGAAAAACCCCACTGCAAAGGAATGGTAGGAAGTGCAAATAGACACCTTTGAAAATTAGCTGTGGCTGGGAAAGACTGCTTGCTTGCACAAACAGGGATTCTCTTTCTTTTTGTTCTATTCTGTGGTTGCCCCTCACCTCATCTCAACCCAGTCTTGTTATTCCCATTGTTTTTCCTTCTTTTCCAGAGCAGTAACTTTACCCGATCTCAAACCTTTTTTAAAAAAAACACCTTATATAGGAAGATGGGAAGGATGTGTGTGTGTGTGTGTGTTTGTTTGTGTTTGTGTGTGTGTGTGTGTGTGTGTGTATCTCAGCATCAATTCTGTCAGGACTGGGCATTAAAAGTTACTAAATATTTATTGACTGGCTATTAATTATAGTCTCACTGTTGGACTTCCAGAGTGCATAAATGGAATTCCAAAGGGAAGGAGGCAGATAATTGTAATATTCAGCCATTAGAATACAGAGTCTGCAAGCTGATACAGAGATCTTAGTAATTAAAAATCTGAAAGCTAATATAGCACTAGCACTTAGACTTACATACTGCTTCACAGTACTTTACAGCCTTCTTTAAGTGGTTTACAGAGTCAGCATGTTGTCTCCAACAATCTGGGTCCTCATTTTACAGACCTTGGAAGGATGGAAGGCTGAGCCTGTCAGGATCAAACTGCTAGCAGTCGACAGAATTAGCCTACAATACTGCATTCTAACCACTGCGCCACCACGGCTCTTACATAATTATTTTATGTTGACACTTCTTAAAAATTCTAAGGAACAATAATACTGTATATAACAAAATTAAGCAGTCAATGCATTAGACTGAAGAAGAATTGGAAAGACAAGTAGAAACCAAGATTGAAGAAAAAAGGGGTTTAACAGTGAAATTAAGAGAATTTTACAATCAGTGGGGAATTTATAACATTCAATTCAATGAGGGGAAAATGGAGAAGTTCAAAGAAATGTGTGGCAGTTCAAAAAATGATTTATTGTAAAGGGGCATCTACATAATGCAGTTGAAGATGGAGAAACTTTTTTCTGACATTTCTTGTTTAGACTGTCTCAGCTATTACTGCTGAATTGCAGCTTAATTAAATTTTATTGATACCCTACTCTTTTGCCTTAAAAGGATTGTTGTTAGTTGCAAAGTCGTGTCCGACCCATCGTGACCCCATGGACAACGTTCCTCCAGGCCTTCCTGTCCTCTACCATCTTCTGGAGCCCATTTAAGCTCACGCCTACTGCTTCAGTGACTCCATCCAGCCACCTCATTCTCTGTCGTCCCCTTCTTCTATTGCCCTCAATCCTTAAAAGGGTAGAATAACTCAAATGGCTAATAAAATATAATTGTAGTTCAAAAAGTATAATTAATAATTTAAAAAATACATTTTAAACCATTTTGCTTTAATAAAGGTGGCTACCTCTGATCAAGAAATTTTCATTCATTTTCAGATTGGCAATTCTAATCTGAAAACAGTACTTTGGATTAGTGTTTCTCAACCTTAACCTCTTCTCCCATATAATCCATATGGCAAATGGCATGTGGCAAGTGGCAGCCATTTGCCAGTTAAATTCTGCTGGAGATGTTTTCATTGTTAGATTAAAAATATGACAGTATTGTTCTGTTCTTAAAAATCCTTTATATTTTAATTTTGTGATTACATCTGCCTGTGATAAAGATAAACTGACTTTTAACTTCTCGAATCATTTCTCCAGCTTTTGGCTCAGTTTTGTCTTCTCTAGTGAGCAAAGAGAAGCTCCTGAAGTCTGCACCAGTGGTCTTTTACCTGACCTGATTTCCCTTAACTGGATCATCCAAAAATCACACCTGGAATCTCTGTTCAGCTTTTTCAGACAGTCTCCCTTGATATACCTAAATGTAATGTCTGATTGGGTACTTGCTACACAGAAAGAAGGGGAAAATGTATTCTGTCTCTAAAAGGAAAGTCAGAGGCAGAGAAAGAAGCATAGGGTGAGAGAATGAACTGAGAAAGATCTGGCTTTGCAAACATCCATTTAAATTAACAGAATGTAAGAATACTACTGTATGTTTCAAGTACAGTATATCCAAGCACAAAATCTTAGTATATTTGAAGGATAATGCAGTTCCTGTTTATATAATCCCCACTTAAAGTAGCCAATGCTAGGATAGTTTTTTTAATGCATTACAAATGATGATCTCTTCCAAATGCAGTCTAATTATTCAAGCACAAAAGCCTAAGTATAAGGTATTTTATATTGGCGGCATGCTGTTCCTTTGATCATGTGTCGTGTTCTCTTCAGATGTTCAGATTGGGTGCTATGTATCACTCTTTCTTGTGTGACCCTATCCTCTCAACTAAGGCCAAACCTCACTTTAGTTATATTTCCACAGTTTAATGTTGTTTGTGGGGAAGAAGAAATATTTATGGATTCTTTTTTTAAAATATGTTTATTATTTGAACAAACTTTAATCTAAAAGAAATAAAATAAAAATACAAAGTAATAAGGAAAAGGAAAAAATTACATTTTATATTTATCAAGTAATTGGTTTAACAATGAATCACTACTATAATATAAAAAATGTACGATATTATTGTAAGTTCTTTAGTCCATATTTGAAATATCCCAAAATACTCTTTTTATAGAGATATGTTATGTTATAGATTTCTGTAATAGATTCCATCAAGCAAGAAAGCAATTTAGATGCCTTTGAGGCAGCCAAAGCATATGGTCCATATTGATGTTTCAGAACATCATGATGATACCTCCACTGTTGTGAACTAGGAAGATCAAATTCAATCTGAAGTTGAGAAAAATCCTTAAAATAGTATTACATAGCAGCAGTGGTGGGATTCAAATATGTGAACAACCAGTTCTCTTTGTGGATGCCGCTTCCGGAAGTCCGTTCTGGGCCTGGGCAACAAAAAATTAGCTACCGGTTCTGCCAAACTGGTGCAAACTGGCTGAATCCCACCACTGCATAACAGTTGATTTAAAATAATAATCCTAGCTCCTACCCAGGGTTTCCAATAAAATAATTTATCACTAATTTTCAAAGTAGATTTTTTTCTAAAAAGTTAGATATTCATGAATCTCATTATCAAAACTCAATTTAAATCCCAATCTCACTGCTTGTACTCCTAGATATATGATACATTTTTGCTATATATTGTTCCAACCACTTGCCATAATCGTAAAGGAAATAGATATCAACTTGTAAGGAATACTATTCCACTATGTTTTCATTCCACCAGCAGGTGGCTGACAAAATATTGGCCCATTTGTATTTTTCCTCAAATGGTAAACTCAATTTAGCTAAGGAAAACCTTGGTGATCCACCCTCCCCGAAATATTTCCTAAATTATCATTATGAATCCAAAGGAAATATTTATTTTATATTAACAAAGAATACCTCCAAGAACAAATCAAACAAGGGACAATGCTCATTTTAATAACATTAACTTAACCCCACAGACTTAAAGGATTTGCAGAGTCTAAAAATCTCAAAAGTCCCTATGACTTTATAGGTCACACATATCTGTTTGCAAGACATTTGTAAGGTAAAGATTGCACTGGGCTAAAATGCTGTCAATAGATATCTATTTTTAGTAGTGATGGAAGGGTTTATGGTTGTCTTACGGCTAAATGATCTTCCTTTAATGATTTTGTTATAAAAATGTTATATATATATTGACTGAAAAATATATAATAACTACTGGAAAGTAGTATTGAACACCAGTTGATCTGTTCTGAGGTTTAAAGTAATCTCTACTCATTGTTTTTTTGTTTTTTTCTCTGTCAAATTAGAATCAATATCCCTGTGTTCTCAGCTAATATGGTAGGCGAACTAGTTTTGAGTTAAGTTGTATCTTACTCTTAGCTTTTGGCTAGCTATTAGTTTTTCTGTGGGGTTAGATATGCAAATTTGTTAGCCTCAGACGGGTTGGTTTGCCTGCTTGTGTTGACATGCCATCAAGCTGAGTTTACCTTAAGCTACACAGGAAAGCAAGAAACGGTCAGAGTTACATGTAAATAAATTATTAGTACATTGTGGCATATGGAATCCTCCTACAGCCATCTGTTAGGCATTCTGATGCCAATCTTACCTTCTGCTTATAAGACTTTGCACTGAAAAACCTACAGCTGCTACACTGTGCCACGGTAAACAGTTTTCCTTTTAGTGTTGTTTTCTGCCTGTTGTCTAGACTGGGTTTTGTATGAATCTGTATTGCAAGTTCATATCATATAAGATTATTTCAGTCTAGGCTATTTGTGTGCTTTTATGTGTTTTTCTATTTTTATGGATTCTTTTGGTTCTGAATGCCACCCACATCAATTGAAATTGGGTGGATATTACAGAATTAACAAATAAACAAACAAAGTTTAAAGCTTTGCCTTGAATGCAGACTCCCTAATTAGGGTCAAATTGTATCCTAGGGAAATCTCAGTTCCGAAAAATCCCAAGCTCCAAATGAAGAATAAAATTCTCCAAAATTGAGGATGCTATTTTTATTGTGTTGGTGTTCCCGCAACTCTCCCCCACTGACCTAGTTAAGCATGTTATAAGAATTTGGGCTGTATTTTAATGGAAAGGTTTAAACATCCTCCAAAGTTTAGGGACAAGGAGCTCCATTTTTAATTTTTTAAATGATAATTTAAAATGATAATTTTTAAAATAATAATTATTTATTTATCAAATTTATACACACACATCCATATCACCTAAGTGACTCTTACAAACAAAATATGTGATTTTATTAAAGGAGATTGTGCTATTCTTAATTACCAGCATGCGCATATACACATATGCATATATCAAAAGGAGAGAAGGAAAAGAAACAAAAGCTATGTAAAAAAATGCCATTAAGGGTGCAAAAAAGCTCTACAACAAAGGATGGAAGTCAAATATTAGAGAAACGAGGGTCATCTTGATACAGCAGTTATATTCTCTGAGGACAACTCTACTCATTATATCTCAATCATATGAATCGTACACATTTTTACTATACAACTTGTCATTTTCTCTAATAAAAAAAGTTTAGCAAAGTAATAAGACATGAGGATATGCAGTTAGACAATGACAATATTTTCACACAGTAAAACTGTGTGAAGGAGACAGGTCTAATTTTCCTTATTAATATTTCACTCTTTCACCATTAAGGTTATTACACTTCTCTGGCAATTTAACCATTAACTCCTGCATTTTAAAATGTTGCTCAAGGAATTGCTTTCCTCGTGGTTGGCTGTACCTTGTTATTTTTACTGCAGCACACAGGATAGGTAAGCATTTTAATTACCTAATTGGGAAAAATCAGCAAATACATGATGTTTGGTAAAATAAATGACATAACTGGACTGACATTTATAAAACTATTTAAATTATCTTTGTAGCTTGTTTTATTAGAAAGAAAGTGGAGTGTGCAAAATTGTAATTAGATTATTATCTGGTTAAGATCAGACATGAGCTAGAGCTTAAAATGCAAAATTCACTCAGCTAGTATTGCATATAAGGCCATTGGAAATAAGCTACAGTACTTTGGAGAAAAAAGGTTTACTGGAAACGTATTATCCACATTTCAGAGATAATTTTCCTTTTCTTGGTTATAGTGTACAGTAGATATAGTGCAAAATTCAGCCATTCCTTTTAAATTATTCAGAAAAGTTCAAAGGTACCAAGCTGACTCTTTGATTCCAGCCTTTTATGCTTTCAGTTGGAAAATGGTAAGTAAGGATTAGAGAGTAGATGTTTTCTGATGAATATGGCTCTCTTTAGTTCTAAAACTAACCTAAACTTAAGAACTGCCATAGAGAATCTGTGAGGAGGCAGAGGCAAGAAAGACAAAGTGTGCAATAAACATCTTTTGCAAGCTAGATTGAAGTGCACTCTACATATTTATGTATTTATTTATGTGAAAGTTACGCTGCTTCAATTCATTTAAGTCTTAACATGCTTGTGGGTCCTGGATCTAGTAGACAGTCAGTAAGCCTTTTTCTTGTCTCTTTTCTCTGCCTGCAACTCTAAAGACAACATTGCCTGTGTTTTCCTAGAAATAAAACATTACAGTTGACCATGGTAAAAATTCAGATATAAACACTTGCTCTCATTTATCATTTTACTTTTTACACTTTTTACAACATACAGCACACGAAATATATGGAAACTCTTGCAAATAGACAGACACATATAATACAGGTAGTCCTTCGCTTACAATGGTAACTGTTATGTCCTGGGACTGCTGAATGACTCAGCAGGCTCAGGAGGCTGCAGAAGGCCCGGGCAATCCACGTGGTTGCCCGGGACCAGACAGGCTGTCTCCAGCCTTGCGCGCATGCGCAAGGCGGGAGACTAGCCTTGCATTGATTGGTTGATGCTGTCCCTTGCAAGGGGCTATAAAAGGCCATGGCACCATTTTGTCTTCTGTTCTGCTCGTGATCTCAATAAAGACTTGTGTTTGTTACTCCTGCCTCGCCTCGATGTCTTTTCGGCTGAAACAGAACAGTAACCATTAAAAGTTCTGAAGGACCTATCTGGGGGTTACTTATGACCCACATTTGAAGTTCTGACAGTTGCCTTCCCAGTTATGTGATTTTGGACGCTTGGCAGCTAGGATGCATTTATGGACATTTGCAAAATCCCATGGTCACATGACAGCATTTTATGTCAGTTTTGCCCAAAAAGAGAGAGAGAGAGGGAGGGAGGGAGGGAGGGAGGGAGGGAGGGAGGGAGAGGGAGATCAACCCCTTGCTTCTGAGGTAATCATCAATCAAGGCAAGACCAGGAAAGTCACGCACCAGTATAAACACTTCCTTACATGCAAAGAGTTGGTCTAAGGCTGTTTTGCTTCCTGAAGTATGTAGCAAACGCTCCCTCTCTGCACAGTTTTGGACCAATCCTTATCCTACAGCAGGCCTATTATAACTTGTAGAGGGGAAAGGACCAATTAAAATTCCTTGCTGGCCACAAAGGAATAGCTGGTATGTCAGTCAGTTGCTTCGTGTTTTGTATTGGCTGTGGTGGAGCAGGCAGCATTGGTGAGACCAGAGGAATTGGAGAAGCTTGACTGTGTCTTTTGAGGCAGTAGGAGCAGGTCCTTCCTGGCAGTGGTAACATTTAATGGTGGTGAATTATAAAAAAATTATAAATTATTTAAAAAGGCAGGTCACACAAGGCTGCTTGGTGGGCTTCATGTCACCCACAGGCCATATCTTGCGCAGGCTTGTTTTATAGTTTAACCATTTCTTTTAATGTCTTTCCCTACAAGATGTTGGTAACCATCCCAGCTGTTTGTACTTTTAATGTTATTTTCCAAAACACAGCCTAATTACATCAATGATTTGTGAGGATACAAAAAGCGATCAAGTTGCTCTTAATTTTCTTAATGTTACATGAAAAGCTAGACATAGTGAAATAAACTGAAAATCAAATATACAAAGGGGAAAGAACACAACTGTTTTGTACCATAACATTAACAGTTCATAATACATTTTTCTAGCTTAAAATGTGACCAGCTCTGCATTCAGTAGGATGATCCCTGCTTCAAATATACCTATCTTCTTGTTGCAGTATCTCATGACAGACTTTCCCAATCCATTTCCCTAAACAAGCAAACAAAAAAGATAACATAAAATGTGATGATAATAATAATAATAATAGTCTATTACCTTACATGATTTTTTCCTTCGCAACTAAACAACACACTGCATTTAAGTGTTATGTAACATGTGCTTAGTTACCCTGCACTCTGCATCTTTATCTAAAATACTAATGAAGCTTGCTTTTTTAATATAATGGTTTTTAAACTGAATTATTTACAAATTGATTTATGTATTTATTTATTGGCATGGAACAAGGACTGACTTAGGATTTCTTTCATGGGCTGAGTCACTATCCTATCAGAGCGTCACTGATATCGTGGCTTCCTCAGTTGCTTTCTGAGTGTAGATAAAAGATGGGTTCCAGTTTTCTGAAAACTCTGATCTTAACCGTATTGTTGATAAATGGTCCCTTACCTCTTACAGTATATTAGCACTATGTTCAATTGACAGGATCAGGATTTCATTAGTTAAACACATGGAAAAGATAGGACAAAATTGTGCTTGAATATTTTGTTCCACAACACAGATTCTATAGGGACAAGAAATCTACTCTTTTTTTTTAAATTGGAAAACCAGGAATCTGAGGTGGTAGGGGGGACTCCTGAAAAGGCTACAGCTCATGTAGCTCATTGGCTTGTCTACAAACAAATTGTTTTAAATCTATATGAACACCAAGCCCTTGTGTAGAGCGGTATCTGTGTTTGAAACACTTCAGCTTTTTATTATTTTTTTTATCATTTATATGCCATTTTGCAAGGGTTCTATACAAACTACAGTATTCACACAAAATCATTAAATTCCATTAAGAGAAGATGTCATCTTTTTGTTGTTGTTGTTGTAAAATTTCATTATTTGGGAATATAAATCCAGCTTTAAAAAGCTGAACTTACTTTACAATATTTCTAAGAGATTATTCTCTTCCTGTGTATGCAGTAGAATACTATCCTGTGTTTTTTTGTTGAGAGCTATGATACAATGGGGAAACAATTGTCACCAATTAAATACTATGGAGAATTGCTGGATTAGATTGTGGAAGTACATATAAGGTACAAGGTTAGAATTCATTTGCATGTTAACATGTTTTTAAAGTCTCTGTGGAGGCTAGATTTGGAAGTCATAAAAGCTATTTGAACACCTTGTCTTCTATCAGATTCCAGATATATATGTAGTGATTTATCTCATTGTGGAGAGAAGCACATTTATTTGCTCTTTTTCACTGGTAGATGTTTTTATTTCAAGGGATTTAGAGGATTTATTTAAATAAGAAAAAATCAACAAGCACACAGATGGAGACTGTAGAAAAATTGGACTTGTCTTAGGGGACCAAATTTTGTAGCTGCTTCAATACGTTGAGGAGCAACTAGGCGCCACGTTGGGAAAATGCTCAGTGTCTTTAAAAGAAAAGTTTCTGGCTGCTGTAGTGTTTCAGAAATCTCCAGCTGGAATCCCACCAGGATTCTCATGCATTCTTTATTTTGACAAATTAGTTTAGGAAAGTTTATAGTAAGCTGAACACTGAATCAGGAACTTCTTTTTAAAGACCAGAGTTTTCCTTTCTTTTCAGCATGCAGGGTGAGATTCATATATATGCACACAGAGGTTACAATTATAGCTCTGTTGGTCAGTGCGAAAGAGAAAAAAGATCAAAAGTCATAATTGAATGATATCTTTATTATGAACTATGCTAACAGTGTATAATTGTTTTGAAATCTCTTATATAGCATTCTTGATTTTTTTGTAACAACTTGATCAATTTTAATAAAACCTATATACCAGTATTTGGAATATTGCTTAAATATGTAAATTAATCCATAATTTCAGAATGTAAAAAAATATCTTTACACAATCAATGTCAAGGGAAGGAATCCCCACAGATTCCAGAATTAGATCCACATAGAATTAAGCAAATAGGTATCAGCAGAGTGAATTAATTGGGTATCAGCAGAGTGAAAGGGCAAACTGTTGGATTCTCTAAGTGAATCTTGACAATGGTTTGAAAAATTCAGGTATCACAGAATGATGCCTGCCAGCTGGACAAATACACACCTACGTACATACTAGTTTCAAGCTTAATTCGGTGTGCTCATTTTGATTGTTTAAGTGCTCTAAAAAACCAAGCTGAAATTCTCAGATGTTTTCTGATAAATGCTTAGAAATGTTAATTTTTGAGCTGAAAGCATTACAATCTATCTCAAAAGATACTCAATAAAGTGGTCTTCACAATTTCTTTAGTACAGTACTCTTTTGTAATACAGGTAGTCCTTGATTTACAACCACGGTTGAGCTCAACATTGCTATTGCTAAGCAAGACAATTGTTAAGTGAGTTTTGCCCCATTTTATAACCTTTCTTGCCACAGTTGTCAAGTGAATCATTACAGTTGTTAAGTTAATAACATGGTTGTTAAGTGAATCTGGCTTCCCCATTGATTTTGCTTGTTAGAAGGTCATAAAAGGTGATCACATGATCCCAGGACACCGCAACCGTCATAAATATGAGTCAGTTGCCAAGCGGCTGATTTTTGATCACATGATCATGCTGCAACAGTGCTATATGTAAAAAATGGTCATGAATCATTGAACTGTTAATGTTATAATATAAAAATCAATAAATTTTTCAATGCCATTGTAACTTTGAACTGTCACTAAACGAACTGTTGCAAGATGAGGACTACCTGTAATAAAGGAAATAGTGGGTTATCACCTACTCTTTCAAAAGCTTTTCTAATTCATGACTTCTTTGTGTCCACTAATGTTCACTGGTCTGGAATTTTTTAGGATATAGTTCTTTCTCATTGACCCTACATTGAGCTGTTGGAAAATTCTGCCTTTTCTCCACCAAAATCCAGAGTTCCCATTTCTTTGTTTATAGTTGGTGCAGAGAACTATAGGTTGTCTTGAAATGTGTTTTTCCTCATGATATTTCTCCTAATGTAGTCCTATTCCAATCTCTTTTGAAGAAATGCAGCTACACATTATGAACAAGCGTTTCTCTGTGGTAAGCCTTAAACTATGACAGTTCATTTTTGTTCATCTTTTCTTGTGAAATTTTGAATAAAGTACTTGCTTGTCTGCTTCTGTGATATTCAGCAATTTATATTTTAACATACTGTGTATTTTTGTTAATGAACTAAAATAGCTATGGTTATATGGCTGCTCACTTTCCAAAATGACACAGCAGATTTTCTCCTGATAAATTCTTTAAGCCACAGATAAAAACATTTAATTTGGTTTACCATATACATTTACCATTTTTTCTTCATCTAAAATTCTTATCTTTACATTAAAGGTTGCTAGAGAAATTCAAGAGAGATTGGAATAAGGGCCACTTATCCCTGTTGAGATAAAGTTGCTAGGTAACCTTGACATCAACCTTTAAAAAAAAACATCTGTAGGAGGATGAATTACATGCAGGATTCAGTCAATAACTGAACTGCCTTTGTTGGTATAACATAGTCGTAACAAAATCTACTATCTTAAGCCATTTTATAAGCCAGTCAGGACTTTCTGCTTAAGCTGAGAGTCTGTAATGTTTGAACCTGACTTTCTTTGGAGGATAGATTGAGAGGAGGATTTCTGGAGATGGCAAAGAGAAAGCAGTGGTGAAAAAAGGGAAAAGATATATAAGGAAGGCTAAAACTATCGTTGGAATCCTTCAGAAAGCAAAAGAAGCATGCTTCTGTCCAGCAGGACAATCCTTCTCTTGTTCCATTAGAGAATGAAGGGCATCCTAGAGTAGGGGGAGGTGTTAAAAGGGGGCCAAGCTTAGCATCCTTGCACAGCAGGAAGCAATACAGATCCTATCTCCCCCAGAATCCCTGACCATTCACAAGAGAATGCAGTCAATCTGGCAAGATACTTGTGACTAGGCATGCAACAATAAAGAAGTAATCTTGATTAGCTCACAATATCATTCTGGTTCCTTGTGCCTGACAATCCACCTAGAGAAAATGAAGAAATGAAATTATTCATACTCTTAGACCTCATCAGAAGATCTATTTCCAATAATATTTCCAATAATGGTTGTTTTGTCACAACTGAATTGGCCAAGACAATATTCTATATTCTATACCATCATGCAACTGACATTTTAATGTTCATAAGCTCAGTATTATATGCTTACTTATATGCAAGTAAGGCAATATTATTCAAAGTTAGAGACTGGGCAACACATTTTTTCAAAATATTTACTTCCTGAAAAACTTTTGGTGGTTATGATAGATCCTTTCAAACTGCAGTTAACTTTTAATGGCTATAACAGTGATGGCGAACCTTTTAGAGACCGAGTGCCCAAACTGCAACCCAAAACCCACTTATGTATCGTCGGGTGCTGAGTGGGCGTGGCCCATTGGGTGGGTGTGGCCCATTGGGTGGGTGTGGCCCATTGGGTGGGCGTGGCTGCAGTGGTAATGGCAGACTAGGTGGGACTAAAAAGTCCAATCAATCAATTCCAACTTTGCGAGATCTTTTTTTTCCCCGCGAGAAGTTGAAATTGATTGATTGATTGAACCTTTTTTATTTTGCACACGGTGGCGGAGGCCTAAAGCGAAAAGGTTTTATAAAACCCAGCTGAAGGCCTAGGACTGGGGAGACGGCGCGCATGCCCACAGAGAGGGCTCTGCGTGCCACCTGTGGCACACGTGCCATAGGTTCGCCACCACGGGGCTATAATGTATTTAATTGCATAATGTCTACAATATGTTGCATGAGTTCAACAGGACCAAAAGTGCTTTGCTGTTGATTTTAATTTGTACTCCGTGTCTGATGCATCTTTCTGAGGTGTCCAACAATAGTCAACCAGCATTGATGGATTACAGTTGCTCTGATACTGTTTTTCCATTGTGGCTATGCCCAGGTGAAATCTTTCACCATGTTTGTCCTTGACTGTAACTAGATTTTCAGGCAAAAAGTTCAGGCAAGTGTGAATGCGGAAAATGAATATTCAGTGACATGTTGCACTTCATGGCTTCATGTATGCCGTAAGACATTTTTAGCCAGCTGATTTTGTGCTCTGTAGTTACCCAAAAAATTCTCAATGACATCCTTGAATGCTTTCTTGGCAATTTTTTCTGGCCCCACTAACAAATCTTCGAACTACTTGTCATTGATGATAAGTATCTGATTTGTGGACCAACAGCCTTGTGGAAACAAGTTTTCCAGGGAAAGCCAAAAGCATTAAAGTTTTAATATAATTAATAACCCTTAGAGGCTATATCTTCCTTAATCTTGGCATCAGTTACTCTTGAAAACATCTGTCTCCAACAATGAAAACCTTCACCTTCCTTGTTCATCATTTTCAGAAATAGTTTAATCAGTCTGAGTTTTATGTGAAATGGAGGCAAAAAAAATCTTTGTCAGGTCAACAAGTGGTTCATGTGCCACTTTTTCTATCCTGGAACCAAATTCTTTTGGAATGGCCATTTCTTTTTAATATAAAGAGACTCTCTTGCATGGCTATCCTATTTGCATATGTAACAACAATACTTGGTATATCCAAGTTGCATTCCAAACAGCAGAGTCACTATTAAATCTCCACGGATATTCCGGATGTACTTGGTATATTGGATGTGCTTCAACAACACTTCCATTTTTTGTATATTTCTTTCATGTGTGCAGCATAGCCAACTAGATATTGAAGGGTCTACTTTGCTAATGTGTAAAAACAGAAGATCTCTATAAACCGATACATGATAGGTTAAATTACAGGTTCTTTTTGAGGTTAGCAGCCAAAAATCTATAAGATACACCCAAAAGGGTTCAGAAAACAAAATCTTTCTTGTCCAGTATTCAGAGCATATCAAAGACAAAACTCTATTCTGAATGCTAGCACCATTTCATAAATAATAGAGAACTCCCAAAGACAGCATGGAACTCCAGACATAAATCCAACAATGTGCAGTGCAAGTAATCTACTCTTGTATGATTCTTCTTTACAATGGCAACAACAGTACTGATCCTTAAATTGAGTTCATTGAATCTCTTTTACACTAATTTACATTTCTCAAGAAATAACTAATTTAAAAGTCTTCTAGGGAAGTCATGGTAATAAATACATTAGTTGTTGAGAAGCACTTCAATAAGGAATAGAAAGCTTTTCTGTATATGAAAAAAATGAATGCAAACATTTTTTTTGTTTGAACGAAGTTAGCAGATTCTTTTCTAAGAAATAATACAGATGATCCAGAGAAGTATTATCCTTGTGGAAACAAGTTTTCCAGGGAAAGGCAAAAACATTAAAGTACTAATATAATTAATAACTCTTAGAGACTATAAGATAAGTTTATATTTCTGAAAAATATTTTCACCGGAAAGTGATCAAACAATTGTGTGTGTGTGTGTGAGTGTGTGTGTGTGTGTGAGAGAGAGAAAGAGAGAGAGAGAGAGATTGTGAAAATAGAGAAAGCAGTTGCAGTTTAATTATTCATGTAATTGAGATTACTCAAAGAATTCAATGTGTTTCCAGGGCTCTTAGTGTTGACATATAAGAAGGGTTACAAAGATATTTGAACCTAGATCTCCCAGTTCTTGTAAAATATTGGGACTTCTAATGAAAAAGGTTACTTAACTATCTTCTAATAATTTTGTCTTAAGGAAAATCTGTTATGCATAAATTCTTTTGTGATAAACACAGTTTTAGAATTTAATAGTTGTAAGTTATGATTTATATATAGATAATCATAGAAAGATTTGTCATTTAACTTGGAAACAGAGAAGTCTAAATCCCTATAGTAGGATATCTCAGATCATTGAAGTTGTGGATGTAATTTTACTTATGTGGATATATATGGATATACAACCTACACTAACCAAATGTTTCCATACCAAAGTAACAACCCAACTTCTTAACAAGAGAAGCATTCAATAAGAGAAGCATTCAATAACATTCAGACAAACACAAACACACTTTAGCAATCCAGAACATCAGAAAAAGGAAACAGATTACCAATACAACATCTTCCAATGGATAGATATCCACACAACTTTATCAAAAAGTGCCTGACCACTCAACCAATGCAAGCTATGAAAAAAATAGCACTGCCATACATAACACAAATCTCAGAAACAGCCAACAGATTATTATTACCACATGGCATCACCATAGCCCACAAACCAACTAAAGTCCTTCAAAGTAGTAGCTCATTTACATCATATGGTGTAATGTAGCTGTTATGTAGGATAAACAGGTAGGACACTAGCAAAGCGCATTCATGAACACCAACTAGTAGAAGATACGATGAAGATATGGATAAACTTAACCATAGTTTCAACTGAGAAATGGTGAGCATCCCAACCAGAACTCCTCACCAGATAAGCAGGAATTAACACCAGGAGCAATACCAGACAAATAATCAAACTGTAAACAGTACCCTAACCAAGGATCTATCAATTCAGGCTAACAATAAACCAGTGAACAACAGCCTAATCAAGGAACAGAAAACATCATCTTCACCAAAAATGACAGAGAAGGTACTGAATATACAGAGAGAGCAAATCCTACTCCCTTTTAGCATTGAAAATGTTACCTAGCCAGGTAATGAAATGACTGCAAGAAAACAACCAAGCTCAGAAAGCGCTAAAGACACCATGATTTAAGTTGTTTGAAGTCTCGAATTTTAATAGCTTGAATAATCTCTCAGAATCCCTCATTGTTATAACTCAGGCAGTTTGCTTTAGTAGTTACATTTCTTTCCTTTTATAGACTTTAAGGCTGCTTATCTGTTGTTTTCTGGGAGATTTAAAACGAGAAAAATAGGATTAGGGCAAACATCTCATCCTGGTTCCAAACTCTGACATAAATATCCACCATGGATGTCAAACATAGTGTCAAAATGTGAATATTAATGCTTCAGCTTGCGTAATATATTCACTTTCCACTTGTATTCATTCCTCAAAACCAATACTGTAATTACAAAACATCAACTTTTCAGTAATGTTGCTTACTACTTTGGACTGGCTGGCTTCAAAAATCTTAATTGTCCCATTCTACAAAGACATAAAGAGGTGTATATTAATACATTTAACTTTTGTCATTAGATTCTGTTGTTTACTGACAATTTTGCCATCTCAAAAAGAAAACAGTGCTTTTCTTTTTAAGTATCTGTATTATTAAATAAATGCATTAATAATAACTGATTGGAAACACTCCAAATAGTCAAAATAGTACATTTGATAAACTGTAAATCTGCTTAACAATAACATAACGTTTTACATCAGAATCTAGGAAAACATACATTTGGGTAATTTATAAAATAAAAACTACTGTGCAGCAAGGAGTGTAAAACTCCAGTGTAATATAATATGGGAAATATATCTTACTTTTGAGGTTAAAGTAAATTATACATTAATGCAATTGCTAAAAGCAGCTGTTAGGCTAGTTGTTTAGTCGAATTCTCATTTTATATTTTTAACAATAACGTATCAATTAAAAAGCATTGTAAATAGTAAAAGTAGCTCTACACAATGTTATACAAGCAGATTGCTATGTTATACATATTTCCATTTGCTTGCTCTCCTCTGCTCCTTCTATGGGTCTCCCAGATTGGCTCTCAAAGGTCACCCAGCTCTTCGTGAGAGATTTCAGAATCAGGGCAAGAAAAGACCGTTCTGCTGAAAAACCTCTTCTGTCAGTGAATAGGCAACCTTTATGACTCTACAAGAAGCTGCAGGAGTCTGTTTCATTTGGTTTCCTTTTCCAATGAGAGGACAGAGATCAATAATGTCCACCTCTGCCATTCTGAAGAGATTAAAAATGAGTTCAGCATTAATATTCAATTACATACATTAATTGAAATGCATTGAAGTATAGTTTGACCTAAGCCACAGACTTGTTTATTATAAGTGAAGCAAAATTGAAAGTATATAAAAGAGTTCAGAAGTTATCTTTAGAGAAACATTACAGGTTGAATCTTATAGGAAGTGTGCAGGATTGGAAGGGCTTCCTAGTGCCTTTTATTCATGCCTACTAAAGGACCTCTTGATATATTAGAAGATATCTTCTTCCCTAGTCACTAGGGATATATAAAACAATTTGTGCTGTTCTATGTGTGGAGTAGCTAGTTTAGGTAGTGTGCTCTCTACCTATTCATTCTGTATATAGAATGAAATAGGGCTATTTTGTTGTCGATAAAAACTGAAACACAATTGTTCCGGACAAAAATGCTTCAGGAAGGTAAGAGCAGAAAAAATACAAGGCCAACTGGTTTTGTTGCTGATTGTACTAATTTATGAAGTAATTATATTAGAGGGGAACAATCAAAAATGAAGAAGAAAGGTGAGATGTTGTGATATCAGGAAGGTCCTCCATGCCACTGGTTATAAACAGCACTGAAGACTAGACTTCTTCCTTCTTTTGCCACAAGAAGATTGGCAGTGGCAGCAGAAAGGAGGGAGGGAAAGGAAGAGAAGTCAATTCACTGGGAAGATCAAAGTGGGTAAGCCAGTAGGAAATGCCCCTCTGCTACTTTGGCAGTGAGGGTGGTGAATAGGTGATGGTAGAACCACTAAGGAGCTGGTACATAAGCCATGTAGAGGAGGCTGAAGTACACTACATTCCCTTGTTTTTGAAGAAGTGAAGGCTGAGGGAGTGGTGCACTTTAAATTGTTTCAATTTGGGTGGGGGGGGGAGGAACACATTTTCTGTTTATGCATATTCCTAGTAGCTGTCATTTTCTTAGCTCTATCATATGTGGCTCACCCTAGGGCCAATTAAAATGTTATCTTCTAGAACCTTTGAGCAGGCTTCACCCTACAACAGCCCCCTTGTAATTGCTGATTGGCTTTTATTCAGCCTGATCCTGGTCTCCAAAGTGAGGATTGGTTTGAACAATTGGCTGGTATAGGGAAAGAATCTGGTTTCTGCCAAAACATTACTCTTATTAACAAAATAGTGCTGAGTTGAGGGTCTAAAAATTAGGATTGAAATACCTTTAAATGTGTTTTTTGAACTGCTGATATAATTGGGATAGGCAAAATAAATATTCATTCCCAAATTAACTGACAGTCTTCCACCACTTCTTCCTCTCTTGCCTCTGTATAGCAATACATTTTACATTGTTGAGAGTTTGCAGAATGAGAAATGTTTGGGAAAATATTGTGTTTAGTAAAATTTGATCCTTTGTTTGACTATAAAGTTAGACCCACTTCAAGTCATATCACTTCCTGAGATGAAAAGCAAGGTATTGGTCTTTTTTCTTTTCCATTCTCAGGAAAAATTATTGTGGTTGCAGAGCCGTTTCTGCCTGCACATTCAGTAAATGTGGTTTCTTGGAAATTTTTGAGGTGGTTTTGACCTATTTTAAGTTTCTCCAAACTTTAAATTAAAGTTGCTTATTTATTATTAGTGTTTGTACATTGTCTACTCCATACTCTTGAGTTTAAAATTTAGAAACAGGAAATAAAAATACTACAATCCAGCCAATACAAAAAATAAGCACCAACTAGCAGTCAGAAAACATGATGAAAATTCCTTAATCACTCAACAGATGAACAGACATAATCATAGTTTCAACTGACAAACTGTGAGCATCTTAGATCAAGCTAAGTCCAAAAAAGCTAGAGAATTCCTGGAAGCCTGGCACTCTGACAAATCAACCATTAACAGGCAGAGAGAAACGAACAACATCTACATAACAATTTAGCAAGTTGGTTGAAGGCAGAGAATCAGGTGTGATGCCTAGTATGCTGATCAGCTGATTGGAAGCTTGTGGCATGGTGGCAATAGACCAGCAGAACCACTGAGTAGAACTTTTTAAATGTCTATGTCAAGACAACTGCCAAGTATTTCCTACCTCAGAATAATAGAAACTGAAATTTGGCAAAGCAACTTGAAGGGATTTCAATTTTAAAAAAAGGAGGAGGCTTTTCAAGGCCTGGGATCATAGATTATCCTCCCAGCTTAGTGTCTAGGATAAGCTCAAATATTGTGGCCTATTCTATGGTTAAAACAAACCAAGTTTGCATTTTTGGGGTGATTATAAGCAGCTTTTCCAGTTTATGGGACTCCCTCAACAGATTTACACAAGAAGCAGTCCACCTCCAAATTTGTTAAACAGTTTAACTAAAAAGGTTTTCCTTTCATGCAAATAATTCTTTTCATATAACAGGTTCTCTCCAGTATGTTCTCTTTATGACTGAATTCAGTTTTGTACCATTTCCCCTAGAAAATAAAACCTCATGTTTTAAAAACTGTAAAAAGATTTGGTTATAAAAGAGTACTTCTGTCCCATACTCTCTATAGTTCACAGAAATAAAAGAGGCCAATTCAGACAAACTGCGTCATATCCATCACAGAACTAAAACAATTTGAATTTCTAATTTGGGAATAAGTTGCTATCAGGAGTTCATTCTTCCCTTCTTAAAGTGTATAAGACAGAAGTTAGAATTGCCATAATCTTATTTTCCAATTGAAGAAAAATTTAACTATAATCTATTCTTCTTTATTATGCTACTAAATCTTTATGTGAGCAGTTCCATGAGCTTTTGGCTACTGAAATCATAGAGTTATAAAGTCTAAAGAACAACTCATTTAGTATTCATATTTGTGGTTATAAATTTACAAATTGCTCTATATGAAGGGACACTTGTGTTCCATACAATTTTTATCCAAATATTTTTTTAAATTATAATAGCTTTGGTCAGTTCTCATTTTACTTACATAAACAAGTCACACTGAAACTAGAAGTGATGGAAAATGTAATCCTCCTGGCTTATATTACCAAAACTGTCAGGGAACGCTAAGTTTGAAAACAGCCCATTTCAAAAGGAAGGAGTTAGCATGGAACTTAAAGTTAATATTCCTTGTACAGGGCATGTATGGAATAAAGGAGTAAAAGAACTGCCACGATGTTACTTTGCTTGACCCTGGTAGTTACCACAAACGAGATGTGATTAAATTCACTATTATAAAGTATGAAACTAGGGCAACCACAAAGGAATAGAAGACCTTAAATGCCATGAATAGTGGCATAATGGGCTTGTTAATACACATTCCCCTCTTCCAGTAAAAGGTCTCAAAAAACCACAGGTTTTACCGAAGTAAAAAATGGTAAATCCTGCACCTGGACATTTCCATTGTTAACCACTGTATATTGCCATGGCATGATGGATCCTTAGTTATGTATGTACAAATAAACTTTAAGGAAGGAACTTCCAGAATAATTAGAAAATTAGCAAATATGTAGTAATTCATACTGTAGTCAATGATAATGTAACACCCATATTTTTCTGGATTTTAACTGTTTATGTGTGTGTTCTGGTTCTTGCCCAAGAAAAAATTGTTTTTTATGTGCTTCACCAACTCTACGGCTCTTAATAAATTCCGCCATGATTGAGGAGAGGGATGGATCTGAATTTCACCATTTAGGTGATTGAGATGGGACAAGATTGCTAACAGGATTCATTATTATTTTTTCCCAACCCTTTTCATGACTGCCTTTCTTAGTAATCAAATATTCTGCTAATGATCAGCAAGAAAACAATAGCTATTTGTCACATTGCATTAGAGTTTGTTGTTTGTTTTTGCTTTTGCATTTTAATTTTAGTTTGTTGAACAAACTATAACTGTTTATTCATGCATAATACTATTCCATTAAATAATGTCTTACAAGCCACCAGGATTAGGTTCCTGTGTTAAACTAAGCATTTCTCTTTAATCAAAAGAGCTAAAAATCCCAATGATATTATTTGGAGAAAAACTCTTAGAAGTTGATTGTGTTTCCATCAGTAAGAAGGACTACAAAAAGCCCTTAGTCTCTTATAATGCACAGAAGACCATAGCCAGTGGCCCACATGGGTTGAAGAAGACATTTCATCTTCAGCAACTATGCCACCTTTTATGCTGTAGAAGAATTTTGCAGGATTATTTAAGTAGATGTCATGATGGGAAGGATTTTAAAAGAAAGAATGGGTTAATGTCACTATTAAAGAGCCAGTTTGGTTTAATGGTTAAGGTGCTGGCCTCGAAACCACGAGATGGTGAGTTCAAGTCCTGCCTTAAGCATGAAAGCTGACTGGGTGACCTTGGGCTAGTCACTCTCTTTCAGCCCAACCCATCTCACAGGGTTGTTTTTGTGGGGAAAATAGGAGGAGGAAGGAGTATTAGGTATGGTTACCACCTTGAGTTAGTTACTGTATAAAAAAGTATTAAAGGCAGGATAAAATGCAAATAAATAAATAGTTGACTTTAAGCTTCTTTGAAAGACTTTATTTCAATCATCTGTTTAAGAGCTTTCCATGAAAAAGTCACAAAAACAAATCATGAAGCAACCTTATAAAATAAGTATGGTTATTGTGCACACATGCAATGCAACTTACTCCCATTATTTGTCCCTTTTCCACAGTGTTATATCTTTAAAAGAATAGGAACATCATTTTATATCTTTGGATGGCATTAATAAGCTATTCTAGTGGGGTACAATTTCTTTTTTGAAAGTTGGGCAGCATGCAATTTTTATTATCGTTATCATTCTGAGATCAGAATACTTCATCTATTTATAGTTCTCCTTTAGCTTTCACTGTCCTCAACTGTTTTTGTACCTTTTTGTTTTACAGTTTTCTCCTTGTGTTTGGTTGCTTGATTTTGTCAGTATTTTCTACTATTCCTGAACATACATGGCTTGCCGCTAGTTGCCTCTTCATTCTGGTAAGTAAAATTTATAAACACGTGTAAATATTCTATATCATGCCTACAAAGAAGTGATGTTTCCAGTAAATGGATGTAAGGTTGTAAATTGAATCTCTTTTTTTTATTTATTATTGTAAATGGGCTATAGGTATATAAGTAAACCTGTGCAATTTATGCAACCCAAATGGATCAGCAATCACAAATGAAAATTCTCTTCCAACAAATTATTTGGGAGCTATATAAACTGATAATCCAAATGAGAATGAAGTTCTATTTTGTTCAAATGTTCTAAAAAAAATGGTAGGATTTCATTGCTACATGACTGATAAAGGAAAATCTAGAGAAATTTTGTTATGATTAGAAGTTTTATCTATGTTGGAATTCAGTCTCTAAAATTCTCTAAAATCCAAAGACCTGCTCAATTAAATTCCCTGATACATTTTCTAATAAATTCATACAAATATTATGCAAGTGGCATCAAATAAATAAAATGTGATATTTAAACTGAAAAGTAAATCCAATAGTAGTTAAAATACCAGCTTGAGAAGAAACCATAAGAGTTGTGTCAAATAATCAGAAATAACTGATTTTGTATCTCACTTTTGCAACATTTAACAAGCTATGCCCAAAGACTTCTGCTCATAAGCAGAATCAATTCCCACTTCTTGCCCAGGCCTCCTAATTTGTTCCTGCTTATCCCTCCAAAGCAAATTTGAAAAATGCAAGCAATGTAATTCTGCCTGATAAAAAATATTTAAATTGGAAATGAAGCTCATTGAACAAGTTGAGCACTTTAGCTATTCCAGATGTTCACTGAAATCTGAACTTTGAACACTAGTCATGCCCAGTTGAGTTACCCAATGACTATTTACAAAGATAAGGAGTAGGAATATCTATCCAAGTATGAACTGTAATTTTATTAAGAATGCTGTAAGAAATTGTCTCTTGACATTGGATTCTTTGCATTAAGATACATATCCAGGTCATGAATATATTTTCTGCTCTAAGAAATTCACATAAATAACCTTCCTTTTTGTATAAGTATCTTTCCTCCTCATTTGAGAATCATTTTCATGTATTTACATTTTTTAATATTCATCTTTTATTGTCAAGAGTATTTTATTCATATTTTGGTCAACAGCTTTAAATATATAATCCTTGTTATTTTTCGCAAAATATTTCAAAGTAATCAAATGTCTGAAATCACTCCTAAGTCGAATTGAGAGCAATGAGTATGAATCTAAGTATAAAAAGAAGCATCTGATTTTTACATATATTATTATATTATCCTTTTATCTTGAAACTAATAGAACAGTGTTTTCCACCCCAATATATTATAGGCAGGCTAAATAAATAAATAAAATACTGGTGTGATTCAAGTAAACTGCAATCCTTCCCCACCAGGCTTGGATTCTTAACAAAAAAAAATTGATAAAACAGCACAAAAAAGTATGGTATTTCTTGTATTAATATTTATGTATTATTGCAAGAGATCAGTTAACAAAGTTAAAAGAAATGGGTGGATAGACAGAAGGATAGAGGTTTGGAACAGATTTCTGAACACTGAAAAAATAAACATAGGAATAGGGATAGGAATAGAGATGGGGAATAGCAGGAGACCAAATACAAAAAGATCTCACACCCTATCCCTGTTTAAAATACATACATAAACCTTTGCACCGTTTTCAGAATTTATGTGCATCACATTCAGATTTGGTCTGAAAGTACAGTGGTTTCATTGGTGTATTACAGTAACCACATCATTCATATTTTGAGAAATGCCACAATTTTACACAAGATTATAGCATTTCTAAGATTACAGATTTTTAAAGAGCAAAGTGTAAAAAAATCTCCTCCTGACATTATTATGGCAGTGTGGGTATGACTTCTTTTTTCCCCCCGGGTGATACCTAATGCTCCTACTCATATTATAGTAGAAGTGGTTGCTTACTAAGAGATACTATGTGCAATCTTTGATGAACAATAGGAAGAAATGATCTTACATGGCAGATGCTATAACAGCAAAAACATCCGTAGTGCCTGCATCATCTAGTCTCCTTTGCCCAAAACAACCATGACGACACCTCCAGATTCCTGTAATTTTAAATTTTAGTCCCAGTAGGTTTAATACAATCTAATATTTCTCTGAGACTTTATTCTCCCAATCAAGGGCATAATTTCTGGTTATTGTGGATACATGCAGCTTATCTTGTCTCATCTATCAAATGATAGAATTATTTTAAAAACAGTTATAAAATGGATAATATTATTCTTAACAGCATCTTCTTCTTCTGCCATATCCGTTATCGGACGTTGGCGATCATGTTGGCGATCCTGTTTTTATCAGCAGCCGCACGAAAAAGTGCTGCTGAGTTTTGTCCAAACCAGTCCCTTAGATTTTGAAGCCATGATGTTCTTCTTCTGCCTGGACCTCGTTTGCCTTCAATTCTTCCTTGGAGGATTAAATGGAGTATGCCGTATTTTTCTGGGTGTCGCATCACATGTCCGAAATATTCTAACTTTCGTTTTTTAATTGTTTTGATGATTTCCCTTGGCTTTCCCAGGCGGCTTATCACCTCCTCATTTCTGATTTTGTCAACCCAGCTTATACGTAACAGCCGCCTGTAAATCCACATTTCAAATGCTTCTAGTCTCTTCAGGTGGCCTTCTGTCAGAGACCAACTCTCTACTCCATAGAGCAGGGTAGAAAAAATATAGCATCTTAACAGCATAGAAAATCATTATTATTTTCTCCTGCCCGTTCCGTATTGTTGAAGAAGATTCCCTCCCTTAATTTTCAGAGGTGCAGTTTGTTTTGCTAGATACTTCAAATAAATAAGACTAAAAGCAGCTATGGCAACTTATTTGTCATAAATTAGAATATTCAAATGCTTCAGGAAATGCTAAGTTCTACAAAACAGTAAAAAAATCCAGCCCTGGGAAACAGAGTAATTTTGAAATCCTTGCTTATGCAATTCATCAAGAAACAGTGCTGCAAGTATATTATGCAAATTAAAAACAGCCCACTTGAAATACGGATTTGAGTAAGCTAAAATTTTTAACCATACTTATACTTCTAAGCCTTCCAGTGTGTGAAGAATAAGATTGTAATATTTCAGAATAGACCTTCAATGTTTAAGCGTAGATAACAATTCAATGGAATAGGTATCTTAGCAATAAGATGGAACAGTTTAAATTGGTTGAATATATGGGGGTAGTTTTTTGAGGAACGTGTTCCCACGAGTGGAGATTAATTGGGTAAATGAACATGCCTAACAAATGCAGCAAGAATTCTTGTCTTTTTTTTTTTTTTTGAGGAATTGAAGAATTAGGATGGCCAGGTAGATTTAAAAAATGACCCCAGGAATTTTTACAATATGATTATTGATATGGATTGAAATATGGAAAGAAGAGATTTTTTAATTGAAATACTAGAGAAGTTAACTGAAAATTGTTTATAATTATTCGGGAGTCATCTTTTATATATTTTCCTTTCCCTTTTTAAAATTTTCTTTGTTCTCGTTCTTTGGACTTTCCTTTTTCTTTTCTTTTTTTTTAATATTTTTCTGAGTTTCTATTCATCTTTTAACTTTAATAAAATTATTATAAAAAAAATCCAAATCATGGGATTTAAAATGTTTAAGAACCGTCCTTGCAACATCTTGTGTGTATCAGTGGTCAAATTGTTTTTGGAAACAAGAATGGATGTGAGTGAAGGACTAAACAGTAATCCTTGTTTTGTGACATTCGGTGACTATTTGAAGTTGTGATGGCACTGAATGACTGGTACTTACAGTTGGATCTTGAAGTTGCAGTCATTGCACAACCACCCAGCTCACACTTAGGATGCTTGCAGTGTCCCGCATTTACATGATTGTCATTTGTGACCTTCCTTGCTGGCTTCCAATAAATAAAATAAATAGAGAAGACAACAGGGAAGGTCACAAGTAACAAGTAACAGCAGAGAAGGTCACAAATAACTCTGGTAAGTCTCCCTTGCCAATCAGGAGTCATTCTGGCTCCACTGGCCACTTGTGCACCCTCCCCCACTCAGCACCACAAAATACCTTGCATATGCTGCTGTAGCCACCCACGCACCCTCCCTCACTTAGTAGGAACAACCCCCAGGCCTGAAATTACTTATATGCATTGCTGCAATCACCTGTGCACCCTCCCTCACCCAGCAGCAGGCATTTTCTGCCCAAAATTGCTTACTCAGGACCACTGTGACCACCTGCATATTCTCCCTCCCTGGTAGCAGCCACTTAATTGCCTGCCAGCCTGCGTACAAGCATCCTGGGACTTGCAACTTCCTGTCAGCTTCCTTACAGACTTTGGTTGTGGGAAGCTAGCAGGAAGTTGCAAGGAGGCTTCGCCTAATGACCTATGCTCTTTTGCTTAACAGCAGTAAAAGGGACTGCCAGGATTGCTGTCGCCAAGTACTACAGTCAAGTGATTAAGTGACCACATCACTTAATGATGAAAATTCCAGTCCCAATTGCCATCATTGACCGAGAACCACCTGTGTAGAACTGATCTGATGGTTCGGTTATTAGTAGAAATTATGGTTTTCTTTTATGTGTTCAGAGTCTTTGGCTTTAAAAAAAGGTATTTCAGTCTTTACAGTGGAAGTCTGACAAGCAAAGTCAATTGAGGCATTCAGATTCTCTTAATGGCCATATGATTCACTCAGCAGTTGCAGTAATTCACTTAATAAATGTGACCAAAAAAAAAAGGTTGTAAAAACTGGTACAACTCACTTAACCACATGCTTACCAAGGAAATTCTGGTTCAAATTGTGGTTATACGTCAAAGATTAACCAAATTCTAATCTTATGAAATGCTGGACTTTGTGACAACAGCCATACTGAAACATTACCTAAACTACTGTAAGTAGCCTTGTGGGATATTTCTCTTGATTAAGATCCCCAAAATTCTGAAGCCCCTGCCCAAGAGTTCAGTTTTTCTGTACTTCAAACAAGTGAAGATTCAGGCAGGCCTTCTGTGTGCCATTCCCACCGCTTTAAGTATTGCACTACATGTTCCTTTAATTGCGCATTTGCTTTTTTAAAATTATGTTTTTAATAGGTATTACTTGGGTTGCTAAAAATAGGATAAAACCTTTGGGTTTTATGTGAACAATGCCTAGGAGAGTTTCTATAATGATTTTCAAATAGATGAATATTTAGTCGTTCAAAATCTGACATAAACTACAGGTAGTCCTTGACTTACAACCACAGCTGAGCCCAAAATTTCTGCTGTTAAGCAAAATACAGTAGCTGTTAAGTGCATTTTGCCCCATTTTACAACCTTTCTTGCTACAGTTGTTAAGTGAATCACTGCAGTCATTAAATTAATAAGAAGGTTGTTAAGTGAATCTGATTTCCCCATTGATTTTGTTTGTCAGAAGGTGGCAAAAGGGGATCACATGACCCCGGGACACAGCAACCGTCATAAATATGAGTCAGTTGCCAAGCGTCTGAATTCTGATCACGTGATCGTGGGGATGCTGCAACGGTTGTAAGTGTGAAAACCTGTTATAAGTCACTTTTTTCAGTGCTGTTGTAACTTTGAACTAAGTGAACTGTTGTAAGTCGAGGACCACCTGTAGCAGTATAACTTCCTGATTACTGAGTAAGCCTAACCCCTTGCTTGAAATAGAATGGGTATGAGCAACCTGCATGTCTCCCACAAATCCACAGATTCACCTCAGGAGCTCTTCCAAGAATTGCTACTGAATTCTCATTTTTATATAAGAATAATGATATTAAATATAAAGGGATTAATCATATTAAAGTATTTTCTTATTTTTTTAAAAAAATAATCCTGTCAATTTACCAATTTGGGGAGTGGCCCCAGCTGACTATGTGATCTTTAAACCAACAAAATTGTATGTTCCCAATTATCAGCAAAGCTGTGGCGTTGTAGAATGTAATGTTAGACAGGATTCAACATCTGCCCAAATTTCTGTACTGGGCACCTGCGCATTAAACCTACACTTACAGAAAGATCTGAGGACAAAACAAGTTTGGTGCCATATTTTTGTTTTTTAAAAAAGCAGTAAAATGGAGCGTTTGACTCTGGTCAGAAAGAAAAGATGCCAGTGGCTCTCTTTTTAGTAGTATCCCAAGATGTGGAAAGGAGCCACAACTTTCCTTTCCACATGGGCTGTGAAAGACTGATCCAAGAAACCTTTAGACCAGCATTAGCAGCCACATACTTGCTGGGTCTTAGATCAGCTGCTGCAGGGCCAGTTTATGTTGCCTTAAGCCTGGTTTGGGGGGGGGGGGGACAATGGAAGGAAGGTCCTGCTGTTTCTTGTGTCTTTGCCTATCTTACGCTTTGGTTAATCATCTGCTAAATGCTGCATGGCTCTGGATTAAGAGAGCCTCTTTTCCTGTCTTCAACAAAGTGCTGTGATTCTAGTGGCAGCAACAATCCTAATAACCACACTACCTTGGTCCTGGACCAGAGTTAGCTCTTCAAAGTAGGCCAAGCCAGGAAAACAGACACCTCACAAGATACTAGAACTCCACTTAGTGAGATTGTCTATAATGATGGAATCCTGAAAGCCTGACAGTGTTTCTCCTTTCTACCCATCCACCCCGTTATACCAAAAGGAGCCAAGGTAGGGTCAAATTTAAGTTTCTTTCTCACGCTTCCCTGTTTTCCCAGACTGAGCTCATGTTTGGCTAATGCTCTTCGCATATCTTTGCAAAGGTCAGCTCTGTGTTTTCGACAATCAAGGAAAGAGAGAGAGACAGCAAATTAGATGCTAATGAAAAACTATGCTACCACGCAGACCACCCTCCTTCTTTCCTCTCTTGAGTTGTGAAGCTCTATGCAATCCATCAGATGCGTAGCTTAGAAGTGGAGGCTTACCTGCTGATGGAGACAAACTCAGACCCTTAGAAGGCTTAATGACAGGGTTCACAGAACAGATTAAGCCATAATAATGATTTGCTTGATTTTGGCTGAGCAGCGTGTGAACTCAGCCAATCTTTCCTAACCTCCTGAGGAGGATCCATTAGCAGATGACTAAAGATATATATTAGATACAGACAGATGCGTTTATGACACTATAAATGAAAGATCCTAGCCAAAACAATGTCCCTCAAGCGTTGGTGTACATGTCCTCCTTGACCTCTTGGCAACAGCAACATTATTTGGAAGGTTAAGAAAATAGACTATATCTCTCCACCCTACCTTCATTTTTTGCCTCTTCTGGCTCATGTCCTACGACAATTCAAAACATATGTTTCATATACCCTTGAATTCCTGTGTGATAATAAAGATGTGGCTTTGATTCCTTTTGACAACTTTTCCCTCTTTTCTCTTCTTCCCCTTTTTACTTCTTTTGAATCCTTGAAATTTGGGGACAATGAAACAATGAAAAGGGTAGGCTTTATCTTACCCTTTTCATTGTTTCATTTCCCCAAATTTCAAGGATTCACTTTCCAAAGCACTTGCAACTATGTTGAGAGAGAGAGAGAGAGAGAGGGAGGAAGGGAGGGAGAGAAAGAGAGAGAGAGAGAAGAGGGCATCAATGAATCCGTACATGCCTACTCAGAAGAAAATGTTATGATATTTCTAAATAAACATGCATTGTAATAAAGCTTAAAGACGAAGTACAGGGGAGGAAATATAAAGATAAGCATTACATCAGCAATATGAATTATTTCCAAAGATTTTTTACAGTATTTGGGCCACCTGTTTGGGGCTTGGGCTGCATTCAAAATTGAGTAGTATGCCAAAGTTCAAGTGGTCAGGAAAAAAATCAGACCCCAAGGGGAAAACGGGAGGAAACAAAAGACATCATATAAATTTGATTAATCAAGTGGCCTTCTTACGCCCCCCCCCAATCAACCCTACTTTTGAGATGTGTGCTCCTATTCTAAACATTGTGAAAATTATAGTGCATTATCCACCCTGGACCTTCCAACAACTGAAAGATTCCAGAACTGATCCTGTTATCATGAACTCTGACATTTTTTTTCCTTCTAAAACAGTGCCTAAGGCAGGGGTCTCCAACCTGTGGGCTGCGGCCCGGTACTGCCACTAGCGGCCCATTTGCGCACACATGCAGGCGTTAGCAGCCAATTTGCGCATGGGTGTATGCGCACATTTCCCTGATCTTGCCTTTCCCTCCAGGCTGCCAGCCCAGAAAGGTTGGGGAGCTCTGGCCTAAGGTTACAAAAATCAAGAGGAGACTGTACTGAGAGTGAGGCCTCTTCACCATTTCTCCCCATGAAACCCTGCTTTGTAGCCCATTTCAGTGCCTGGGCCACTCTGCTTATGGAGGGTGACGCCCAGGACATGTTTCTAGTGCAGGAGGCAAAATCAGAGAAGTTAGCTTTCACTGGTCCCATTAAACACATACATCTGAATTTACACAGGGGGTTGAAAAGAAAAAGTTGTGAGTTAAACAAGATAATATTATTTGCTTTAATCTTTTCTAATATTTATTTTTGTATAGCCGATTAACCTTCAATCTTCATTTAAAATTAGAAAATATATGAGTTGTTTTTGAGATTTTTTTTTCTTTTTCCCCAAATACCTTCTCTTTTTTACTGAGTAACAGATGAAAACTACGGGGACCTCATGGCCCCAGGATGTACTCTGCAAATTAACCTAAGCTTAAGTTAACATGGAGTTTTAATTATTGCTAGTATTAATTAATTGGGAAACACAGCACCAACCATTTAAATAATTTTAATGTTAAAATTACTAAAGGAATTTTATTGCTAAATACACCAGAGAAGCAAAACAATTTAATCAATTTGACTACTTTGAGTATACAAAAGAAAACATCAAGCATAAAGAACATACTGCAAATAAAATTAGTACTTTAATGTCTTATTTGTTTAAGTGATATATTTAAATATATTCTTAAATGGATGCGTTCTCTTAGATTTTGGTCCTATTCTTTAATGGCAATTATCACGTTAATTGCCACCAAAATTAAGAACGCTCTCTCCGTATGTTAATGTGTACAATCCCAGAGCTTTCTTTTAACACAGCAGCTATGATTTATTCATACGTAAAAGAACTACAGGAGCTTTAGAAATATTGTACTGTATTCTGAAATCTGTAGTTGTGAATTATGTCTTAAGCAGGCAGTTTGATTATTGGAATTATCTTAGGACAACTTCAGTTCAATCCACAGAATTTGTGAACAGGAAAGCGAAGGTAAGTGAGGAGGGAAAATACATCAGTGCTGAATATGAACATGCAATCAAGTCGAAAATTTTCCATTCCATGTTTTGTCATATAGCATCTCAGGTTCAGAATGTCTATGGAGAGCCGGGGTGAACATGTCCATATTTGGCCAATGACTATGCCATGTCAGACCAGAGAAGTAGGCAAGCAAGTAAAAAAGCTTAATTTGGTTTGACTGAAATCTAGATTTAATTAATGTTAGATTACTTAAAACAATTGACAGGATTTCTCACATATATTTAATGGTTTCCTAATTCTGTCATATTAAAGATTACAATTTTGTAGTAGTTTCTAAATAAATGTTTCAGAAGTCAGCACAAGTTAGTCACACCTCTGTTCTGGAAAATATTATGCAGTGCCCTCAGCTCTGAGATGTTGGCTGGGTTCCTATAAATTGCACCCACTCATGGTTTCTTTTAAGCCTTATTAAAAAAAGATCAGTTGCCCTGGCTTTCTACATTGCACTAAGCCATGAGGAATATTTTAGGATGAGTAGGTTCACATATTGCGAGAAAACAAAATCTATTATTAGCATTACAGCTTAGCATTACAATTTTAATCTCCTCAATTCCTAATTCTCTTTCTCATTTAATAATAAAGGCATATTGGCATGACACATAAAGCCATGATTGGCAGCCCTCTGTTAGTTTATTAAAACGAGAATTCTCCTGAAGGTGAACAGGGGGACAAAAAGGTTTCTTTAATTTCCTGCTATTCATGGTACACTAGCAAACATTATCGTCATAATTCCCAGTATTATGCATAGCATCCCACTTCATCACATGATCATACCAAAATCATTGATCACATCATTAAAAGTAACATGGCAATCTACAGATAGAGGCAGTATTGATACATGAAGTGAACAGTGAATAATTATTCCAAGCAGAATCACCAGCCAGTACAATGGAATTCCCTAAAACGGTAAGAGAAAATTCTGTTTCCTTTACCTTCCGTTGCATATAATGGCATCCCAAATATTGAGAAGCTCTTTAAAGCAAGTCTCTTAACTTACTTTGCTGCTTACATCAAATTGAGGCACTTTATGCCTGTTCTGTTTCATGACTTCATTGGATAGAGCCCAACAGATTAAAAACTGTGGCTTTTTAAACAGATTGGAGCAGAGCAAAGGAAAACATTTGTAATTATTGAGCAGATCATAGTAGTGTGCTATTTGATGCAACATACCATCCCTCTGTGTAGCAAGTTTATTTGCACAGGCCTTCCTGTAACACTATACTTGTTTGGTGAACATAGCTGGCAAATTCCATCAACAAGACCCACATGGATTTCAGAAAGATGTTTCTAATGTTAGAAGGATAAAAATATAATTTTGAAAAGTGTAAAAGTAAGTTCCCAGGTAAAGTCATTCTGAAATGTTTCCTTCTCATACCTCACACCTCTGGATGGGTTCTGTCGCCTCAATTGGGACTAGCTAAACGCCTTGTGGTTCTTCTCTACCTCTTACACAGGCCATAACAACTTGCAAGCCATAATTTTGGGATCAGCAGTTAGATACTTGCCACAAAACATTATGTTAAACCACGGGTGTCAAACTTTGCCACATCACGTGACGTGTCACGACGTATCGCAACTCTTTTTGCATCGCCGGCAATGGGATGGGCGCGGCTTCGGTATGATGAAACCAGCCCGTAGGCTGGCAGTTTGACACCCCTGTGTTAAACCAATCCTCATTGGTCATTTATTTGCAGGACTTTCTAGGTTTTGTTATCCATAAAGAAGCATCTGCTCAACACTTTAACTTGGAGGCTAAAAAGGTACATCAAGGCTTAGCACCTTGTCCAAATGTATCCTCTGTCATACAGGGCAACATGTACAGTATACATTTATTAGCATTGATCTCTTTACATTCTACAACAAAGTCACAAAGTCCTACCCTTAAAACCTCCTACTCTGAGATGTTTGGAAGGCAGTAACTCTTGCAGTAAATAATATTTTCTCATTTTTTTGCCAGCTAAGAAACCCTATTTAATAACACACTGCCTTTATTTCTTGACATGTAGATACACATGCTATCTCAAATTTAATTTAACTAATTAACCACTTTTAATAAGAATTTCTACAGTATAGTTGCATGTGATAGTTTTTATGTTGATATGTAAACATTTTCTATTTTGGGGGGTTAATTGACATTTTACGTCTTTTCCAAGTGCTTACATTTATCAGAAGAAGTGGATTGTCTCCATTTTTTAACCCCCTGAAGTGACATTCTATCCATAGTTCTTTGCATCCTACTTTATATAAAAAGATTATGACATGTGCAGTAGAGATTTTGCTATTATGAAGCTTAACAGATTGTATAATTAAATCCACATTTATTTGCATATGAATAAAACAATAGCTGTCAAGAAGGAACCACTCATTTTTAATATGCTGCTGTTTCATAGCAAGCTCCACATTGTGTAAGAGAAAAGAAGGAATCCTAAGATGAAGACTGCAAGTTTTGTAATAAAACAATATTCATTTGTGAAATGGGTGGCCAGCCCTATAAATCAATTGAAATAAATAAATAAAAACATAACATTTTCCAAACTCTCTTGCCTGTCTTAAAGAGAGAGAAAAAGAAAGAAGAGAGAGAGAGAGAGAAAGAGAAAGGAAGGAAGAAAGAAAGAGAGAGAGAGAGAAAGAAAGAAAGAAAGAAAGAAAGAAAGAAAGAAAGAAAGAAAGAAAGAAAGAAAGAAAGAAAGAAAGAAAGAAAGAAAGAAAGAAAAAGAAAGAAAGATAATACCCTTTATTTCATCCAAGGATAGCATTATATTACTATAATAATTTAAATAGTTGCTGGTGCATGGATATAAAAATTAATGCATTGATGAATTAGGAAATGATTTCTGATTTGCTGCTCAAAGCAGATTTTTGTTTTGATGTCTTTAGATGTCTTCAGTTTCTTTCCATTCTGTGTACTAGGACTAAGTTCAATAAGAGTGACAAAATAATGGCCTCCACTATAATGGTGAATGTAAAATAAACTGTTCAGCCCTTAAAGAATTGTCTTCCAAAGATGGTTCTCACTTCTTAATCCTCCAGTTCTTCCTGCTAATTCCCCTCAAATGGAAGAAGTAATCCTAGCTATCTAGAATTCCAAAATAAATTGGAGTTTTATTTGGCCAACTGTACTTTAAATCCAAGTTTTCAACCATGGTATTACCTTGACGCCATTTTTGAAATGTCTTGAAATAATAACATTAGAACATATGTACTAATTTTTAAAAAATTTTCTTGATACCTGGCTGCTCTGATATGGCCAAGTGTAAATTAAAATAATTTAATTTGTGGCTTTGTAATGATTGCTTTAATTACTATGACATGATGAGAATGAACAAACCCAGGCTTGACCTAGGTTTTAAATTAACTGTTTTTAATAAATTTATTCAATAGAAAAAGGTGTACAAGCATAGATGTTCACATATGGATCTCAACTTTTATCATTTCTTCAGCCAGAAGGCAATCAAAAGGCACACAGAATCTGCATATTAATCAGCATTCTTCATGCTGGTAATCACCTATATAACCCTACATTGGCCCAGGGGCAGGCTCTTTGCGGGCATGCCTGTCCGCAGTTGTTTCTGTTCACTATACCATATCTAACAGGATGGAGAGGCAGTGTCATTTAACAGAGCCAGGAGAGATGCCTTCTCTGTTGTAGTGCTTAACCTATGAAACAACAGCATCCCTACTCCCTGGTACCGAGGTGGATCTAATCCTCTTAGTCTTCCACAGGCTTTAAAGACATTGCTTTTACTTCAAGCCCTGAGACTGCGATGTTAGGTGAGCCCAGTTGGTTTGTCTACCTGCTACTGATTTGCAAGATGGAAAGGATTATTTGGACTTCAATATCATTGCATTTGATTATTTGTTATAATTATTTTTAACTATTTTGGGGCATTGTTGCTATTGTATATGTAAAGAATCACATTTACAAAATGGTGTCCACATAAATTGTTTAAATAAATTAATACTTTCACCATTAATTAGTTGACAGATCTACTCATCTTCAAATGCATGCATGCATAGAAAGCTCCCACTCTCCCACTGTGGAAAATGCCTCTCTCATTAATCTAAAGTTAGTAATTACCTACTGCTATGTTCAAACTAGTTCCTTAGCCTATGAGTGCAATAACCTTTAATACTTTCTACTAAGCCAGCAAAGGATTGATTAGCTTGGTATGTGGACTCAGCCATTGTGATATGTAAACTATCATTTATGCTAAGACATTCATGTGAACTAGTCTACTTTGATTAGTTTAAGAAACTATGCTTAAAACAAACTTGGAATAACATGATACGTGAACTAAGCCTATATATGTTCTTAATCTCAAGTTAACTGAATGCTTAAAACTGAGCTTTTTATTTTAAAGAAAAAAATAAATAAATCTCAGACAAAGATACCATCTCTAGGGGAAAAATAAGCCTCTGTGTCAACTTCTGAAATGAACCTGGCTGCAGCCATCTTTGTCATTCTAAGTTGCCACAGGTTGGTGGGAAGGGGGGATGGAAAACGACAGCATTGCTAGACCAATCACGGAGCGGTCCCGTGGGAACCAAGGTCATTCCCACAGGAGCTGGAAAGTGGAGAGAAGAAGTTTCACAGAGCCCGCCAATTGCTTTTATTGGGTAGCGTGATCAACAGCATAGCAGAGGGGAGGGAGTTGTTACATTTAGTTACATTGAATCCTGAAGGGGAACTTTAGAGTTGGTTCCACTTTTGACCGTACCGATGTGACGTATCCAATAAACATGTTCTTTGAGAAAACTTCAAGCCTAGGAGTTCTGATTTATTTGGATTCATTAGTCGGAACCATGACACTCTCCTTGATTAATTTTCCTGAAGGTATTGTTTGAAATAGCTACTTGAAGGCAAATAGCAGTAGTAATTTATTTTTATTTTACACTATTACTATATCAATCCCCATCCATCCGACAACATACAGCACTTCACAGTAATTAAATAATAATAATATAACTATAAAAGAAACAATTACAATAAAAGAATGAAGTTAATAAACCCAGCCTGTAAAATAAAACAGCAGAAGCCCACATTTAAGATCTTAAACAATTGTTTAAAAATTCTGAACATAAATATGAGGGTTCATTTGGAAAAATTAGCCTTCTATTCTAAATTAACTTTAATAATCATTTAATTCTCAAGAAGGGGGGATTTTTAGTACTAAAAAGATTTCTTTAAAATACTTAGTTGGAATCATATATTCTACTAAATTGTGTTTTACGGTTTACAAATTATAATGGCTAGGTTCAAAAAGCATAGTAACAAAACAGACTATATCATGGTTTTCTCACATGTTGTTGCTTATAAATTATATGGCCATGTTCTTTGGGGGGTTTTCCCTCTTTCTTGTTAAACTGTAGCTTGGTTTTTGTATTCACAATATCTTGCCAAATTATGAATGCATTTTTAAAAGCTAAACATATAAATGTTGCAAAATCAAACTCTTTGTGATACAAAAAGAGTGAATATAGAGCTGAGTAGCCAAGATTTCCTTAAAACAAAAAAGCATCAGACTTGTGTGTGCATTTTTCTCTGATATTTATAAATGTATTCAGTATGTATTTTCTTGGTGGCAAACTATGAACCCAGAAGTTCCCAACAGTTATACAGATGATAGATTGCATAAAGGTGTTTGCAAGTTTATAAAAATATAGGTTCTAAATATGCATACATACATACATACTGTACATACATACATACATACATACAGTACATACATAAAATAAATCTTTTATTTGGTTCAGATGGTTTTTGAATGTTTCATATACAGATTGATAGAGATAGAGAGATAGAGATATTTGTTTCATTACCAATTGTGAATATACCTCTTCTCACTTGAAAAGGCAAAGTGTGTGCATTCTCTTGACCGTTAGAGGAAAATCAATTATCTGTTGTCTATTAAACTTATAAAGACACATAATCTTTATATTTCAAATCTCCTGAAGTTCAGCATGATATATCACTGAGCTCGCTAGATCGAAAAGAATGCCTTCTGTTGATAAGTGCATTCATCGATTCATGTTTGCTAGAATTGGTGAAATTTTATTGGACATAATCATTGACAATTTTACAGACCTTTGATACATTGGCAGAGTTGCAGGAAACAGCCTGGCCTTGATCCTTTCAGTATTAGCAAATCAGTCATGCATTGGAATTCTTTGAGTGGACACTGGGGAGATTTATGGGACCAATTCTTACAATGTATTTCTTCTACATTCAAGTATTTCTATCATGGTCAAGCACATGCTTTGGGAGGATTTCTTTAGTTTTAGCTTAGCAAGTTAAGTGAACACAGCCATTTTGGTTTGGGGTGGGTGGGAACCACTGATAGCTTAATGCACGGGTGTCAAACTCACCACGTCACATGACATGTCGTGACGTATTGCGACTCTTTTTGCATTGCCGGCAATGGGGTGGGCGCGGCTTCCGTATGATGAAACTGGCCCGCGGGCCGGCAGTTTGACATCCCTGGCTTAATGTGTTCTGAGAATGTTGTCATCTGCTTATTATTACAAAAACTGTGGTTAAGCTTAACATAGCTCATGAGCCGATGCAACAAATAAACTCCTTTGTTAACAAAAGGTGGATTATATAGTCAGAGGTGCTACCTTTGGTTAGCTTGATAGAAATAGGGTTTTTTTTTTAAAGAGACTATAAATATGAATAATTTATGGGAAGAAAAAGTGGGTGATCACTTTCTTTGCTAAAAATTCTTCATTTCTAATGCTTCCCCACTTATCTGGTATGATAATCTCCATTCTGAATGACTAACAAATGAAACAGCTGAAATAAGCTAAAACAGAACAGCTTTATTCTGGACAGGGAAATGTGTTACCTGCCAAATAATATATACATCTTACCCTGTTTCTCTGACAAAGTGCTTAATAAGCTTTTTTCAAGTACTTTGGTCTGCTGTGCCGTAGTTATCTCATGAACTTTTAATCATTTCAAGACAGTTTAAAGTAATTATAATATCTTAGAAGTTGTTTCCAATTCATTGCTTCTTATCTTGGCTGTTATTTGCATTTCTAATATATCCTATTGTGATGGCTCAGAGCACTATTAATATTTTAAAATAAAAACATCCAGTTTTTCAACCCATCATTAGAAGTGGGGTGCAGGGAAAGGAATCACCTTTATCTTTCTCTGAGTTGTGCCTTGATATTGTTCGCCCCAGCTAGCAAATAGGAACAGGCTGTCTAAAAGAGGGCTTACTAGTTTTCTCATAGTGATACACTCCATCAGAAAAGAGAAGGTTGGCATGGTATGGGTATGCTGATTGTAGAAGAAGGATATAGGTCTCCAGGACAGTGGAGATGCACCTGGAGGGAGTGGCATCATTAGAAGCCAACATCCCAGTTCTTGAAGCATAAAAACAGCCCTGAAATGCTGTATGAAACTACCACAGGATTGTCAAGCTATGATAAGCAGGAGCCTAAGAGTTCCAGGGAACATGGAACATGCAAACCTTAGACTGATGCAAATACAAGTAAGCATGTTACAGTTCTGATAGCTTTTATTAGAATGTTCCATCATCAGCTGAGATAGAACTAAGAGCCAGTAATTTAGTCAAAGGCTTGCAGAGTTCAAAGATAATTTCCCTTGCCTTATAAATTATATCAGCACTGTAGACTGCTAACTTGAAGAGGTTGGAGACAGGATTGCCCAGAAGAGTCCAAGCTAGTCTGTAGGTCGATGCCAAAGAATTGCACAGAAATGGCCTTCCGGTTTGCCATCGCAGACACCGCGGACACTGGAAGGCGAGCTCCGTCTTCCGTGTTCAGTTTCGGTCTGCTGGGGGACCCTGAAAAGGATCGAATGTTGCCCTGTAGGGGCAACGAGCAAGGAGGGGACCCCCGCTTGATCACGGGAGGGTGGCAACCCTTCCGCTTGATCCAGGACAGCCCTCCAAACCGATGGAGGAAAGACTGGCCATAGTAATATGGCCCGTCACTAGGCTGCAGACAGCCGAAGTCAAACTTACCACTAAGCACTTCGAAAGCAACGCGGATGAAACTGGGTGAGATCTGATCTTCTCTTTATCCTAAGTACTTTCTTTTCCTGTAAAAGCTGCCTGAAGTATGTTTCCCCCTGTGAGAAGAGAGGGAAGGGAATTTCTATCCCATCCTCTAAGAATAGCGGCGACTGACTACCCAGGGGAATTAAAGCACTAAAAGAACAACTTTAATCTAATTGGATTTATATGTTCCTGAAACCTGGGGACCCAAAATTTTCCAATTTTTATTGGAGACTTTTGCTTTTATCTACAAAAAAGAAATAAAATTGGAAAAAGGATTATAAAAATTTTGGACTTAAAAAACTTTAAACGGCATTGGTGACATCTTATGGCGAAGTTTGCTTTTACAACTTGTTATTTCCTAAAAGAGACTTGGCTCGAAGCCCAGACCTTAGATAAGACTCTTCTGACCTTGGCACCACCTGTGAGAAACTCAGCTGTAAGAGAACAGCTGGGCGGCATAACTGGCCTACTTGAAATGTGAATGTAAATCTTTACTGACTTTCAGAGTTATATTTGGGGAATTGCTTTCCTTTCTCTTTATTTGAGGAATATTGGTTACTATATGAGATGATGAAATACATTGGACTATAAAATCTTGCTTGACAAACGATTTCTACTATAAAGACTATTTATAAACACGTGAAAGAGATGGATGAAGACCAGGAAAAGATCCTTTCCATGTTGAAAGCAATACATGAAACCATTCTTTCAGCTTGTGATAAAATAAGACCTAACATAAAAGATCAAGACACCAGCTTAGATACACAAACCCAACCTTTGACTACAACTAAAGAACTTACAACACAGAAGATAACAGAAGAAGTGGAACAATCAAATATTAAGACAGAGGACTCAATTGACCAACAAATACAGTTAATGGAAAATCCAGAAAAGGGAATGATAACAATGAAAATGGAAAATACTTTCTATATAAATCAGAAGAAATTTGAGAAAGAAGAAGAACAGATTGAATGGAAGATAAACATATCAGGGCAATTATGGGGAATTGGAATAATAGGGAGACAACGATGAATATAAATGGGCTAGTCCTTCCAAAAAGAATGCCAATTAAATGGTCTCCTTTATTTCAAATAACATATATAATAATAGAGGGAGATCTATTTGACAATCTAAAAGCACTGATATGGAAGCCTAGTTGGCAAAGGAAGAAAGCCAGAATAATGCTGAAGAAAATTGGGGTTTTGATTTATTAGAGGGGATTTCATATTATTAATTAGAGGGTTAAAGGGAGAAGTTGAGATAAGGGAAATTCTGGTCATTAGATTTAAAATATTTGGAAATTAGTTGAAAATAAGGATTTTATCTGTTTAATATTTAAAAATTAAACCTAAAAAAGTTAATTATTATGAATATGTTTGATTTATTGAATAACCCAGGTAATATATATAATGGTTTTGATTTATTAAAGGGGATGTTGTATTATTAAGTAGATGATTTAATATGGTGGGAAATAGATAACTTTTAAGAAATAGAACAAGATTATATTTAAATTGATAAAATGTGTATTTTGGATATTAGATTCTGTTATGAATTGAGATAAGGGAAATCTTGGTTACCTAAAGCCTGAAAATTATAAATATCAAAGGTTAAATTGGTATATTCATGGGAAACTAAAAATTGGAAAAAAATTAATAACAGGATATGGGTTGTTTATGAAGATTGAATGTAAAAAATAATTAAGATACATATAAGCTAAAATTTATTGATAAATGTAATAATGATGTTTTTACTGAGTTGACATAATAAGAACTGTATTAGCTTAAATACGAGACAGTAAATGTTAACGGAAAAAGAGAGGAAATATTTGAGGTTGTAATTTGAGATTTGTACTGAAGATTTTGTTATCGATTGATTAACCCAGCCACCACGTTGCTTTTTAAATACTTAAATGTAAAATTGGAAAATTAATAAAATATTATAAAAAAAAAAAAGAATTGCACAGAAGTGGCTAATAGTCAATCTGAAAATCCAAACACAGAGCAAGGAGGCAGGAGGAATTTGGAGCAGGTTGGTGCAAGAACCCACATCTAGAACACTTGCTTCTATAACCAGAGTTCCTGTCTGTACGTAATTAGAGGTGTTAACAAGAGGTCTTCTCTTAATTAACAGAGAAACTATGGCAGTCAGGTAGCAGCAGTGGGCATCAGTCCAACAGAGTCAAAACAAAGTAAAAAAGGAAGCAGCACTGGCAGCTGGAAAGGAGCTCTCACAGGACCTCGAAAGAAAATCAGGAAGCCAGGGGAGGACAGCATTGCAACAATAACACTACACAAAGAGATTAAAAGAGCTATATCACCAGGGGTGGCAGAAACCCCCAAGAAAAGCCAGGAGGACCAAGTGGCAGTTGTAATCCAACCATCCTGACAGTAGGTCTTTGCCAGGCTTAAGAAGTGAATCAGCAAGAGGAAGATAACTGCTGTGTAGTAGACTAGAACCGGCATGCAAGAAATAGGAGGTGAAGGTAGGGGGGCAAAGAGAACAGAGTATTATTATTGTATAGGAATTTTGAAGTGGCAATAAATACTATATAACCCTTTAAAGTAAGAAGTTGCCAAATGGAGAGAATATAGGATTCTTAGCTAAAGCATTATTGCAAGTAGGCTAAGAGGCAAATAATAATAATATAATGTAGAGAATAAAAGGGTAAGAGCAAAAGTAGAAGTATAGGATCGAGAAATAAAAAGCAGACAGTAAGCTGTAGAACAAAGGGTTATAATAATAGATCAGTAATTAAGAATGTAAGCCATCAAATAAAATCATAACAATTAGAAGATAGTGGATAATGCATAGCAATAAGAGAGAAGAAAGGTACAACAGTTTAATTGCCTTATGCAAAATTAACTTTCATTTTTATGACTTTTATGATTATAATACATTTTTCCCAAAAGGAATTGGTCTGTGTCCTACTTGCCCCTGAATTATCCCTGAACATATAACAATGTTCAAAAAACAGAAATTCAGAATGCTTCTGAGACACTGGTAAGGCCCAGAAACACAGGCTTAAGTGGAAATTACCTGTTTGTAATCTGAACAGGGCCAAAATGCTGTACCCAATCAAGTTTAGCAACTGAGCATATTGCATTGTTTGTTTTCTTCCCTTATTATGAGAAAATAAAATCTAGAGCAACAAGGTCCAATGTGGGGTTCCCCGTCTAGAACATCACTCTTGTTTTAAGGAGATCCTGGCAGGGTGATTTCTAGTGCTTCCTCCCTCCTGGCTTCTTCCAACGGCCCAGACCATTGACCTGTTTAGCAGCAATGATAATATTGTCACTTACACTATTTTAGAGCATAGCGTATCTCAAAATATCAGTAGCCTATAGCAGCTGAACCATTGAGATGCTCCATTTTGAGTCATGAAACCAATGCAGTAATTCCTTTCCCACTCTTGGGACAGTGAGAAGTCCTTCCTCTCACATCTCCATTCACTGTTTGTACACTACCAAAGTCAACATTTGACGAGTTCCGGGCCTCTTTTAAGCAGCCGGCTAACTACGCAATATTTCCATAGTAACAGTTGCTGTTCTCAGTGGAGTGGGGGATCTAGAGTAGGCACTCTAGGGTCCTCATTGTCTGCCCCAGCTTCCTGTGGTTTGATAGCCCAATTTAGATGCTTTCTTTTTAGAGTGTGTAGCCAATAAAGATAACATAAAAAGTATAAGCACCTGAAGGACATGTTCCTTTTTCAGATAATGCACTCTGTAGTCCTTGACTTACAACCATTTGTTTAGTGACTGTTCAAAGTTATAATGGCACTGAAAAAAGTGACTTATGACTGGTTTTCCCACCTATGACCGCTGCAGCATCCCCGTGGTCATATGATCAAAATTTGGACACTTGGCAACTGGCAGGTATTTATGATAGTTACACTGTCCCAAGGTCATGTGATCACCATTTGTAATCTTCCCAGCTGGCTTCCCACAAGCAAAGTCTATGGGGGAAACTAGATTTTACTTAAGGTCTGCGTGATTCATTTAACAACTGCAGTGATTTGCTTAATAACTATAGCAAAAAGGTTGTAAAATGGGGCAAAAACTAACAATTGCCTTGCTTAGCAATGAAAATTTTGGTCTCAGTGGTAGTCATAAGTCAAGATCTATGTAAGGTACCCTCTAACTTTGAACTTCCAGCAGGCTTTTCTAGGACATAATATGCTATATGTGAATTGCAGCAATAATTAAATGGGCCCTCCAGCAGGATTCAAACATTGCACTTAGTTATGGTTTGTATGATGCTTAAATTCATCCAACTAATTTTGAAAAAGTCCAAGAAATTCTGATTCAAAAGGCAGAAAATCCAAATTGTGTCCCCTTCTGGTTATAAAAATATAACAAAAAATAATAATTTGCTGCTCTTTAATTATACCCAGATTTGCTGCCGAAGGCAGCCTCATTATTCTGTTTAATTTTAGGGTCAGCCCTACACTAATTTCTTCTGTTGTCTGGTTAAATAGATAATGCTAGGCTTTGAGGCACAAAAAAGCTAGCAAAGTCAGTACAACAGAAGAGAAAATATGTTCATACTATATGCTATAACTTTTTAGAATCAAATCACATTTAATTATGTGGAGAAATTCTGCTACAAGTTGTCCTGCTCTAATAGAAGGGTCAAGCTACATGTAATATGGGAGATTTGAAATTGGATTCTTATAGACCGATTGTTCAAATTAGCGACCTGTGCCACTATCTAAACATTTGTATTAAATTTTACCTTCATACATGCACATAATGGTTCCCATGTTTCAGTCATGCAATTCATTTAAGTAGTGTTGGGTTTAGAACACTGAGTTGCTCCACCCACTGCGGTTTGTTTTAACTGGTTTGTTAAGTCATCCAGAATAGTTTGGTTCACAGATTGTAATGAGCTATAAATCATGGTTTAAACATTACAGTGGCTGGGGTCACATTTCATACTAAACCAAAGTAAATTACTATATTATGACTTAATCAAATATATTATCTTTCTTTTTTTAAAAAAAGAAGTTTTTATTGATTTTTTTAATACAATTCAAAAGTACTTATTCAACAAACGTGTTGCCAGAGTTTATCATTCACCAATACAAATTGAATTCCTAATCCCTTATTCTTTTCTCCAGCCATTGATAAAATAAGTCCCAAGTTTGAAAATATTGTTTCTTCTTTTTCTTTCAACCTCAGAGTAAGTCTGTCCATTTCCGCACAATCTAGTATTTTTTTAATTATTTCTTCCTCTGGTGGTATTTCTTCATTTTTCCAATATTGTGCGGATATGATTCTTGCCGCTGTTATCACATGTAAAATCAAGTATATACTTTGTTTGTCAAGCTTTTCTGGCATTATACCTAATTAAAAAAGTTCAGGTTTAAAATCTACATGTTTTCCCAACATCTTTTCTAGCCAAGTATGTATTTTTGTCCAATATCTCTCTGCTTTAACACATGTCCACCATACATGATAATAAGTACCTGACTTATGGTTACATTTCCAACATGTATCTGACATATTTTTAAACATTTTTGCTAGGCTTGCTGGTGGCAAGTTCCATCTATAAAACATTTTATATAAGATTTCTTTGTAAGAGATTGACAGTTCTTTGCCTTTGTTATCATTGTTTCTTTTACTTGTTCATTTTCCATTTTCAAATTCAATTAAAAGTTATATATTTTCTTAATTAGTTTCTCATCAGAGGTTAATAATATCTGATCAAACAAAGTATGCTCTTTATAAAATCCATATAGTTTAACATCTTTGTCATATCTCACTTGCATTTGTAAATATGCCAGCCATGATAGATCAATACCCTGATTTTCCATCTCTTGTTTAGATTTTAAATTCCCTTCAGAGTTTAGAATATCTTTATATGTCCATATTTTCTCAACACTGACTAAATTTGGATATACAAATTCTTCCATTGTTGAAAGCCATCCTGGAATTTTCAAGTATATTTTACATTTTATTTTTTCCCATGTTAGTAATAATGCATTTCTAAAATAGTGGTTTTGAAAATATCTATGAATTTTATTTTTCCCATACCATAAGAAAGCGTGCCAACCGAGTTGTAAGTCATATCCCTCCAAATACAACAACCTTTTATTTGTAAGAGTTATCCATTCTTTTACCCATGTTAGTACTGATGCTTGATAATATAAAATCCACTCTGGCAAGCCAAAACCTCCATTTTGCTTAGCTTCTTGTAACATTTTCAATTTAATTCTAGCTTTCTTTCCTTGCCAATAAATTTTAAAATTAGAGAATTTAAGTCTTCAAAGAATTTTTTCTCCAGTTTTATAGGTATCGTTTGAAATAGAAACAATATTTTTGGTGATATATTCATTTTCACCGTAGCAATTCTTCCTAACATCAACAGTTGCAAGTTTTTCCATTTTTCCAAGTCAAATTTTATTTGATTCAGTAGTTTTATATAATTATCTTCCTTTATCGTTGAACATCTTGCTGTCAGGTATATTCCCAAATATTTAATCTTTTTAACTATTTGTAATTCTATTTTTTCTGACTTTTCTTGTTGTTGTTTCTCTGTAAGATTTTTAACTATCACTTTGGTTTTTTCTCTGTTTATCTTCAGTCCTGCTATCTCTCCAAACTGTTCTATCTTTTCCAATAATTTAGGAATCATCTCTAAAGGTTCCTCTAGGATGAATACCAAGTCATCTGCAAATGTTTGCAATTTATAAGTTTCACCTTTTATTTCTAGTCCTTTAATTTCTGGGTCTTGTCTAATATTTCTATTTAAAACTTCAAAAGTTAAAATAAATAACAATGGAGATAGTGGACATCCTTGTCTTGTGCCTTTTTTTATGTTGAAATTCTCTGTATAATCTCCATTTACAATCACTTTTGCTGTTTGTTTGTGATATATTGTTGTAATCATATTTATAAAATTTTGTCCAAAGTCCATTGTTTTTAGTTGTTGAGTCATAAATTGCCAGGAAACATTATCAAATGCCTTTTGAGCATCTAGAAATACTATTACCAATTGGTTCCCTGGATGCATTTCATAATATTCCAATATGCCCATTATAACTCTTAAATTATTTTTTATTTGTCTCTTTGGTAGAAATCCATTTTGATCTGGATGTATAAATTCAGTTAGAAATCTTTTCAGTCTCTCCGCTATTATTGGAGTAAAGATTTTATAGTCCACATTTAGTAATGATATCGGTCTGTAATTTTTTATCTGTGTCAGGTTTGAGTCCTCTTTTAGTATCAAAGTAATCTTTGCTTCTGTCCATGTGTTTGGGAGTTTAGCCTCCAATAAAAGTTCATTACACACATCTTTCAACGGTACACTTAATGTATCTTGTAGACATTTGTATAACTCTGCCGGGAGCCCATCTGGTCCCGGTGTTTTTTTGTTTTTTTTTGTCTTCTTATAGCCTCTGTCAGTTCCATCATTGTTATTTTCTCAATTAACATAGTTTTAAAGTTTTCTGGAATTTTTGGTAAATTATTTTTTCCATATATTGAATCTTTTTCTCCCATGAAATTTCTTTATATCATATAGTTTCTCATAATATTATCTTTCTTAATAGCAAATGTAAATGCTCTAATAAAGCCAAGTAAATAACTATAGCCAGAAGAGGGTCTCTTTGTTCTTAAGCTTGCAGTTATAGTTCTGCTTACATAACTCTACTTTAGCACAAGTTTGAATCTCTGTGAAATTCCACCAACCCAATAATTCATTTTAATGAACTAGGCTCATGCAATCAGCTAAGCAAACCCAGTCTAGGTACAATATAGTTTAGTGTAGGAGTCCACAGTTTCTCTCAGCTCAGAGGAACCCTACACCAAGGATTTGGGGCTTTTAAGTATGAAATTTTTAAGCTAGAGATTCTTAAACTTTGGTGCTGAGATCCTCTAAAATGATAAATTAATTTCTCTGACATCCTTTGATCCCTCATAAAATTATATTGATGAAGTCTAAGTGTCCAACCAAGCATGCTGTCTTTATCAGGAGCTTACCAAAGTGGTGAGTTTGGTGCGCCACACATTATTTCTAGCTCTGAGGATAACCTCCAGGTCTTCACCGCTCTTTGCTATCATCTGGCCATCACCTGAGCTGCAGTCTCCTTCTTTTTTGATTACACCAAGAGTCACAGCTGTGTGGATATAGCACTCCCTGCCTGCTGCTATTAACTATCCAGAGCTGGAAGTGTTGATTTCACACTTTGGCTGCATTGACACCATCTGTCAAACCCCCTCCTTTGAGTTTAGCATGCCAGGGAAGCCCAGCCAATGTACTTGATTCTCATCCTAAATGCAATCTCTGGAGCAAGTGGGAGCAAGTTGTTCAACATCACCCTCTCCTTCCCATTGTCTCTGCAGCAGGGTCCTGCCTTCGCTTAAAATCAGACCTCCAGAGAAATTGTTTCCTGCTCATTTGTCTTTCAGATATTCTGGTTACTCAGATTTTTTTGATCCTCTCTCAAATTTGCTTACAAATCCCTGCGGTCTTCATTCAGAGTTTGAGAGTACTTGCTTTAAGTTTGTATAAGATTTAAAACAAACGTTCTTAACATTCTAACTTGTGAAAAAGTAGCTGAGGCCTACAAAACACCTGGATGATTCACATTCTTCCTAAAGGCTCTAATGCGTTTAGTTAAAAAAAAACAGTAAAAAAAAAAGATTTATTTACTGTTTCAAGTTTTTTTAAAATGTTTTGGGAATAAGTCCTTGAATATTCCAGAGAAAATTCTTGATTGTAGATATAAATATATCAATTATTTATCTACTTATCCCAATTAACATTGATATAAATAGTATATAAATAGATGGTTTAAAATTCCAATGATCTTATGGGGAAAATAGGCTCCACCGACAGTAGGGCAGTGTAGTCTTTATGAACCCTGGTATCTAGGTTTGGTCCACAACCACATCAGTAATAAATAACATAGAAGTAATAACTGTAGAGCTGAGCAACTGTATGGTCACTTCAGTGTATAAATTGCCATTAATTCATATCAAGGGTGATGAATTTAATACATTTAATAAGGATAAAATAAATTTTGTTACTGGAGACTTTAACAGTCACAGCAACATCTGGTGGTATCCTGGTGACTACAGAAATGGAGAGCTCTTTTACATGACAACAAATCACCAGCATCATTTAATAGTGGAAGGTAGCGCAGGGGATATAACCTGGATTTGATATTCGTGAGCGATCGTATAATCCAGCAGTGTGTTAAAATAGTTTACCCACCTATTCCAAATTCCCAGCACCAGCCAATTATGTGCCAGGTTACCGCTGTAGTTTGACCTCACAGTAACCTTTTTAGACGTAATTATAACTTTTAAAAAGCCAACTCACCTAAATTTCAGAGACTATTGGACAGTGCTGTTAATTAATACCTAAACCAACCTATTATAACAAATTTGTGGAGGCTGTTAAAAAATGCTCCTGGCTATCAATTCCATGGGGCTGTAAAATCAATTATATCCAAGGCCTTACAGCAGAAACAAAGGACAAATTGCAGAAGTATCTCACTCTTTTTGAGTTTGATCCTATGGCAGAGAACATAGTGAGTACAGGCCAGCAGTTAATTATTTCTGTATCTGAAGCTAAGAGAAAAAACTGGATTAAAACAATAGCAGAATTGGGCATGAGCGTAAGTAGCCACAATGCATGGAGATTGTTGAGTCACCCCTCAACTCACTCTAGAGATTATGCCAATGTGATAGCAGACCAAATAGCCAATCAGCTTCTTAAGAATGGCAATCCAAATCAAAGGCCATCAAAACACAAGATTAAGATCAACAGAAATGAGGAGGATGAAACAACTAATTTATTGAGAGAGACTATAAGGGAGAGTAAGCCACAGAAAGCTGGCTGGCTTGGATGACATTCTTTTTGAACAGATAAAGCAATTTGGACCAATAGCAAGACAGTGGCTACTAGAAATGTTTAATCAATGCTTGGAGCAATGTAAGATTCCTGGTGGTCTGGCGAAAGGCTAAGGTTCTAGCAGTTTTAAAAAAAGGTAAACAGGCCAATAATCCTAAGAACTACCGTTCAATTTCTCTCTTGTGCCATATCTACAAAAATCTTTGAAAGAATGATACAAAATCGCCTCACTGTAGATGTAGAACAGGGGTCTTCAAACTTGGCCCTTTTATGACTTGTGGACTTCAACTCCCAGAATTCCTCAGCCAGCATGCTGGCTGAGGAATTCTGGGAGTTGAAGTCCACAAGTCATAAAAGGGCCAAGTTTGAAGACCCCTGATGTAGAACCTCTTCTCATACCACAACAGGCTGGATTTTGCCTCCCAAAAAGTTGCACCGCATAGATCCCGGTTAGATCCAGTACATCAAAGATGGATTCCAAAAGGACAATGTAACAAGAACTGTATTCATAGATCTCATGGCTGCATATGGTACTATCAGTTTTAGGAGACTGAAGCAGAAAGTTTATGATATTATGAAAGATTTTAAACTTACAAATATCATCATGAATCTGCGTCAGAACCTTATGGTTTTGGTGGAGTTCCAGGGAAGGGGAAGTAGATGGAGGAACCAAAGGAACCGCTTACTACAGGGTAATATATTGGCTCCAACTCTTTAATATTTACACCAATGATCAGCCATTCCCTGAAGGTACCAACAACTATACCTATGCTGACAATCGAGCAATGGCTGTACTGGGAAAAACATTTGAGGAGGTTGAACAGTGTTTAACTGAAGCCCGGATGGAGCTGGATTGATACTATTGTGATAATCAGTTAAGGCCAAATCCAGCAAAAACTCAGGGATGGGCTTTCCATCTTCACAATAAGCAGGCTACTAGTAAGCTGCACATTATATGGAAAGGGGCATTATTGGAGCATTGCTACAGCCCTAAATATTTAGGGGCCATTCTACATAAGCCCCTAACCTATAAGCAGCATTAAAATGAAGGTCAGTGGATGAAATAACATTCTTAGGAAATTTATGAGCTCTACCTGGGTGCCAAACCAAGAATCCCTAAGAGGACAGCTTTAACTCTGCTACTCATCAGATGAATATGCCTGCCCAGTCTAGTATGAATCAGCACATGCTGGTTTATGTTGTTCTGAATGAAGATAGCAGAATTATTACCGGATGCCTTAAACCAGCTACCATCTAACCATCATTGCCCTGCCTGCTGTTCATAGAAAAGCAGCAGCATACAGAGAGAGGCTCAAACCATCAATATCTAGACAACACCCTCTCTATGGCCTTCAACCAGTTCATCAGAGATTAAAATCTAGGTAAAGTTACCTTAGGTCACTGGAAGACTTTGAAGAATTTAAAAGCAGAGAGGATCTATGGAAAACTACAAAGAACCAACACTGGGTGGAACCAATGGAGGAACTGGCACCTGGGTCTGGTGAAAGTTGGGAAGTATGGAAATTGTTGAATAAATTGAGCATGGGTACAATAAGATCCAGAGGCATATCGAACAAATGGGGCTATCCAGTGGCCTCTGCCCTTTGCAATTGTGGTGACATGTAGATGACAACAACACATATGTATACCTGTCCTTTGTGTCCTGATCAGTGCACATTTGGGGACCTCATGGCAGCATGACAGAACGCAAAGAATGTTGTTAGTCTCTGGGCAAGATCTGTTTAACTTGTACATATTTTAATCTTGTATTTTATATTTTTTGTTGTGTAATATGCCTTATTTTAATTATGATGCTTATAATACAAACAAGCAAACAAATGGGGAAGGATAAAATGTTGTAAAAATAAATATTATTTCAAGATTGTTAAATACTATAGGTATTTGACAGTATCCCATATTAATTTCCTTGCTTCTGTTCTCTTGGCTGACTTCACTAGTTGCGTCCTTTTTTGTTTCCTCCTAGGAATCAGTGATGATTGTTGTCTTTGGTTTGGAATTTATCATACGCATCTGGTCTGCTGGCTGCTGTTGTAGATATCGTGGATGGCAAGGAAGATTGCGATTTGCAAGGAAACCTTTCTGTGTAATAGGTGAGTTGTTCAGGTATGAATAATTTCATCTGAAAAACAGTACTGTTATAGAAAAAGAGCCAGTTTGGTATAGTGGCTAACCCATCAGAGTAGAAATTGTGAGACCATGAGTTCTACTCCCAGCTTAGGCACAAAGCCAGCTGTATGACCCTGGGCCAGTCACTCTCTCTCAGCCCTAGAAAGAAGACAAGGGCAAACCATTTCTGAAAATCTTACTAAGAAAACTGCAGAGGCTAATCCAGGCAATTTAAAGGAGTCAAGACTGTCTCAAAGGCATCAAAAAATAAGTTACAGAAACACAGAATTTTCTTTGCTATTATTTTTAATCGAATTATAGCTTACATTTTACTGATTCCATTTTGAGAAAAAGGTTTTGCTAGTGGTGTTGTCAAGAAACTGTGGAACTTTTCCTTACAGTATAAGGAAGTTCATACCTAATCCATATTTTTCCTGCCTAAGTTAATTAGTTAATTAACTAATTATCATAGGAAAAAATAGCCTACTATAAAGAATGAGCTGAAATTAATTCATATATAAATAAAATTAAAATATTTCATATTACCATGAAATCATTTAATCGAAAATGGAGCATAACAGAATTTGGCACTGCCAAGAACATAAAGTCAAACTTATCAACCAGAAATAGTTGAATATAAAAATGATCTGTATATCCTGGGAAGTCCACAAAGAGGTGCAATATATCTATTTCTAATACTTCTGTAAAAAAGGCAATAAAAGGATTCCATTGCATGTGGCATGTATGGGAGTAATAAGGGATTCTTTTAATTTTCCTTCCCATACAGAATTTTACAGCACATTTTAATGTCTGTAGACCTAGTTTGTGATTAATTCTCAATCAACTCCAACACAAATAATCCATTTGGCAATTACAGTCCCCTTCTCAAAAAATATTTAATCAAAAAAACATCTCATATTTTATTTCTAAATTTGATGAAGTTTTGAAACTTCACCTCTGGTTGATATTTTCCTAGATGAACATAATTACTAAAAGAACACGAGGGATCTAGAGTTTTCCTTATATATTAATCTTTGGTTTAATTTTTTTGCCCTATTTAATTATGAATCGTTTAATCAATTCTCAGTGTGATTGCTATCAAGGAATATATATATATATAATCACAATTATATATTAGAATTATCATAATTAACCCTTAAATTACAGGAATTTATCCTAGTGAAAAAGTATACAGTAGTATTATTTATTATATGACCCTCTCATCTTTCTTCAGAGGTTCAAGGTGATATATACTTGGAACTCCCTCTTCCGTTTCCCCCTAACTACCCTATAAAATAGGTTGAGTTAAAAGAAAGTGATTAGTGCCAAGGCTTCTAATGAGCTTCCATGACTCACATTGGATTTAAAACTGGTCTTTGCAGTGGAAAACTACAAAGTCTTTGTAATCACTTACTCCTACCCCACAATGGTTGTACTTTAATGTGGTATTAAAATGGATAAATAGAAGATGGTTAAGGTACCAGATATGTCCTCATTTTTTTCCATATATAAATTTATAAAAGAGATTGGAAATATGAGTCAGTTGCCTTTCTTGGAAAAAACTAAAAGGAGAGAACTCACAAGAAAAGAACAGCACCCTTTTAGCGACTGGTCAATGCCCAGCTCCACTGTTTCTGAAATAAAAATGCTATAAATACCACTATGAAATGGGGGAGGCTATCTCCTCTTTCGCTATCAAGTGATATATAATAATTTGATTGTTGTGAGCTGCCCAGAATCATTGAGAGTTGGGCAGCATACAGGTTTACTATTGTATCTTGGCGTCTTCCCTCCATGTATAAATTTATCCAGCATACTTATCCATTTCTTATTGTGACCCTAGATGGTAGTAGAAAAAGGAAAAAAAATCTAGGCCATGCCATCAATTTTACAGTACCCAATCTTGATAATAAAGTAATACATGGTGCTTTTCATTATTGTAATATCTCCATTAGTCATTTAATTGTTGGATTTCCATTCTATGGATGAAGTATTTTACATCTTTAGTCATTTGAATTCCCAAGTAGTTAACACTTGAAAACTGTAATGCAAAGCCAGATAATTTGTGCATAGTTAACGGAGCAGCTAGAACAGTATACAAAGGAATGAGCTCTGACTTTCCACAATTTATTTTTAGCTCTGTAAACTTTCAAAAAGAGGGTGGAAACTCTAATCTTTTAAATCTATTGCATTGCTTTAAGAAGATTAGATAAAAATGTATCAACCACAGATTATTAGTATGGATTTTAGGATCAATTGGTGTTCTTTTATCTGTGGATTCTTTCTGAATATCCTAAATAATGGCTATAATGAGATTGCAACAACATTGGAAAAGAGTAGACAGTCATGATATGTCACTCTTTTATATCAACACATTTAGCATTGTAATTATTAATATGGAGTAGTGCTTCTGCTGCTGATAAATTAAAACCTTAAAACCACCAAAAATATGATTTTGTTAATAGTTTGATTAGACATAACCAAGCAAAAGCCTTCGTTGAACCTAGAAAAATAGTTGTTGAAAAGCTTTTCATGTTAAATACTGTACTGAGTATTAATTAGGAATGAAGCACATTTAATCAGATGAAATCAGGCCCACTTACGGAGGGATACTTTTCTGAATCATTAGCTAAGGAAAAGGGAGTATATTTTGGGCAGGATAAACGATGTAGTGTTTCTGATCTTAAAAGCTATAATGTTGCAGAAAACCACAGGACTCAGACCACGGAATCAAAAGAAGTTGGTTTATTTGCGCAAAGGTTCAGAGCAAAAATCATAACAACCTCTGAACACCTTCTCATGGAATAACAAGTACATATATACTCTTTTAGAAGCAGCAAAACACGGAAATGTAACTTGTTAGCATTGATTGGTTACTTGAATGACAGCCCCCTGTTCTATGCTAGAATAGCGAAATATCTTGTCCCCCTCTCATGGATCTAGGTTACAGGTATCTTGCCAAAGCATTTCCTGCAGTTCGTTTGTGGTTAGCTACCAGCAAGAGCGAGACATAGAAACGAGACATATGTGGTTACTTGCAACAGAGCCTCAAGCTTGACACCTTTGTGCGACCGACAGATGAACTTGTGGTTTGACATTTTCCACTTCCTTTTTTGTTTCTTCTAACTTCTTCTAACTAATACACGCATTTAAGACTCATGTCCTGTTTTATGACCTATGTCTTGTTTTATGTCCTGCCTTAATAAGAGCAATTCTCTTCCACTTATTTACAGTGGAAGTTACAATCTTCATTTGTCTGTACTTTCCTGTTTTTATAGATGTAGTTACTTTCTTCTCATTATCAGCTTGCTTATTCTTTTCTTTTTTTCATGAAGCTAATTATGTTTTATTGTTTTGTTTTCAGCCTCCCATTCCTTCTGTTCTATTTGTCAGATTCAGAGGAGTCTGCAATTTTCTTTTACTCATACAGTGTTTTACCAGGTTGTTTCTCTGTATTATGCACCACCCACCTTGCCAATATTCTCTCATGTTGCCTTCAGACTTGTGGTTATATAGCAGAACACTTTCCAATTTTCTCATTTCAATTCAGTTTCAGTTTCCATAGATTATTCCTTCCGGTCATCCTTTTGAAATGTTATTTACCCATATTTTTTTGTTATTATTTCTTTCCTTTCTTCTTCTAAGGCTATCACATGTTCTCCTGTTTTAAAAACTGGTCTGTCTACATTCCCTTTTATAAAAAATTCAGTTTATTACAGTTTTCTTTTCTCCCGTGCTATTACTGAATCATGTGTTTCCTTGTCAGCTTTCCAAAACTTTTGATTCTTCCGATTTAGATCACATTTTTAAATTCAATGATTAGCTCAGTGTACATGCATCTTTGTGCATATTTAGTCTTGCTAAGTATTTCCTGGCCTTTTTTGCTCCCTTTTTTGCTCCCTTTTTTTTTTTTTTACTAGGCCCAATATTTGGTTTTTGTTTCTGGAATTCTAATTTTATTGTTATAAAATTAGAATTACATTACTGTAAAATTACATTACTATTGATATTAGAAAGGTTTAATTTCCCTATCAATTTTGACTTTTAAACAATATTTTAAAGAGTTTTGTTTGTTTGTTTGTTTGTTCTGGTGCTCACCCAGAGGTTAATTCTCCCTTTCTATTTCTTTTGTAAGTTAAAATTATTAAGACTATATACAGTATATGATAGTTTATTTGGTCAATGACCAGTAAAAGTAAAAAAAAAATACAATGCCAAAGTAAAATCAAACAGATGACTTAAATGAGATAAGTCTGTGGGCAAGACCTGTCTTATTCAACAGGACGTTGTTTTGAATACTCTTAATGATATTTTATTATTGCTGAGAAGATTGGGCAAGGTTCTTTAGAATGCCATCCCACTTTGCTGGCCAGAGATCACATCTACTTCGTCACTGATTTTTAGGTTAGCCATAAATAAAACAGGTAAATCTGGGATGCTACCAAGCAGTGGCTATACTGCAAATGTGAATTTTTTAAGTAGGTCCAAGGATTCTTGCCCTTCTCTTGTGGTATTTATTTTTCCCCACCATTCTATCTTTTGTTTAATCAAAGAAAGTTTGGGGAAGGGAGAGACACAATATATAAGGCCACACTTGGAATACTGCATCCAGTTTGGTCACCATGATGTAAAAAAGATGTTGAGACTCTAGAAAGAATACAGAGAAGAGCAACTTAAGATGATTAGGGGACTGGAGGCTAAAGCATATAAGGAACAGTTGCTGGAATTGGGTGTGTCTAGTTTAATGAAGAGAAGGACAAGGGGGGACATGATAGCAGTGTTCCAATATCTCAGGGGCTGCCACAAAGAAGAGAGAGTGAAGCTATTTTCCAAGCGCTTGAAGGCAGGACAAGAAGCAACAGATGGAAACTAACCAAAGAGAGAAGCAACCTAGAACTAAGAAGAAATTTCCTGACAGTTAGAACAATTAACCAGTGGAACAACCTGCCTCCAGAAGCTGTGAATGCTCCAACACTGGAAGTTTTTAAGAAGAGACTGGACAGCCATTTGTCTGAAGTGGTATAGGCTTTCCTGCCTGAGCAGGGGGTTGGATTAGATGATCTCCAAGGTCCCTTCCAACATTATTATTATTATTATTATTATTATTATTATTATTATTATTATTATTATTATTATTATTATTATTATTATTATTATTATTATTATTATTATTATTATTATTATTATTATGTTTTAGGTTTTGATTTGTGCAGTACTTTGGGAAAGACAGTGTATAATTTCTGCAAGAATAGGCAATTGGATTCCGTCAAATATTTTGTACAATAATAATTTGCACCTTTTTCATTGAGCCTGTGGTATATGCAACAGGGGAAAAAAAGTTTTCCAACTGTTCCGAAGGCTAGTTCTAGGAGGAAAGGGGACATGAAATAGAGTTGGGGCCATTGTGATATAGAATTCGGTAACAGTCTAGATTCTGAAGCAGATCTCATCAATTCACAGCCAACATTTTGAGGATTAAGGAGGGGAGATTTAATCTCTTACAGATAAGTTGTTCCTTCACAAAGAATTTGCTTGTGCCGAAGTCAGAAATAATGAAAGTTATTGAACAGTAAGTCTAAATGCCTCAAAAAGTTGAAGATCAAGGATGGGAATAGAAGAATTAATTTTCCCTTCTGAACATGCTGTAATATTTCAGTCTGTGGAAAGTGTTTCATTACCCAATTAGGTAACACCAGCAACACTGATAAATAAATAAATTATTATTATTATTATTATTATTATTGTTGTTGTTGTTGTTGTTGTTGTTGTTATTGATATATCAACATTTTGCTTTAACCCCACCCCATCTAGAGGAATCTCTGTCTATATTACTTGTGGGAAGGGTATTCAAGGCAATTTTATCTCAGGTGTTTATTTTGGTGTAGCTTAGATTCATGACTTTGAGGCATTATGCAGGTAACTATTTTAAAATGGTACAACATAATAATAATTTCCTATGAGATATACATTTTTCTTTTATCCAACACTAAACTTTGGTCTTTAACCCATCATTTAAAATTGAAATCAGTCCTCCCTATCTTAGACATAGACCTGTATCCCCAGAATAAAAAAATAAGGTATGGAAAAACATATTAATAACAAGTTAAGGATAGGAAAAGGGTAGCAAAGTAGCAATTCTTTTTTTCAACTAGCTCTACACTTGAAAACAGATTTTACCTCTGTACTTCCTATGTAAGCAAGGATTTGAAAAATCTCTTATCCTGCTTGCATTAATGGACAAAATGGGCTACAAGACAAACAAAACAACATCTGGTGCTAGAACAGCAAAAGTTAAAAGGCATGACAGGAAAAGTTCTGACACCAAGCATTAGCTAAGAGCTGAAGATTTGGTACTTCTCCAGCATTCTGAAACTAAGGTAATGCTTTAAAGCAGGGGTGTCAAACTCGCAACGTCATGTGACATGTCGCGACGTATCGCAACTTTTTTGCCATTGCCGGCAATGGGGTGGGCGCAGTTTTGCTATGATGCATTCGGCCCGCGGGCCGGCAGTTTGACACCCCTGCTTTAAAGCATCTCCAAACAGATAACAGATATGCTGTATAAGACAAGGATAATGAAGAATTGGAGTGTGAAAAAGATGAAAATAACCCTAATAAAGAGCAGATGGAAAGCTTAATTAATAGTCCTGAGCTCCCCATTCACCATGTCTCATACCAAAAAAAAGAAAATCCTGCCAAAGATCATTATGCTCCTGTCTAATCTCTGATCCAGTCTAGTTGATCACACACAGCTTTCTCACTGTGGAAACTGTAATTTTGATCTTTAAGCAGCTAACAATGATTAACAACAAAATTGATGAAGTGGAACAATTGCTTGAGCTATTCATGCAGGACTGTGGTGGGAGACAAATAGACAAGGGTCTGTTTCAAGCATGAACATTGTAAATGTTAGAAAGAATTATGGAAAAATACCCATTTCATATGTGGGTAGCCAAACATAACATATTGGATTACTGGAAGAAGCCCTAAGAACCCATGTTCAAACAGTAATATTGTAGCAGTGACCCTTATTTTAGTTGAGGCACAACATCAGAGAAGAATAGCAAGGGGATATAGGATTTCAAAACAATTCACAGATCATTTTACTCATGAGCTCAGAGCTTCAGATAATAATGAATAATACAACCAGAGGAAAATGTCATGATAAAACTAATGCAAACTTCCTTAATGCACACTTCCATCTGGACTTAGAATTACTTGACCTCCTGCCCAATATGGCATCAAGAGGATTTTACTAGCCTATAAGCACACAACTGTTCTGTGGATGCTCTTGAAAAAGAAAACAATTCTGAGCAGTTTTTAGATCATTCCAAATCAAACCCTTAAGGATGTCCATATTGCTTTTCTTATAATCAAAAGAAAAGAAGCTTCCCAGTTATCAAATAGAAGTTGGACTAAATAGTATCAGATGATGGTAAAAATAAAAATATTTCTGGTCAACCAGAGATGATCATTTTCTCCCCCACAAATCCAAGGTCAATCTGATATACAGGGATAACAGCACTTAACAAATCAAGGATTGGGATGAAGAACATACGAGGGCAATTCAGAAATAAACCTCCATTTGAGCATGTGCGAGAAATAGGCGGGGATAGCGATGACCGTCCTATGGCGCCGGGTACAGTAGTTCAGTAGACAGTGAGGAGTGGAAGGAGAAGGTTGTGTTGCAGTTGACTCATCTGCTAGATCAATTGAAAATGAACCCTGGCATAGAAAATCCCGTCAAATGTGAAGTGCATGCAGTAATACGATTCCTGTGTGCGAAAAAACTTTCAGGAGCTGCGATTCATCGTGAACTATGTAATGTTTACGGACCAAATGTGATGAATGAAGGTGTTGTACGTCAATGGTGTTTAAAGATGGACGAACTGATGTGCACGATGAGGCAAGAAGTCACCGCCCATCTGTAGTCAGCGATGAACTTGTGCAGGAAATTGACAAAAAGTTCCGTGAAGTCTGTCAGTTCATGATATCTGCACTTTCTTTACACTTTTCCCAAATTTCTCAGACAGTTTTGTACGAGGTAGTGACAGAAACTTTGGGATACCGGAAGTTCTGTGCTCGTTGGGTACCAAAACTCCTTTCTGAGGAGCACAAAACACACCGAATGGGTTCTGCTTTGGCTTCATTCCCAGGCGGGAGTTTTTTTGCAGAAGGAATTTCAAACCTTGTAAGACATTATGACAAGTGCCTCAAGTTGAATGGCGGTTATGTCAAAAAGTAATGTAATGTTGTAGTTTTCTAATGTGTATAATAAAAGTTCTGTATCTGTGAGTGTCTGTCATTGATAACCAAAAGGAGGTTTATTTCCGAATTGCCCTCCTATTATATTAACAAAAACTTCTGGATTAAATATTCTAAAAAGCTCTTTTACAACAATTATGGACACTGCATCAAAATAATAATATCACAAGGATGGATAGAAAAGACTTTAAACAATTCGGATAGAACTCCTTTGTCTCAGTGTTGGGACAAAGGACAGTACAGATTTGTGCAATGTATTGCAAAGAAGAAAGAACCACTATAAATTACTGGAAAACCAAAATTAGGTTCTTTAAAAAATAAAAGAGACATAAATGGCAGATGTGGCCAAGTAATAATGCAAGAGAGGCAATATAAATACTTCGCGTACAGGTAGTAGGCCACCTTACAATCATAATTGAGCCTGAAATTTATGTTGCTAAGCGAGACATTTGTTAAGTGAAGATTGCCTATTTTGAAATCTTTCTTGACACAGTTGTTAAATGAATCACTGCAGTTGTTAAGTTAGTAACATGGTTGTTAAGTGAATCTGGCTTCCCCATTGACTTTGCTTGTCAGAAGGTTGCAAAAGCTGCTTACATGACCCCTGGACACTGCAGCCATCATAAATATGAACCAGTTGCCAAGTATCTGAATTTTGATCACGTGACTATGGGGATGCTGCAAATTTGTAAGTGACTTTTTCCAGTGTCATTGTAACTTTGAACAGTCACTAAATGAACTATTGTAAGTCAACCGACTGCCTGTACGATTTCAGGATTTAGAGACATAAAATGTCCAAACCCTTCATGCCACAGAAAATAGCTAGACAATTGCTGCTTTGAGGTGTTGTGTTTTTAATCAAACCGATGGTCTTTTTTCCAGAGAATAGCAGCTGCCCAACTCTATTGTGCATAGACATGCATTGTATACACCTATAAAGACAAAGGCGTTTATCATTCTTGAGAAATTGCCATCTAAATTTCTAAGAGCAATTTTTGGAAAAATACATTATGTTTCTAATGTCATACTATGAACTGAAGCTGGCTTTATTTCTTTAGAAGACCAGATTTGTCAAAACAGACGTATTACTCTGTTGCTTTAAGCTGATAAATTATGCTTAAGATCTAGCTCTTTTAACTTCGTACGAGAAACTTCACTCCAGGTAGAGAATTTCACTGGAATCAAAATAAGAGATTTCACCATGTCTTATACCCTCTGTTGAACATGCAAAAGCCAAAGAATCTATAAAAGAGCATCTATGGGATATCAATAAACAAAAATACTTTAGCAGAACCATCCATTGATGTGCAGTCAAAAATCCAGCTTAATGTTTTCTCCTATCCTCTCTCCAGTTATGTAAGGTAGATCTGCTGGTATCCCATATGATAAATGTCCAGACTTTTTTGGCTCTGCTTTGGTAAATGCGCTATTGTGTTATTCTTTCTGATATTTATTCATACTACCTTTTTTAAGCAAATACATAGGCAGACTAAACACCTTTTATGTACTCCTTCTTTTATTATTTTTAAGTCCAAGCGTCACATGTAAGATAAGATAGCAAAATGCAGCTATGGCTAACGGGGAAAAAATGGAGTTGTAGATGCTGTAAAGGTGAATTATATGCTTAGATTTAATTTTGCTACTGTCCAACCTTGGTTTTTTTCTTAGCTCTTTTTCTGTTTTGTGCTTTCTCTCTCTCTCTCTCTGTCTTTTTTTTTTTGACATCATTTATGAAATCAAATATTCCAACTCCAGTTTAATAGTAGTAATGTCAGTTGTTAGTTTATTATATCTTATTGTCTAAATAGTTTAAGAGTATTTTGTGTGTGGGGCGGGAGTAGCAAGCTTTTAGCATCAGATAGAGAGCAATCTGTAAGTTCCCCCATCTCTTTGACACATTTTCTGAGGCAGAATACTGCCACATCAATATGTGTATATGGAATTGGAAATAGATACAGACAAGCAATCTTCCTTATATAGTGACAGACTCAAACTCTTAATGGTTGACAAGGACTGTAAGAGGGTAGAAGTACTCAATATCAGTTTGAGTAGCTCAGCTTTCACAGCCGAGCTACCACCACTTTCGATTACATACTAGATTACAATTTATCAAAAAGAGAAGCCTATTTTTTAAAAAAAGAAAAAAGAAAACTTATGTTCTTGCTTCTTTGCTAATTTTAGAGCAAGAACATATGTTAGACTGGAAGTTATATGGGAGCAATGCAATAATTTAGGTTCAGCCGCAACCGTTGTTGGTAGCCACACTAAATTCCAAAACTGAAGGGCAAATATTTTTTGACCTATCAGTCTAAAACCACAATTTAATAAAGTGAAATGTGTGCTCAACCTATACTGAATTGTGGCCTGAATTGCTTTCTTCAGTGATTTCCCAACTCCTGTATAAAATAACCATCGTGGTATGGTTTATGGATAACTGGATCCATACATTTCTGACAGTGTTCTGTTTCCTGAAGGAATCTGTTTTGGAGAAAGAAGGGGGGCAATTTATGCCTCTGTCTTCTAAACAGTGAGAGGAAAGGCATATAGGTTGAAGGGGAAAGGGAAAAATCAATGAAACGTGAACCTTCTATAATTGGAGTTTTTCTGTGTTGGCACCACTGGCTGCCAGTCAACAAACAGCAAGCTGAGTGCCTTCCATAGTCCAGGGATATGCAAGATCAGGCAGATCTTTTAGAAGAAAACAGTACTTTCTACTACTCTCTTAAGACTACAACTATAAAGGTAGGCCCACCCTTTGCACAAATCACTATCAGGAATTGAATAAACAAGTGATAAATGCAAGGAATAAGGCAAGAGACACAGTGAGTTCTGAGGATGGCCCAGGAAGGTTTGGGCAACAGAACTGAGGCTTAAAAAGTTGTTTCTCGGCATTTTTTTTTCTCAAGTCAACAAATAGCTAGTCTGGTGTAGTGGTGAAGGTTATGCCCTAGAAACCAGGAGACTGTGAGTTCTAGTCCCACCTTAGGCATGAAAGCCAGCTGGGTGACTTTGGACCAATCATTCTGTCTGTCTCAGCCCAACCCACCTGACGGGGTTTATTGTTGTGGGAAAAATAGGAAGAATATTGGGAGGTTTTTTTTTATAAAAAATAATAAAGGTGGGATAAAAATCTAAATGAATAAACTGAGCCTCTGCTCAACTGCATAGCTGAGGCCTGTTGCTGCCTGGAGTTCTGCTGGCCTGCTTCATGGGCAGATGGTCTGACTGGCAGAACTCAGCTGTTGTATCTTTTAAGCTGGGAGGGGGAACTTCAGAATTTCAGTCACTGTCTGTGGGTGTAGGCAGGGAGCCCTGGAGGTTGCTGGAGCTGCCTCAGCTAGAAAGGGCTGATTCCCTCCCTCTAGGATTGTTATCCCAAGATGCCCTTATTTATTTATTAATTAAATTGTATATGCCGCCTGACTCTCAACGACTCTGAGCTGCTCTGTGGTCCACCTCTTCCTGCAAGAAGCCCAGTAGGGCCATAGCAAAAGACTTGTTGAATTGAAGAAGGAACCATTCCACAAATGGCATGACTCCTCTTTGCAGAAGAGTCTCTAGTTTACTCCAGGGAGACTTTGGGCACATTCAGATTTTTGCCCAACAAATCCTCAACCAAGTTCATGCATTGTGCTATTGCTAATTAGGATTTAATTACTGTTTATTGAATGAATCATTCTTAATAAAGTTTGCACAGTGTTCTGGGTCATAAACCTTGCTTTATAGATTACATTGGCTTGGTCCAGACAACATACTAACTAAGCTGGAAACAAGCCATGTTATAACTTAGGGCAATATGTGAACAGTCACTATTTCACTGACTTATATACCTGATTTATTATAAAAGAAAAGTAGGTAACAGTCATCTATTCAGAAGGTAAAGATATAATAAATTTATATGCTAAAATATGAAAATGACTGATGCACAAGGCTAGAAACAAATATCTCTTACCGTTTGCTATGACCATACCATATTAAACTAATTGAAATATGGGATTGATGTTCTAAATAAAAACTTTTACTCCAAGACTAATAGCTCTTTTATTTACAATGAATAAATCAACAACTCTTGCATATCAATATCTATATAATTGTAGCATAAGAGAGTATATCTTAATCATTGGATAGGGAATATTTTAAGATACTGTAGATGTTTTATCTATGTTTCCAGATACTTTCTGCCATTTCTACTGCAGTGTCATATTTGGATAGCTGATAAGTCTGTTACAAGCCTTTTAATGTCTTTAATGATTGGACAGAAATGATCTAGGTCAGCTATTTTAAGATCAAGACAAGCTAAGATCAATCAACCATATATTCTAAGCAGTTAGTTGTTACAGTGTGCTGGGAAACTATACTTTTGCTGCTGAGCACCACTGCGTAGAGAAGGACTGGCCTTAACCAAAGGCAGTTTGAGATAAGATGCAGGTTGCTATGTCAATATTATACAGATGCACAGTCGGTGCCAACATTGGCAGTGATATAAGAAAATTATACATTTTCTTAATTAGTTTCTCATCAGAAGTTAACAATGTCTTATCAAACACAGTTTGTTCCTTATAAAATCCATACAGTTTAACATCTTTATCATATCTAGCTTGCATTTGTATATGTGCCCACCATGATAAATTGATACCCTGATTTTCCATTTCTTGTTTAGATTTTAAATTCCCTTCACAGTTTAGAATATCTCTATATGTCCAGATTTTTTCAAAGTTCACTAAATTTGGGTGTACAAATGCTTCCATTGTTGACAACCACCCTGGAATTTTCAAATATATTTTACATTTTATTTTTTCCCATGTTGTTAAGCCAGAATTATTTTTGTTGGGTATAATTGTAGGAAATTATGAGAAGGAATGTGTATACTTAATGTTACATGTGTTCACTGCAGCGAGAATTGTATTTGCTCAACATTGGAAAGAGGAAGAACTATCAGCGGAGGAAGAGATAATTAAGAAAATTTTAGACTGTGCAGAAATGGACAGACTGACCCTGAAAATGAAAGAGAAAGAAGATTCAGAATACTTTTTAGAACATGGGATACATTTTATCAATGGCTAGAAAAACGAGGTAGAGAGAAAGGAGTTTAACATGTATTAGTAAGCTAAATATTGAAACCCAGACAATATGTTGCTGATAAAATATTAAGGATTTGTGACTATAAAAAATTAATAAAATATTGACAAAAAAATTATACAAATGCACAGTCGGTGCCAACACTGGCAGTGATATCTGTGGCTCATACCGTTTAGAGTTATGCGTTGAAGTAACCATTTTCATGACTCTCCCATCTTGTAACAATCTCGAGAGAACCAAGTCCCCTTTCCTGGCAACCCAGTGGAACTTGGTGATCCAATGAAAGCTGCTTCTACATGTTGATTACAGGTAGTCATCGACTTACAACCACAACTGAGCCCAAAATTTCCATTGCTAACCAAGACACTTGTTAAGCGAATTTTGCCCCATTTTATAACCTTTATTGCCACAGTTGTGAATCACTGCAGCTGTTAAATTTGTAACATGATTGTTAAGTGAATCTGGCTTCTCCATGGATTTTGCTTATCAGAAGTTTGCAAAAAGTGATCTGATGAGCCAGCACATTGCAACTGTCATGAATGCATGCCATGTGCCAAGCGTACGAATTTTGATTGCATGACCATGGGGATGCTGTAATATTTATAAGTGTGAAAAACGGTCATAAGTACTTTTTTCAGTGCTGTTGTAACTTTGAAGAGTCACTAAACAAATGGTTGTAAGTCGAGGACTGCCTGTACATATATTTAGCTCTTTTTTCCCTGCCTCCATCTTCTCATTTGTGGCACATTGCAGTATATTGTGCTTAAAATACATACGTTTCTTGCATTTTGAAAATCTATGTCTGCTATTCTTTAGCTTACTAAATGCAGCTGAATCTTCAGATTGTCAGAGTAATCAATGGGCAAGTACCATTGAACAGAAATAAAGAACAACGCAAACGGCCACAAGGCTTTCACAACACAGAACAAAGATAAACAAGCAACCATAGAATGAGACAAATGGCCTTAGAATAGTTCTAAAACAGAACTATGTAAAATCAGAATAATAAGCTAAATACAGTTCAATTGCCTTTTGATATATCTGCTTTTATTTTATTTTTCTTTCACATCATCTAATGATAGGAAAATCCCAGAGCCAGAAATAGAACTCCTTGCAGGCAACAAAGTGGAAAACACATAATATATTCAGATGAAATGTTTCCAAGTCAGCTGGAGACCAACCTGCAAATAGACTAAATCTGTTTGCATCAGATCTGTATTAAACTGTACCATTTTTAAGGATTTTTAGAGAGTACTTGTCATTGAAAAATGATGTATATGTACTTTGAAATAAATAAAATTGAGGCTTTGCTTTGTTTCAACTAAGTAAATGCAAATAATAATAATAATAATAATAATAATAATAATAATAATAATAATAGTAGTAGTAGTAGTAGTAGTAGTAGTAGTAGTAGTAGTAGTAGTAGTAGTAGTAGTAAAGTTGGAAGGGACCTTGGAGGTCATCGAGTCCAACCCCCTGCTCAGGCAGGAAACCCTACACCATTTCGGACAAATGGCTGTCCAGTCTCTTCTTAAAAACTTCCAGTGTTGGAGCATTCACCGCTTCTAGAGGCAGGTTGTTCCACTGGTTAATTGTTCTAACTGTCAGGAAGTTTCTCCTCAGTTCCAGGTTGCTTCTCTCCTTGACTAGTTTCCATCCGTTGCTTCTTGTCCTGCCCTCAGGTGCCTTGGAGAATAGCTTCAGTGCTCATTAAAAAAGAGGTATATTCAGGACACCTGGCATAATAAAACAATATTATATCTAGTTTAATATTTACAAGGGTAAGAGGAGCAAAAGAATACAATTCCTTTGAAAATATATCAAATATGTATATATGTTTATCTGTTGTGGGTTTTTTTTCCCTTTCTCTGTATTATATCTGAACCTCCTAATAAGAGTTCACAGCTAATAGTGTTGACTATTAAAAGTCTTTGGCCACCAAAAGCCAAAGTTGCCATCCTGGTCAACTGTTGTATAATATGGGAACGCATTTCACTTTTTTGTTGTTCTGAATTAAATTCTTTCTTTTCCCAGACTGAGAGTGCTACCCTTCTCTATAGTAGCTTCATAGAGATTATTAAGTAGATAGTTCAGGGTAAAGATCAAAAGAAAAATCAAATCAGCATGTAAGATGAGATATAAGAACTATATCACAATATTCTAGTGAAGAATTTTACTTTGGTGCCTAATTGTGATGTCACTGCTGAAGTTCAATATCTTGCACTTAATGGAGAAGAAAAATAAATCACATCAACCGAACAGATACATAATTATCGGTGTAATTGTTCTTAGGCCACATATGAAGTGCAATTCATAGAAAGGGAAACTGTAGCTCTTCTTAATACTTGTTCGTTTTCAAGGACTCATGTTTTTACACGTGCGACATACCTGCAAAAAGGGGATGGCATGTGCCAAGTCATGGCCACTGTTTTTTGATATCATTGATCTCTCTTGTGGACACCCTGGGATGCAGTCTTTGGAAACGGCAGTAGACCTGTTTTTAAATAAGGGTTTAATATTCCTTTGAAACAGAGCTAGACTTGTGATTAAAAAACCAAGGTTGTTGCACCAAAGGTTTATTTAAATCCAAAAAGAGAGCCAGGTGTGTGTGCTGTACCACTGTCATTCCCATAGGGATTTCTAAAATATTCCTTCCAGCATTCCCTCACTTCAGTTTTGTCACGAATCATTTTCATTACTTTTTTTTTAAAAAAATCCATTGGCTGTATTGGACACCCCTTGTTTAATCCTCTTTATCCACTTCCAAAACATTTTTTTTCTTTTCTAGAAAAATCACTGCATTTTCTCTACCTTTTTTAATTTACAGATAGTTTTTACTTTGTTCCAAAGAAGAAACACCTTTTCTTTGTTTGAATCGATCTTCTATTTTTTTTTTCATTTAGGACATAATACTTTTTCTTCTTGCACTTATTTCTTAGATTTTTTTTCTATGTTAACTTTTTCTCAGATCTACCCATGATCCTATAAAAATAGTGCATCCCCCACATCCATAATCTCTCATCTCTCTCTTGCATGCTTCACTAATTTGTTGATTCTTTCATTATAAACAACCCACTATGCTTTTAGATTGAGATTCTTTTCTTTGCCATAAGTGCATAGGCCTCCATTTCTAATTAAAATGATGCCAAAATGATGAAGCATTCATTGCTTCATCATGACACACAGGCCAACCCATTTGTATGTTTGCAACAAGAATGTAAGAGGCAGAGTTTGTATCACAATCCCCTAAAGTATATTTTCTCATTTGCTTCTCCTTACCCACCTAGAGATAATTATGTTTTCTACATGAGTGCTTATGCTTAAATCACATACTCAAAATAAGTAGACCTTTTTGCAGTGTCATTGAGCACCATAGCATTTATTCCTGAATCTCTAAGTAGTCTAATTAATTTTAATATACTTGTTCGTCTCATTCTCAAACTCCTACTGTATTCATGTCACGTAGCAGGATATTTTTCCCCGAGAATTACATTTATTCAGAATGTTACCATTTCCCCCAAACCCATCTCTGGTTCTTCCATTAACACCATTCACTGAAGTGCACATACAATTATCACCAGCCAATGGATTTCTATTTCCACATGCACTCACAGCACCCTGGATGATACCAATTTATTTTTTCCTGACATATACTTTAGGTTTCTCATTCATAATTAAATCACTCATTTCATTCTATTGCAAGTATTCATTAACTCCATTCCACAAGATCAGACTACAATCATTCAGATTTATTATCTTTCTCCTGATTTCCCATACAGCATATCTATACAGTTTATTTCATTTCACTTCATTCCATTCCATTTCATTTCATTAATTATGTTTTCATCATTTATCCTCTTACATTTCTATATCCACCCTTAATGTCAAGACAACTCAGCTGCCAATCAAACAGTAGGTTCCAATCAGAGAGCAGCAAATGGGTGGCAAGGAGCAGGGCAGGGAAAAGATGCTGCCACGGAATTCTAGTTATAGATGCACAATGAATAGGCTGAATAAACAGGGGCAAAGCTCCTGAGTCAAAATAAAGAATCCAACTAAAGGATACACAGCTTTGCATAGAAAGAGGCAATAGCTGAGAAAACTGAGAAGGGAGAGAAATGTTTTTGTTTTTCTTTCCTTAGACCTGGCATGAAGAAAAAGTTCTTCTAGCCATTTTCCTCAGCAGGAGAAAGCCCCTGGAACAGAAGAGTCAAGAAACTTAACTAGGAACAAAGAAGCAGAAAAAGTGGAGAAAAAAGTAGAGTTTGACAAAACAAAAATATGAAAAAGGAACTAAAAAAAAATGATATATTGAATTCTGTAGAAAAGTATGGCTCTATAGAGGATGGTGATAGATAGATAGCATTTATAATTTACAGTTCTTATTTTTTCTTTTTTTCAAATAAAAGTCTGTCGCAGCCATTGAAGGGAGACACCCCCCCAAAAAAAATTAACTGACCCATTTATGCCACAAACTGAACTGAAGTCCAATTTACTGCAAGCATGTTCATGCTATTCTGTCCATTCTAGGATTTCTAAGTTAGAAACTGTCTTTCAGGCCAGCATGGTGTAGGCCACATCTCACTGGTATGTGTAGTGCACTGACATATGACCTTTAGTCTTTCACCATAACAATAGATAGACAGACAAATTGGAACTCCTTAGGACTAATATCCCATTAGATGTATTTTACTGCCAAGATATTTGAAATTATTACTTTCTTTTGTACGTACAGAATAGTTTTCAGTCTAAGACAGGTTTTACTTAATCATACATATATATACACTCTGTGTGTGTGTGTGTGTGTGTGTGCGCGCGCGCGCGCACGCGCACACCATTGAAAATACTGAGTAGTCTGTCCGTCGGCCTATCTTTCTGTCTGGCTGCTTAATCTTTATTTTATTTATTTATTACATTTTTATGCCACCCATCTCCCCTATAAGGTGACTCTGGGTAGATAGCTTTATTCATTCATTCATACTTTTTCTATTCATTTTTAATCAATAAAAAGAATCCCGAAGTGGAGTACCTGTAAATTATTCTTTATTCAAAATAAGTTCAAAATATAACTAGATAAATTCTAGGTAAGAGAGGAGAAATTAAGTAATTCAGTTCATGGGGTTGTCATATTGAAAACCTATTTAATGTGAAGAAAGTCTAAGTACTGTACTCTATTTTGATTGAGACAGACATAAGGAACACTAACGTTAAATTGTTCTCTTTCACACCGTTAGAATGGTCAGGACGTATTAGATGCTAAAAGTAGGTAATTCAAGTAGATTATCCAATTTTCTGAATTCTTTCTATCTTAGAACAGTACATAGCAGCAATGGTAGAAATCAATTTTCACCTACTAGTATCTGCATCATTCAGGATTATTGTGATGTCTGAAATACTTCAGTTCCTTTTATCTAAAAAGACAAAGCTGTTGAAACAGGATGACAAATACTGGAAAGACTGAAACCCCTATTTCCCAAATTGGTAATTAACAAGATTTCCACATACAGAGTGCTCTGAAGAGTTTGGAATTGTATTATAACCTCTGAAAGAAATCAGAGAATAACATTCAGATAATTTCCTTAAGATTTATCAATTAAGTAACTTAAGTTGCCTCTAAGCAAAGTCAGTTTAAGAGAAAAATGCTGCACCGTATATAAAACAACTAAGTAAAAATATTATCAGAATATGAGAATCTGAATACTGCCTTAATATATCTTATTATATGTGAAATCATGTTTATAAACTGTTATTACGTTGTTTTGCTTCCTTAATAGTATAAATTGCATGCATATAAATTTAATAGTCAAGTACATGATACTGATACAATACTTCAATTGTCCCTCAGTTTCTTTGTCACTTATCCCAAATATCAATATATCACCAACACTTGAGCAGATTGTAAGTGGGTTTTTAAAGGATGTTTTCAACTTTGCCACTAGGCATTTTGCATGGCTCCATCCCACACCAGCAGTATATTTATGAATAGGCTTGAACAAATCATACGTATGATAACCACCTACAAGCACTTATGTGGTTATGATGTTTTTGTAATTTTTGCCATCTGGACCATACCAAGTATCCATCACATCAGCAAATTAACTTGGAGTAAAGCTGTCAGAAATCACATACGGATTGTTGCTACTGAATAAACATAATAATTAAAGATCAATTATTTAACTCATTTGATGATGCAAAAAGAAAAACATAATCACATTTGCCTTTTAAGCATGAAATTAATTGCAACATTAATATAAATTACCTCAGAAAAGCCCATGGATTTAAAGAACATTTTTTCCTCAAAGGATATTCTTGAATAATTGACTATAATATCTATGAGTATCTTTCTTATTCAGAGATTCCTTCTCAAAGATTACCCTTTGCTACTGTCATTTGACAATTCCTAAATGCTGCTAAGTGAGTTGGATAATTTAGATAATTTCTCCTAGGTTGGTTTTAAATAGCACACCAAATAAAATTGAGCCTTAAGAATAATGTGATAAAGAGTTTCTATGAAAAATTCAGTAATTCCCAGATATTCAACTTAATCTAGAAATGCTAGAATTTTTCAGCATCAGCAGTGAACATTTTCTTTAAGAGGTGGGTACTATTAACCAATTATTTCTGTTCCTAATTACTAATTAATATTTAACATTAAACATCAATAATCCAGTTCATCAGATGTTGGCATGCTGACTGACTATAAATGTCCCTGTCTGCATTAATATATTTTGTGATGTATTTTTTTCAGACATCATTGTTCTCATCGCTTCAATAGCAGTTGTTTCTGCAAAAACTCAGGGTAACATTTTTGCAACATCAGCACTCAGAAGTCTTCGTTTCCTACAGATTCTTCGTATGGTACGCATGGACCGAAGAGGAGGAACTTGGAAATTGTTAGGCTCAGTGGTTTATGCACATAGTAAGGTAGGGGACCATCCATATATTTCATTTTTGTGAATATATTGAATGTATGCTACAAAAAAGAGAATTCCAAATTGAAATGAATGATCCAAATAACTTGCAATATTTTGATGTGTGTTGACCTTTCATGAGTGCATGCATGTGTATATCTGTTATCCATCCATCACTCTTATCCATTCATCCCTTCTAACTTCAGAAAAGAATTATGGAACAAATTCTTCATATTGAAAAACCTGTGTGGTCTTATGTATGGACTGCAATCTGTATGTTATAATAGAAATACTCTTTTGAAAGTTGCAATAATTTTTTTTAAGATAATCTGAGATTTGTCATAGAAATAAGTTCTGCTGATTAAACAAAAAAAATTAAAAGCCACTAGATACATCCAACGTCTGACATAAATGAAGTAGTTTGAATTCTGAAGCCTTGAAACAGCATGATTAATTATATTTTTTAATTTAAGGGATAATTTGTATACTCAAGGAACTTTTCACATTTAACTAAAATGAACTCTGTTAATCTTATATTCCAACAAATACATGAATTCAGATAAATTATCAGAAATGTTTATTTTTTATTCTTACTTTATCTTACAGGAATTAATCACAGCTTGGTACATTGGATTTTTAGTACTTATTTTTTCATCCTTCCTTGTCTATCTGGTTGAAAAAGATGCAAATGCTCAGTTTTCTACATATGCAGATGCTCTGTGGTGGGGCACAGTAAGTACAAAGTCAATCAAACTTTGTAATATAAACTAACTCCCCCAGTTTGGTGCCCTTTGGATTGAGACTGCAACTTGATAAATTTCCAAAAATGTCCACGGTTGGCTGGGAATTCTAGGAGGTTGCTGTCTTAATATATCTGGAGCATAGCAGATTGGCGAAAGCAGATTTACGCTTTGCAGTATTTAATATTCTTTTATATCTTAATAAATGAATGGACCTATTATAGTGTGTCTTGGTAAAGGAGTCAATAATAGGGTTTTTTTGGTTGAAGGGGAGTTATATTGGGAGTTATATTTGGAGCTATATACTAGCTGTGATTTTAGCCAAATCCAAAACTATAGGAGTTAAAGAAAAAGTGCTTGAGAACTTGTTTGTTTGCTTTCTATTTCTGTCTCTCTATTCCCCATTATCCATGTATCCTTTAATACTTCTTTGTCTGTGATTCATGCTCAAACTGATGTGCTCATATCCTTTCACCTAGACATAGACGTAAACAAAAATCTCTGCATTGTTAGAGAATTTCAAGCATATCCTTTTTTCTCTCTTTTCTATTTATTCATACACACATACCATGTTTCCCCGAAAATAAGACCTAACTGGAAAATAAGCCCTAATGTGTCTTTTGGAGCAAAAATTAATATAAGACTCGGCTTATTTTTGGGGGGAAACAGTACCTCTCATATATTTTTTCCACCTATAGCTTCTCATTGAAACTACCCTGTCCTTCTTGCCCAGACACATAGTTTCTGTCTTCTTAACCAAATGTTTACATTCTTATTGAGTTCTTTTTTTCCATTAGTAAAATGTTTCTTTTTAGGAAAAAATATTTTTAAATATATATATAATGGAAAATGAAAAGCAAATAAAAAACAACTGAGGTGGCGTTCAGCTGGAGGTACCTCAGCAAACACTCCAGCGTTTCAAGGACACAGCTGAAATCACCCAGTTGTGGATAGGAGATACAATAAGTGATTGCCCTGAATATGATTCTTTCTATTGTTATATAAGATCATAGCTGAAACTGACATAAGTAATTGTGCAGCTTATGTTTCAAAATAAATATAGGTAGTCTTTGCTTAATCACAGTGATTGAGACCAGAAACTCTGTTGCTAAGTGACATGGTCTTACAGCGCAACATCACATTACTCTGCCGACTTACAACAGCAGGTGCAGCAGTTCCAGTTGTCATTGTTAAGCGAATTCCATGGGATCACTAAGTGCAACATCATGTGATTGCCATTTGTGACCTCCTGCTGGCTTCCCCATTGACTTTGCTAGTTGGAAGCTGGTAGTAAAGGTTGCAAATGGTGAGCACATCACTGTGGGACACTGTGTCCATCATTATCGCAAGCTGGTTGCCAGATGTCCAAATCATGATCATATAACTGCAGGGATGCTGTGAAAGCCACAACCGTGAGGACTGGTCATAAGTCTCCTTGTTCAGTACCATCATAAAATTGGACGGTTGCTGAACACATGATTGTTAAGTGAGGACTTCCTGTATAAAGACGTTTTCCCTAGGCATTATAGAAACAGACAAATAGTAGCTCGGGAAAAAGATTTTGAAGTTTTGTGTAGAAAAATAAGAATGCAAAGCCATTGGAGTTAACTCTCAAACCAGGATGATGAAAGACTAGACTCTGAGCCATTACTTTTATCATAGCAGGAGTGTGAATTTGCAGCTATCGTGACATTTGACTCTGAAGTCCTGCAATCCTCTAAAATATTGGTGTTGAAGTTGCACTCTTCCAGACACTAACCCTAACTGTAGTATCTGGGTTTGCTAACCACATTAGATCAGGCTAAAATGAAGTTCTGTAGGTTTTGGTACAACAGTTTGTGTGACTCAGCATTATTTTAGCATATTTTGTGAAACAAGTCATTAGGTTAAGACATAATAATTTGTTTGTTTGAGTATAGCACTTTTTTTTTCTAAATCTGCCTTAAAATTTAATGTGTTGAATATTCCCAATTAATCAGTCCACAAAAGGATTTAAGGAGAAACACACAGACACACACACAGACCCAGAAACACACACCTGTATTCTTGCTTAGGAACATTTGCCTTAATTTAACATACTTTACCTTGCTTTGATCCATTCTCTGCCCTCAAAAAAAAACCTTGGCCTAACTATTTCCATTTTTTTGTGATTGAGCCTCATACTGTAACTATATATGATGGCAATAAATAGGAGAACAGAATCTCAGCTGCAAGGTGGTACCAGCCATGACTGAGCACTGTCAACTAATCAATCAGTCCTGGCCTATTGACCTTTGTACAACTCCTCCCTTAAAGATTGATCTTTAATCAAAATGATTTCCCCTGAGTATTGGATTTTAATTTAACAAATAGCCAATACATATTAGGAGCCTGAGGATGACTAACATTTTATTCCATCATTTTGCAGTACTCGTATTCAGTTAATGCTCTGCTTTTCTGTTCTAGTGAGAATTCAGTATGATTTTCAAAAAAAAATAAACAACAAAACACAAAATATGAATATATAAAAATGCTAAAATTAATACTAAATCCAGTTAACAATTTTAAAAAATGAGATAAAGAGATGTGTCTTTATAGATTTCAAAATGCTTGAGAGAATGGGACCAAACACAACTCCTAAAGGAAAGCTTTCCATACCATAGGAGAATAGAGGCCTTTTCCCTCATGCCAGAAATGGATTTTAAGAGCCAGATTGGTTTATAATGGGAAAGGTAGTTTCTTAGATAGTCTGACCATTTAGGGTTTTAAAGGTACTTGCCAAGTGAGTTGCCATATAAATTAAATGAATAAGTAAATCAGATTTAGTAAAAAGTTTATTTTTTTTATTCATTTGGAATGTATTTTCAGTTGGAATACTTATTAAAAGATGCATCCCAACAGATGGGCATATCCCTCGAGGATGTGGCACTGCCAAATGACTGCATCATTTGTTAGGAGAGCTTCCTATTTCAGATAACACTTGTATAATATCCTACTTAATAATTTGCTACCAAGGCCTTGAATGTGTCCCACCTACACTTTACTCCCTCTGGTGATACATTCATAAAGGTGACTACGTTGCTGTTTTTGAACCACTAAGGGATGGTAGTTCTACATGCTGGAATATCCTATTTTATAATTGATCTGATAAGAATTAGACTACAGATTTCACTAATTATAATAGCCACATTATAATCTTAACAGTTATATTAATTATAATATCACCACATTTTATTCATTTTTGAAATTTGCTTAATTAAATAATAATAAAGCAGTCATGATGTTGATGATGTTATCCATTCAGTCATGTCTGACTTTTGGCGATTCTATAGTCCACATCTTCCTATGTTGCGCTACTTCTTTGAGTTGTTTTATGCTCTGGTTGGTGTCAGCTTTGATGGTGTCCAGCCACCGTGTTCTTTGATGGTTTGGTTTCCTCTTACTGCTAACTCTTCCAAAAATGATTGCTTTCTCCAGTGAATTCCCCCATATGACATGGCCAAAGTAAGTGAAACGCAGTTTAGTGATTTTGCCTTCCAGTGACATGTCTGGTGTTATACTTGTACTTGTTAGTCACTTTTGCTGTCCAAGGAATACACGGGAGCCTTCTCCAACACGACAACTTAAACGAATCGATTTCTTCCTGTCTTGCTTTGTTAAGGTCCAAAAGCAGTCATATATTTAGAGAATTATGCTTTTTGATATTACCTGAATTTGGATTAAGTTTCAATCCTATGTGAGAATGCATGAAGGTGTCATTGTTGCTGATAACTGGAAGAAAAAATGAGCCATGTAAAGTCTTTTGAAACAGAACCAGTAGGAAGCTACTTCATACACATCACAGGTGTATCTGTTCTGAAGGATAGCAGTTTTCTAGGAGTTCAGACAGAGGGTTTTTAATCACTTGCCATGTACCACATAGAACTTTCTTCATACAGAGGATATGCTTTACTGAGCAATGGGCTCAGCCTAAATCATTCTGTTTTTAGAAATCTAGTATTCTGAAACAAATAGATTGTTTCATTCAACATGTCCACCTGGGGATTTTACTGTCACCAAAATATACCTACTTATTTTTGCCATTTTATTAAAAACATATTTTAAAAAATTATAATGACACATGATACATAGTCTAAACATATCTGTCTTGTAGATTCTTCTATATTTATTTTTTATTATGTACTCATACCAACTATTATAGAATGATTGGTTGTTGACAAGTTGGTCTAGAAGATTATTGCACACTTCATACAAACTAAAACATTTAAAGAATAAAAAGATAAATAGGAAGTACAGAAAAGAAGGGAAAAATAGAAGGAATAGAAATGAAAGAAAAAATAGCACTATAGAAAAAAAAGAAATACATTAAGAATGACTTTCCCCTTCATCACAAGTATAAATAATTTTAGCCACTTACCACTTTCTCTTAAAATAGAACAAATAATCTCTTCTTCCCATATTCCATCTTTTATCTATTAACAAATCTTTAAAGCCTTGTTATTCAATCCTAGTCAGCAAAAACCCATTAAGGGTTACCACAGATAACAACACATCAATTTTAATCTTGATCAAATAAACTAATTTATATTCTTTCCTTTAACAATCTTGATCTTTAATCCTTTCAAATACTGACATAGAACTTGATTCCTTTTCATTTTTTCTTTGTCCCTTCTCACAAAATCTTTCAAAACTTTTAACAAGTCTGTTTTGTAAATCCAATATAAGAATGTTATTCAAGTCATTCGTTTAGTTTGTTATTTGTATAGCTCTATTCTTGTAGCCTGTCATTTTAAATCTACTTACAAATCAGCCTCAATTTTCTCTGGTAAAACTTGTTCCTCTTCCATAATATATTTTCAAATGACAGACATTTTTTAAATTAGCTTCTAACTCCATTGTTTTCAAACATCCTTCAGTACATCCATTGTTAAAGTACTCTGCTAATTCTGTATTTACAAGTCAGATTTAAATTTTCTTCTCCTTTAATTATAATCTCTAATGCCTTCTTGTTTCCTGTAGCATCGAATCTTTAAAGTCCTATTTTATCATTTATTTTTAAGAATTCAAAAGAACAGCCTCTTCCCACAAGAAGGATTCTTATAATTAATTTCAAAATCTTATTTCAAAACTATCTGGGCCATTTGCAATCGCCCTATTGCTGTTTATTCAAAAAATGTTTTAAAGTCCTTCAACTTGTATTTAAAATGATTAAGAAATGATGACCGTGTAAGCTTCATTATGGCTGTGAGCTTGTTTGAAACCCTTCAACTTCCATCCACTCGACTCACAAGTCAACTAAAAAAACCTCCATTTCTTCAGCCTACTCACAAGAATCGGTTATCTCGCAATCTTTCTTTTCGTTGGAGACTTCACCAGCCAGAATTTGTCATCTGGCCACCAATCTCCAACCCAACTCCCACTTCTTCAGGGACATCTAGTTCTCCATGAATCCTCACTGGAAATCCTGAACACATCAAGCCAAGAGGCAGCAGGGGATTGACCTGATTTTGTTAGCAATCGTGGTTCATCACCCAAAGCAGTTATTTAGGCTGACCTCTTGTTCTATCCTTGTCCACAGCTACTAAAAATAAAAGCATCCAAATTTGTCACCGATCCAGATTTATATTCATTGGATGAAATACAGTTATATCATGGAAAGAAATTGGACTGTTTTAAAATTTAGATCAAGAAATAATAATATTACTCTATATTTCTCCTGCCTCCACAAAATAATTTTGAATCCAGATTTGTAATTTGAAACCTAAATTGCTTCTGAGTACATTGAGTACATCGCAGTGTAAAAGAAAAATTATGTTCAGCTCTGTTGCTTAAGAACTCCTTAAGTGTTAGAAACACGGTTCAAACGGAGCAAGAGATCTCTGATACATTTAATGCTGTGATATTTTTTGTCAAAGCTTAAGAACCTGTTGACTTGTGAAAAAGAACAGAGTGGATTTTGTTCTTCAAGGAAAGTGTGTTGCATCCTTTCTCTTTTAATCTTTTGGTTCTCAATTATACAAAAATCTACTATGCCTCTAATAGGATTCTGCTGTTCAGATTTTAATCCTTATTGACATTAAAAGTAGGTGGCAGTTGGCATTATCTTTTTTATAAGCTTCTTTATTTTTCGTCAAATAGATCTTGGAAACATCTCTCTACTCTCTGGTGCCTGGCAATGATCAGATGAATGCCAGATGATTCAGGTTTCATTCCTGATCAAACAGGCTAATGCAGATTTACTGAAAGAGTAACTCTGTGGAATGATTAGGCCTAAAAGAAAATAAGAATTTTGTTAGTCCTTTGTTAATACTTCAGCTCTTAATTGGCTCTGCATTCATTTTGGAAATATAATTTATCTTTATTAAGCTAATCAGAGATAAATTCCTAGTACTTTAAAAACATTTCAGACATTTTTTAAGATCATAAATGGCAATACAAATGCATTTTTGCATATGGAACAATGTGGTTCAAAATCATAACTGCCTAGATTCTGATGTTTGGATCAGACATGGAAGGAGCAAGCCTCGACATCTGTGATGGTATTTATTGAGACTGTGGTATGAATGTCCATTTTAGCCCAAAGAGTTTGAAAATACTACATTTACCACAGTGAAAAAGTTTTATGTCATTACAGTATTATTTCTCTCCAAAGAAATATTCTTTACAGTTCTCACTGTAAGACGTGCTTGCAGTAGTACCCAGCATATATTTACCAATCTGTCTTGCTAGCTTTGTAAGTGATACTGATAAAATTTTATCAAGTGAGCTGCCGAATTCCTACTTGAGGATTAAAGTAACAGCAACTTCATGGCTTTGTCCAAGTGACATTAAAAGCAACAATGGTCATCAATACATGGTATCATATAGCTACAGCCAGTGCAGGTTATTCGTGTTCTTAGAAAAAGCTTAGATTTTTTTTAAAAAAAGTCCTAACCAAAACCCAATATGTTATCTTACTATGGTTTAAGACTGTAATGAAATTATTCATTGATTTGCTGACTAGTGGATTGCTTCCTTGTTTCATTTTCTCATTCATTCAGAACACTAGGTGTTATGTCCTGGGCCTTGCTGAGTCATTCAGCAAGGCTCAGGAAGGCTGCAGAAAGGTTGCAGAGACCCAGACAGACCACATGTCTGCCCGGGACCCAGACAGGCTGTCTCCAGCCTTGCGCACATGCGCAAGGTGGGAGAATGGCCTGCAATGATTGGCTGTGCATCCCCTTGCACGGGGAGTATAAAAGGGCCAGTTGCCATTGTGTTATTGCTTCTGTTCTGTGAATGTACCAAATAAAGATCCTTTGTTGTGAACCTGCCTCGTCTCGATGTCTGCTTTGCAAGAACAGAACACTAACAATGTTCTGTGAATAAAGAATGAAGTATAAAATTCCTTGTTTCCCTGTGATTTTGACTGGCTCTCTGGAACAGCCTTTTGCTGGAGATTCATTCAGCTCCGATGTTATCTGCCTTCCAGAAACAGCTGAAAACCGAGCTTTCCCATAGGCCATTTTGAGGTTGATGTCAGATACAGTTTATGAATTGTATGCAGTAAGCTTTTTTTATTGGCGCTACTGTCTTTTTGTTAGCTTCTGAGAGTTTTTATGATTGCGGCAGGAAAAAAATGTATGAAAATGTATGAAAGAAAAAGATGTCAAGAAATAAGAATTCAACTACAAGTTGAACTTCTTCAACCAATCATCTTGTTGTCAGAGTGTGAGTTGAAACCTGAAGGAATTAAGTGTGTCTCCTGAAAAGCTGAGCTCCCACCGAAAAGCTCAAGCGGAGAATGCTCAGCAGGTTGTTTTGTGCAGGCCATCCCATATGGGCAAGGCATAAGAACACAAACAATAACCTACAAACAGGCTACATCAACATCTCTGTAAATGCTGGTTTCCAAATCTTTTTGCTGAAATAATGGATGTGCATGGAGCATTTTTATGTAGGAATATCTAGGCTGGAGAGGAGCTGTGTCATCTCTGCGCCTAGTCATTTCCCCCTTCCACACTGCCAGCCCCTAGTCAGGTTCGTATTCACATTGACTGAAGAAAATGTGCTGTATTTTGAAAATATTCAAAGCAGCCTGAGAAGCAGAGCTGATCATAGTGACTAAATGTCATTGAAACAAGGGTGAACACCCAAAGGGAAATCCCACTGTTTCCTTTTTTTATATATAAGCTGCCTCTATATACTTTAGAGAGCTGATGTTAAAATTCTTGGTATCTGTACTGTCTGCATTTTTTTCACCCTGGTTTATATTCGTTTACTTTCAGATCACATTAACAACAATTGGTTATGGAGATAAAACGCCTCTTACTTGGCTAGGAAGGCTGCTTTCTGCAGGGTTTGCACTGCTTGGCATTTCTTTCTTTGCATTACCTGCTGTGAGTATCTTTACAACTGTGTTTTAAATTTGAAGAACATTGTACTCTGTGCTGGATATGTGAGAAAGAATGTTAGTCACGTATATCAAGGCATTTGTAAACTTAACTTTTGCCATTGCATACAATACTTTTTAAATTTTAAGGTGCTTTAAGAGCTTACCCATCTCCAATAATAAATGTATGGGACATCCAAAGTTTTATTTGGTAACATTGCATCCAAAACAATGTTTGCATGGAACTTGCTAAGGTGTGGTTAAGTCCATTTCTACTGTGGATAAATGTCAAGGATTCAGCCCTTCCTGGTTTCTCATCTGTCCATAAGGTTATTGAGAGAAGAGCAGGATCTGTGTAGGCCGCTAGAGAACCAACTTCCTACATCAATAGAGAGAGGTCCTCAAAGAAAATGAGATCCGCTTTATCCAAACGTATCTTTTATAATGTTGTTAGAATCTCAGTAAGTTCTAGTAATTAATATAGTAAGCCCATGCTAGAGTATTTTTAAATTGTAATTACATGTTAAAGTTTTTTTTACATATAAATTAAATGTTGGAATATTTTCCATTTCCTACGCAAGATTTTTTTTGTTAAGAAATATAATTACCCTTGTAAAAAATCAGAAATCATTATCAGAAATCATCTATAAGAAATGCTTATCTGGTAGGAACATGTTATTCTGTACTCGGGAATTATTTTTTTGTCAGATGATGACTATTCTTAATTTACTTCATTTGGGTTAGTAAGGAGAAAGTGCAGAAATACTATTAAATATTAGTTAGTAAACAAAAGCATTTTCCAATAAAAAATATAACACCAGACAAACAAACAAGCAGTAAGCAATACCCTAATCAAGGAACTACCAACTCAGACAAACAATCAAGCGGTAAACAGCCTAATCAAGGAACTACAAGGACAAAATCACATCCCCACCCACAATGACAGGACAAGCTACTGTATATCAACAGGGGACAAACTTCACTCCCTTGTAGCACTGAAGATTTTACTTAGTCAAGTAATGAAACTTCTGCAAGCAAAAACCGAGCTTGGAGAGAATCAAGGACTCCGCTGAAGCATTTGCCTAGGAGTAGATGCTGTTTCTGATTCAGCTGCTAACTAACGCTCTTCAAGAAAATTTATTGTTTGGCTGCTGAAATTCCAGTGACTTTTCATAGCTAAAAGTTAAGCTTCCTCATAAACAGATATTGACATCTTCTTGAAAGTTTTAGCAATTTCAAATAGCAATAGATGGAGTAAACTATGTCATAAATGTAACCGCATACATATACTCTAGAGATCTCCAGTGATCTGGATTTGAAGAGCAAAATCTGATTCAAAGCACACATGGGTACACTTAAGATGCCAGAGAAGAATACTTTAAGACAAATGTGTTTTTTTCAGTGGAGGGCTGTGATACGGTGTTCCTAATAGAAGCTTCATGCACATTCATCTTCAACTAAATTATAGTGAGTCCTTCAAATCGAGGTCTCTGCACAGCCAAGCATGTGTCTTTGATATTTTCCATTAGTAATAATCGGCTTCTAAACATATGCAAATAATATTCCACAGTATACTAAACATTTTCATTTTGCTTGCATGTGGGATACTGCACTTTTATTAAGTTGATATAAACATAAAGAACTTCCCTAGTTCAAATACCAAATTAACATAATTTCATTTAAGATTAATGACAAATATACTAGTATTTTTCTTTAGCTGTAATATGCAATGATAAAACTACATAACTGTTAGAATTAATAAAATAACTAAGCATGTAATTTGTACATAGCAAAACAGATTCAGGCTTCTATTAAGCAGAATTCTGTTTTACTGCGGACTGGAAACCCGTACCCTGTTGGGTCATCATTTCAGAAATATTTCCTTACCTAAACAAAATAACAGAATGACTGCATATGGGCAAAAAAGCATTTAGGAGCAGGACTTCTAATTTCCTACCAGCTTTCCCATTGAGTTTCTTTATGGGAAGCTGACAGGAAACATCAGAAACCTACCTATCTACCTTGCTTCCTCCCTCCCTCCCTCCCTCCCTAGAATTCCTGAAGGCTTCCCCACTTATTTTGCTTGTGATAAACTTGCAGAGAGAAAATCAGTGGGGAAACCAGCAGGAAGTTTCAGGTCCAAACCCAGCAGGTAGATAAATGGCTGCTGCTGGGTGGGAAAGGGAATAAGCGAGTGCATTAGGGTGTAGGTCAGGAATTGTACATGGGGATGTATGAGAGATGATGCACAGGTCGGAAAGGATACAGGTGTGTGTGCAAGAGATGCCGTATAAGTTGGGTACAGTGTGCAGGAGGCAGCATTGATGAAGGATGTGTGAAGGTCATGGGGTTATGTGAGGAGTGCTGCACAGCTCAAGGAGAATACATTGCATTTGCGCGTAGGGAAGGGTGCCTATGTGGGCTTGGGAATATGTGAGAAATGCCATGCAGGTCAGGGACATTCTGTGAGGGGTCAGCTTGGGTTGTGGAAAATGCATAGGGTTGCACAAGAGGTACTTGCAGTTCAAGGAAGGTGCGCAGTCAGGAAAGGTGTATTAGGGTTCCTTCTTCCCAGTGCCTCCCTCTCTTCCATTCCTTCCTTCCTTCCTTCCTTCCTTCCTTCCTTCCTTCCTTCCTTCCTTCCTTCCTTCCTTCCTTCCTTCCTTCCTTCCTTCCTTCCTTCCTTCCTTCCTTCCTCCCTTCCCTTCCCTTCCCTTCCCTTCCCTTTCCAGCAGGCAGTTCACTGGCTGCTGGGTGGGGGAGAGAGCAAGAAATTGCAATTGGGATACTATCATCGAACTATGAAAATGAATATCACATGACTGCAGCAGCATCCAGTAGCATTGAAGCAGCCATAAGTTTCCCAAATTTCGTTTTCTTGGGACTCATGGGTCTCAGATTTTGGACACATTCTGAAATTTGAGATATCTTGTTCAACATTTGTCCTATGATGCATTGTTTCACTCAGTTAAAGGTCATGACAACAAGTTATTATATACAAATAACTCAAGGTGGTAAACATATCCAACGCCTCCCTCCTCTTATTTTCCCCACAACAACAACTTTTGGGGTGGGGTGGGCTGGGCTGGGCTGAGAGAAAGTGACTGGACCACGGTCACCCAGGCAGCTTTCATGGCTAAGATGGGACTTGAATTCATGGTCTTTCTAGCCTGGTGCTCTAACCAATAGACCATGGGTGTCAAACTCAATCACGTCACGTGATGTATCGTGACGTATCGCAACTTTTTTGCCTTTGCAGAGCCGGGATGGGCGTGGTGATGCATCCAGCCCACGGGCCACCAGTTTGACACCCCTGCACTAGACCAAAGTGGCTCTCTCATGCTCTGTCATTCCCTTTACATTAGAAAAGTAGTTGCTGCAGTATGAAAACTTGAATTGACAACATTCTATGTAGTTGCATACTTAAAGAAGAGTCACTAGAAAAGTGGACTATGATGGCCAATTGTTCTATCAGAATCAAATTGCTGGTAATGCAACTTAAGCAAAGGCTTCCATTAGTGGAACATGAAGAGAAGTGATCTAACATTCTTCCTAAACTATTTACAAAATTTCCCCACTATTTGGGGGAGAAAATTGGGGATGTAGAAAACGAGAGGAGCAGTGAGGTGACAATGAAATTCTCTAATCAAGAAAGATTAGATAAAAAGACTTAAGTTTGCCTGTTAGTTCCCCCAAAGCTGGTTTTCTCAATTCTTTTCTAGTAAAATACTTAGAAAATAACAGCATTGGAAATAAACTTACACCGAGAGAAAACTGACTGGAAAAATGTAACAGTAATAACAACAATAAGGGTAAGGGCAAAGGGAGAATTCAGAACTTTCCATATTACCCACTCTTACAGTTTTTAAAATTATGCCTGTTTCCTGGTTTGTAGGAATTTGGCAGAATCCTGTCCCATATGATTATTAAATGCACCTGATGTTCTCCACATTGGTCCAATAATGTCATTTCAAATATTGAACCAAACCATGCTATGACATACAGGTCATTTGTATAATGCTTATTTTAGTTTTTGAGATTGCATGTTTTTAATTGTTACCAGAAATATTTTTCTGATTATAAACTTTTGTTGTATTGCACTGAAGGGTATTCTAGGGTCAGGATTTGCATTAAAAGTACAGGAACAGCATCGTCAGAAACATTTTGAAAAGAGAAGAAATCCTGCTGCCAGTTTAATTCAAGTAAGTAGCAAATGAAGCAGATTTTCAAAAATTCTCAATAATGAATATTACAAGCTCAATTGTGCCAGATTTCAAAGAATTATATATATTTAGGAATGATCATTCCTGTTCATTCTTCATTCCAATTCAGCCGAGGAAGTAAAAAGCCGAGTTTCTACATCCATAATCCCAGTTGAAAATGGAATCATGTGTACAAATATGTAATCAAACAGCTGGGCTATTTCACATATAAACTAAGTTCATGTATCATATCAAACGCATTTGCTAAACCATGATTTACCAAACCCATTTGCTAAACCATTTAATATATTTTAAACAATCCACAAACATCTCAAACTAGATATCTACTTAGAATGGTTTATTGGATGACTCGCAACTAGGTAAGCCATAAATTGTGATTTACAAACCTCAAGCAGTTAAGTTTATAGAACAGGGGTCTTCAAACTTGGCCCTTTTATGACTTGTGGACTTTGCTGGCTGAGGAATTCTGGGAGTTGAAGTCCACAAGTCATAAAAGGGCCATGTTTGAAGACCCCTGTTGTAGAACATGCTAATCCATAAATTATGGCTTACAAATTACATCAGCTGGGTTCACACAATATACTAAGCCAAGTGGCCCTCAGTCAAACTCTGGTACTTCCCTTTAAAATCATCAGAGTTTCTATTTTCATTCATTGTTTGTTTGGAGTCTGGATTTCATTTGGTATTTTTAGCAAGTAACCTTTTCAAAAGAATGGGGATTCAGTAACTAGAATTACAGTAAATGTAGTATAATATTTGATAACTAATGATAGATTAATGTATGATACCCTGCATTTGTATATATTCAATTAATTCATAAATAGTGGAACTCTTGACAATATGCCAGGGAAAATATATTTAGTTTGAATGAACAGACCTTTGTCCAAAGAATTTATTGCATAGCTTGCATGATTGCATATAATGGATTTTTTTGCTTAAGATGTTGAATACATTAGAGTAATATTGTCATGTTGAAGGAATCAAAATGCATTTAAATATCTGAATAGTTGACATTTTAATTGTCCTGTTGTTAGTACAATGATTCTCTCTTTTTGTTTTGAATGAATTCCTTCACTTTCTTCATACCCAGCATCTTACAGTTAAAACGATTACACTCCTTTGAAGGGAGTTAGTTTGTGTAATGTATGATATATAGGGGCACAGAATTATTCTCACATTCTTTGGTTCCTGACATTGTTCTTCCTATACGAGTAAGCCTCATTATCATTTGGAAGCTGAACCAAATCTCTTCTAAGGGATTTTGGCTTCCAAATTATGCTGGATTATGGCTATGGAACAGAAATGCCAAATGTGTCTGCGGAGAGATGATTCAGTCTTTTGCTGGACTGTTGTTTATGCTTCTCTTAGAGGTAATGGCTATGCAGCCAGGGTCTTCCTACTCACAAACAGAGTGCTACACAAACAGAATGCTATTAAAAAGGAAAAATGCTTGTTAGAATTTTTATTATACTATGAACTAGTTCTAGGCTATCCCAGTGTACGGTTGTAGGCTACGCTGCATGCTGTACATTATAAAGATTATAAAGAATAACAGCATGAAAAAATATATAGTATTACCCAAGTGTTAGCAGTTATGTTAAAATATACTTTGGTATTCCCAGATCTCTGTTCATATTGAAGGGGAAAAGAGGATATGGCGTCTCTGTCTATCTGTACCACCAGCTAGTAACTTATATAAAGTTACTAGATGGCACAGTAGTTAAAAGTGGCTACTCTTAGCCTAGTGATTAAACATGCCCTAGATGGTATATATTGCTTGAATGTGAGAAGGCCAGACCAAGCAGGGAATGAAAACCCCCAATTCATTTGATCCAGAGCTAGCTGTGAGCGTAAATATATCTTAAGATTCATGCCAGATGAACTGAAAGAGGAGGTTGTGACACACATTCTCCCTTCTTTACAGCAGCCTTCCCTATCTTGGGTCCCTTGAGTTATTTGGATTAGAATTCCTTTCATCCTCAGCCAGCCTGGCAAATGGTCAGAGATGAAGAGAACTGAGTGCAAATCCATCTGCATGGATTCAAGTTTGGGAAGGCTGTTCAGTAAGGATCTCTATCCCAAAGCCCACTGTAAAAATCCTTCCACTTGCATGCGTCCACTCACACATATGTTCAGTGGAGTTCAGTAGGATCTATTCCCAGATAAATGAACACGGGACTGCAGAGTTGCTGACTGTACAGAAGAGTCATTTAGAGAGCAGACTATTGCTTGAGTCTTACTTTTCTCTTATAACTGTGTTAGACATCCATGATGAAAGCAGTTTATATTTTTGCACTGGATGTAAATAGCTTCTTCGATCATACAATTGAAATGATGTGAAAAGTTGGGAATAATAAATCTTTATTTTAGAAGTATTGATAGGAAATTTATAATATCGGATCACTTTGGGCACTTATATTCCGAGGATATAGCATTGCGTAATGGTTAAAAGCATTAACAGACAAGTTCCTTGTGAAAATATATCCTGTCAGCCATGTATGTTAGGATAATGTATCTACAACTATAATCCTTTTGTACTGTCATCATTTAAAATGAATTTATGACTTTATTATTTATACCGATTGACATATTGCAACTGTCTTATTTTCAAATACTCAATGCCCAGTTATCAACTTCTGACTTAGCCTAATGTTCTGTTATGAAGCAGGAACTATTCCATGGCCCATTTGCTGGTATTTGTGAAAGCTGTGAAGGTCCTTTTTTAATTGGGTATTTGATGGATGGCATGATTACCACAGTACACTGAATTCTGGCCTGAAGTGATTGATCTCTACATTTCTAATCTTGTAATTGCAAACTACTTACAATCCATATAAGCAGTATCTAAATAATCTACTAAATCTAATCTAATAAAATAAGTAACTAAAATGTCTATGGAGATTCTCAGTTACACAGGTCATGATTGCTTCAAAGGTGCCTTTTCTCAAAAGGCAAATGGACTGTGTTTTTTTTTCTTTTCCCTTGAGGAAGAAGAAAATGTTTCGCTTCTCATCCCAGAAGCTTCATCAGTACTAATGAAGCTTCTTGGATGAGAAGCGAAACATTTTCTTCTTCCTCAAGGGAAAAGAAAAAAAAAACATAGTGCAATTGCCTTTTGAGAAAAGGCACATTTGAGACAAGTAACCAAGATAGAAAATCACAACAAAATATCATGGGCATTTGACAAAGTATACAAGATAAAAGCATTTGAAAGGATTCCTTAAAAAGGAAACTATGTGTGCTAATAATCTCCCTAATTTATCTTTCATTGTTACTTATTTTATGCAGATGAGAATACAGCTTATTACTAGAATGTACTATTGCTAATGTGAAGAAAAAAAGTCAATTGCACTCATGAAAAAAAAATTATAGCAAAAGGCTTTCTTGGAAGATTTTGCTGTACAAGATTGCTAGCATATATAACTAGAACTTCCTTGTTTATTGTTTTCTTCTATATTTAAATCCTTAAACCTCAAATCTTCATTACATTGTACAAGCACAGCCCTTCCAAATTAATTAAGCCAATTGTATCCAGTTTGAACAAAATCCAAATTTTCCATCCTATTAATAGTACTTCATTTCATATATTGTTAGATCTGTTGTACTTTCTATTGTTTCCTCAAATCAGGCTACTTGGCGGTTTTATTCTACCGATTCAAGGCGAACAAACCTGGCAGCTACCTGGCGATATTATGAATATAGTCTTCCATCCCTCAGGCATGTATCAGTGCTATGAATGCTACAAAAAACAATACTTGTATTGGTTTACTAATATGCTTCTCCATTTTTGTTTGCCTTTTTCTTTTATCATATATCTGCACGTAGTGTGTATGGCGTAGTTATGCAGCTGATGAGAAATCGGTTTCCATTGCTACCTGGAAGCCTCATTTGAAGGCCTTACATACCTGCAGCCCTACAAAGTAGGTAAAAATATGGCAGCTGGTGTTGTACTTGATATCTGGTTTTGAGATTATACAAATCGGTCTGTTGTTTTTGTCTTGTCTTTCTACTTTCCCTTTTCCCCATTCATTTGCTTTTATTTTCTTTCACTGAGGAACACAGGTAGCAAACTGGGACACATACACATCTTCCAAATAAGATAAATCTAATTTCTGTTTTATTTTGCTTCTTAATAAATGTTATAACTAAAGCAACAGAGAATTTTGCAGTCCTCAGATCCTTGCTGAAGCCTAACCTTTTAACAGCATCTGGGCATGTGTTGGACATAGGTTAATTCATCTCACTTCACAGAGTTAGGGATATATGCATTTTTGGATGTATACTATTTTTTATTTATTATTTATTGTTTTATCATAGAGAATAAAATACAAAACAGTAAAACAAACAAACAAAATGAAACAAAACAAAAGCATACATTCAACCCTAACAATAACAAAAAAGAAAAAAAATAGTGTACAAAAAAAGAGGAAAAAGTGGTCAATTAAATTTAACATTTAACATCTAGGATCCACCCTGACTGGGTGCTGAAAAAAAAGAAAAAGCAGTAAATTCTCCTCCCCTTTTACATATAGATACATACATATACATATATATATATTACATATACATATATATATTACATATACATACACACACACATATATATATAAAGCAGTCAATAGGTTGAACTACACATTACACTAATCTTCAAATCCCTCTGTTAACCATCTCTTATATTTAGCATGTAGAAAATCTACAAACAATTTCCAATCTCTTATAAAGCTGTCTAGTCCATTATCTCTAATCAAAGCAATTAATTTTGCCATCTCTGCTAGTTCAGTCAATTTCAAAATCCATTCTTCAATAGTCGGCATCACTTTTTCTTTCCAGTGTTTGGCAAGTACAATCCTCGCATCCATCACCATGTGAAGGAATAGCACCCCATAATGTTTTTTCAATTGGCTTGCCTCTCATATCTAAAATAAGAGCTTCAGGTTTCATTAATATTTGTATCTTAAATATTTTTGCATTGTCATTGTTAATGTTTATCCATATTTGCAAGGCCACCACATATGATAAAATGAACCTAGATTTTGATTACATTTCCAGCACTTATTAGAAATACCTTCATACATTTTTGCTAGTCTATCTGGGATCAAGTACCAACGATACATCATTTTGTAAAAGTTTTCTTTCAAACTATAATTTAATGTGAATTTTAGTTCATTCTCCCATTTATCTAGCGTTATATTATGCCCATTTTCCCCCCATTTTAACCTTTATAACCTTCATTGTCATTTTTTTCCTGTGGGAATAATGGCACACATTAAAAATGAAATTTAGTTGCTTCCTCTCAAAGTGTACACATACATAACACATTTAAAACATACTATATACAACATATGTATATGTATATACAACATATGTATACATACACTCTTGAATATCTTCTAGGTTCATCTTAAGTAACATTGTATATTCTTTAGAAATCAAGTGGTCATCGCCAGAACATAAATTAACATCCAATTCAGATTTAGTTCCTGTGAAAACAAAACTTTTTAAATCAAATTTAAATCTTTCAAAAATTCTCTAATAATTAAACCAATCACAAGCAAATCCCTCACTTACTAGTTGTTCTCTTGTCTTTATCTTAAATCCCTCTTCTTCAAATATCAATAAGTCTCGATATGTCATCCATTTACATTCTGAAATCATCTCTGTTCTATGTAGTACTTCATGAGGTGATAGCCAAAGTGGCACTTTATCAGCTAATTTTCTTTTATACTTCCACCATACACATGCAATCGATTGCCTAATTGCATGAAAATTAAAACCAGGGTTAACTTTTACTTTGTCATACCACACATAGGCATGCCACCCAAATCTCAAATCAAAGCCTTCGAGGTCTAACAGCCTTGAATTTTTTAAAGTTGTTCGATCTTTTAACCATACCAGACAATAAGCATCATAATATAATCTAACGTCCCGCAAACCCAGACTTCCTCTATCTTTAGAATCTTGTAGTAGATTGTATTTAATTCTTGTTTTTTTATTTTGCCAAATAAATTTAGATATATCTTTCTGCTACTGTTTGAAAGTAGAATCTCTAATCAATATCAGTATAGTCTGAAATAAAAATAACATTCTATGTAGTACATTCATTTTAATTACTGAAATTCTTCCCATTAATGACAAATCTAATTTTTGCCATCTATTTAAATCCAATTTTATCTCCTTCCATATTTTACTGTAATTAGTTTTGTAAAGCTTAGAATTTTCCTCAGTGAGAGTCATCCCCAAGTACTGTACCTTTTTCACAACTTTAAAACCAGTTTTAAATTCCAATTTCTTCTGATCTTCCTCCTTTATGTTCTTAGTATTGTCATCTTTGATTTATGTATTCTTAAACCTGCCATTTGTCCAAACATTTTAATCTTCCTTATAACATGTTCAATGTTCTCTAGCGGGTCTTGCACAATCAATACCAAATTGTTGGCAAATGCACATAATTTGTGATTATGCGCTTTAATTTGTAGTCCTTTTGCTCTGTTATCCTATCTAATAATCTCTGTTTAACAGTTCCAACACTAGAATAAATAATAAAAGGAATAAAGGACACCCCTCTCTTGTTCCCTTCTGGATTTCACATGGTTTTGTAAAGTCTCCATTCACCATGGTTCCAACTTTCTGGATGGAGTGTATAGATGGACTTCAGACCCTGTATAAAGCCCAATCCAAAGTCCATCTTTTCCACTGCTTTAAACATAAAGGCCCAATTCAAGTTGTCAAAAGCTTTTTCTGCATCCAGAAAGACTAATACAACCTGTTTGTTGCTACATTGTTGTAAAGATTTAATTCTATTCAAAATTACTCTTACATTATCTTTTAGTTGTCTTTTAGGTAAGAAACCACACCGGTCTTCATGTATATAATCCAGTAAAACTTAAAAAGTCTATCAGCTAAAATAGATGTAAAGAGTTTGTACTCATTATTAAGAAGATAAATTGGCCTGTAGTTCTTCACAGAAGTTAAATCCAGTCCATCTTTGAGTATTGAAGAAATGCAGGCATCCTTCCAAGAGTCTGGTATAGGGTTCTCCTATAAAATAGAATTCATTAAGTCCTTCATCGGAAGAAGTAGTTGATCTTCAAAAATTTTATAGAATCCGCTTGGTAGGTCATCTGGTCCTGGAGCTTTGCCTGTTTTAGGTCTTTTAATTGCTTTTATTATTTGAAAAGTTGTTATTGGACTATTCAAAATTTGCTTGTAGTTTTCCGATAGTTTAGGAAGATTTTTAGTTGTTATATATTCCTCCAGAGTATCTAAAGAGATTTCTTGTTCTTTATATAAATTGATATAATAATTCCAAAAAAAGTCTTTGAATGTTTTTGTTATCCATATAAGTCTTATTCCCCTCTTGAAGCTTGGTTATCATCTTCTTTTCTGTCTGTTTTCTTAGTTTGAATGCCAAACATTTCCCTGGTTTATTTACATGTTCAAAAAAGTGTTCTTTTGTATATTTAAGTTTATTTTCAATATCTGATACAGTCAACAAAGAAATTTGTTGTTGCAATAATTTTAGTTGATTAAGTATGTTAGGATATTCTGGTGAATTCTGGAGTTCCCTCTCCTTCAGTTTAATTTCTTGTAGCACATTTTGGATTTATTTGTCCTTCTTCCTCTTAATTGCTATATTGTATTGTATAAAATGTCCTCATATCACAGCCTTACAAGCACCCCAAACTGTTGTCAAATTGGTTCCTTTATTTAAATTCTTATTAAAATAGTCTTGAAGTACCTGAAGTACCTTTGCGTTCTTTAACAATCTGGGGTCTCTGCAAAACAGACTCATTTAATCTCTATTTAAAAGACTGAGGACTAAATTTAAGATGTAAAGACACTGGATTATGGTCAGAAAAGTTTTTGGAAGAATAATACCTTTAGTTGCTTTGTGAAGCAGATTTTTTATAATCCAAATCAAATCAATTCTAGAAAAGGATTTGTGTCTCTCTGAAAAGAAGGTAAAATCTTGTTATTCCATGTTTACACCTCCAAACAACAATCAAACCTAAAGTATTGGTCAGCTCGAAAAAAGTTTGGGGCAGTTTCCCTTGTGTTTCTTTAATCCCTTTATCAGCTGATCTGCTCAGTTGTGCAATTACTACCCCATTGTAGTCTCCAATTATACATCAATACTGAAAAGAATAGGAGAATAAGTGTTCAGACAGATGTTTAAAAAACTTGGCTTTTTCTTGATGTGGGATGTATAATCCCACCACAATAAATTTTATTCCCTGTAATTCAGTTTGCACAATTACATACCTGCCTTGATCATCAGCAAACAATAAATGTGGATGTAATTGGGGATTAATATACAAAACCACCCCATTAATTTTTTTTCTTGGAGTTAGCAGAAATAAATTCCAGACCCAAAATGTTATTTGTTAAATGCTTTTTATCAGTCTCTTTAATATGAATTTCTTACAAACATACTATATCATGGTTTTCAAATAATGAAAGAACTTTTTTTTTGTGGGGAATTTGCCCCATTAACATTCCATGACAAAATTTTGCAATCCATCTGTTATGAAGAGGAAACTCCAGAGATTCCAGCTGAGGCTCCTATCTCCACAGTCTGTCTTTGATAAGCGTCGAATCTCTTCTTATCCTTTTCTTTCTGATCTTTATCTTTTGAAAAATAGTGTAGTTCCAATCCATGTCTTTCCAAAAAATCTTGTGCTTTAAGGACTGAATTTAGTCTATACTATTGATTTCCAAAGGTAAAGATAACCCTTTCCAGCTTATCCCAGTGAAAGGGAATATTATTTTGTTTCAGGAGATCTGTCAGGAAAAAATATTCTTTGCATTTCCTTAATATTGTAATTGGAATTTCTCTGAATATTTGCACCTCTTTTCCAGAAAAGTTCAATCTCTGGTGGTAATGTTTCTGAGTTACTTGCTCTGTAATAGATTTTCTTATAAATTGGATCATAACATCTCTTGGCAGTTATCTTCTGGCCACATATGCTGAATTAATTCTGTAAATCTTGTCTATTTCTTTAGAGAAGTCTACTTTCTCATCATCAAACCATTTAATCATTTCCGTTTCAGTTACATCACTTAAGTTGTGAATTTGTTCAGGAATTACTCTAAGGCGCAGAAAAACTTCGTTCTGTTTCAAATCCAATAACAGTAAATTTTGGTTAAGGTCTAACCTTGTGTCTGTCTCATCCATTCTAATCTGTATATTTTTAACATCTTCTTTAATTTGTTTTAACTCTGATACTAATAATTCTATTTTTTTATCAGATTTTTCATTCATCTCTTTTATTGTGTCATGTAACAAAGAAAACCTTTTCTCAAATACTTCCATAAGGAGTTTGGTGGTGGGCTCTTCCATTTTAATTCCTTTAATTCCTTCTTAGGAGGCATTTTTGCAAATATTCTCTCTCTTATAACCAGCAGAAAAGCCGGCAAGAATACACCCTTCTTTTTTCAAGGTCAGATAAGGAGTTCCAAAAGCAAAACTAAGCAGCTGGCAGGAGAAATAATGTTGATATACAAACTCACAGAATAGGGGGAAAAAAAGAAGAGATTTCTAAGCTTTTAATGTAGAAAGCTGAGAATTGTATGCAGAGTGCAGAAGAAATAGAGTAAAGATATAAAGTATTTTTAAGTTGATAATATATACAATCTTTTCGATAGAAGTTCAATATAGTTAGATCAGTAACTCATTTTCTTAGGAATCTAAAAAAAACCTTGTTGCCGTTTGTCTTCTCTATATGGAATGATTAATTATTTCAAGATACTCCTCCGGTGTTATTAAATCGGTTAGAGTCCACGAGGAGGGAAAGTATCTAAATTCCAGCACACAACCAGCAATTAACATGCAAACATGTAAAAAGAAAAAAAAACATTGCAAAGAGTGAAATTAAAACAGAGGTGTCTTTGAAGACAGCGGCTGGGGGGGACATGATGATAATCCTCTTCTTTGGCAAACTTTCCAGGGAGAAGAAATTTGCTGAATATTCACCCCCCCCCCAAGCCAAGGAATGCCATCCAAGAAGCTTCAGGGCGATTCTGTGCCACTCCTTTTCTAATCCAGGAGTGAAGTAGCTACAGAGACCTGTTCTGTAGCTATCAAACCAGCCATTTGTCTAGCAGAACAAAGATATGTGCTGCTAGTCCAGAGCACCATACTGGGCGGAGTCCCTGGATGTATACTATTTATACTGATTTCCATTGCTTGCTCATACTAATCCTGCTTATAAATGAAACAAGAAGCGGGGTTTCTCATTTTGCATCTTGAATTTTCCACTGTGCAGATCAATGCTCCTCAGTTGAGGTCAAAGTGCCATATTAATCTACATTAACACCTTTGGTTCATAGCATTTGGACCCCCCCCAAAAAAAAAAGCTTAGATGTACAAGCAGTTGATTAGTTCAACACAAAACGCTGCTGCTACTCCCACATTGCAGTACAATATTTTCTTTTTAAAAAAAAGTTAAATATCACCTTGCGATCTGTATTGTCCTTTAGAGTCATACATCTCCTCTTTCTGTGAGAAACATGTAGGAAGGTACTAGTGATGAAACTCATAACGAGTGTTTTCCAATTTCAACCATCAATTAATCATACTGATATGATTCTTGGGAAATAATCATTTTCCGTAAAAGAGAAATGTGTGACTTTGCATTGCCATGATGAATTGGAGTCCAGATCTTTACTATTTCTTCAGATACTGTTTTTAGTTAGGTAACAAGTCAAGGTGAACTTCCCACTACATCTTGTGGTAGAGTGTGATCAATAAATAGATATCAGTTTCCTTTTTTTTCAAAAATTTTGCTTCCTAAAAAATCTTTGGGTGGTTATGATAGAGCCCTTCAAACTGAACACAAGTATAATTTCAGAATGACTGTATCATGTAGGAATCCTGAGTTAAGAAATTAACTTTTAATGACTATAATGTATTTAATCACATAATGTTTCCAACATGCTGCAAGAATTCAACAGGTTTTCAGGAAAGAAGTCCAAGTGTGAATGCAACAAATGAATCTTCGGTGACATGTTGCACTTCATGGTCTTGTATACTGTACAAAATTTGACAAGCAACTGAATGTAGTTTTGTGCTCTGTAGTTGCCAAGAAAATTCTCAGCGACATCCTCAAATGCTTTCCAGGCAATTTTTTTCTGGCCCTACTAGATCTTCACAGTGCTTGTCATTGATGATGTATCTGATCTGTGGACCAACAAAACTGCCTTCCTTATTCTTGGCATCAATTATTGTCGGAAATGTCTATCTTAAATAATGAAAACCTTCACTTTCCTTGTTCATTGATTTCATAAAATTTTTCATCAGTCCAGATTTTGTGTAAAGCAGAGGGAAAGTATCTTTTGTCTGGTTAACAAGTGGTTCATGTGTCACATTTTTCTGTCCTGGAACAAAATTCTTTCGGAGCGGCCATTTCTTTTTAATGTAATGTGACTCTCTTTAATGACAGTTCCATTCACAACAGTACTTGGTATATCCGAGCTTCATTCCAAGCAGCAGAGTCACTACTCTTAGATCTCCACAGATATTCCAGTTGTACTTGTTGGTATACTGGATGTGCTTCAACACAGTTCCATGTTTTTGTATGTTTCTTTCATGTGTGCAGCATGGCCATTGTGTAAAAAGATTTACATAAAACAGTACGTGAAAGGTTAAATTACAGCTTATTTCTGTGATTAGTAGCCAAAAATCTATAAGACCACACCCAAAAGTGTTCAGGAAGCAAAATCTTTGTCGTCCAGTGTATGGTTCTTAGTTAGGCAACAAGTTATTGTGATCTTCCCACTACATCTTGTGATCAATAAGAATGTGATCAACAAATATGTGTTAGTTTCCTATTTTTGCAGAAAGGTTACTTTAAATATAATAACAATGCATGTTTCTTGCAACAATGGTAACAAAAATGTTTGAAAGAGGTACATATGCAGCTGTACCAGTGGTGGGATTCAGCCGGTTTGCACCACTTCGGTAGAACCGGTAGCTAATTTTTTGTTGCCCAGGCCCAGAATGGACTTCCGGAAGTGGCATTCACATAGAGAACCGGTTGTTCACATATTTGAATCCCACCACTGAGCTGTACCAATAATAGAGGTCTTTTATCCTAAAAACCTAGCCCAGTATTTTGTATATTTCGTACTTTCTGTAACAGAAAGAGCAGTTGGGTTAGCTTTGGGAATAATTTTGCATAGCATAGCAATTTTGTTAAGTGTCAACTACTCATACTAAGCTGTAAAGGTATAATATGGCTACATCAGTTTTCAGCTCTTATAAATAAACAATTAAGCCACAGGTCTACATATTACAAGAGAGTTATGGCCAAAAAGAAATGCAATTGGTCCTTTTGTAAGATATCCCTAGTCTCAGTGATTAAGTTAATCATATTCCATTAATGCAGATAGCTACAGTTCTCTGTTATTTGTATATGAGCACTGCATTTTGCCTAATAAATGCTTTGTCAACTCTCTCTCTCTAAACATATGTAATAAGCATGTTGAGCATGCATTAACATAGGATTTTATTGTTTTAATGTCACTATAAATACAAATCCATGCTTGGATGTTTGTGCTTGCTTTTTAAAAATATTTGTTTATAGTTTTTTAAGCATTCATTTAATTAACAAATCCAATTGCAACTTAATAATTATTTAATAATATTTGTAACCACATCATGATGGGTACTGCCAGCATAACTAATTTTTTTCCTCCCCAAAACCCTCTCTCTTCTATTATCTGACTCATGAAGGAAAGAACAAGGGGAAGCATCAAGCAGGTTTGTAGTGTTTTTATGCATATAGTTTTAACAACTTAAATGTTATTTTGGAAATTTTATACCACTTTGGGAATGGAAATATATTATTATACTGCAAAATAATTAAAGGCTGTGCTTGAATCCAATTAGGAGAAAGGGGGAAAAACTTTTCCAAGGTAGATCGTTATTCTGAAGCAGACAAAATGTCACTCAAAGTAAAAGTCAGAAAGTTCTTCTGTTAAGAAGCATGAAAATGACAGTTTTCTGTAGAATGTAGTCATAACTTGTTAGATAATTAAGGTTTAAGTAGTTTTCCATATCTGTTGAGATATAGAGGATTTTAAACTAATGAGAATACTTTGTCTGAATTGAACAAACATTTCTGCTCTACTTTTGTAAACAACTTTGAAAATAGAGTCAAGGTGGGATATGCTTAAGTAATATTTTGATTCATTAAAAATACTATGGGCTACATTCAGAGAAAGAATCTGCCCATAGCAATCTGCCTTTGCAAACAGTGGATTTAACGTTAGTCATCTCTATCATATGTTCTACTGGTGTAGTTGGTCTATTGGAAGAATGACTAAAAATCAATATACTATAGGGATTATAAAGTTGAATCAGGATGAGGATACCCACATTTAAATCCCAGTTCATTTAGAAAGCATGCAGGATTATTTTGAAAAAGTCGCTAACTCTCAGTTTAACTCACCAGATAAGCTGTGGTGAGCATAAACATTTGGAAGAGGAAGTAATATACATACCTCCTTAAGTTCCTAGAAGTAAATAAATACTAAGTCTGAATTAAACTATCTAAAGCTGAAAGATGAACATGTATACCTGAGGGGGGGCGAGATACATATGGTAGCTACATAACTTTTTATCTTTATTTTGATGTGCCTTTGAATCATTTACCAGGCTCTTCTACATATACACTTCTGTCATTATTTAAAGAAATCGAATATTTTGCCTGCCCTACTAGTCAGACATTTGAAACTAGCCATCTTGCAGTCATGTGGGAAAGGCTGCTCTCAGCAGATGAAAATGTTGCTGTTCTCCTCAGTTGCATAAGATAATGCAGTCATCAAGTTCAACCAAATAACCAAGATCTGACAGATCCATTTATCATACAGCAGCTAAACTATAAGAAGAATTCTGATTTGATTCAGTCTTCATATATAACTGACTACCTGAGGATTGAGCAATCTGATGTTTGCCGCACGATTAGTTATATTTTTCATCAAACCATAACATTAATCATGCTGGCTGGAACAAATAAGAGTTTCAAAACATTTAGAGAGTACTTATAGTTGCATTCACTTGCATTTAGTCCATCTTTCTCCGATCAAGTATCTCTCAAGCTTTGATTTGCTGCTGATGCACTATGGGAACTATAAGTCAAAATATCTTGGGGGTTTGGTGGCAGCAGCAACAGATAATAAAAATCTCATTTAGACAAGCATATTATTTCCAGCATGATTGGATAAATATCCCTGAAAGATTACTATATAAACAGGCTATAAATTTGATAACCATCCTCTTTGTTATGTTGCCTTCTAATACATTTTTTTAAATGCAATTAATGGCCAGAAATAAAAGTTATTTCTATGAATTGGCCTTATTCTTGTAAAAGTATGTGACACATAAGTCACTGTCCCACTGGACTTCAAATATGTATGTAGGGTGATAGAAGCACTTAACTAGATTGATTGACCATTTCTACACAGTACCTATCCTTCTTGGCCTCCTGAGATTTCTCTCCTAAAATCTATAGTTAAATAGGCATTCTAGGTATTTGTTAATCTTTTTCTCTTTTTGTACCTCCTCACATCAATTATTCTTTTTTTCCTAAAATATATGAAGTCCTTGACCTACAACCATTTGTTCAGCAACTGTTTGAAGTTACAACAACGCTGAACGAATAGTGGTTACAACCAATTCTTATAATTCCAGCCATCCAAGCACCCTTACAATCACATGAGCGTGATCTAGGTTTTTGGCAATTTATTCACATTTACAACCAGTTGACATGCATCCCACAATCATGTGATTGCTCTGCTGGTTTCCCCAGACAGTCAGTGGGAAAGCCAGCGGTGAAAGTCACATATTCAAACTCACAAACCCTCCTGCTGCTCCTCTGTGCTCATGCCCTTTTTACCACTCGCACACCCTCAGGCACACTTCCCAACCTTTACTGCACCTCCCTCACACACCCCAACCCATTCGACATCTTTTGTGTACCCTCCCTATGTCATACCATGCCTTCTTGCCCCTCCCTAGCTCCATGTGTATTCCTTTCCTCCCTCCCCCACCCAGCAGCAGTCATTTATCTGCCTGCAGTCCTTACTTGCAACTTCCTGCCACCTGCTCCATTAATTTGCTGGTAGGAAGTTGTCTAGCCTAATGACTGTGGGATTCAGGTAATGATGACTGGGATTGCCATTGCTGAGCAATGTGGTCATGCTTTGTGACTGCCTCACTTAAAGGCAGATATTCCGGTCCCAACTGTCATTGTAAGTCAAAATCTACTTGCAAGATTGGGCATATAAATCTAAAGTTGGCTACAATGTCCCATAGCACTAATATATTAGATCAAAGACAGTACTGATTGTATATGATTGGTTAATTGTTCCAACATTGTCAATTAAAAAAAATGTGCATTGATTCCCATGAAATTTAATAGCCTATGTGTAAGAAAATTATTGCCAATTCTTAACAAATACAGTACCTTTCAAAACTGAATTTACTAACAAGATTTTCATTAATCGTTCATATTAGCATTTATAATCTTTCAAATATTTAAACTTTTTATTTCCCTTTTTTTCCAGTTGGCAGCAACTTTATAAACTGAATTTTCTTCAAATCTGTGGCACACAAACATACTCACATATTCATTAAATAAACCAGTTTCAATCAAATAAATTGCCTTTTTTATTTTAGGTGTAGGTCAACATTGATCACAATCTGATCACATTTCAGGTTTAGCATTCTGTTTAATGGGTATTCCCTCTTTGTTGTGTTCATGTTTCATGTAGTTAATCTCATATGCAGACATATAGTTATTTTTTCATTTAATGCACAACAGCCTTAAGCAGGATGATATGAATTAACTATTTCCTGCCACTAGCAGCCTTATAGTGAATATAAATAACATAACAGGAATTTTAACAGTCATCTTCCAAGACTAAAACTGTTCGCTCGCTAGAGTATTATAGTGGCATTGTCTATTAGCATTTCAAATGTGTTCTATTGGTATCAATATATAAATTAAACATTTTAAAGGGATAATAACTAAACAGCCTTATGATAAGCCACATTAACAAAGCAACTAGCACATGAATAACTGTTTTCAAAAGATAAATGTAATCTTTCAATCTACCAATATTAATATTACAGGCTTATCTAAAATCTTAAAATTTTTATGTAAGATTTTAGGGTTTTCTCCCGTTTTACTGCATGTTACATATTTATGACTATGACTATAAAAAGCATTTCTTTTTCTAACAAAATAGTGCTTATTCGTAAATATCCCACCTATTTTGGAGATGTATTATTATACATATAGTAAAATACTAATAGGTTAATTTAAGCACATTAAAATGTCTATATAGCCTGAATAAAATTCATTTCCTTTGTAGGATTTATGTTGAAAGCATAAATAGGTTATATGTTCACAGGTCAATAGAGAAATGAATGTTGCTCTGTTAGGAAAGTTGGTTTCTATGCTAAACAAGTATTTATAAAAGTCCCACATTACAATAGTCATACATTCAGGGAATATAAATATTTATTGGCTTTTGAAAGTAATTTTTTTAATATCTTTATTATAACTTGTTTAATATAAGCTGTAAACCTAATAATTTTATGAATGTTTTGTTTGTTGAGTGAAAATAAAAGCAAGACTGGTTTGACTCACATGGAAAACCTAACTCTTTTCATCACCTGGTATGCTTAGTAATATGATCCTCTATTTCCCCTCACTCCTAGTAAGCTTTATAGTAATAAACAGAAGCTCTTCAGGATGTACACCTCTCGGAAACATAGGTATCCAGCATCCTGTCTACTCACATGATAATGGGAATGCCAACTAACATCAGGTGCATGAAGACTTTATTTCCCTTCTTGGTGCTTTTTTGCTCCTTGAAGAATTATTTGGGCTGGGTTTCCCCTATCCTCTGCTGCCACAGCTGCTTATAGATTTACTTGTTGCTTGCTGCCTGCAATTTTGTACCAAAATATTTAAAAAAAAAACTTTGCCTTTTATAAATTTCTATGATAGAAAAAAATACAATCCATGCAATTAGATAACTGCATTGACTGTGTGCGCCTTGGTTTAAGAATAATTGTGATGTGGGAAAAAGGACCCATATTTTTTCTGAGTAAAGAAACCAACATTGAGTTTCAGTGTTGTGTTTTTTTAAATGTTTTCGTGAAATGCCACTCTGAAATAATTAAGGTAACATTACACAGTTTTGTCCTACCTTGTCTGGGCTGTGAGAGGCCAATGTACAGACGGGTTTTTAAAAGAGTGATTTAGCCCAACTGGAATCAGTGGGTCTCATTTATCAAAAATAGTACATTAAATTTATGAATTCACTAAAGAAAAACACTCTTGGTCCCTGCCAACAAACAGTTACAATATTTTTACCCTGATATGTTAACATGCAAATCAAACTACTCTTGACATTCTTTAAAAATACAGAAGTAAAATATAGCTTGCTCCATTTCTTTAAAATCTTAATAAATTATACAAACAGTTGAAACTACCAGCAGGCAGTGGTTCCAAATATTTAGTCAAGACCCCTTCTTCAGTAGCCTTGCAATAGTATCACAGTGACCTCTAGTGTACTAAGGGTGCACACAGAAAACTCAGAAAAATGTGAATTCCAAAAGTAATGGTTAAAATTGCATTTTCCAGCTGAATGCTTCTCAACATTCATTGAGGCTGTACTCCAAGAATTTTTCCGCTCAATCTCAGCACTCACTCTGAATTCTTAGGGTTGTCATTTTAACAAAGTGGAGAATACAAGATTGGGAAAACCTGGCCTCTAACAAGATTTTTAAAAGGAATACCGATAAAAATAGTTTTAGGACAGGAAAATAATTTTTGAGTTGTTACATTCTAATAAATTAAACCTAATTTAGAGAAAATCTGCTAAATTTAGTTTTTCAGAAGTTTACAGTAATCTTAAATCTGAGCTTATGTTCAACCAATAAATTCAAATGAATTCTAATTTGTTATTTGGCAAGCAATCTATGATCATGTTCCTAGTTTAGGTATACTTTTCTGTATAAAGAATGCCAAAGACCAAGTACTATTTAACTGTAAAGAGCTGATCATTCAAAACAAACCAGTAACTTTTATTTCTGCGATCTAAAAAGTGCAACTATTAATAACTATCAAGGTTCCTTTGTCTTTGTTTCTTATAATCTTGGCACAAATAAAAGATAATATGTCCCTTGTTGCAGTTAAATCTAAAATGGTTGAATGGTTTTCCCAGATGGAGAATTTTTTTTTAAATGGTTCTTTAATTTAACCACGTGTGATTCTCAAACTGTGTGGAAAGGAGATTGGAGAATAGATTTAGATTGCCTCTTGGCTGGTGAATCTACATGCTTATTCATGTCACCAACAAAGAGAAGCCGTTTATTTATTCATTTGTCAAATTTATATCTATCTCACACAAAGTGACTCTGGGTGGCATACAATAAAACCTACTATTAAAACCAATTAAAACCAATTAAACAGTAATAATAAATCAAAGCAAAAGCACAAGTGGGGAAATATCACACATAATACAACCAATACACGGATTCCCTAACACCAAGAGTTCCTCAGGCCAATACAAAAAAAACGCCATGTTTTAAGGGTTTTCCGGAAGTCATTAAGTGTGGAACTGACCTCAAGAGGGATGATGTTCCAGAGGGCGGGTGCTATGGTTGAAAAGGTTCACCTCCTAGGTACCATCAGATGGGACTCTTTCACAGATGGAGTCCACAAACATCCCTCTCCTGCCAGACCTGATTGGATGAGTAGATGTAATTCGGAAGAGGCGATCCCTCAGATAACTTGGACCCATGCCATCTAGTGCTTTAAAGCTCAAAAACAGCACCTAGAATTTGAGCAACCAATACAGCTCACAAAGAAGAGATTTAACATCTACCCTCTTCGGGGCACATGTAACTGCGTTTTGCACCAGTTGAAGCTTCCAGATATTGTTCAAGGCAGCTCCGTCTAGAGTGCATTACAACAATCCATACAAGGTATTTCCTGACCAGGGTATGAACACCTGTAAGCAGAGTCTCACAATCCAAGAACAAGTGCAACTGGCATACAAGCAGGAGTTGTGAGCCCAGAAAGACCCCCAGTTTGCAAGTCCAATCTGTCTAGGGCAGTGCCACCTGCTTCAGTACCAAACATGGTAAAGTGTCAGATCCAGAAGGCCCTAAAATCCAGTCAGGATGAAGACATACATTTTTGTCGATAATGTCTAAACACTCAAAACTGGGGAAATGTAAGGGGGAAATGGTCTTCAACAAATGTAGTTCTAATAAAAATGATTTCAAGTAGACAAGAATCCATGATTCATCCAGGTAGGAGTTCAGGATGCAATGAATTATAATTCTAGGCAAAGCTTCAGGAAACCAAAATAACAAGAACCAGAGAGTCCTTGCCTGGAGAGGAAACCATCATCCTAAGCTCACTTAATAGCTGGAAGGTCTGCCCAGACTGACAAGAGGCATGCTTAAGAGTCAGCAGAACTAAGTAGCAAAGCAAAGACCAGAGAATTGAGAATGTTAAAATGCTGGAACATCCAAGGCAATAAAGAAATGAGCAATATACACTAGTTTGCCTGCCTGCTTTCTCCCCCCACCCCCCCAGATTTCATGCTACAACAGACTGTCCTATCTGCAACGGGCTATTTTTGGAATATCTGCATAAGAAATTAGGGATTCGTTCATCATATTGAGCCCATACAAAAATAAGGGAAATTAACTACATTATGGATTCTCAACTTCCACTATTGTACACAAATTCTGTGCTAACATAAAAGACCAGTTCCAGGAAAAAATAGTTTGGGAAATTAAATAAGTGCCCAAGACAATTATTAGAAGAGCAAGAATTTAGTCCATTACTATACAGTCTTAATATAAACAGTGACTGAAAACAAATGAGATTGCAAAGAATGGATTGGAACACTTGCCATCTCTTAAAGTCATCCTAGGTATTACAGTAGAACATGGACATTAGAAAATAATGGCATAACAAAATGGAGGAACTGGTTTTGACTTCCTATATTCTGAGAAAAGTTCAGATAAGGAAACAAAGGGAAGAGCTGTTTTCACACCAAGTTGTAAAAGCTATCTAATGCTTAGGAAGAAAAAGCAGTCTACTCTTGAAGTTGGCTCACAGATCTGGATGTAGGATCAGCCTCAGCTGATGCTCTTTCATACAGGATTCTGTCAAGATCTAAATGTCATGATCAAAACTAATAGTCAGTTCACAAGTTGATCTCAGTGTAGTCTCTCCACTCCTGGTCACTGGGAGGTTCTGCAAGTATAATTTATAAAAAAAACAGGAAAGAGCAAAGAATATTGCTGTTTCTCAAACATATATAAAATTTTGGATGGATAATTAATTTATCTTGAATTAATTTTAATAAATATGGCAGCAAATAAAGATGCATATTATTACTGTTAATCATCGTCTTATTTTTAAATAAAACAATTTTAGTCCAAAAAACCAAACCATACAATATTTTAAATATTATGTCTAAAAGCTGTATTACGTAATATTTAATCCATAAAGCGCAACATGGTGGGTTTTATAATTCCAAAGAGCCAACCTGATTATTAATCCTAGAATTCCAGGGTGCTAGTTTTTGCTGACCTATGCAGTGAATGCAGTTCAAAATATAGCACTCACAATGGTATGCATTAGCTTCATAGTGACTTTGTTGTTCAGAAGTATATAACTGATTTTTCTTATCAATTTTGATACTCAATAGATGTAAATGTAAAGCAAACAGAATCTGAAACTAGTTCCCACCAACACTCTCATTCCATATGATTCCTTAAGCACAGCCAGTGGCTTTCCTGTGGTTAAATATTTCATCTGAACCCACAGTGACTGACATTAACACCAACTTGAATTTGAAACCATTGTTTGTGATTGTCAAATTCTGGCTAGTGCTAACCAGAAATGTTCTGTAAATATGGAGTGGCCTCTATGCTCACTAGAGTAATTTAACATGGCATGTGAATTTCTTGGGGAGAAAAGCCTTAGGATTTGCCTTGTAATGAATACGGTACATTAATTCTGAAAAGTAACATGGGAGTATCCTTGATAAATATCTATGCAATAATAATCACATTGCAAGTAACAGAAATTAAGGTTGAAGCTCTTTCTCGTGATTTTTTTTTTTACCCTGATTGAAAAGGGTAAAGCAATTCTGAAAAAGGTACTCTTTTGAATGCCACAATGAAAAATACACATTTTTCTAATTGTTTTACTGCAGTTTTTAAAGTATAATTTTAGAAATTGTCTGGCATGTGCTTGATTCCCTGCATTTGATTCCCTGCCTATTCTGCTTGTATTTGTAATAAAACATATTAAATTGCATGCACACATTTTTATTATCTACAAATTTCATAATCACTGTCTCATAATTTCATTTCCCATAATCCCACAGAGAAACATTTCCTTTTTAGATTGTACCTGTTAAAGCAGGAAGACACTGAGAATGTATTTTTAAAGGCTTTTGGTGATGGTAGTATCCATTTCCATTTCCTCTGTTTTTATTGTCATGTTGCATGAAGATGCAAGAACCATGATTAAATAGAACAGACAAGGCCTGAACTTGATTAGCAGCTATAGCAACAGGCCGATAGTTTTTTCCATCTGTACCTTAATGGCCCAAATAATTGGCTTCTTCAGAGACAGTCTGTACTCATCCCAGGAACAAATACAATTGGGAGAGATTTCAGGTTCTCTTCCGCTTGTTCCTTAAAAGGCATCTTTCTTCCCCCTGTTTTCCTTTGAAATTACTGTATATTGCAGAGCTTAATGTACAAATCCCAATATAATCCAGTCTAATTTGCAATCTCTATACAGGTAATCCTTAATAACCATAATTGGAAATAAAATCTTGATCACTGAGCAAAGCAGTAGCTAAGCAAGATGTCACATGATCGCCTTGCTCAGTGAACACAATCTTGACACTCCTGGTTGTGATCTTTAAACAATCTTAACAGGTCGTTAATAGGACAGAGTACCAGGTAAGGAGCATGGGGTGCCTCAAGGGGGCGAGGGAGACCCTAGGAGGTCCTGTGCAGGCTGTACACAGGTCTCTCTCCACTCAGGAGCTGAAAATCTTCCCTGTCGAAATCCAGGCATGCACACCCTGCAGCAGGTCTCCCCTACCCCAAGGCACCCCATGCTCCTTATTGTACCTTACTGTGCTGCCTCTCTGTTCAGGAGCTGAAAATCCTTCCTGCTGAAATCTAAGCAGGATTTTCAGCCCCTGAGCAGGAAGACACTCATGTGCAGCCTGCACTGGGCCTCCCCACCCCCCACAGGCATCCAATGTCCTTACCTTACCATGCAGCCTCTCCGCTCTGAGGCCGTAAGTTCTCCCTGGCTGAAATCCTGCTTCAATTTTAGCCACAGGCCTTTTTCAGCCAGCCCCCAGAAATGAGAAAGAACCCTCTTGTCTGTGGCAGCTGGCTGCAAATACCCCATGCTGCAAATGCTCCATGCCAAAATCCTGCTTGGATTTCGGCAGAGAGCTTTTTCAGTCAGCCCACCTAAACCAGAGGGAGTCTTCTTGCCAGGCAGCAGCAGTTTGCAACCTTCCCTGCTGTCTTCCTCATTGGTTTTCTAAGGAAGCTGGCATAGAAGATTGCAAATGGGATCACATGATCACAGGGTGTAGGCAGCCATTTGTAGGTGCAAATGCTTTGCCAAGAATCCATATGGTAATCATGTGATCACATGGGTATTACAATGAGCATAACTTTGGGCACAAGTCATGAGTCCGTTTGTTCAGCACTGTCATAATTTTGAATGGTTGCAGAACAAATGGTTGTTAAGTGAGAATTATCCTCAAGTCATTGAGATAACATTGACTAAAAATTATCATTTAAGTCAAAAATGACATACTTTTAAGTAAACTGAGTATGCAGCCCTTCATTTTGGAATGCCATGCACATCCACAGACCATCAGTCTACAATTTCAAACAAGAAGTAACAATTGTTCCAGGATAGCAGCTGCTGTGACAGAATCCTAGGGAAAAAAATCTTCAAAATGTTGCCCACCCCTATAAATAAATAAATGCTGGATTGTGGTAGTTAACTGAATATAGGGCTTAACTGAATACAATTTATATTGTGTTATTAACAATTAGTACTTGTAGTACACCTAAAAAAATAAACAGATTTTACATACTGCACAATCTGTAACTCTTTTGTACAAATCAGATTGGAGTATCTACAAACAAGCAATCTGTATCCTTAATTTCTTAAAATAAAAGGCAATTTTGATCAGATTAAAAACTAATTTTCTAATCTGCTTGTTTTATTTGGTTCTATAGCCTATTACTGGCAAATAAATAATCCCTTTCCCAGAATGTAATATTACATTTCTGTGAGCCAATCCTTCTGCTGATAAATTTACTGAATATTCTGTTACTTGTTTAAAATTTTATTAGATAAGTAGACAACTCTGTGATCCATTGGCCCATTCTTGAGAAAAAGGTAATGTAGTCTTATGTGACCAGAATGAAGTCAAAAAAATTTTTAACTTCCATCTTGTGATCATGTAAGAAGAATATATATCATAAATAAACAATTTTAGTGGAAAATGAACTTCAATAATAAGTCAATATTTATTTACATAAACTCAATGACCACAGTTGGGCAAAAAAGCATTTAGATGGTAGCAACTTCCAACTTTCTGCTGGCTTCCCCATTGACTTTGGCAAGCTGGCAGGAAATCACAATCGTGACCATGGGAACATCACAGCAACCAAAACTTTCTCAATAAAACTGTCATGGAAATTGCAAATCCACAAGAATTTTTTTTTATGTATTCTTTAAGTTAGCAGATTTTAGGTACCTTGGTTCAAAAATTGTTATGGGATAATGCACCATTTGAGCAAACATGAGGAAACAGACAAATCAATAAACATGATAGTTTTAGTAATTGATAGTATGTATCTATGTACGCTTAGAGCTTTGGGTAATAAGAAATCTGAAATGTAGTGTTTGCTAATGTCTGTAGACTGTTGAAAAATGTCATGTTTGGAAGCATGCATGAATAATAACTTTAATCTTGCTTGTCTAACTTTAACAAACTGCATGCAGAAATAATGGCACTTGAAAACTATTGATTCCATTGTAGAGCAGCTTACATGCACAGACTGTGTTGTACAATTTAAAAACATAGTTAGAGCTGCCCAAAATTTATACTCGAAACTTTGCTAAGTTTAAATTTGATAATTTTTTGTTAGTCGATTATATTTTACTTATTATACTATAGGATCTTTTTCTCAGTAGCAGGTATAACAGTATTACTACATTCCTCCAATGAAATATCTATACCTATCATATAAAGGAAGTGATTCAATCTATAAGAAATGTACTTTAATGGATCTCCATCCATCCATCCAATTTATCTGGCTGGCCATCTCACAGAAGGGCTCACTAACATCAGTCAAGGCTTTAGTGTCAAGGCAGACAAATTCCACAGTTAAGGATGGGAGCTACTATCAAGGGGAGGCAGTCACATATTTTCCTTTTCTTCCAATTCTTTATGATGTCTGGAATGTGTATTATTATTATTATTATTATTATTATTATTATTACAATCAGTATTAATATTACTGTGTATTTGGTCTTAATACTGCAGCTTGGTGAACTTTTCCAGGTACGGAGATTTCAGGGATTCCTGAAGTTTTCCTACTTACTTCTGTATCAAGAACTGATCGGTGCAAATATTTTCTGACCGGAAGGGGGAATGGGAAGGGAGTTCAACACATGGAGTACATTCATACCTGCATCCAAAGACATGCAGCTGAACGTGTATCTTCATCTAAGTAGCGTGATACATAAACCAAGGTGAGTGAAATAAAAATGCACGTTTTGCTTCCACAGCCAGAAGCTGAGCTTTAAAGAACGGGTGCGGATGGCTAGCCCAAGAGGCCAGAGTATCAAGAACAGACAAGCTTCAGTTGGGGATAGAAGATCACCGAGTACAGACATTACTGCAGAGGGCAGCCCAACAAAAGTGCAAAAGAGTTGGAGCTTCAATGACCGAACGCGCTTCCGGCCTTCACTGCGTTTGAAGAGTTCACAGCCTAAGCCAATTCCAGATAGTAAGACTTTTAAAATGTTAACTGTCTTATTCATTGTATTTACGTCCCTCTGTCGCATTAAATCTTATCTCATAATGGTGAAGCCACCAAACATTGGCCCTAGAATAGTAATGCTCCTTTTTGTAGATAAAAGGTACAAACCCCCAGCACGATACCAGGCAACCTGCTTTTATGAAACATTTATTACAATAAGAAATTGATATGACACAAATTCGACTTATTCTTCATCCCTTTATTACATTTTTAGTCATTACACTGTAAACTGCAGGTCTACAAGTCCTTGACTTACAACAGTTTATTTAATGACAGTTCAAAGTTACAACGGCCCTGCAAAAAGTGACCTATGACTATTTTTCACACTTACAACCATTGCAGCATCCTCATAGTCACGTGATCAAAATTCAGCCGCTTGGCAACTGACTCATATTTATGACGGTTGCAGTCACATGATCCCCTTTTGCAACCCTCTGACAAGCAAAGTCAATGGGGAAGCCAGATTCACTTAACAACTGTGTTACTAAACTTAGCAAGTGCAGTGATCCACTTAACAAATGTGGCTAGAAAGATCATAGAATGGGGCAAAATTCATTTAAAAAATGTCTCATCAGAGAAAGTTTGAGCTCAGTTGTGGTTGTAAGTTGAGGATGAGCTGTATGCCTTTCCAATACAATCTGTTTCCTTTCCAACGTAATGCTTTCCAGTGCTAAGATCTAACCCCTCCGTACTCCTAGGTATATTATTTTCCTGATTTTTTAAGTTGACCTTCATGTTATTTTCTTCTTCCTCACTTGCTTGTCGATTCCAGACCCAGGACTGCTGTCCTCTCTTATCCTGGTCTCACTTGCTAATGGCTAGCAAGGTTCTACTTTTAGCAAACAGTCATCAGTTACAACTGTTACCTGGTCCTCTTGGTTTCCCTCTGGGTTTTCTGTTGCCCATAACAGTACTTACCGGTCGTCCTCAATATATGACCTTAATGGAGCCTGTCGTATGTCATGACAGTTGTAAAATAGGTCATGCACATGACTTGATTTTGCAACATTTTTTGCAACGGTCATTAAGCAAATGTAGAGTCTTAACAGCAAATCCATGGTTCACTAGGGGTGTGGTTTTGCTGAAAACCAGAAGTGCCGACTTTTGGCAAAATCACTGTAAAAATGTAGTCACATGACTGGGAGATGTGCCAAACAGCCATATGTGGCCATGTACTGAGCAGCTGAAGTGAGTTCACATGACCATGGGGGGGAGGGGGAGGGCAACCATTGGACTTTTGCAACTGGATCATAAGACCCCCTTTTTAGGTAAGTTGTAACTTCAGAATGGCGGCTAAGAGCCGTGGTGGTGCAGTGGTTAGAATGCAGTACTGCAGGCTAATTCTGTTGACTGCTGACTGCCAGCAGTTTGGCACTTGATTCCCACTGGCTCAAGGTTGACTCAGCCCTCCATCCTTCTAAGGTGAGTAAAATGAGGATTCAGATTGTCGGGGGCAATATGCTGACTCTGTAAACTGCTTCAAGAGGGCTGTAAAGCACTATGCGGTATATAAGTCTACGTGCTACGTATTGCTATTGCAATTCAGTCAAGGACTACCTGTACTGTCATCTCTTTTCTTTAACCTGATACCATCTTCTCCCTGGCTTCTATACTTCTGTGTAAGGCCCTCCTGCAGCTCCTTTCCAGCTGCCAATGCTGGCTCTCTTCTGCCTTTCTGGGACTACCTCTTCCCTCAGCTGGTCTTGGATTCCCTATGGGCAGAAGAGAAAAAAACTGCCCACCTTCTCTTCCTGGCCCCCTTCTTCTCCAGATTCATGCTGCACTTTGCCACTGCATGCTTTACCATTGCTTTGTGGTTTTGATGCTAGTTGTTGTTATTATTTCTGGCCTTGTCTTACACTTTTGGGGCTATTGCAGCTGGAGTAGTTCATCAGACCCTCTCCCATCTCTGCCATAAGCACATGTACATGCACAAACCACTGCTGAGTTTACTTCACTTCATTTTGGTTTGCTTCTCTTAGCTTCCAAAACAGTCCATTCTCAGGAGGTATCAGAGACCCCTTTTTAAAGGGTCTACTCATCCTTATTAGGTGGGTGGGATCTTAAGAGACCAAAGATAAGAGGAAGGATATTCTTTCACACTCTTTCTGAAATTAATTGATCTTACTAGGATCCCAGAGTCCACTATTTCCACCTCTAATGTTTGCCTTCTCCCCCCAAAACTGCTTTTTGCTCTGCTCTCTGAAGCCTTCCTTAGCTTATTAGCTAAGGTATGTAGATAATAATAATAATAATAATAATAATAATAATAATAATAATAATAATAATAATAATAATAATAATAATAATAGCTTAACTTCTAGTTTCATCCTCCTGCCTACGTGTAGCTTTAGTCCCCTGCTTCTCCTGAAAACTAGTTCACCAAAACCACATGTCTGTTTTCAGTTTCCATTTTTTATTTACATCTTCTAGCAATCTCTTTCTCTCCCAGGTGTAATTTTCTTTTCCCATGTGATCTGCTTCCTTTAATATCTCCCAGCTATCTTATTCCTTTTGACTTGGCACAAAAGTTTTGATTCTTTAAGGGTGGGGCTGGAAAAAAAAATGCTGTGCATGTCCAGGCATTCCCTACACAAACTCTTGGGAGTTAGATTTTAAACTGAACAGAAATCCTTTTATTTTTATTTTTGCTTGTTGCTCCAGGTATGTAGTCAATGAATTCTACCATGTTTGTATGTACTTGCACTTGAAGCCATTATGGATTCTCCTGTCTCCTTGCTCAGGCATCTTTTTTCTAGGTTTAAAACAGCCTTTTTGATTTGCATTGGCAAGAGACTCGTGCTTACACTGCTGCCCGCCCAACATCAATGTACTTTCCTCCCAATTCTGAGGTAATTTCTTCACTCCTGACAGAATGCAGAGATTTCTGAAATTCTTAGAGAATTATTATGCAGTTTTCTTTGAAGATCCGGTTTGCAATTAGGATTTCTCCCCAAAGCACAGTAATTACTTGTGTTCACTTGCAAACACACTTTACATAATTGTAGAATTGTACTGGACAACTGGTGTTCTGAGACACTGAAATTTTCAGTGCATATAGCAGAAAGCCAACTTCCGCACAATCAATTTGAAATCTAAGAAGGCATAGAAGTGTACAGATTTATTTGGATTTATCTTCTGAATTCTTATACGCCATGATTGCTGTTACCAAAGTTGGCCTCAATTGAGTGTCTTCAAGAAAGTAAAGCCACAGAGGCAACTGTATAACCTATTTGAAGACCTAGCTAATAGCCTATGAATGGAACAGTTATTACTTGGTCATCAGTGTACACCAGGGGTCTTCAAACTTGGCCCTTTTATGACTTGTGGACTTCAACTCCCAGAATTCCTCAGCCAGACACGCTGGCTGAGGAATTCTGGGAATTGAAGTCCACAAGTCATAAAAGGGCCAAGTCTGAAGACCCCTGGTGTACATCTTTAGATCAAGGTTTAAGAAAGGGTTTTGTTTCTTTAGTTCTAGGTTTTCTTAGGATAAATTATATTTGGGCCTCCAGTCCTATATCATAATCTATCATAGAAAGCTGCACTAGGTGAATTCTCATCTAGAAGTTTCCTCAGGGTTCAATCACATAAAGCCTCTGCATGCTGGAGATAGCTGTGATATTCCCAATGCACAGAAAGCAAAAACTCAGCCTCTTCCCTCATGTGATTATTTCAGATGTTATGAATAATCAATTGGATGCTGCTTTGACATCTGTATGAAAAAGTAAGCCAAAACATCTTTCCAATAAAAAGGAATTTAATTTAAACTTCTTCAGAATTATAGCTCATAACAAATATAAAAAGCTCACTTCAAAATCTTTTTAAAATATGAGAGATTTAAATATGATGAATCATTTGGAATCCTTTATGCTTCGCAGTCTACTGTTGTAACAAATCATGAAGAGCTGATTATAAAAATAATCTGTAGAAGTCCACCATCTCAACCTTTTTGTAATAATCAACTTCTTTCTAAATTGTTTTGAAAGGATTATAAATACATATCACTATCTCTGTTGGCATGGCCTTTTCATTCCTTAGTCTAGCTGAATTTTTTTGAAGAAACTGGAATACTTAAATTACAGTCTTTTGTAATTATTTCTTTTGAAGCTCTGTCATCCATTATTTTCCAGGACATATTTAAAAACATTGCACAAGAAATTAATTCAGTTGTTGTTGGTTGGCCACATTTTCTATTAAAACATTGGAAAACTAAGATGTGTCTTTCTTAGGCTCAAAAGTATTGAAAAGTGTGAGATATGGAACTGGCTAAAAAAATAAACACAGCAGCAAAGGATGCGCAAGAGTCTTTTAGGAAAAGATTGCCTTACTCATATTTTGCCTGCATTTCTTTAAACTAGATTAAAAGAATAATTCTTAATTTTAATTTTAATAATTCTCGACTTTTAATTTTGTATACTTGGTATTCTGAACAGAAATAATGCATATGGATGTTTGTGCTGTATATTCAATATACTCCCAATGATGTTGAAATTTTACTATTCTATTTTGGGAGGTTGTTCTTTGGTAGGCTTTTTTATTTTAGCTCTTTTTTAAAATGTAAATAAAGAGGAAGCTTAGAGAAATGGATATTTCTAGATGATGGTCCAACACAATCAGATGGATTTCATTCTGTTTGAAACATGATTTGTGGGGCACCTGAAGAGGTAGCAGTGATGGTGAATGCTTCTTATGCTAAAAGTGACATGGCAGATGGACAACATAGTCCTTTAATCTCATCTACTGCAAGATTTCTTTAGTTCAAAATACTGGTAAAGGGCTTAAAAAGGAGTATGATTGTGTGCTTCTTTATGTTATGCAGCGTCCCCAGTCTTTTGGGCCCAGTGGGGACATCTAAAATTCTGGATTAACAAGGGCGTCTACTGCTGGGGAAGTGGTTCAGGAAAGTCAGTAAAGTGGCCACGACCACATGATTGAAGCCCCACCTTTCTTCTGTACGTGTAATATATATTTTAAAGGATGGGGCTTTGACTGCACCATCACAAGAAAACATTTTGACTTTTGTTTATCCTCCTCCGTGCCTCATACATACACACGTCACAGAACCATAGAAGTTTAGCTGGTGAGATTCAGAGAAACACAAAGTGCTATAAAAGGTATGAAAACAAATATATGCAGAATACTTGTATATATGTGTGCATTTATACAGCATAGATAAATTAAAATCACAAATCTTAACCCTCTTTCATAGACTTACTAGGCTATGGCAAAAAAATAAATAGGCCCACAGTAGATCAGCATCCTTGCATTTATTTCTCCTATGCTTTCCTCAGTTTCTCAGCTGGCAGTTTGCTGACTTGCTCAGTTTCCAATAAAAATGATATGTCCAGCTAGGTCTTACCTCTGTTTTCTCAAAAAAAGCAATACACTGCTAAGCAAAGCATTCATCTACTCTTTCTATTTCCTAAGAATGCCTTTGGAGCATTTTTAAGGGTAGAGTGGAGCAGAGAATTGAGCAAGCACTGAAAATCAACACTGTATATAAGACCTTCAAGTAAGTAATCTTCCCACCCACTCCATCCGGATTCATAAGCAAAGCACCTTCACTCATCAGTTTTAACCCTATCAGAACAGTTTATATTTGCAGCTATTTTGTCTTAAGAGTTGCAGTTTACAGTAACTGAACTACACAATATTTATCTTTAAATTCAAATATAAATACTTATTTACAGTGTAAACATACATATAAATGCAGATCTAGGCAACAATTCTATATAGGAGTTCGATCCTGACTGGCTCAAGGTTGACTCAGCCGCAACTTCCCCACTTTATTAACTCTTCTCAATATCCGTTATTTCTCCCCCACCCCCCAGTCTAGGCTCCATTCAGTGCTCATCCTTTCTCCACAGGCTACAGTTAGGCAACTGAATACTTTGGATTAGCACTTCACATTTATATCTGCCTTTCACTATTAAGTGAAAAACAGACTATCAGTATATAGACACTTAGCAAGCTCATTCATACAAATTAAACAGCATATATTATAGGCATTTTGGGTGTCCACTAGATTCCATCACAGAAAGGCTTATCTATTGTCACATTGCTGATATTTGTCCTGGAAAGAGCCTCCCTTATACACATGGAATCAGTAGCAGGAGAGAAAAACTGATTTTCCTTAAGAAACTTTTTGCTCTGTAGTCACATCATGCGGTACAACATGCTTCCACTCACTTTTTGATGAATAGCTTCCAGAAAACCGGATTACAGAATGGAAAGGGGTTATGTAGGCGGACAATAATCTCTTCTGACTTTTGTTGAAAGCCTTTTACGAAGTATCTAAATTACCATGTAAATGTAAATTGCACTACATCCTAGTGAGCACTCTGGATCTAAGTATTAGTCATGTCGTTTCCATGCTGAAGACTATACTATGGAAGAATTAACAGGGACTCATGGAAGGGACGCTCTTATCTGTCTTAGTGGGGCCTTGAAAAGTCACAAACTAACAAGTAGGAAACAACAATCTAGACCTTTTTATTCTATTTTTTTTAATAAAAATGCTTTATTAAGGAAGGCAGAATAAGCAAAAGCACAGGAGGAAGACACTAATTGGGGCAAAAAATAAAGTACATAGTACATAAATAGTTTCTTGATTACTGGTTCTTCAATATAGGTACATAGTAAAGCCTTTTACATTTACCCTCTTTGGGCTATCAACAAATAAATTAAGTAATAGAGGCAAGATAAAAATCTAATAAATACATTTTATTTATTTATTATTTTATTTACATCCTCCCTTTATTACTTTATAGTAAATCAAGGTGGTAAATATGCCTAATACACCTTCCTCTCTTATTTTCCCCAACAACAACCCTATGAGGTAGGTTAGGCTGAGAAAGAGTGACTGGCCCAAAGTCATCCAGTTTCATACTAAAATGTATGTCAAAATGTATGTATGGGTAAGTTCTATATTGCTATGGGTGCACATAAAATAATCTATAGTTTGATGATAGTCGCATATTATGTTTCAGGGTGTAAGTGACAAATGAAAAAGGCAGAGATGACTTTCAGGAAAACTGTGCATTATTCTGAAGGAATGTAATTCAGGAGGGGGGGGGAATCTTCTGTGAGGTGACCTGAATGGATGGGAATGAGATGAGATAAAATGAAACAGCAAAAATGTGTCAGCTGTTTGGAGCTCAAAGAATGAATGAGAATGATGACTAATGAATATCTGCTTAGAAAAAGCCCCATTCTGAATGCATGCTTTAAGCTTAACTCTATCTATACCTGCGTACACATAACAAAATAATGAAAAGCACGATTGATTTTATTGATGTCAGATTTTTCTCTCTGAGTATACTAGGAAGAAACTGTCAAAATCAGCTTGCAACTTTCCAGTGGTCAGAGTTGATAAAGTTTAATAATACTAAAAAGCTTTTAGTGGATATAAATCAGGTTGTAGGAAAGAAAGGCACAGCAAGGAAATAGAATAGAATAGAATAGAATAGAATAGAATAGAATAGAATAGAATAGAATAGAATAGAATAGAATAGAATAGAATAGAATAGAATGTGTGAAGGACAGACCAACTTTTAATAAATTCAAAAGTACATAGTATTATTCATACGAACAGAAGCATGTACACAGTTAAGGGAAGACATGGAAAGAGGGAAAGAGTAGGAGGGGAAAATAAGAGCCCTGTATGAAAAAAAATATTAGAATATTGATTAATTTTCTAAAGAATAAATGCAAAATGAAAATAAGAAAGAGGTTATGGAACCTATTTGGAACCATGTGAAAATAACTATGTTAGAAAATGCCACTGAAGTATGTAAAATTATGCTGCAGAAAGTTTGGAAATGAAACTTGGTGGAATGTTGAAATGGCCTGAAACTGTGGATGAGAAAAAATGCATACAAGCATCTGACTGCTGTAAATGTGAGGACGAGGAAAAAGTGCTATCAATATACCCAAAATGAACTTGCGAAGAATGTAGTCAAAGAATAAAGTATGCTTGGGATTAAAGTAGACAAAGGAAATGCAGAAGGAAATTGATGTAAATTAAAATTGATTTGATTTGAAAGTAGATGAAGAGTGCTAAAGAGCAAGCATCCAGCAGATGAATGGAATAAGGTATCACATCTATAAAAATACTTAATGGTTTGGGTTGAATGGATGCTTGAAGGGCTACTTAGAGATTTGTATCAGAATGGTAACTAAAGCCTGAATTAAAACAAATGCTATAAATGTTAGTATTTAGGAGAAAATGAAGACAAGGAAGTGATAAAGGATGTGAGAATGTTGGAAAAAAAACTAGAGCAAGAAGATGAATTTGTGTCTCTTGGTAGAATGTTTACTAAAATTGGGAAAATGTACAGAGACAGCTTAAGGCAGGGGTCTTCAAACTTGGCCCTTTTATGACTTGTGGACTTCAACTCCCAGAATTTCTCAGCCAGCGTGCTGAGGTAAGTTTATGCAGTTTAGCATCACAGAGTAGGGAAAAGAAAGGGGCAGAAGCAAACCAGGGCATGGGGGGGGGGGGAAGCCTCTTAAATGTTCCTAGTGTACTCAGGCTGTATACGATTGCCATCCATTCTCACCATCTGTTGCAAAGTCCCTTAGGACAGTGCTCAGTCAGTCTTTCAGAGACAGGATCGGATGAAAGATGGATGGTGAGAAAAGTAGGAACCAACAGGTCAGTCTGTTCCTAGGAGGCAAAACCTAGAATCTTTTTCTTCTCCATTTTTTTTTTGGGGGGGGGGCTGTCTCTCCTCTTTTAAAACTTACAGTGTGATATCACATTTTGTCTCTGAGATAATCCCTCCAATTTATTTTTTTATCCCACTTCTTCATGTGACAGATGGCATTGCCCCTTTTTTCATAATTTCTCTACTGCCTAGGTGTTTGTTTGTGATAAGTTACAGGCATTTTGTTTTGACATGTTCTAATCTGAAAAAGTACCAAACAGTGAATGAATAACAGAATAACAGAGTTGAAAGGGACCTTGGAGGTGTTCTAGTCCAACCCCCACTCACAACTTCTGAAGGCAAGCTGTTCCACTGATTAATTGTTCTGTCAGGAAATTTCTCCTTAATTCTAGGTTGGTTCTCTCCTTGATTAGTTTCCATCCATTGCTGCCTTCATGTGCTTTGGAGAATAGGTTGACCCCCTCTTCATTGTGGCAATCCCTCAAATATTGGAACACTGCTATCATGTCACCCCTAGTCCTTCTCTTCATTTGACTAGACATACTCAATTCCAGCAACCGTTCTTTATATGTTTTAGCCTCCAGTTCCCTAATCATCTTTGTTGCTCTTTTCTGCACTCTTTCTAGAGTCTCAACATCTTTTCTATTGTGACCAAAACTGGACGCAATATTCCAAGTTTGGTCTTACCAAGGCATTACAAAGTGGTACTAAAACTTCATGTGATCTTGATTCTATCCCTCTGTTAATGCAGCCTAGAACTGTGTTGGCTTTTTTGGCAGCTGTAAAAAAACAAAAGAGAAAAAAAGGGTAAGTTATACTCTTCAAAGCCAAGCAGAAATTCATGCTTAACATATCTATTTTGGCCAAGAAAAGCTTCCTGGCATATCGTACATCCATCAATCACTAACCATAGTACAATTCAACATGCATATCTCTCTGCCAACACCTTTCATTTGGGAACAGGACATCTCAAGCACGCATTTGACATGTTATGGCCATGCAATGTTTCAGAGAGCAGGGGGACATAAATGCAGCACCTGTCTGCAACCTTTTTACAGAGCAATCTCATATACCATCTGCAGTGGGCTTACAGGGAAATGAAGTTTTAGATCTTAATTAGTGCTTGATTAATGCCAACATCTGGTAACCCTCATAAAGCAAACAAGTAGATTGATAAAGTAATATTTTCGTATCTAGAGTGATATTTCTTGACTACCAATAATTTTGAAAGCACAGCATTAGGAAATGAAAGAACATTAATAGTTCCAAATTGTTGCCAAAATTAAACTGCAGAACCTATTACTGAAAATAAATAATGCATACATAAACTAAGTTAGGCAGATTTAATATGTTCACCTGCAGGGAAGCTTTCTCCAACCTTGCAGTCTCAAAATATATTGGACTTCACGCCCCATAATTCCTAATGACAGCTGAAATCTCATACATCTGGAAAGCACCACATTGGAAAAAGTTATCTCATAAGATACTTTTTATCATGCAGTCTTGACTGTTTCTAGGTATGTAATTATAAAAATTGGAGATTTTTTTCTGTTAAATATTGGAGAATTTTCAAGTAGAAAATTTCCTAAATTCTATTCAAGAGATACTTTCCATGTCTTACAAACGCCCTGTGATTGCTATAAGAAACATCGAACAGAGTTTATAGAAGGAACTCTGACAGTGGGTACTAAATCCCAGACATAATATAAGGGTATTCATAGTCATGGAGGTATTGTTAAATACAAAGGGGATAATTCAATGAGCTCAATATTCTCCATTTTTTTGATAGTTTTAGAATTCTCCAGGGTATGTCATAAATACATCTAATCTCGTATTGCATAGAAAGCAGCACAAGGTAACGTTTTTTTAATGGACGTTTCCGAGTCATAGCAGGGAAAATTTGTGAAAGGCTGCTCATTTGTTAGACAATTAGAGAAAAATATATTTATGAAACTCCAGGACAGGAATTACATTTCCTTCTGCTGATTCATATTATTGTCACATCAAGTTTTTGTCATTGAGACCCGGAGAAACAAAATAGCTGTAAGCCGCATTCTCCTCTGGAAGTCCAGGAGTGGTGAGGGCCTAAACATTGGGTAGCCATGCTCTATTGCCAGTAAATCAATGCTACCAAGGTGCTAGATCCAAATAATTACTTATGTCATTCTCTGGGTTCCAAGGTGGTGTGTAAAGGAGGCTGAAAAGAGTGTTACAGGATTTTTCAGAAATCACTTCAATCTCTGCCTTATAAAGCTCCCAGCAGCAAGTTCTTCCCTGGCTCGGCTGGCATCTTGACTCTGATTCCCAGGAAGATTATTTCTGCCAGGGTCTTGGCCCTTCAACTTTGTGCTTCTTTGCCATTCAACTATTTCACAGCAGTAATAGTACTGAGGGTTCGTAGGCAGATGAGAATGGGGCTATAGAGCTGAAAGAAGTAGCAAATACTCCTTCTGTTTCAGCTTCCCTGCCAATCACGACAAACAATCCTGCTTCCTGGGAAAGGCTACAAAAACAAAAGACAGCTGAAACACAACCATAACAGTTCTGATTCAGTAAACTACTAGGAGTGAATTGGGAGGTCATATATTCCCTTCCAGTTGTGCCCATTGTTGCGGAATGGAAATTCACACTAAGCTGAATTTAGCAGTGCCATCAAGCTTGATTATGACCAACTAGGATTCTGTCCTAATCACCTTTGACTTTGGCTGTTTCTGTAACATTGTTTAAATGTGCACAATATTTATAATTTGTGCTAAGAATATAGGCTATACTATTATTTTCAGCCTGGAATGCTTGATAATAAAACACACTACATTCAAACACATATTACAAAGCTCAGTTCTTAAAAAATACAAATCATGATTCAAAAAGTATGTTTCAAAGTGTTACAAAAGTACATGTATGTATTGTACATGCATATGGACTCCAATGAGCAGGGTTGCCCTTGGTTATTAATGTTTTTGCAGTCATGTCTCTTCCTAGCCCCCAGGCTTCCTGTTTCTTTTCAGGGTACAATTTTAGATTTTTAAACCTTTAACATTTTAAAACCTTAATCAGGATACTGGCTGGCTACAAAAGCAAGGTCTTCTTTTAAGGCATCACCCATTTGTATGCCTACATAGTCCACATGCATCTTAGAAAGTAAACACACTGGAGGATAGCAACCCAGTGCTTTGTTTGCTAAAATTTTCAGAGGATGAAATTCTTTTGAATCCTACAGTCCATGAAATTTGACAATTGAACAATGTGACTGGATTTTCTGTGTCCTTACTATGGCCAAAAAACTGATAGTGCAGTACTGGAAAGATAAATGTATTGTTGTTGTTAGTTGCGAAGTCGTGTCCGACCCATCGCGACCCCATGGACAACGTTCCTCCAGGCCTTCCTGTCCTCTACCATCTTCTGGAGTCCATTTAAGCTCACGCCTACTGCTTCAGTGACTTCCTCCAGCCACCTCATTCTCTGTCGTCCCCTTCTTCTATTGCCCTCAATCTTTCCCAGCATCAGGCTCTTCTCCAGTGAGTCCTTCCTTCTCATTAGGTGGCCAAAGTACTTGAGTTTCAACTTCAGGATCTGGCCTTCTAAAGAGCAGTCAGGGTTGATCTCCTCTAGGACTGACCAGTTTGATCGCCTTGCAGTCCAGGGGACTCGCAAGAGTCTTCTCCAGCACCATAGTTCAAAGGCCTCAATTCTTTGGCGCTCAGCCTTTCGTATGGTCCAACTTTCACAGCCATACATTGCAACTGGGAAAACCATGGCCTTACTATACGCACTTTTTTTGGCAGGGTGATGTCTCTGCTTTTTAGTATGCTGTCTAGATTTGCCATAGCTTTCCTCCCCAGGAGCAAGCATCTTTTAATTTCTTGGCTGCAGTCCCCATCTGCGGTGATCTTGGAGCCTAGGAAAATAAATGTATAGCTCCATTTATTCAATGGATTGAAGACTCAATTGCACTTGCCACCTATGAATGAATTGCCTATAGACATAGATTTTATATAGACAAGTATAATGAAATACGGGGAGTCATTTATACAGAATACAGTAGGCTAAAAAAAAAAGATGGTCATATAAACATATTAGAAATATATATGTATTTGAATAATATTTGCATTAGACAAACATTGTCACTGTTCTTGTTATAATGACATCTATTTTTCACATTTTTTCACTTTTTGTTAAAGCACTTTTTGTGGGGTTTTTAATCTCTTTTATTCTTTTCTGTGTTATTATTAACAAGCAATAAAAATACATTTTAAAAAGACAAAGGTAACCTTATGCCAGTAAAGAGCTTCCTGAAGGCTGCAGCAGTACCTAATGCAGAACCTCATCCATATTCTGGTAAACAGTTTTTTCATGAGTGGCCTTGCCCATTGTAGCAATCACTGTATGAATAGACAAATCTTTCCCATAGAATCACAGCCAGTTTGTTTTAATTGCCTGTAAGCATTTTCTCAAAAATCCAAATGTGCCTGCTGGCCTGAAAAGCTGTTTAATTATGCAATAGAGTAGTTATGCAGCAAAACATCACAGGGATTCAAAATTTCAGCTTTGCTTTGTGCAAAGAGGGCCTTTTTGATTAGGGTCTCTCTCTTTTCTAACAGCTTTTAATGGCTTTTTTTCTTGACTGGAACAGAATGGTGAGGCTTTAAAGATTTGTTTATGGATAAGATATGAGGAGAAAAAAGTGTTGTATTTTTAGAGAAAGGGATAAACTATGATATTATAATTGAGAGGAGATGAAGAGAAGATAAATTAATTTGTGGGACATCATTTGAAGGGATTAAATATTAATATTTTCAATTTGTTTTTTTCTAGTAGCTCTTAATGGATTTTTTTATTAAGTTTGATGAGATTTTAAAGATTTATTTATAGATGCGAAATATTACATGGGAATAAAGTTTTAGATAAAATGACAAGGTATTGTGTAAGGTACAAGAAAGAATTATGAATGACTTGTTTAAAAGATGGATGGATGGATATTTCTGGTAGTTCTTAATGGACTTTTGCTGATTAAGATTGAAAGATGGGGTTTTATTGCCATTAGATAAAAAAAATGAGATTATAGGATGAAGAGTTTTGGTTGAAATATTAGAGAATGTATTAAAGTTATAAATGTTTATACTTGTCTTGATTAAGGGAAAGTTATTTTTTTTCTTTTCCTTTTGATATATTTTCCCTCCCCCCCTTTTCCCTTTTACACTTTCTATTTTTATTGTTTATATTCTCCTTTGTATTAGTTTCTTAACTGTAATTTTAAACTTCAATAAAAATGATTTTTAAAAAATCTCAGCCTTGCATATATATAAAAAAGTGACATTTGTTACATGCAAATATCTGTAATATATGAGTGGTAGGGAAATTGGTGGGGGAAATGGTTGCATTGTAACTCCAGAAGGTCCTGGATGAAATGGATTATGTGGACCCATTCCAGTCAGGTTTCAGGCCATGGGACAGAAACAGCATCTCTTGAGGGAAATGGGCAGTTTAGAAACATAGATAGATAGATAGATGATAGATGATAGATAGATAGATAGATAGATAGATAGATAGATAGATAGATAGATAGATAGATAGATAGATAGATAGATAGATAGATAGATAGATAGATAGATAGATAGATAGATAGATAGATAGATAGATAGATAGATAGATAGATAGATAGATAGATAAAGAAGTAAGGAAGTTAAGTAAGGAAGGAAGTTTTACTTGTGGATGATATAATAATAATGATAATAATGATGATGATGATAATAATGATGATAATAATAATAATAAAGTTGGAAGGGACCTTAGAGGTCATCTAGTCCAATCCCCTGCTCTTTGATGAAAGCAGGATGGGGGTAGTGTATCCATCCTTGATCTCCTTGACCACTCAGCGGCTATCCTTTTGAGCCGACTAAGGTGTTTGGGGCTGGGTGGACCAATATTGCCCTGGCTCAATCCCTTTTTCCAAGGGCCGGTCCCAATTGGTGTTGATAGGGAGCGAGCAGTCCAGCCCATGACCACTCCTTTGGGGAGTACCACAGGGCTCGGCACTCTCTGTTCCTTTTTAACATCTACATGAAACTGCTGCCCGAGATCATCCAACACCATAGGATGAAGTATCAGCATACTGACGATACACAGCTTTAGACCTTTAGATCATCCCCCGTGATCCAGCCTCAGTGCCTGGAGGCTATAGGGCTCCGGATGGGGGACAACAGGCTTCAGCTGAACCCTGGCAAGACAGAGTAGCTGTGGGTGCAAAGAACCTCAGGATCCAGTTTATCATCTTTAATTCTGGATGGGGTTGCACTACCCCAAATAAACCCGGTATGCAACCTGTGGGTTCTCCTGCACTCGTGACTACTGCCCTAAGAGCAGGTGGCAGTCATGGCTAGGAGGACCCTTGTGCAATTTTATTTTGTCTGCCATTTGCACCCTCAATGGATTGTAAGGACCTGTGCATAGTCACTTATGCCCTTTTATTTCTCGGTTGTATTATTGCAATGTGCTCTACATGGGCCTACCCTTAAAGAGCATTCACAAGTTATAGCTGGTATAAAATGCAGCAGTTCCTGTAACACCGTTGTTGTGCAAGCTGCATTGGTTACCAATTTGCTTCTGGGTCCAATTCAAGGTGTTATTACCTTTAAAAGTCCTATATAGCAGGGCTTTTCAACCTTTTCACCGATTGTATATATTCAAGTACCAACAGTCGCTTAGCAAAAACTTGATGACCAAAAAAAAAAAAAAAGGAAAAAAGTGATAAAGTACTAGTAGTCCTCGACTTACAAGTTTGCTTAGTGACTGTTCAAAGTTACAATGGCACTGGAAAAAGTGACTTTATGATCATTTTTCACACTTATGATCGTTGCAGCATCCCCAGGGTCATGTGATTTACATTTGGATGCTTGGCAACTGATTCATATTTATGATGGTCACGGTGTCCCAGGGTCATGTGATCCCCTTTTGCAACCTTTTGACAAGCAAAGTCAATGGCCGGGGGGGCGTGGCCAGTTCAATGTCACTCAGATCGGGGGGCAGTCGGGGCTGTGGGGGTGATCCAGGGGTGTCCAGTAGAGGGGGTGGGATTCGGGTGGGCGCCGGGGCATGGTCCACCAGAGGAGCCTCGTCATCCCTCTTGGGCTGCGTGGGAAACTCTTAGATGGTGGCGCAGACTGCCCGGAGCCCTGAGCAGCGGAGGGCAAGTACCCAGCCTGGCCCTGAAGCTCCCAGGGCACCAGGACCCCGCAGCCCCACCCAGTCCAGCCTCACTTGTCCAAGGGGGCACCCGGCTGCGCTTACCTCCTCAAGGCTGCTGCTGCTGTGCTCACTCTCCTTGGCCAGGTTGCTCATGCTGGGTGCAGGAGGGCAAAGTGCATGGGTCAGAGGGAGGCCCACTCCCTCTTCATGTGAGGAGACCCAGCTTTGTAACCAAAGCATCCTCAGCGATAGGAAGAGAGACCACCAGGAGAGGCCAGGAGGAGGGGGCAAGGGGATGGCAAAAGGGCAGAAGGGCTGCTAGTGGCCAAGTGCTAAGGCAGGACTTTCCTCAGACCTTCCCTCCCTCTTTCCAATCTCCTTCCTTCCTTCCTTTCTTCCTTCCTCCCTCCCCTCCCTGCTTTTCATTTCCATCTCCTTCCTTCCTCCTGTTTCCCTCCATCCATCCTTCCCTGCCTCCCTCTTTCTCATTCCCATCTCCTTCCTTCCCTTCCTTCCTGTTTCCCTCCCTGCATCCTTCCTTGCCTCTCTCTTTCTCATTCCCATCTCCTTCCTTCCTTCATCCCTCCATGTCTCACCTCCAGCTGATGGTGCCTTTCTTCATTCCTCGTGGAGAGTGACCCCTCCCAGCTGCGTTTCTCCTGTTTTCGCTGCCACCTGTGTGCGCGCCTGGCACGGATGGCTGCCACGAAGTTGTAGATCGGCTCCTGGCCGGCCTGTTTGATAGCCTTTTCTCTCTCCCCCCTTCTCCTTCTTTTCCCTTCGGTGCAGCTCCAGCTGACTCCTCCTCCCAAGGCTGCGTCTTTTCTCTCTCTCCCTCTCCCGCCAAAACTGCCTCTTTTTATAGCCTCTCCTGTCTCCGCCCTCCTCCTCCTTTCTCTTCTGGGTGAGCCAGAAGTGCCGATCCTGGGGCCTTTGTCTCGCCCCAGCAGCCCTGCGGACTCTCTCACGGCAAGTCCTGCGCTGCGCTGCTTTAGCTCGTTCCCTCCCCCGCTACACTTGGCTAGGCCAGGCAGGGTCACGTACCACCTGCCAGGTGCCAATGTACCACCGGTATATAGCATGGGTCCTGGGTATCTGAGGAGCAATCTCATCCCAATGGAACTAACCTGCCCCAGTTGAGCCAGGTCTGCTACAGACTCTGTCTGCTAAGGAATTTCAGCAGGCAGGGTCAAGAAGAAAAGCCTTTTCCACTGTGGTTCCGACCCTGCCCTGTGGAACACTCTGCACTGGAGGTGAAAACTGTCCCTATTCTTTTGGCCTTCTCGAAGATTATTAGAACTTCCTTTTGCCAGTTGGCTTGGAGCTCCGAGGGGCGCTCACTGCTGGAGGTGGTTGATGGGGTAAGACCTCATGCCTGGATTGTCCCTGCAACCAGTGGTGGGATTCAAATATGTGAACAACCGGTTCTCTGTGTGGATGCCACTTCCGGAAGTCCGTTCTGGGCCTGGGCAACAAAAAATTAGCTACCGGTTCTGCCGAAGTGATGCAAACTAGCTGAATCCCACCACTGCCTGCAACCATATTGTTTGTAAAGAAACACTTTCATATTACGTTGGTTCAGTTTCCCTTGCTGTATTTCCTATTCAACTGATGCAGTTATTAACTTCATAATATAGAATTGTATTCTATTGCTGTGCATACTCTTTATGTAAAAAATTTTTCTCTTGAAGCTGATGCCAGTCTTGGTGCTGATGACATATATGATGAAAGAGGATGTCAGTGTGATGTATCAGTAGAAGATCTAACCCCAGCACTTCGAACAGTTATCCGAGCTATCAGGTAAGAAAAATGTACACTTAAGACGTACTCCTATTGATCTCATTAGCATAGTCTAACACTACATGTAAGACCTTTCATAAACCGATAATATAACAAAAGAACTGAACGGGGTTGGATAAGACATGACCTTTAAGTTCCCTTCCATTGCTAAGAATCTGTGATCATATAATGTACTGAACATCACTTACACATTGATGAGGAAACTGAATTTATTATATATCAGATCTGGGCACTTTTCAGCTTCCCAGGCCACATCCAGCCTGCAGGGTACAGGTAGTCCTAAGCTTACAATCATTCATTTAGCAACCATTTGAAGTTGCAACAACACTGAAAAAAAATGACTTACTGCCGGTGCCTTTGCATTCATCTGATTGAATGATTTAATATTTAAAATGAGCAAGAATAAAAGTTTTTAAATCTCTACATGATTTTTCCTTCATGCTATAGACTGCATTCGTTCTTCAAGGTAAGAATGTTCATAGAAAGATTCATTAAGTTAATTGGGAAGGTCTTGCCAACTATTTGGAGGGTTTACACAGGCATATTAATCATCAAAGCAATTACAGATGTTAATATCTTAAGTACTGTTTGCATGGTTGTCAATCGAAGAAGAATTAGCATTCTTAACCAGTTTAGAATCTGGTTCAGTGTATACGGTATTATGAATGTAACCCCATCAGAATGAATTATTGTCAGCTTTTTAAATGCATAAAAGATATATGAATTACTGATTTGGCATAATATTCCTTCTATAGAATCATGAAATTTCATGTTGCCAAAAGGAAGTTTAAAGAAACTTTACGTCCCTATGATGTCAAAGATGTCATTGAACAGTATTCAGCAGGTCACCTGGATATGCTGTGTAGAATTAAAAGTCTTCAATCTCGGTAAGGGGACAAAAAGTCCTTTTATAAAAGAGTCTCATCGTGTAAAATCCCTTTGTGGTATCACATAATCTGAGTTATATAATTCAAGACACTTAATTTTTTTGTGGTAGTTATATTTCTTCTGTTTTTTCATATTTCATTTTCATTTTTCATATAGTAGTCATATTTCATTCTGTTTATGTCCAGGATACCCCTAACATCCTGTTTCAACTTCTTTCCTCAAGACGATGCTATAGGGCATTGCATGCCAAAACAACCAGGCACAAATACAGTGTTTTCCCCATGCCATCACTCTGCTAAACAACTAATTCCCACAACACTGTCTTATGCCCTGGGATGTCAAACCATTTAGTAGGGGCTGTATTACTATTACTATTATCCTTCTCATCTTTCCTATTATCTATTTCCTTAGCTTCTTATGACTATAACTTTGTTGTTTGTATCTCATGCATTTATTTAGTATCCTATTATGATTTATGTTGATTATTTAGTATCCTATGTCTATCACTGAGTGCTGTATCTTATGATTTATGATTGTATTTTATGATTATGATCATGATTTATCACGTTGCTTGTATGTACACTGGAGCTTATGCACCAGAGACAAATTCCTTATGCGTCCAATCACACTTGGCCAATAAAGAATTCTATTCTATTCTATTCTATTCTATTCTATTCTATTCTATTCTATTCTATTCTATTCTATTCTATTCTATTCTATTCTATTCCATTCCATTCTACTCCACTCCATTCTTTTTCCTTGCTGTGCCCTTCTTTCCTACAACCTGATTTATATCCACTAAAACCTTTTTAGTATTATTAAACTTTATCAACTCTGACCACTGGAAAGTTGCAAGCTGATTTTGACAGTTTCTTCCTAGTATACTCAAGAGAGAAAAATCTGACATCAACAATTCATCCGTAACAGAGTATTGTATATGGCAGAAACAAACACATTTGTTAGTCTTGATCACATTTAGTTAAACTATTTAAATTACATACATACATTTAGAAATGATCACAATGGAAAGTATTAAAATAGTCATGTTAATATCTGCCCTAAATAAAAATCTAAGTATATGTTTGCCCAATAATTAAAAATATATTTTACTTAGGCCCCAAATTATTGCCTTTTGAAGCCTTTTATGCATCTTTCTATATTTAATTATTTTGCAGGGTTGATCAGATTCTTGGAAGGGGACAAATTACCACTGATAAAAAAAGTCGAGAGAAAAATACTGTAGAGAATGAGACAACTGATGACCTCAGCATGTTAGGGCGCGTAGTCAAGGTGGAAAAACAGGTAAAGAGCATGAGGCTTCTTTAGGTTACTGAACAACAATTTCAGGAATAAAATTCATTGTTAATATTTGCTAGCTAATTTCCATTTCTTCATACAATAATACAACTGTACAAAATTATTTTGTTGAACTCAAAAATGTCAATGGTATTTTGCACAATTTTATCACTGTACTATTGTTATGGAATATACAGAAAATATTCATGCAATTCATATGTGATTCATAGAGACATCTCATGAATTTGCATGATTTTAGTATAATTTATTAGGGGTCAGTTGGAATGAATGACAACTTGAACCATGTATTTTTCATTAAAATTACCGTTTGCAAAAAAACAAATGTAATGATTGAACAAAATGCAATTTTTTTCTTTGCAATATATTATTTTGTGATTAAAGATTATATATATATAATATATGTTTTCTGAGGTTTTCACGGGTGTTTGTATGTAGGTCTTTGGTAATTCGGGTTTTCTCCCGTGTAAATACCTCCACTGGCAGTTAAAAGGAAGAAACAGCTGCGATCACACATTGCTCCTAGAAGCACGAAGCCGAAGACACCAGCCTGAAGATGACGAATGGGACTTCGTCGAAACGTTGCCAAGACACTTTCAATTTTACACGGGAGAAAACCCGAATTACCAAAGACCTACATATATAATATATATATATATAATATAATATATATATATATATATAATAAATATAATATAATATAATATAATATAATATAATATAATATAATATAATATAATATATACATATATAATTGTATATAGCAATATCATACATGATGAAATATGTACTGTAGGTTATAAATGTTATTTTAATGACATGAATCAGTTTATGAACATCAACGATCCTAAATATTTTTTTTTCTTCTATCTCTAGGTTCAATCCATTGAATCAAAATTAGATTCATTACTAGACATTTATCAACAGGTTTTGAAGAAAGGATCTGTGTCTGCATTGACTTTAGCTTCGTTTCAAATGCCACCTTTTGAATGTGATCAAACCTCTGGTTATCAGAGTCCTGTAGATAGTAAAGATTTGTCTAATTCTGCTCAGACTAGTGGATCTGTTTCCAGGTCAGCCAGTGTCAACATGCCATGTGGCCTACAGCTTATATTGACACCAAATGAATTCAACACTCAAGCTTACTATGCCTTTAGTCCAACTATGCATAGTCAAGCCACACAGGTGCCAAGCGATGGATCTGTAACTCTGTCCACTAATAATGCACTAAACCAAATAAACCAGACATCTAAACCAACAGCACCCACTACATTACAGATACCCCCCTTTTCATCAGTAAAGCATATCAAAAGGCTGGAGCCTATTAATTTTATTCCTGTTAACACACAGGAAAATACTCCTGATGTCACCACTTGCCTTGTTGCTTCAAAGGATAATGGACAAAGTGCACAGTCCAGTATGACAAAGGATCTTTCATGGAGAAAAAGCCTTGATACAGAGAGTGAACCTCTAGTCTCTGTGAAACCAATAGTACAAATGGATATAGGAAAATCACTGTCAGTACAAAACCTTATACAGTCAACAGCTGAAGAACTGAATCTACAGATTTCTGGAAGTGATACCAGTAGTTCAAGAAGTAGCCAAGAACTATATAGCAAATGGAGGGAATCAAAATTATTTATAACTGATGAAGATTTGGAAACAGAGAGAGAAAATGAAACTTTTGAAGCCATTACCCACCCATTAGTGGAAACAACTCTCTCTACTGACTCTCTAAGGACTGGAATGTCAAGATCATCTCAAAGTATTTGCAAGCCAGGAGACAGCACAGATGTTCTCAGCCTTCCTCACGTCAAACTTAAATAACATTTTGTTGGTTTTGTTCAAAGCTAAGTAATCCTTTCAGTCATACATATCAAGGCATGGACATTTTGAAAACCCTTTAATTATTTTTTAAAAAATAAATTAGTCCAGAAGAAAGGCACTTGTATGAGTCCATATATTTTAGTTGCATGTAAATGCATGTGTAGATTATGGAAAATATTCTAATTTATACCTACAGTACATTGGCATTTTCATTTAGTACAGCAGGTATAAATGAGTTACCAACAAAGTTCATGTTAGTTTTATTAAACATTTGGAAACCATTGAGTTTCTACAGCTCATAAGTAAATTTCAGATAATAGGAAAGTAATTTTGCCACTGGTTAAAAGCTATTTATGACCTGAATTAGATCATATCTATGTTTACAAGGGGGAGGGACGGAGTACTATTTGCAGCTGCTAGTAAGAAAAACCCACAGTATGAGATTAGAAATGGCTGCTAGTTGCAAGATAAAATTATTCAGCTATTTTAGAAGAATTTTGATTTCTATATTCATTTGATGATGTAGGTACAAGATTGAATCAAAGTATTTTGCACAGCACTTTTTTAGGTTTTTGTGACTGAATTATTATTATTACTACTACTACTCCTTCTTTACTTTCTCCTTCTATGAACTGTTCAAAATTCCAGATCATAATTGTTGATCTTCAGTGTGAAATTTCCTCTCTAACTTTCTAAATTCATAGATGATCTTGTGGATCTAAACTATATGCCAGAAATTCTGCAAGAAATAGATGTAATGCAATGTAATTATTATTTAAATTATTTTCTGTGGCTGAATGATAGCACAATGAAGTTAGCAAAAAAGAGAAAGTAATGGATGAAATGAGGAGACAGAAGAAAAACGGTACATAAGAAAGGAAATAGTAATTATACTACAATTATTATTGTTATACAGCAAGGTTAGATAAATAATAATTTGTTTAAAAATTAACATGTGCAGGATCAAGTGAGGCCTAAAGAACATAGAAAAGGAACTTAAAACCTTATAAACTGAAGACTGTTTATCTGTCCCCTCATAAAAAAAAAGTCTAATAATCCAACTGATCTGATGGTGCTGAACATTACCTGTCAGGTATGTATTGACAAGAGCTGAAAGTCTGGTCTGTTTTTAGTATAAGAAACTAAAAACTAGTGCCTCCTCCTAATATATTTCTAGGAATATTCTCTTCCCAAATCCAATCCATACTAGTCTGTGATACAGCTTTGAACTAGCGGAAGATTTTTGTTCTTCTTCCAGACTCTCCTTTTTACTCCTGACAGTACAAGGAGACAATACTAAACAAAATTACAATTTCATAGCTCTGTTTTGCCACTGAATTATTCTAAGAGCCTAATGCTGTTCTAATTGCTCTTCCTACTGATAAGCCAAATTTGCTATTGTATTCATTATTGATGTTCACACACCCCCAAAGTACGTCATGAGCAACGTGTCTTCTGCTTGATATTCTCTCGATTCCAGAGGCATTCCACAAACTGAAGAGTGCTACTAGCTCAGCGTGTTGAGTCAGTCCTGCTCTGAAAGTGAAGTTATACATCAAAATATCACAAGAGTCTTAATCATGATTAAATGCTGCAGATTGTGCTACAAATTAAATTGTTTACTCCATTAATTTCTGCCTCTTTTTATATAGATAAACTGTCTGGACGTTAATCTTATTCTGTGAAAGTACTCATAAGTTGTAAAGTGTTTGTACTATTTCCTTCATATAAAGATGATGAATGCTATTCAAGTTTTGGTTTGGTCAAAGCTCATACGATAATTTCCAGGGGAAGGTCTTGAAGCACATGGCCAGTCTTTTAATTTCTCACAGAATATTTTTATTTTATAATTTCAGTCTTGAAAATTGATGTTGGCAGCATATTTGGCAACATTTATAATACAAACAGTTTACTGAATGCCTCTGAACTAAGCTGCTCTTTTTCAATTGATTCTGTCCACTCCAGCTGCCAAACCAAATGAAAGAGGGGTATTGGCGAATTCTATACAAATAGTCCTTGACTTACAATTTCCGTTGTAAGCAAGGTGGTTTGTTAAAAGAGTTGCACCTAATTTTATGACTTTTTTCTGCTAGGGTTGTTAAGTTAATCACACAGACATTTAAGGGTCTGGTTTCCTCCATAGATTTTGTTTTTATTGGAAAACCATTAGGAAAATCGTAAATCACATGACCACAGGATGTTGCAGCCTAACTACATGTAGGTTGCCAAGCACCTGAATTTTGATAAATGGCCAGTGGAGATACTGTGATGGTTTAAGTGCAAATACCGGTTGTAAGTCATTTTTTTTTCAGTGCTATTGCAACTCTGAACAGTCACTAAATGAATGGTTGTAAGTCAAGGACTGTAATATGGCTGTTTATAGCAGGGGTAGACAACCTTGGCTCTTTTATGACTCGTGGATTTCAACTCCCAGAATTCCTGAGTCAGCGTGGTTGACTCAGGAATTCTGGGAGTTGAAGTCCACGAGTCATAAAAGAGCCAAGGTTGCCTACCCCTGGTTTATAGGGATGAACAGTCTTTGCCCTTCCTCCTCTGTGAAATCTGAACCTACAGCTACTCATTCCCTTCCCAAATCTGGCAAAAATACCAAAACTACTTCCAAATTGGGGTGTATGTGCTGTGTGTCCTGCCAAAGATTTTAAAAATATGGCAGTATTATTCTCTGTAAAAGCCCTTCCCTCTTTCAATGTTTTATAGTGCCTTTTTATGCTTTATGTGTATTAGCCTAAATTTGCATTAAGGCTTCTCGGAAGAGCTAATGCAAAGGAAGAAGGCAAACAACCCATTCAGTGAGAAGTTTCCCTTTCTAAAAATACAACTGAGAAAATTATCCTGCCATATATCTGCATGGACACCAACCAGCCTTCAGAGCTCCACTTCCAGTGTCAGCAGAGTAATTTGCAGTTTGGTGATTCTCTGCTATTATTGCCTTAATTAAAAGACATGGCTGAGTCTTCATAATGTTAATTATGTATATAATGTCTGTGAAACTGAATGGCTCTTAAAGAGACACCAATCAGGAATATCTTTACAAACTTACAGATAACATTTATATTACCCCAGCCCCTTGCTCATGGGAAGATTTTACAGATAATGTTCCAAAAAAAATCCTTTGCTTTTTTTTTTTACTGCTGAAGGTTTTTTTTTTAATGAATATATGTAAATTTTAACCTGAATATTAAATAGGAGAATAATGTTTCCGACTGTATCCTCAGGCTGGAATTCTTATATGCAGCTGGAATTCTTATAATGTTGAAATCCTTTTTCCTACCACAAATAACAAAATCAAAATTCAACAAAAATCCTTATTTAAGTATTTACTGAGCCCCTGTTATGCCCTTTTCTGCCCGGGAGTCTTCTTTTTTTCTTGCTGAATATTACTGACTATGATAATAAATGTGCAGTTAGGGATAAAGTGGGGAACAAAGTCAGTATTTCCACTAATATGCTAAGAGCCTTCCAGTAGATCTTACAATGCATTGCTGCAGAAGAAAGCTATAAAAAGAACCTCACAAAATGGGAAAATCTAACCTTTAAAAACAACTTGGGGGTTACAGTATAAATCGAAGATAGGGGTCTTATATCAATCCAAGCCATTTCCAGGGGCTGACTGCTATCTGTAAGCAAGCGAATGCACCATTCTGCAGTGCAGAATAAACTGGCCCTGAATCATTTGGGGTGAGTCTGGAAGCCTGGTGAAGAGTCTCTTCATCCTTGAGGTATACAAATCTTTTAATTGTACTGAACATATCTTTCAGCCTTATTAGGTAGACCAGACAGGACGCCATGACCAGATGAGCTAATTCTACTTTATTATAAAGCTACATCAGCAGAACCTTCAGCAAGTCTGAAAGTGCCATTCTCCCTTCCTCTCCTTTACAGCAAGAAACTAGGGCAGGGGTAGGCAACCTTGGCTCTTTTATGACTCATGGCTGGCTCAGGAATTCTGGGAGTTGAAGTCCAAGAGTCATAAAAGAGCCAAGGTTGCCTACCCCTGATACTAGGGAGAATCTCTTCTGAGCCTCTTGCATAATCCACTATCCAGCTGCAGACTCTGCTGTCTCTCATCTGATCATTTCCTAGGCAGCGTTCCTTGGCCCATCTACCAAGGTTTTTCCCATATGCCATTAAAATATAGCATTCCTTGCTTGAAGAAGGAATCGAGTAGTTTATATTACATCCCTAACAAATATTTGTTTTTTTTTCTGGTTTGTATTTTATTTAAATGTGAATAGCGTTTTCCATTATAAGGCAGAGATTATACACTTTTACTAACACTGGTCAACTCTTTATGTATACAAGATTACATAAATCGACTGCTGTCATTAAATAGTGTGACAGATACTTGTCTTCTGTGACTAGGTAAATTATTATTATCTCTTAAAATGTGCTGTATCTGGATTCAACCTTTGTTCTAAATCAATATTCCTATTTGTTTCCTCAACGTAAGAGTTGTGCCCATTTAAAGTATAGAAGTTAAAACTATTATTTTTGCTAAGCATATCTTTAATCTGAAAATGTTGGTATTCCAATTATTTCCTGAGGAAAATTAATACTTATGTCACATATGTCACATTGACTCTGAACATTAATGTACAAAATACCAAACAGGGATAAAGGGAATAAACTTTTTTTTTACAAAATGCTGAAAAACGTAGAATTTAGGAGGCAAAGAAAATATGTAAGCAAAAGAATAAAGAAATGTGAATCCGTTTTCTCCTATTTGAACTGCAGTGAGTTAAACGGGACATACTCCATAGGCTGTACATTGTAGAAAAATATGTAGAATGACAACCAGCTGAATTGTTCTTGCTGAGACATTATAATAAAAGGTGATAATTAAGCAAAAAGATCAATAAAGGAGAATATTTGTAGCTCAGGGTTGAAATGAGGGATCCTTGGAGCTCTCTGAGCTTGCTTGCTTTCTTGCAGATGTTTCATTACCCAAACTAGGTAACATCATCAGTGCTAGTAAGGAGTGCAGTTTATATTCTACTGACTTGCTCTGCCAATGTTGGTGGAGGTAGTCTTCGAGATTCTTTGGGTGGGCTGTTTGCTGTTGGCTTCTTTGGCAGTTTACTTGATTAAGCTTGGAGTTAATCTATGCTGATCTGGTTGCTGATTGTTGGTGGAAAGGTGCTTGGGTCTAGTTCCCTTTTTGGGCTGGGTGATAAGTCTCTTTTGCAGAGTCTATAGATGTTGTTAGTGTCTATGTATCTATTGATGGTTGCTTTGTATTCTAATTGTTCCTACTTGGTTTCCTGGGTGGTGGTCAGGGTCAAGGCTAGCCTTGGGGAAAGGTGGGGAATGTAAATTGTCTGTGGCTTTGTGTTTTCTAACTTAATCCTTAATCTTGTCAATTCAGCCTGACTCAGCCTTCTAAAGGGGGTTACTTGAGGCCATTCTGGCTGGGAGGCAGGTATTGCTTTAGCTTCTAAGGATGTTTTTTCTTTGCCTTCTCTGGGGGCTTGGAAATAAAGGGAGGGGGTGTCTTATGATTCTTCCTATGTGACTAAAGCCCTTCAAAACATTTTAAGCAAACCAAAAGACCCAGCAACCCCAGATGAAAAAACAGGAGTCATCAACATAAGGATTGCAACACCCACTATGTAGAATAAATAAGCAGAAGACTGGCAGAATGCACTCATGAACACCAACTAGCTGTCAGAAGCCATGATGAACATTCTTTAATTTCACAACATATAGACAGATTTAATCAATTGGGAAAATGTGACCATCCTAGACCAAGCCAAGTCCAAAAATGCCAGGGAATTTCTAGAAGCCTGGCACTCTGACAAATCAGCCATCAATAGACACATAGACATTAACATCTATAGACTCTGCAAAAGAGACTATCACCCAGCCCAAAAAGGAACAAAAAGACCCAAGCACCTCTCCACCAGCAATCAGCAACCAGATCAGCATAGATTAACTCCAAGGTCAACATCAGACTAACAATCAAATAAACAATACTCCAATCAAGAAACTGCCAAAGAAGCCAAATAGGGCAGATGTTTGGAACAGGGAATTAATTTTATTTCTGCTCTACCATCTCATATTTTAATAGGGTTCAGATTAATTACGTCAAGATTGCTGTAACTTTTTAAATTGTTCAACAGTATTTACAAAGTTCCCAATCATTTAAATTTGTATTTATTTCCATAAGCAAAAAGCCACTGGTGTTGCCATAAAGTTCAGGCCTGGCCCAGAGAGAGCAATGAGAGCAATTGGTTCTCTAACTATGATAAAATATAAAGGACATTTCCACTGATGTTAGAATGGCTTCAACCATCACAATAAAATACAGTGTTCATTGTAATTACATGATAAAATGTCCATATTATTGTTAATAAAATTGATTTTAAATACTATGATTAATGTATTGTGTTATCTTTAAGAAACAGTAGCAAACCTTGGGGCCTAAATTCATGTGTTTGAATGATTTAATCTGTTAGCTGTGTGGCTGAACTAAGAATATGTTAAAAAAAAAAAAATCTTGCCTAGTGGCTGTATCTTGGGTATCTTCTAAAGCTAATAGAGAGCAGGAAAGAAAGAAAAAGTAAAAGAAAAGAAAAAAAAATACAAAGATGTGGCTTCTAATCTTCTTTAAAAGAGTTACAAATGCAGTTATAAATTTAGCTCCATTTTTAAAGTTACATTACTTTCTTCTTTCTATAATCTATCTAATCATCAAAACTATAAACCATAAGTTTATTTTCTTCCTGCTTTACACAAAAAGTCTATAAAGGGCGTCCAGACTGCAATAAACAAAGATATTGAGCTTTTTTTTCTGATCACATTGAATCTGGCTTCCCCATTGACTTTGCTCACCAGAAGGTCACAAAATGTGATCACATGACCCTGGGACACTGCAACCGTCATAAATATGAGCCAGCTGCCAAAAGCCTGAATTTTAATCATGTAACCATGGGGATGCTGCAACGGTCATGTGAAAAACTGTCATACGTCACTTTTCAGTGCTGTTGTAACTTCAAATAGTCAGTAAACAAATGATTGTAAGTCAAAGACTACCTGTATACTACTTGGTATACCTGAACCGCATTCCAAGCAGCAGTTCCACTACTATTCAGTTGTACTTGGTGTACTGGATTTGCTTCGACAACACTTCCATGTTTTTGTATATTTCATGTGTTAGCATAGCCAACAACTACTAACAGGTGTACATTGCTATTGTGCAAAAACCAAAGATTTCTATATAACAATATCTGCTAAATTATAAGGTTACATTACAAGTTATTTTCATGATGAGCAGCCAAAAATCAATAAGATGCACCCAAAAATGTTCAGGAAGCAAAATCTTTGTTTTTCAGTGCTATCAATAACTACAAATATTAAGCTTGAATTGTTGTGAAAAAGGCAGCCATGTATTCATGAAGGATCTAAATGTTGGCTTATTAAAATCTATCAACTCTCAGCCTTTGAATTAGCTTTGTATTAAAGGAGAAGTATAATGGGGACTATCCATATGGTTTAGGCTTAATTGTTTAAAAATCAAATCATTACACTGAAAAGCAGTCAATGGGAAAACCAGATTCACTTAACAACCATGTTACTAATTTAACAACTACAGTGAATCACTTAACAAATGTGGCAAGAAAAGTCGTGAAATGGGGCAAAACTCACTTAACAAATTTTTCACTTAGTAACATAAATTTTGGGCTCAATTGTGGTCCTAGGTTGAGGACTACCTGTAGTGACCAGGGTTTGGTTTTTGCATCCACTTGACTTGTTCTGAACACTAAGGTTTCCCCTACCCCTGCCCTAGCCCAAACACTTGAAAATAGTCTAATACAAGTAGTCCTCGACTTACAACAGTTCATTTAGTGACCATTCAGTTACAAAGGCATTGAAAAATGTGACTTATGACTGTTTTTCACAGTTACGACCTTTGCAGCATCCCCATGATTATGTAATCAAAATTCAGATGCTTGGCAACTGGTTCATATTTATGACAGTTGCAGCAAAGTCAATGGGGAAGCCAGATTCACTTAACAACCAGGTTACTAACTGATCACCTGCAATGATTCACTTAACAACTGTGACAAGAAAGGTCATAAAATGGAGCAAAACTCACTTAACTGAAATTTTTGGCTCAATTGTGGTCATAAGTCGAGGACTACCTTAAATGGTCTTGATTGGATCCACCTTCTATATATACCACCAGTCTTTGGCATCTGAGCAAAAAATTAAGGGAACTGAAGTCCCCAAGCCTCTAAGGCATATCAAATTTGAGAAAGACTATCTTAAAAGACTCCCCAGAGTCTTTTGGACAAATGTCTCTCCCTGCCAGATATGTATGAAAATAAAGAGGAGACGTTATACGGTAGATCCTCTAAATCTGGTTTTCTGTTATCCAGCGATGCCTCTTTAGAGCCATCCTCCAGGCAAGTTTATTCGAAAGAAAAACGCCTCACGTTGTCAGATTTGTTCCAGATAAATGTTAGCCTTAAGCCTAAAGCGAATCGTTCGGGAGAGCGAGGAAGCCAAAACTAGGAAAGAAGTCCCTCCACGTGGAATTTATTCTGGAATTAAAACTTCCTTCGAAGCGAGGTACACAGAGCATCAACACGCTTACTTGCGAGTAATGGTGGCTGCGGTTGGTGATAATTTCCGCGGAAACTTTTCGTCCCCACCACTACAGTTAGTCGTTCGGTAAGAGCCGCCCTCAAAGTGCATTCATTCACCAAGTTGGAATTGCCGGCCCAAAGACGGCAGCGCTTCTGCCAATCACCCGCCACGACTCAAGCGCCAGCCAATCAGAGCCGCTGCCGGCAGCGGGCGCTAAACCGCCTCACGTGCAAGGCTAACCGGCGGCGAGTCAGTCTCGGTTCTTTTGGCCCTGTCGAGGGATTCGTTGCCCGCCATGTCTGACTGGGAGACGGACGGCGAGGAGGATCAGCCCAGCGCTTCCCACACTAAGCTTCCCCCGACCGAGTGGTACTCGTTGAAGACGGCGGGATCTTCGCAGGCTTCGGGTACCAGACCGGTGGGAGAAGATAAAGAGGAGAGACGCGGCGGAAACAGATGGGGCGCGCGGCCGGCGTCTGCCCGCCAGTCTGGGACCTTGGAGTATCGGGCACGAGGAAGAGGAGGAGGCGGAGGGGGCGGCAAGGAGCGACTAGGGTCGCTCCCGTTGTGCTTCCCCCTGGATAATGCTCTCGTCGGCACCCTCATAGGTAAGCGGTTGCTGCTGTGGTTTGCCGCCTTTTTAGTAAATAATTGAAGGCGGAGAACAGACCTTATTTCTCCTGCCTTCTGTTTCTCCCCACAACCCTGTGAGATGCGCTGGGCTGAAGGAGAATAAGTAACTGGCCCCAAAGTCACCCAGCCGGCTTTTATGCCTAAGGAATACGTAGTGGCACGTTTCTAAACGGGTCTGGTAGCTAGATCTGTTGAGTCTAAAATCTATTGAGTAATTCCTCGGTAAAATCGAGTCAACATGTCGGACATAGCCATGGTTTGTTTAATCTGTTTTGTTGTTGGTTTTTTTTTTTTTTTTTTAAACCCGGTTCAGGCTGGGCAATGCACTGAATCGAAGCCAAGCAAACCATGTCAGCATGGCTTAGTGTGTTGGGATATATATGAGGGCTGAATATGTAACCCTAACTAAAAGGAATTAAAGAGGCTGCAGCAGTTGTGGATGAGAAGTAGGTTTGGATGGCTTCTTAGCAGCTTTTCCTAACTTAGTCTTTGCTAGAGTTTGGTCTTCGATTTTCAAATGCTAATTGGGGATTTGGGGACCTGGATTTCAAAACATCTGGAAGTCGCTCAGCTTAAGAAGCCTCCCCTTAGTTGTATATACCATCTCTAAAACTTTTTTGTGTACAAAGTTTTACCCAGCTTACAAAGGTTTATCTTCTAAAATTGCTTGTAATTTAGTTGATTAAAAAAGGGACAAGGAAGACATAATTGCTACAGAATAATTATTAGCTAATTGATTTGATGTATCCAGAATTAACTTCATAGAACATAGGTAAAGTGTGTATTTGTTGGAAGAAGGATGCTACAATTGTCAGCATTTGCAGTATATCAAGCTGCTTTAGGGTGTATGAAAGCAATGGGTGTTGTGTGAGACTAGGCCAAAGCCACCATATCTAAAAGTGGTGAAGGCACGTAGGAAGGATAGACAAAAGCCAGGTAAAGCTCCCTCAGGGAAAGGAACCAAGTCCTTAAGGAAACAAAAGGACAAAAGTTGGGCCTGAGCACATGGCAAGCCCCTCTCCAAATCTCACCACCAAAGGAGTTGGGCCTGCATGGGAAGCCCCTTCCCACCAGCAAGGCAAGGACTTTTGGGGGATAAAAGGGATCCTGAAGCCTGCCCACTCTTTGAATCACTTCCATTCCTCTGGCTAGTGCCTGGCAGCCTAGTTGTGGACTTTGGATAAATGGATGAGAGCGCGTGTAAGAGCAAATAGATATATTTTATAATCGCTAAAAGTTTGCTGTTACAGGTAGTCCTCCACTTACAACCACAATTGAGTCCAGAATTTATGTGGCTGAGTGAGAAATTTGTTAAGTGAGTTTTGCTCCATTTTACAACTTTTCTTGCTACATTTGTTAAGTGAATCACTGCAGTTGTTAAATTAGTAACACAGCTAAGTTAAACTGGGTTCCCCATTGACTTTGCTTTGTCAGAAGGTCACAAAAGATGATCACATGAACTTAGGATACTGCAATTGTCATAAATATGAACCAGTTGTCAAGCATCCAAATGTAAATCATGTAACCATGGTGATGCTGTAGTGGTCATGTATGGAAAAATGGTCAGTCACTTTTTTCAGTGCTGTTATAACTTAGAACGGTCACAAAATGAACTGTTGTAAGTCGAGGACTACCTTTATTTTAAATTCACTGGATGTCTGTGTATTTTAAAAAAACTGTTTGTGCTTCAATGTTGAATTGAAAGTGATTTGAGTATGGCAGTTTTCCAGGGCTGTGAGTGTGTGAATAAATGACCATAAGCTGAACCTAAGAGCACACTTGCCTAACAGTTGTCTTTATTTTTTAAAAAGCAAACCTGACTAACACAAAGAGCTTATTACTTCTAGTGTTTATAAATTCAACCACAGATCAAATTTCTGATAGTCATCAGTGAGCTCAAATATCTGAATATTTCATAGCAAGAGTAATATGAATGTCATGGGAAATTCATTTAGCCATTTTTATATAAGATGGCATATTACTGCTGCAATACTTTAATAAATTAGAGTAGCTATTACAAAATGTATTTTGTTAATTGTGTGTATGAGGTAGCTGTTTTGTTACATATCAATGTTTTTTAGCAGGAATTCTGATGGATTTAGGGAAAATCCATTTTAACTATAATATAATCTGGTAAAGTACACTGAGGTTATTTCAGGTAGTTTAAATTGTTTGACATTACTTGCATAGAGATGTTGTCACCTAGAGCAGGGGTGTCAAACTGCCGGCCCACGGGCCGGATGCATCATCCAGAAGCCGTGCCCACCCCATTGCCAGCAATGGCAAAACTCCCGATACGTCTCGCGACATCGTGAGTTTGACATGTCTGACCTAAGTCTTCAAAAATGGCTGGAATACAAATAAATATAAGGAAAAGGGGGAATGTAGTAAAATGATTGTTTTCCTTCTATAATTTATCACTAAAATATCAGTTGACATTGGAGAACAAGGGAAAAAATATTGTGAAACAGTATAAGGTTTGAGGATTTGTATTTGAAATTTATGGGTTTTTTATTGAATTGCAGACATTCATTCTATTCTTGATTTTAAAAAGTTACAATGTTGTCAATAGCAATATACATGTTAAAAGACAGGACTTAAATTGTGGCAAAGTTTTGCATATGAATCTTATTTCTTTTACAACAGGTCGGGGTGGAACTAAAATTAAGGAGCTTGAGGAATCATCAGGTTGCAAAATACAGGTAAGCTGTTCTAATTCTTACATGTGACAGTTTCTGTGAGGTAAAAATGCTCCAAGAGTAACTTTATGGTCAGTCGTGGAGAATACAACTAAGAGAATTTGGGAAGAGAACTTCTAATAAGCATATATATTTTAAATAGTTAACTCAGTTAATGATTCTTATCTTCTTGTGCCATATCCGTTATCGGACGTTGGCGATCATGTTGGCGATCCTGTTTTTATCAGCAGCCGCACAAAAAAGTGCTGCTGAGTTTTGTCCAAACCAGTCCCTTAGATTTTGAAGCCATGATGTTCTTCTTCTGCCTGGACCTCGTTTGCCTTCAATCTTTCCCTGGAGGATTAAATGGAGTATGCCGTATTTTTCTGGGTGTCGCATCACATGTCCGAAATATTCTAACTTTCGTTTTTTAATTGTTTTGATGATTTCCCTTGGCTTTCCCAGGTGGCTTATCACCTCCTCATTTCTGATCTTGTCAACCCGGCTTATACGTAACAGCCGCCTGTAAATCCACATTTCAAATGCTTCTAGTCTCTTCAGGTGGCCTTCTGTCAGTGACCAACTCTCTACTCCATAGAGCAGGATAGAAAAAATATAGCACCCGACAAGCCTGATTTTCAGTCTTAGGCTTATGTCGTGACTGCAGAAGACCTTTTTCATTTTGAAGAATGCTGTTCGAGCTTTCTTTATCCTTGTCTTTACTTCAATGGTCATGTCCCAGCTTTCATGTAAATTAGAACCAAGGTGCGTGATCCTTTCAACTTTTTCTAATGGTATTCCTTCTGAATTTATTGGTGGTAAATTAACGGATTGTTTGCTGATGACCATGATCTTGTTTTTTGAGGTGTTAAGCTTCAAGCCATATTTTTCAGATATTTCTGTGACTCTGTTGATGAGGAGCTGAAGGTCTTCATGCTTACTGGCAAGCAGAACTGTATCGTCAGCATATCTTAAATTGTTGATCCAAACACCATTTACTTTGATGCCAGCATCGATGTTCTCCAGTTCCTTGTTGAAGATTGACTCAGAGTAGATATTGAACAACAGTGGAGACAGAATACATCCCTGTCTGACCCCTCTTCTTATTTCTGCATCAGCTGAGTATTTTTGGCCTAGTCTCACATTTGCTACCTGATGCCAATACAGATTCTTTATTATTTGGATGTCTTTGTCATCTAGTCCCCCTTGTTTCAGGATTTCTAATAGTTTGCTGTGTCTTATTTTATCAAAAGCTTTTTCAAAATCAATGAAGCACATGTAAACACTGTGATTGACATCTCTACAACGCTGTACAAGAACTTGAATGCTGAATAGCGCATCTCGTGTACCAAGATTGTTTCTGAAACCAAATTGTGTGTTACCTAGACGCTCTTCAATTTTGTTGTATATTCTTTTGTGAATTATTCTCAGGAATATTTTCAGGGCATGACTCATTAAGCTTATTGTTCTGTATTCGGTACACTTCTTTGCATTTATTTTTTTGGGGATTGTCACAAAGGTTGATTTTAGCCAATCATTTGGTATCTTTCCTGTTTCGTATATCTGATTGAAGAGCTGCAGTAAAAAATTTTCCCATTGTCTTCCAGCAATTTTAAAATTTCTACTGGGATATCATCAGGTCCTGTGGCTTTTCTTGTTTTTGCTATTTTTATTGCATGTTCAACCTCCTCCATAGTGATGTTTGGTCCAGTTGTTATACTTCCCATATCTATATCATCCCTAGTGTCCTCAAAAAGTTCTTCAATATATTCCTTCCATCTTTTTAGTTTTTCATCCTCATCTAAGATAATTTCCCCCTCTTTGTCAACTAAGTTGTTGGTTTTCTTTTTGTAGAGGCCTGCTGCTTCTTTCACTTTTTTGTGTAAATTGAAATTATCATGCATACGTTCTGTCTCTTCTATTTCCTTGCATCTCTTTGCAAACCACTTTTCTTTTGCCAGTCGAATTTTTCTTCTAAGAAAAATTTTCTTCTAAGAAAAACAGCATGTGCACAGTGGTGTAGAAAGCAAAGGGAAGACTACTACACTATATATTTCCCAGGAAAATCATGTTAATGGCGGCAAAACCTAACAATGGCCCCGAGTACGGGCGCCCCTTAAATGGGGTAGGGGTGCTAAGAATCTCCTGGTCCGCTAGAAGCATGATAAACCCAAAACTACGAATTGGTACGTGGAATCTGAGAATGATTCTTATGTGTAAATATTTTAACAAATATTTGTAAATGTTTTAAGTCATATATTAATTTTAAATCGGTACAATTCAATTAGATTGCTTCATTTTCTAAGTTTTAATTCCTAATCTAAATATCTTTGTTTAGGTTATAAAGGGAAATTATGAGGCTGAAATAAAGATATTTGGTGGAAAGGAAAAACAAACTAAAGCGAAAATGCTGATTGACAATCTTATTGAAAGGCGTAACCAAAACAATTCAGGAGAAAGATGTATTAAAGGTAAGCCTCTAAAACTTGGTATGCATGTTATGTAGGCATCCAGATAATTTTTATTGGTTTAGTAATGAAAACCTATTTAGCCACTTTGTTGATAAGCAGTAATAAATTAAAAGCTTGTAAAATGTATATAATAGTGGAGTATGAAATTCCCACCTTTCTTAGGGTTGTTTGTTAAATATTAAAAAATATTTTAATTGATAAAGACTGTCCTTAAGTGGCCTTGAGGTGCAATTTCTATGTAATTCTAGTGTTAGATTTGTCCTGTCCTCATTTAAATTGCCTGGCAATCTGATAGGAAACTGTTTTAATAATCGGAGCCTGATTTTGTTTTAACAGATTCCTGTAAATACCAGGATATTGGAAATCCTTCATACGGTCAAAGTCAACCTGTGATTTTCAACTCTGGATTCAATAGTCCAAAACAACCCATTAACTGGGCCTCCCTTCGAGAAAACAAAGCTAAATATGAAGCCATGAAGTGGATTGGTTAGTGTAATAATTTTTTTTTAATGAATGATACCTTAGTAGGTAAACTATTTATCATAAGTCGTTTAAGATTTGGATAAACATACAGAAGAAGACACAGGCCAGCAGTAAGCATAGATGATTAAATACTGGCATACAGGTAGTCCTCAATTTATGACCACAGTTGGGTCAAGATTTTGGTCAAAAATCATGACAACATGTGACTGGACTTCATTTTGCAACCATTTTTATGATGGTTGTAAAGTGAGTCATTGTTAAGTGAATTACATAGTTCTTAACTGAATCCATTCTTCCAAATGGGTAAATTTTGGTCATGGGCCTGTGGGACAATATAAGCAGTCTTAAATGTGAGTCAGTTGCCAAGTGCCTGAAATGTGATTAACTGACTGAAGGGTCAGCAGTTGTAACTTTGGACAGGTCGTAAGAAGCTTTTTTTAAGTGTCATAATTTCAAAAGGTCATTAAATGTCCAGTCGTAAGTTGAGGACTACCTGTATAATATGTTCATATCCACCTGAACTAGTGAGCAGTCTAGCTTCCGTTTTTCAGTCAACTCAAGTTTCCAGATTAGCCAGGCCTCTAGTGACAGTGATGGACCCGAGACCACTCCCAAACTGAACCTGTATATTTAGAGTGATGGGAACTACTCCAGGACTGGCAGGGCACCGTTCCATTGGATAGATATACCATGCACAAAAAGTATCTTCAGGTTACCTGGATTGAGTCTCAGTTATTTAACCCTTGTCTAGTCCATTACCCTGCCCAAGTACTTGTTCAGAATGCAGGTGGTCCTCAACTTACAACCATAATGGAGCCTGCCCATTATGGTTGTAAGTTTTATGACCAACCTGATTTTACAACTTTTTTTTTCAATGGTCGTTAAGTGAACCGTTTTTTCCCTATGGGCTGGTTTTGTCGAAAACCAGAAGTAAATGCCAGTTTTTAATCAAAAGCCTAACTGTGACCAAGGAATGCTGGAAGACAGCCATAAATGCGGACCAGTTGCCAAGCACCTGAAATGCAGTCACATGACCATGGAAGGGGTGGCCATTGGAACTTTAGAATCAAGTACTCAAGTGGAGGTCCATTGTAACTTCAGACTACCAGTACCAACCACCTCACCTGCATTGGATGAAAAGGAGAGGTAAAGTTGGGTATAATCTGTAAACTGAGATGAGCCACACATATGGTTCTCTTGTGGTATAACTCTAATGGTATGTAGGAATGACCATGGGAGACAAAAGAGATGGTACCTAGGGAATGATCAGATGAAAGATGATATAGCCCACAGCTGTATAGTGGGCAGAGAAAGAGACCTAGAAACAAACATCTGTAAGTTTTTATGTTTTTAAAACTAATATATAAAAGAAATTTAAATTTCTGCATATTTATTATATTCATTTTTTTGCAAGCCATACTAAAACAGTATTTTCTCTATAAAGGAAACCCCTGCTGCAGTTGTTAGGTTTAACTTGTGAATAGAAGTTATTTTTAAAATACTATAAATTACAACGTGAGAAATTGAAGCTCTCGTAACAAACTTTTCTGTTACTTTTAACAGATTTGCCTCCAATTGAAAAGTGCTTTTACAAAGAAGCCCCAAACATTGCTTTTATGTCACAAGAAGAAGTTGATAAATGGCGGTAAGAATTAGGATATAGAAACATATGCTTTATATTTAACTGATATGTTTTAGATATTTAGATCTGGAGTTGTCGATTAAATATTTAGTTAACCCTTCAAACATACGGATGGATGATTATCATAAAACCAAAATGGGCCATTTCTATATTTCCAAAGATAGATATATGCAGTATAGTAAAATAGTGACTAGCAGTAGGTCATTTTAGTGCTTGCTGTTTTATGAGAGTTACTATGTTTATAGTTTTTGTTATTATTTGATTACGTATTTTCTAAGGATATTTGGTTTGGGCCATGTAAAAATACAGGAAATTCATAATTCTAATTAATTTGAAAATCAACTCTGTTATCCTGATTCAGTCTTCACATATGGGCATCCAAGATTAGATGTGAATCAATATATTTCTCAGTATTTAAGCTTTCTGAAACACATAAAGAAGAAAAGTAATTGGAAGAAACTTCGCCTAAAGCTTTTTTGCAAATCTGATTTACTAATCTGATTAGTCTGATGTGGTTTATTTTCATAGATTTTTAGTATCGGTGATAACAGTATTTCCTATAAAACAGAGGAGTAACCACATTACCAATTTTTGATCTTGCAAGATATTTAGTTTGGAAGATATATTTTGTGCAAAAAGTATTCAACTTATTCATCAGAAATGAGTGAATCAACATACAAAAGTAGTTTTAGTATATTTTAGGCTGAGAAGGTTTACTGGTAGGAATAATGGTTTTTATTCAGTTGAAGACATTTATTAGGTTTTTCTCTTTATTCCTACTTTTTTATTGGGTTCAAATGTCACCATAAGAGTAAAGCCATAATTTTATGATTAATTTTAAAGAAGAACATCCATATATATATATATATATATATATATATATATATATATATATATATATATATATATATATATATATATATATATATATATATATATATATATATATATATAGTCACCCTAAGAATAAAGCCATAAATTTTATGATTAATTTTAAAGAATAAATCCATATATATATATATTATTTATATATATATATATAGTCACCATAAAGAATAAAGCCATAATTTTAAAGAAGAACATCCATATTATATATATATATATATATATATATATATATATATATATATATATATATATATATATATATATATATATATATATATATATATATATATTAATATCATATCTCATATCTCATATATATTTATATATATATAAATATATATATATATTAATATATATGAGATCCCTGGGGGTCCCCCCAAAAACACACACATAAGAAATATCTAAATGTCCAAATATCTTAATCATCAATATTAAAACGTACTATTCAGATTCAGGTGAAATAATTTTGGCAAATAATTTTGATTTTGTGGATCTCTGAGAGGGTTTTGGGGGGGAGCCCCAGGGATCATAGAACCACTAGTATGCCAAACAAATTTCTTGTCAAAAAAGCTACAAAATATTGTTTTGTTTCAAATTGTTCATCTAAGAAACATAACTACAAGCTAGATCTTGATACTGAATGATAACAGAAGCCCCTATAATTTGCAGATTTGATTTCCAAACTATATTTTCAGATTGCAGTAAGAAACGCTCATATATGAATTTATCCATAAAGGCCACTAGAGGCTGCTCTTGGTACACACTGAAGGAAAGGTGTTTTTTTGTTTATTTTTTAAATAATCTTATATAATGAACCTTGTATCTGAATTGTTTGCATCTTAGGGACCCACCATTTTTTAAAACAAAACACAACTTAAGACCGATCCTTGTCTAATGAGATTCTTTATGTTCTTTAGCTCTCTCATACACTTATGAAAAATGCCATTTTACAATTACCTTAACTTTAGCTGAATATGTTTGTAATTGCTGAATGAGATTTCAGAAACACTACAAATTCTAACTTCAAATTAGAAACTTTTCTCATTTGTTAGAGACTTTAGATTTTAACCAATTTTACAGTCTTCTTGAAAGATGCAGACTTTTTCTGTACCATTGATTGAAGAAAGTGTCTTCTAAAAACTGGCAGTAGGTTTGGCAGTTGTTTTTGAGTCCATCTTCAATCCGAAAGGTCCATTAGCTCATCTTTAATAATACCAGCCCATACCTGTATCCCATCTCCACTTTGCTGGCGTCTCAGTCAAAGTGGAGCTCTGTGCCCATTATTGATCCAGCCATGGGCCCATCTATCTGGTCCGTCAAGAGTCACTTTCATCTCATCAGTCCATAAAACCTTTGAAAAAATATGTCTTCAGATATTTCTTGGCCCAGTCTTGCCCTTTCAACTTATATGTCTTGTTCAGTGGTGGTCGGGTTTCAGACTTCCTTACCTTGGCCCTGCCTCTGAGCACTGAATACCTTGAACTTCTGGACACTCCAGGTAGGTTGCAGTTCTGGAATATAACAACACTGGAGGATGAAGGGTTTCTGGTAGCTTTATGTTTGATTCTTCTCAAATCTTTGGCAGTTAATGTGCGTCTTTTTTTCTCAATATGTTTCTTGCGACCCTGTTGACTATTTGCAACAAAACGTATGATGGTTCATGCTCCAATATCTTAGCAATTTCAAGAGTGCTGCATCCCTCTCAAAGACTTTACAATTTTTGACTTTTCAGAGTCAGTTAAATCTCTCTTTTTGGCCCATTTTCCTGAGGAAAAGAAGCTGCCTAATAATTATGCCTAATAGAGTGTTGATCTCCTTAGGCCACACCCTCCCAAATACACCTGATATGCTTATATCCACTAAGCATTCAAGTTTATACAGCTTGGAGGTGGAAAATATGGTGGAAATGATGATATGGTCAAAATACTCACTTGCCTAATAATTGCGCACACAGTGTATAATTGAATAAAATCCAAACATCCCAGATTATAGGCTATCCAACCTTGATTTAAAAACCCCTGTGATTGAGGACCCGCAAATCCAGATGATAGGCTGTTCCACCGCTTGATAGCTCATGATCAAGAAATTACTCCTTAGTTAGGGGTTGGCTCCCTCTCTGTAAACGTCAGGTACTATGGAGAATAAAACCCTGTTCCCTGTCCTTTATGTATTGGAAGGCTATCCTCAAGTTCCCACCCACTCTGGCCTTCTCTTCTTTAGGCTATGAAGCTTAATAGTTCATAGGATTTAGCTCCCAAGCTTATCCCTATCTTTGTTACTTTTCTCATACTTTCCATTTGCTCAGCATCCCTCTTAGATTATGGTAACCAAAACTGAATATTCCAACTGCAACCTGACCAATGAAACCTAGAATGGTATTTTCACTTCACATGATGTTGAGATAGCTCTGTTGATTCAATTCAAGAATAACAGAGTTGGAAGAGATCTTGAAGGTCTTCTAGTCCAGAGGTCCCCAACCTTTTGGGCACCAGGGACCAGTTCCATGGAGAGAGGTTTTTCCGCAGACCAGAGGGTGCGTGCTTTTGTGTGCTGCCTGCATCGCACGGATGGGGTTTTGCTTGTTTGTGCGGACCGGTTGCTGGCATGCCACGGACCGGTACTGGTCCACGGACTGGGGGTTGGGGACCCCTGTTCTAGTCTAACCCCCTGTTCAAACAGAAGACCTTATGCCAGACAAACTGTCCAATCTCTTAAAAAGCTCCAGTGACAACTTCTGAAGGCAAGCCGTTCCACTGATTAATTGCTCTGTCAGGAAATTTCTCCTTATTTCTAGGTTGATCCTCTTCTTGATTAATGTCCATCCATTGGTTCCTGTTCTGCCTTCAGGTGTTTTGGAGTGTATTTGTGTGTGTGTGTGTGTGTGCGTGTGCGTGCATGCATGTGCACATGTGTATTGTTATTGAATGCATTGGCTGTTTGACAGTTGCAGCACAATGCTATTTCATGCATAATCTGTGGTCTATCAAGACATCCAGATTCTTCTCACAAAAAACTATTGCTGAACTTCGTATTACTTATCATATACCTGTTGTAAATGCCAACACTATTATGCTTTGTGTCACATTTGTGCATGATTTTGTGCTTTGATGTTGATCTTTCAGGGTACCTTCTAAAAAGGCAAAAACTACTAGATTAGATTTATTAGTATGTTGAGCATTGTTGATTGGCATAATCAGTATCCTATGTTCTTCGGCTATATATACCCAAATACAAACTCTAAGCAAAGTTAGGATGAAAAGTTCAGTTTTGGAGAACCATTTGCAGATGGTTCTGACAGAGAAATAGAGCCTCTTAAATGTACATATAAAGAGTTGTTATAGACTCATGGCTATAACTTTTCTAATAAGTAGTACATTGAGCAATCTATTATAAATGTAGACAATATTTTCATTATGTATATTTTTCCATTAGAATTCTTTTTAAAAACAAATACTTTAAGCATCTGCACACATAGATGAATTTGTGCATTGACTAGAGGTAAGCAAAACATTTCAGGGTTGAAGCATTCAGACATTTTGTTGTGTCTTCACCAAATGTTGATTTCAGAACACATTTTTTAAGGAATGTGTAGAATTATATCTTACTTTAAAAGTTTCAGACTACAATGTACAGTATTTAATTCATCCTTTCTCATTGATTTTGATTATATTTTTTTATATAATTGTCCAGAATAAGTTCGTGGCGTGTGCATAAAATTTCTTAATCTGGCATAAACATCTGATAGCACTCATATCAAAAATAATAGATAGTCCCTATTGATGTAAAACATTGATTCTTTGACTTTGGTTTTTGATTTAAGAAAAGAAAACAATAGTATTTCATGTGATGACCTGAAAGATGGTGAAAAACGTCGTATTCCTAATCCTGTTTGTAAATTTGAAGATGCTTTTATACATCATCCCGATATTATGGCAAATATAAGAAAAGTTGGCTTTCAGAAACCTACTCCAATTCAGGTATTTCTTCTTTATTATCTAACTAGTAGAAAAACATTTCAGTTTACATTTCAGCAAATTCACAGAAGTTCTTATTTTAGTCACAGGCTTGGCCAATCATACTTCAAGGATTTGATCTCATTGGAATAGCACAGACGGGTACTGGAAAGACACTAGCTTATTTAATGCCTGGATTTATTCATTTGGATTCACAACCAATGTAAGAACAAGATGAGATAAAACTTCTTGTATTCTGTTGTAATAGACTACTGTTGATAAGTAAGGTAAAGTAGCTCTGCCTACCATAGGATGAGAATGACACCCTGACTCTGTCATGATCCAAGCAATCTAGTTAGGTTGCAAATTATGCATGCTTTTTTAACTTATTTTCTTACAATTGTGCTTAGGAATATGGCTTTACTCTGATTCGAATCAAAACTGAATTAAATTTGGATGCAAGTAAACTGGAAAATATCCTCTTGAATTTGGGATGGACTGAAATTTTTAGGTGTCCTCTGTTCTTTCCATTGTCACTAGCTGTCTTTTCTGAGGATTTCCTCAGGTTGATTGTCTAAAGAAGTTGGTACTTTTTTTCAGTTCTAGAGAAAAACGCAATGGACCAGGGATGCTGGTTCTCATTCCCACTCGAGAACTGGCCCTTCAGGTTGAAGCAGAGTGCTTAAAATATTCTTATAAAGGAATTAAAAGGTACTAATCTACTTCATTTTATTTGATGGGTATTAGAGTGTGTTTTTTCTGAACATTTAGAGTGATTTGGTTAAAATGTTAAGCTGTATTCTAAAGTTAAATTATCTTATTTTGATACAGAGTGGTTATAACTACCTAACATCTAGCAACTATTGACAATATATTCAGAACTATTAGGAAAAGCAGAATAGACAATCAGGAACAGACCTTGAATTCCTTTTCTATCACCCTCTGCTTTTCCTATGTGTAATGTTATATTCTTGGATCTAACTTAAAGGAGCACCTATTTTAATTAAATTAGTGATACGTTGGAAAAAACAACACTCCACTTAACGTTTTTCAGGCAAGGGATATTTTATGAGTGGCTCAAATGTTCTTTACCTTACTCTTATTTAGGAAAGTAAAACATTATGAAAGTCTTTTTGTAAAATTTGGGAAGAATGTAAAATATTAAAAAGATAGTAGTTTGTCAGTTCAGTTCTAAATATTGAAGAAACACTCTTCCTAGCATTTGCATATACGGTGGTGGAGACCGGAAAGGACAGATCAATACGGTTACCAAAGGTGTGGACATTGTTATTGCTACTCCTGGCAGATTGAATGACCTGCAAATGAACGGTTTCATAAATCTGAAAAGCATAACATACTTAGTAAGTAGTCACCATTATGTATTAGGTTGGAACTTGTAAAATATTCATATATTGATAACTGGGTGGAACATCTTCTAAGTCTATTCATGCTATTCTCTCCTCCAGTTTTCCTTTTAAATAGGAATATCTATAGCAGGGGTCTCCAACTTTTTTGGGTTGGCGGCCCGATGGGAGAGGGAGGGGCAGGCGCCTTACGCGTGCATGCGTAAATGTGGCACACGTGCGTGTGCATGTACAAACAGGCTGCAAGCATACGCACCACACACGGGGCTGCGAGCATGCGTGCAAAGTTCTCAGTGACGATGGTGCCTGTGAGGCTTGTGGCACCACCGTCAGGCTTGCAGCGATGCAACCATCGGCGCAAGGATTGCGCCCCACCCCCGCACAAGGATCGTTCTGCGGCCCACCTGCCGCTTGCGACACTGCCGTTGCCCGCACAAGGTTTGTGGCAACATCATCACCCACGCAACAGTGGCACTGCCACCGCCCGCACAACACTCGCTGCAATGGTGGCACAAGGCGGGGTGAGCACACGCATACACATGTGCACTGCCCAGCTACTCACTTGGCCCGGCGGCCAAGAGGCTACGGCCCGGTAGTGGGCTGCAGCCCATAGGTCTGGGACCTCTGATCTATAATGTGGGAGAAATAGGTACTATATAGAGCAGGCCTCCTGGCAACTTTAAGACTTGTGGATTTCAACTCCCAGAATTCCTTAGGCAGCATGGCTGGCTGAGGGATTCTGGGAGTCAAAGTCCACAAGTTTTAAAATTGTCAAGTTTGGAGATCCTTGTATAAAGAAAAAGTCAGTTGCAGAACCGCCACCACAAAGCTGTCTGCTCTTTAAGGAGTTTTAGATCTATTTATTTAAATAGATTAGAAAGATATAAATAAATCTAAGGAGTTTTCGATATATCACTCAGTATTTCCAGATGGACTTTCTGCCAAAGTCTAGTGTAGCCCAACATTTATCAGAGATTAGGTTGAGTGGCCACAGCAAGTTAAACATGAGGCTATGCTGTTTTTCCTAGAAGAAAACCAACTTTGCTAGCATTGATTGATCCAAAGAATCAGATCCAAAATTAATTTTAACTACTATTACAGTGAGCAGATTAAAATCCTAATACAAGTTAACTCCAGTCTAGAAATGAATTAGTTCAGTTTGAGTTGACATACAGTTACATACTAAAACCTAAAACTGGTAACAGTATGAAGATTTTTTTTCTCCAATAACAAGCATTCTTTGATACTCTGTAAAGGGCCCTCCAGGTTTTTTAAAGTAAGGATGAGATGTAACAAGGAATCTGTTCTTCCAGTAGATGCTGGCCTACTGACAGTTAGAAAATTGAATTCAGCCCTGTGATGTTTGAGATATGAACTACCTCAAAGTGTGGCAGCACTGGGTGCCTTCTCCTAGGTTATATTCCAATAGCAGGAGAAAACTGGAGGGAGGGATTTGAAAAAAAGAGATTGACGGAGTCCAAGCCAGGGAATACTTGCCCCTAACAGGGAGACAGGGCTAGGAATGACTTAAGGGCTGAGGTGGGGTAGTATTGATGCAATGTAATTCATTTATTAAAATAATCTGTTTTAATATTCATTTTTAATTATTTTTAAAAGTCTGTTTATTCCTTTGTTCTTGTTATACAAATGTCTATTGTATCCTCTAACTTCCCCGTATTTTGCCCAGTTACATTCCATTACATTAGTTTAAGGACTTTATAAATATTAACTGGGCTTTACTGGTGAAAGCAGAACAAAAGAATAATGCAAGAAAAATAAGTATAGAAATATAGTCTACAGTTAGTAATTTACTAATTTTCAGATTTTTATATCAAATGTCAGATCATCAAGTACATTGAAATCAACAGTAGTTAACCAGTATTTTTCATAGGTATTGGATGAAGCAGATAGAATGCTGGATATGGGTTTTGAGCCTCAAATAATGAAGATTTTGCTAGATGTACGTCCTGATAGACAAACAGTTATGACCAGGTAATATACTTTTGATGGATATTATTGGCTAAATATGTACTATACAGAAAATACATAATTTGTCTTATACCACATTGCAAAGAAAAACAATTTGTATATCTCTTTGTGGCCCTTTCATTTTAAATTGTTATTTTTTATTTTAAATTGGAAACATAGAGCCTTTGTCACATCTAGAAAGAATATTTGACCCCAGACACCATGTGGTTGTTTCCTTGCCTAGAGAATAGAATAGAATTCTTTATTGGCAAAGTGTGATTGGACATACAAGGAATTTGTCTCCGGTGCATAAGCTCTCAGTGTAATACAACAACAAAGTGATAGATCATATATCATAGATTACAGTTACAATCATTAATCATAAGATACAACAAGTGATAAATCATAGATACCTATAGAAGGTAGTAGGAAAGATGAGAAAGATAATATCAATACAGCCCTACTACAGGGGTAAATATCTTTACACCTAAGACAGTGCTGTGTGAATTAGGAATTCAGCAGTGTGATGACATGGGGAGAAAAAACTGTCTTTGTGTCTTAATTGTTTTGGCATGCAATGCCCTATAGCGGCATCCAAAAGGGAGAAGTTGAAACAGTTTATGTCCAGGATGTGAGGGGTCTGTAGTTATTTTCTCAGCCCTCTTTCTGGTTCATGCAGTGTACAGATCCTCAATGGAAGGCAGGCTGCTTGCAATTGTTTTTTCTGCAGTTCTAATTATCTGTTGAAGTCTGTTATTACAGTAATATCTATTAGACTATTTTATTAGTGTTATTTATTTATTTTTAATAAATAATTAACTCATATTTTTTTATAAATGCAAAGGATGAATGCATGCATGAAAATGTTTATGAGATGGAAGGATGCCAGATGTCATGACATGGAACAAAGAAGTTAAACAAATAGCAATAAAATCCTTGGGTTTCTTTAGCAAGTTTTAAACGCAGCTGGATTGATATGAGTTTTTTTATAGAAATAGCAAGAGAATTAGAATAGGGGAAATAATAACCTTAAAATATTTTAAAACATTTTATTTTAATTCCACCAGTGCTACATGGCCAGATGGTGTTCGCCGTCTTGCGAAATCATACTTGAAAGATCCAATTATTGTATACGTTGGAACTCTAGATTTAGCGGTGAGTTGTGCTGAGCATTAATATTGTATATATCCACAATTAATGTATACCAAAAATGTCTGATCTTACTATGCATATGTGGAAAAATACTGTTTGTGAAAATGACAATAACCCAAAATAGCACACTAATATCCCACTTTAAGAAGAATACGCTAAAAGGAAATTTCAAAATGAAGAAGTTTCAAATTAGATAACTTGTCTGACTCTAAACTTTCCTTTTAGATAAGTTTCATAATTTTGTTTTTTCTCATTTTACCAAAGTTTAGGTGTATGCAACAATGTCATTTCATTTGTCAATTGCTGACAAGTTTAAGTTGCTGAGTAATTTTTAAAAAATCAGTACTTATATTGTCAAAATGAAAAAATTATAAAGTCATTATTTGAAGAATAGTCCTTCAGCAATGCTCTGTCATTTCTAAACTGCATGCATATTATTCAGAAGTCTTTTAAATGTTCTACTTTGTTTCCACATTATCCCAGTATCTACAATTCTTATAAGAAGCTGTGACAATATATGCAATAAGCCATTAATTTTGTAATAAACTTATTTTTACAGGCAGTAAACACTGTAGAACAAAAGATTATTATTATTCCAGAAGAAGAAAAAAGAGCGTTCACACATCATTTCGTTGATACTATGAAGTCTGATGACAAAGTCATCATTTTTGTCGGGAAAAAACTTACGTATGTAGAAAAGCTTGACACAAATGAGCTTAAATTATAACAATTATTCTGTATAGTCCAGTATTATTTGCTCTAGTATTTCACCTACCAGTTTTCCCTCAGAAATATCTTTTTTCATCATTTCCTATTTGAATATTTAACTGGCATTAAGATTAAAACTTTTTATAGTAAAGCATGTGCTGTATACTTAGCTAACTAAAAGGCTAATTTAAACGTATGTTCTTTAAAGATAGCTTAAATTCTAAACATGATTGTCCTTTTCTAATTCAATTATTATAATGTAAATCGAAGGAAAATATCTTTAGTGCTTCCTTGGGTTGTCAAAGCCATAATATAGTTTGTTTGCTTTTGGCTTAATTTGACATAACATGATGTAATGTTAGGTGCAAACCAATTCGCTGTGGATTATTCAACAAATGAAGTGAAAAAATCTTTTGCAGGAATGAGCTGTCAAGTAATTAGTGCTGTCAATGTACCCTGGCTTATTCCTCTGCAGCAGTACTCTAAAAATATAGTGTCTTAGTTTCAGTTCAGATTTGTAAGCATTAGCAACTGCTCCTAAGTTAATCACTGTTCAGTGAAGCTGTTCCTTATATTTTCCTTACAGCAGAAGTCAAGAGTACTTTTATCTGAGCCTACAAATTACCTTTTGATTTCTCCCCGCCAGTGATACACAAGGGCACTATAATTTATAGAATTAGGAGTTTGCTAGTCTTCAATCAATAGTTGCAACCTATAGACCAGGGCTTTTCAACCGGTGGTACGCGTACCACTAGTGGTACGCGAGCAGATGGCTGGTGGTACGCGTAGGACGGGTTGAAAAAAAATGTAAAAAAAATATTAAAAAAAATATTAAAAAAAATATTTTTGAATTTTTTTTTAAAAAAAAGTGTAAAAGTGGAAGAGGTGAAGTAGCAGCAGCGCCGCAGAGGCCTGTGGCCAAGTCAGCTGGAACTGCACGTTGCCTGGGTCCTACTGAGAGCCCAGGATCAAAGCGCGCAGCTCCAGCTGATTGGCGGCAGCCTTGGGGCTGGCAGGCAGCCTCACGCAGTCTTCAGGGGAGATTCCGCTGGAGCTGCGTGATGCATTGCCTGCCCCCTCCCCCGCCCCCGCCCAGATGCCCTCACCTCCCCCAAGCGTTTTTTTACTCACCTGCTTTCAGCTGCACTCCCTTTCTCCTGTCCTTCTCTGCCTTCGCCGTGTGTTTGTGAGACCAAAAAAAAAAGTTCCATGAGACTTTCTAACTTCTCGCGAGAAGTTAGAAAGTCTCATGGAACTTTTTCTTTTTTACCCACAAGCACGTGGCGAAGGCAGAGAAGCAAAAGGAGAAAGGGCGTGCAGCTGAAAGCAGGTGAGTAAAAAAATGCTTGGGGGAGGCGAGGGCATCTGGGCAGGGGTGGGGGCGCCAATCTTACCCTGCATGGTGGCGGGAGGGTTAATGGCGGGCGCGGGGGGCCGAGGAGGAGCTGTGCAAAGCAGGCAGAGGGGAGGCCGGGCAGATTGTGGGCGCTGGCAAGCGAGCGAGAGGGCAAGGGCGCCAATCGGTTTGTGCTCAGAAACGCCGATTCCGTGCTCCTGCCCAGCTCACTTGCTCGCGTTTTGCCAGAAAACATGCCGCTTGCTAATTTAGCAGAAGCGTGAATCAGCTGTAGCCTGCGCTGATCCTGGCGCTTCTGCTAAATTAGCAAGCAGCATGTTTTCTGGCGAAGCGCGAGCAAGCCCAGGATCGGGGCGCGCAGCTACAGCTGAGTCGCGCTTCTGCAGAGCAGCCCAGAAGCGCGACTCAGCTGTAGCTGCATGCCCCGATCCTGGGCTTGCTCGTGCTTTGCCGGAAAACATGCCGCTTGCTAATTTAGCAGAAGTGCGAATCAGCTGTAGCCCGCGCTGATCCTGGCGCTTCTGCTAAATTAGCAAGCAGCATGTTTTCCGGCAAAGCGCGAGCAAGCCCAGGATCGGGGCACGCACCTACAGCTGAGTCGTGTTTCTGCAGAGCAGCCCAGAAGCGCGACTCAGCTGTAGCTGCTCTCCTGCCCAGCTCACTTGCTTGCGCTTTGCCGGAAAACATGCCGCTTGCTAATTTAGCAGAAGCGCGAATCAGCTGATCCTGGCGCTTCTGCTAAATTAGCAAGCAGCATGTTTTCCGGCGAAGCGTGAGCAAGCCCAGGATTGGGGCATGCAGCTACAGCTGAGTCGCGCTTCTGCAGAGCAGCCCAGAAGCGCGACTCAGCTGTAGCTGCTCTCCTGCCCAGCTCACTTGCTTGCGCTTTGCCGGAAAACATGCCGCTTGCTAATTTAGCAGAAGCGCGAATCAGCTGATCCTGGTGCTTCTGCTAAATTAGCAAGCAGCATGTTTTCTGGCAAAGCGCGAGCAAGTCAGCTGGGCAGAGCTCTCCTCTGCCTCTGCACGTGCACAGACAGATTTGGCATGTCGCCATGGCCACCGGCAGCACAGCCTGTCCCCCTCCAGTGAAGGAGAAGCGGTGTGAGGGCAGCCTCCTCCGGGCTCTTTTATGCCCTCCCTGCTCCTGTCTGGTGAAGGTCGGTCAGGACCCCTGCAAGTGAGCCAGATGGGCAGGGGCGCGAATCGGCGTGTGCTCAGGAATGGCGATTCCGCGCCCCTGCCCAGCTCGCTTGCTTTCCGCTTGCTTTCTATCTATCAACAGCTTTTGATGCCTTTCCGTGTCTTCTGAAGTTTGTTTCTCTGCTGCTTGGGACAATCTACTCCCTTGTTTGAATCTGCTTAATTGTAATTTCCTTGATTAGCTACAGTTTTCAAGCAGTTATAATCTCTCTTAACCTCGATCTATTTGATTTCTCCAGAGTTTCTTATTTCTTCCTGTCAGTTGTAATATGTTAAACATCAAGATCCTTGGCCCCCCAATTTTAATTACCTTACTTTTCATAGCAAATTTCTGCCAATTTGAATCAAAGGCACGGGTCCTTAGCACTCTCTGAGCTTTGTTGCAAAGAAACAAAAAAACCTCTAAGATCACTCCTCCCTATACTGACAGGGCAACCTTAACAGCAAACCCCATTCCCTACTAGCACTGCTGATGTTACCTAATTTGGGTAATGAAACATCTGCAAGAAAACAACCAAGCTCAGAGAGCACCAAGGATCCCTCATGTCAACCCTGAGCTATAAATACTCTCCTTTATCAGTTGAATCAAAGTGTTATTCTTTTCAATATTTCTCAACTTTACTGCACCCTTCTGAGTTGCATTGTCATTATCATCATCTTAACTTTATTGCAGTCATTAATCAGAACAAAAGAATTGGCATTCAAATACTCAGAATATCCAAAACTAAAGTGACAAATTCAGGATAGTTAAAAAAGTACTTTCAGACAAACATTTTGGCTAAAAAATAATATCAAATCAGAATATGTTAAAAGGCTTATTCATACTACAGATATACAACAAGATGAAATTTAAATATGCAATCTGGATAATATGAACTTGGAATAGCACTATAAAATATGAATATATGCACAAATACATATGCATATTCATATACATTCTCCCTCTTCCTTTCTCACAGACACACACACACACACACACACACGTAGCCCGCTGATCCTGGGGCTTCACTTAGCAAGCAGCATATTTGCCCTTCAGAGTATAAACAGTAACATGCCTATTGAAAAGTTTGGTTTCCCTCCTGCCCACTCACAATAGTAACAACTTTTGGGGTGTCTTTTATGGTGGGTTGTAGTTCTTACACAAAGGTTGAGATTTCTTGCACCAGAATCTTGGCATGCAGTTTTTGCAACTGTTCCTGTATCAAGAGATTTAGTCATTCCTTTATATTGGACTTAACACTGCTCACCTTAATTATTACAGTGCAAAAGGAAAGTGATTCAGCAAAGGAACCACCATCGAAGAAATTAAAACTGAGTGATGGAGGGAGGGAGGGAGGGAGGGAAGGACAATGAGAGGAAGAGAGGGACAATGGAAGGGAGGGAGGGAAGGAGGAAGGGACAAAGAGGGAGGGAAGGAAAGAAGGAAGGAAGGAAGGGACAATGGGAGAGAGGGAGGGAAGGAAGGCACCCACCCCAGTCCCACCCCCCTCCACCAGAGACCCACGGATTCCCCCCCACAGGCACCCCGCAACCTGAATGATGAGCTGGCCACCCACCCCCCGCCATTGATTTTGCTTGTCAAAAAGTTGCAAAGTTTACCATCCAAAGGCTATTAGAAGAAAGGAAAGAGAACTTTGACCAATTTGAAGCGTTAAAGAATATGGACCTTTTAATATTGTGGTTTGATTATGTAGGAACCTTACTATGGAAACCACTATGGCATAGAAAGAAGCCCAGAGTTAGATGTATTTTAAAGTCTTATTTAATGGGATTAAAAAGGCTTTGATTTCTTGACTGACTTAACAACTAATGGAACACGTGAAATTTTTAAGAGGATACCCTTTGTAATATTACTTTGTTTTAGATATGATATGTATTGGAGAAGTAAACTTTATTTACTGGTTTAAAAAGATTTTTATAGATATAGAGGCATTGATAGAATATATATTTAAATTAGATAGAAATTTATTTGTTGGCCTGATATTTTTATTTTAAGAGAATTATTTGGAAATAAAAGGAGAATAAGAGGGATGGGTGATAAGAGAAAAAAATGGTATCAATGAAGAAGATATGGGAATGTTGTTGCGAGAACAATATACCAGATATAATTATGTAAAAAAAAAAAAAAGGGCACCCGAAGTGTTAATAATATGTCTATTTAAGGCTAATTGAAATATAGTAATTGTAAGTTAGTAAAGCTTAAAAACAGGATTTGGATTTTTAGAATTGAAATGTAACTGATATTTGATAGGATCGTTTGAAACTTATATAGAATTTATTAATTTGAATAAGTAAGATTAAATGAGGGAATTAGAGAGGGAAGTTTAAAAGATTCGATTTGAGTTATATATTTGTGATTGTCCTTCTTTTTTTGGATGTTTAATATACCCACCTCCATGGTGGTTCCTAAGCACCTTAATGTAATCCCTGTACCCCTATAAAATCTAATAAAATATATTTTAAAAAAAAAAAAAGTTGCAAAAGGTGATCACATGACCCTGGGACACTGTGAATGTCATAAGTATGAATCAGTTGCCAAGCATCCAAATGTAAATCACATGACCCTGGGGATGCTGCAACAGTCATAAGTGTGAAAAATGGTCATAAGTCACTTTTTCCAGTGCCATTGTAACTTCGAACTGTCACTAAGCAAATTGTTGTAAGTCGAGGACTACCTGTACTTTATCATTTTTTTTCCTTTTTTGGGGGGGGTCAAGTTTTTGACACCTTGCTGGGTGACTGGTGGTACTCGGATGTTGCCTTATCCTAAAAGTGGTACAATGGGTGAAAAGGTTGAAAAGCCCTGCTATAGACATTTGATTATAACAATGACCATTTCTGGAGTATCTTCTTCATATAGTAGTTTATCTCTTCCAGCCATTAATATTCATTGGAATCAAATTCATTGATACATTTAGCAATGTTCTTTGGCAGTCCTTATCTGTGTGACTGAGTGGTCATGTGTACAATCACAGAAGCTGCATCTATTTTTATTGGCTTCACTCTTTGCCTCCTGTGGTTATCTTGGAAACAGAAAAGATAAAAGCTATGCTTCTAATTTAGTGAACTAGTAGCAGGATGACATACTGCATAATCAGACTCATTTATTTAAAGCAGGGGCTAACAGCGATTGAGGGATAGAAGGTCACAGATCTTCCTTTTGAACTTACAAAGGACTCCAGCAAGCTCTGGTATCACTTGAAGTTTTGTTTTTGTTTTTTGTTTTAATTTGTGGGGAAGTTAAGGATGGGAAGAGGAGGCAAACAGCCCCACCCCTCATTTAGCCTTCTCCTCACCTTACACAAATTAGAAAAATAATAAATCCTGCTTTGCAATACCAAAGTAATTGAATTTGTAAGACAATTCCACACTATTTTCTCTAAGTAAACTTTAAAGGTGGGGAAGGAAGTGCTTTGCCTTCCAAAGGCTTCCTAGTTCTACTCCATTGCCTTTTGAACAAAAGAAATTCTACTGCTGAAAATTTGGCTATTTTGCTGCTGGAAATCAGTCACGTTGCCATTGAATTTCTATGACAGTCCTATTTTGTTGGTTCCTGTAATTAGAGCATACCTATATATATAATTTATAAGATGTTCAATGTGAAAGTCTGTTTTTTTAAGTATAAAATTAGATTTTGACATATTTGAGTTATCTTCTAACATAAAACTTCAACTGAATTTTCACCTATAACACAAAAATCTGGGGAATCAAAAATGCTTTCTTGTACATTCTGGAATGAAAACTCTAGAATATTTGAGCTGTATGTATATTTACTTGATACGATGATACGTTGCAATGTTGAGGAATAATCTGGTTGTTATAAATCATATATTAAAAGATTTTGCATAGGAATAATAGTCTTCCTGTGTAAAACTAACATTTTTATCACTTCAAACTTATTTTTTTTCCTTTCTCCTTACAATAGTAATAATAGTAGAAATGACATTTGGGAATGGGATTTTTCTTAATAATCAGAAACCATTCAGTTAGAAAAAAAACCATAAAATTGTTTTCAAAAGGGCTGATGACCTTTCAAGTGATTTTGGACTTCAAGGAATTCCAGTTCAGTCTTTACATGGCAATAGAGAACAGTGTGATCGTGAACAAGCTTTGGAGGATTTCAAAAAAGGTAATCGTAATCAATCAATTTAACATAATGTTATTATGTAATAATCAAAACATATAAACTCAGATTCAGATCTTTATTACAGGGTTTGAGCAACTTGGAAAGATTTCAACAGAGAATTAATAACAATAAAATCCAAGTTAAAAATTATGATGTTAAAATTAATTACACTGGGACTCTATATAGAATAGTGTAATACTAAACAACTTCTGAAATAAACTGTTGGCTACCATATTAGCAGTATACTAATAGGATTGACCTTTTCATATTAAATGGTGCTATTGATAGGGACAGGGCCATGAATTTTTCTTTCTAGACCAGATCTAATTTAAACACAATCAACTACATCACAGATTAGAGAGGCCTTTTAAAAAATAAGACACATCTCAGGATAATGGGCTTCCTTGATAACCTACATCTACAAAAATGATTTTATAGAAAATGCTTGCCCCATACTGGTCAATCCATATCAGCCCATCTATATGAGTGAATCTCTGGCCAAGCTTTTAACCCTGATCAGCCGCTTTCGCCTCACTCATCAATTAGTATGAATCTTTCCAATGGAAAAATTATTTTAGCCATTATTAGAAAAAATAAGGCCTGTTAAGCATGCAATATGAAACCCGACAACCTTAAGTTTGGCCATGCTACCATGTTAGTAAGATGCACTAATGGACTCTGTTCTCTTCATTCGAGTGAGTTTTACAAAATGTTTTTACAGCACAAATGGTTTCCTCCTCCCCAAAAAAGTCTCTTGTCTTCCATTTGTATCAGAAAATACTTCTTCCCTGTGCTTTTTTCTGGACTCTGCTACTTCTGTGAAGCATTCTTTTCATACCTCTTTCTCCCTCCCCCCTCTCATATTATTATTCCACTGTTACTTACTTCTAACTGTGGTCCTATGAATGTTTGCTGCAAATTCATTCAACTTGGCCATCTTGACTTTGATTATAGTTTGTTTCAATTTTGATCAACTGTGGTGGTGTTCAGAATTGATAGAATTGGCAAAGTCTGACCCTCAAACTTTGTATATAACAGGCAAGGTGAGCATTCCCATAAAAAATGCTAGGGTCTGGAACAATCCAAGCGGAAATAGATTTTCATAAGTGCCAATTGCTAGAAAAACCACAGATAAATAACACTTCATTCAAATGTATTGTGGAAAAATTACCATTTTTTATTTTGCTTGTTCTAGGCAAAGTTCGTGTGTTGATAGCGACAGATTTGGCTTCCCGTGGACTTGATGTGCAAGATATTACGCATGTCTTTAATTTTGATTTCCCTCGTAACATTGAAGAATATGTTCATAGAGTGGGCCGTACTGGACGAGCTGGGTAAGTCAGACTTGTTTCTGTGTTACCAAGTAGAAATTACGAGTGTTTTCGTCAGCATATTTTTGCATCTTATATCAGATGCATTAGAGTACAGGGAAATGTAGCAGTCTCTCCCATGACCGGATTCATCAGCTGAACAGATTTCTCTTTTTCCTGTTAAAAATAATTTATTCCAAAGAGTTACTTGAGGGAATGAGAGGAAAAAGAAAACATTTCTATGTAAGTATACTTTCAAATATATTGGGTATTGGACTTTCCTGCCAGTCAGGTTTGCAAGAATGTTTTTCTCAAGAGTTAAGGACCCTGTTGTAAGTAGAGGAAGTGCAATGGCTCAGAAGTTAAAGACACTGGGCTTGTCATCTGGAAAGCTGACAGCCTGGGTTCAGGATCTGAGCGCCACATTGATGGGGTGAGCTCCTGTTACTTGCCCCAGCTCCTACCCACCAAGTTCAAAAACATGCAAATGCAAGTAGATAAATAGGTACCACTTAAGTGGGAAGATAGCTGCATTCCGTGCCCCTCAGTGCATAGTCATGCTGACCACACGACCACACAAATGTCTTTGGAAAATGCTGGAAAATGGAGATAAGCACTGCCCCCTAAAGTCAGACACAACTTTACCTTTGTAAGTAGATTGGACTATGTCAGAAAGGGAGCAGATGAGGATGGATTGCTTTTTTATAAACTCCCTTTTTACCCACTCTAACTAATCACCTGGAACTTCAAATATCTAAATGGCAACCTGTGTTCTGTAGCAGGGGTCCCCAACCCCCGGTCCATGGACCAGTACCAGGCCGCAGCATGCCAGCAACCTGTCCTCACAAACAAGCAAAGCCCCATCCGTGGGATGCAGGCAGCACACAAAACCACGCTCCCTCCGGTCGGCGGAAAAACCTCTCCACGTAACTGATCCCTGGTGATCAAAAGGTTGGGGACCTCTGCTCTATAGCTGTCCCATCATTAAAGGTCTCCAAAATATCATTTACTCCAGAATGTTCATCTTCATTACCCACTCAGGCAGGAGTGGCTAAATCTGTCCATTTTGGTTTCCCCCCCATATTTTGAATGTTGATAGTCCGATTAAAAAAACGGAGCTATTCATTTGATGTTTGGCAGACATGGACCCTTTTTAGCAGTAAAACATTTTTTTTCTGTTTCTGCACAGAATAAATTATAAAGATAGCATGTATATTTTCTTCTCCTGCCATAATCTGCTTAACTGCTACTTGAGTAGAAGTTTGATATTTACCACTGGTGCATTTCAATCATTCAGAAACTAGCAAATCAGTTTTTATTACCTAAGAGTCTAAAGGCAGAAAATGATTTAAAAATGGAAATTTTAATAAATTATCAGTACAGGTCTATAAAAAGGGGTGTCTTACAGAAAAATATTAAACCCCTTTTTATTTGGGGGGAAAATTGGATTGATGTTAAGCAAAAGCAAAACCCAGATATGAGCTATTTATTTTGTTTCCTTCTTTTACATAGACGCAAGGGAGAAGCTATAACACTTGTAACAAGGGCTGACTGGCGAATTGCATCTGAGTTGATTGACATTTTAAAAAGAGGAAACCAGGTAACATCATAACTAAGCTTGTTGCTACTTTTTTCTGTTCCTCCTTTTACCCTTATTTGATTAAAATAATATAAAACATTAAACACACATTTAAATTGATTTTTAAATTTTTATTTGACTAGTTTCCAAAATTGAACTTAGAACTCTTGTGTAAATGTTTGCTATATTATAGAATAGCTTGTGGTTAAAATTTGTTGCTGCTACGAAATTGTATGTTAATTTGCTGTTTTGTTACTTACAATTACAGTTTTTATTTTATGTTTTATATTATATTGTTTAAATTTGTGAATGGACTTTTTGCAAATATCAGTATAAAGATTAATCCCAAATCATTACCAAATATTTTCATATTCACTACAGTATTATAGACTGATTATAGTAACATGAATCTCCTGGTTTAAATATATTGTTTCCACAAACAGAAGATAATTTGTTCCATCAGATTTTCCTTTCCTGCCCTTGTAGCCTTGAATTGTCTCCACAAAATATCACAGGAGAAAAGTTAGAAGGAACTTAAATAACTGATTTATACATCTGAGTTCAAATGTCTTCCTCTGATATAGCCAATAAGTTCAATATACTCCAGAAAGACCTCCAGAATTTTTTACAAAATGTTTTTTTTAAGATACAGTTAAAAAAAAAAAGGAGTTGTATCAAGTTGATTTTCTGTTTTTGCAACTACTGACGAGCTCTTTCTTATTCAATGTGCATTTTTAGGAGTAAATGCTAAAACCTAATTTAACTTGATGCAAACAGGATTAATTTATTTATCTTTTAGAAGATATTTATAGAATATATATTACAGAAAATGTTTTATAGAATATTTTCATAATTTTTTTAGTTTATAGAAATTGAAAATGTAATAATTGTTGGTTTATTTAACTTTAATAGGTGGTTCCTGAAGAACTCATTTTGATGGCTGAAAGATATAAGCAATTCCAGTTGAAAAAGGAAATCGAAAATGGTTTAGGAAGGTCTCGAAGACGACCACAGAAAGGTTTCTAGACTATCTGGAAACAGTATAAGTTAGTGCCTATGGAAAATTCAGCAGAATGACTTGTGTGCTATTACAACAACAACAAAAGTATGAAGCCTGATTTTCTTCAAGAAAGGTGCTTTTTCAGTCTTTCTCAAACAGATTAGGTTCTGTTTGGTACCAGATTTGAAACAACTTAAGAATGTTCTCTGCTGCTTTGAATTCTATGATACTATGATGACTGTTTTGAAAAAAATTGAGAATAAACACCTTTGTAACATACTCTGGGATTTACTTTATCACATTGTCTCACTTTGGCAGAGAATATTAAAAACCACTATTACCTCAAAAGGATTTCCTCCTCTTTAATACCAGCACATTGGCTGTTGAAGTTTAGAAATAACGTAATAAATTATGGTGCCTTGTAATTGGTTTGCCTCATTTGCCTTGTAAAGTACTCATCCTTTTGATTTAAAAAGTAATTTCAGATTAATGGCTTGTAGAACATACTCTCTTAGTTCAGGGTTTGTAATTTTGCTAGCATTCTTCTTTATGGAATAATCTTAATAAATTGTCATATATTCAAGAAACCTAACAGGGGAACAGATCTTCCCCTCCTCAACTTTAAAATTAGTTCAAAATAGGCAAGAAAATAGTAAAAGAACCCCTATCCACTTTAGATGTGTCCAGATCACAGCCAGATGAACAATGTCTCTCCATAAAAATTTTGGTGAGACATAATTTACAGAAATACATGCCAGCTCGGTTATTGTCCCAAGTTCCAGGGTCAGTGCTTCTGGCAAGGCTGCTGGCCCTGGTTATTCAGCCAGCAGCCATGAGTTCAAAAATTATTCATCACATGTCCAGGAAGACCAACACCTAGCACTGTTCCTATAACTCGGGCAATGATCAAGCTGGCACATGTTTCTGTAAATTACGCCTCAAAAATTTTTTTTATGGAAAAGACACTTCATCTGGCTGTGTCTGAACACAATCTAAAGTGGATAGGTATTCTTTTTCCATTTTCTTGCCTAGTTTGACTTGTATTCCGATTTTGTCTTTTACAGTACTGCTTTTGATAGGCTGGACTATTTTTGTGTGTGTGTAAAGACAGAAGCAAAGAAAGAATTAAGCAGTTCCACTTTCCCCTGCTACCTGTCATCTCCTTGCCATCTTCTCCCATTAGTAAAATTAACTTATATTTTTCTTTGACTTGTTCATTGTATGTTGAAAGAAACTATTTTGACATTTGTTGCAAGTCTTAGTTCACTCTGACCCTTAGATTTCCTGACTTTGTAGATTTGGACTTTTTGCTTGTATTCTGTTTTAATTATGTGTACCTTTTTTTCATTTTTTATACTTGTCCTGTTCGTCTCTCAATTTCTCAGAGAGTTCTTTTTAAACTGACGTGTTTCTTCTTGAATGCGTTTTCTTATGGGTCTTGCAAAATTCAACATATTCCAGTTTATTAGTGAAACTTCCAGTATTGTTCATTGTTTGTCATTTTTTCATTAAATAAATAGTTTCATCAGAAAAGTTTTGACTGTACATGTATATATATAGCAGATTCAAGGACGCTCTTGGCTATTTGTTCATTTTGTTCCATAATGTTCATCTCTTCCAAATCTTGCAATAGAGCGAAGCAATTTCATAACTTAATCTCAAAATCACTGCTCTCCTCCAATAGCTTATCACTCTTTTTCATTTTTCACGACATCTTTATCATTTTCATATGCTCTTTTTGAGAGTCTGTCTTCACTTTAGCTCATACCATTCTATGGTCACTTCCAACATTAAATGATTGATGACAGTACAATTGCAGAATATGGTTTTATCACTTGACATGATGTAGTCAATTTCAGTTCTGTACCCAGATGGACTCTTCCATGTCCATTTTCTGCTAAACTTTTTTTTTTGTAAAATATGTTCATGATATAAAGCTCCCGTCCCTTAGCAAAATCTACTAGTCTATCACCTGTATTATCTCATTCACCACTTCCATATGGGCCGGTCGCTTTTTCTCTAATTATTGTTCTTCTTATTCTTGCATTAAAGACACCCATTAGTATTTTGTATCAGCATTTTTCTTTGTCTTGAAGCCGGGCCACATCATCATAAAACTCTTTGACCTAATCATCACTATAGCTTTTTGTTGGCACATAAGTTTGGATGATATGAAGCTTGTTTGTTCAATTGAATGATGCATTGGGCTACTATGTCCGATATACTTTCAAATTTTACTACAGAGTCTTTCAGCTTTTGGTGAATGAGAACACCAACTCTGTCATATTGTCCATTCTCAGTACCCCTAGTGTAGAGTCCCAGTCTATCAAGTACAACTATTTTTTTTTTTTGCCTTTTTGTTGTATTTTACATAATCCAATGATATCCCAATGCACAATGTTACGTTCAATCAGCAGTTCTTCCAGTCGAGTGTCCATTTTCATTGTTTGGATGTTGAGAGTTCCTATGTCCAAAGTCAAAAGGCAGCCTGATTTAGCCTGGTGATTCTTAGCACTCTCTGCCTTCAGGCAGCTCTTCCCGCTGCCGTGGGTAGTTGCCCTAGGGCCTCCAGGGAATGAAGGCTGTTTTTGAGGTTGTATTGACATGTTGAAGGAATAGACTAATACTTAAAATATAGATATGAGTTGAATAGATTATCCCCCAGTCACCCAAACAGTAAGGAAAACTCTTACTGTGGATGTGAAAATTTGATCATACAGATCATAATTCAGAATGAAACCAAAACCTATCATAATACTTATACCACTTCCACTTCCATCTGTGGGCGGGATTCCTCATTGTTTTCATCACGGTTGTAATAGGATACTTTGTGGCTCCTGACACCAAGGTGCTGTAAAACAAATGTCCTTGCAAAATTGATTTTATTTTTACTACTGAATTTTGTATGATAACTTTTCTACAGAATAAAATACATAATGTCTTAAAAACTATTATTTACCTTTTCAACACACTCATGTTTTATATGAGGTTTCAGCACAATCTGAAAAGAGTTAAACAAATATTTTAGAACAGTATTATCTGTATATTTCATTGTTTTTATGCTATGTCACATTAAGAAAAAATGGCTTTTTATTAATCTTGCGTTTACCTATAATCTTACAACTGCTCATTTTGTAATGCAAAATATTATTGTATCAAATGATACAAAAGAACTGGATTTGTATAAGAACTATTTTTGATGTATTCAAAAAAAAGCATGCTCCTAAAATGTTAAAATTCTAGTGAAGGAAGATGAGGAGTGACATTTTGAATTGTGACTTTCCAAAGTAGAGAGTCATCAATTAGAACATGTCTATTTCTCTCCCAGAAATGGAAGGATAAATCTTACTATCATTGTTTCCTTTTTTTTGCTGATGCATACGTAGTTGAACTTGGAACACATCTCTTTGATGTTTTTCTCCATAGCCTTTTGAAGTTCTTTCTGCTTTTGGCTCTCCTTTGTTACTTCCTGTAAAAAGAAATTGATGAAACACAATCAAAATTTAACTTTTAATGCACTGGTGGTGGTACTCTCTATCCCGCATTGTTCTGTCTTATCTACTACTTTGTCAAATGCCTTACTACAACCACAGCATTTCCTTGATCTGCTAATTTAGTCCACTAATTAAGTTACTAATTTAATCACAGCTTCTTATAGCACCTGTGTTTTCCTTCGTCTTTTTCCAGCCAGCTGTTTCTCACCAGGAATGTCTTCTTCCTCTTGGGCAGGCCCTGGCTAAAAATTAAGATAACTAGTAGTTGTAAAGCTAAACTTAAGAAGAAATAAATCACTTTTGTTTTTAAAATGAAAATAATTAAAATGTTAAGTTAAAATTAACTTCCTTCATTTTCCCTAAATTTCTTTTTCAAGAGTTTGTTTTCTTCCTCAAGGCTTGCAACTTCGCTGGCTAAGAATGTTTCCTCTTCCAACTAAAATGCAGAAATTACAAGAAGCATTCATCAATCATAGAATACAAATGAGCAGACAAAAAGGAAAGCTTAAACAGGATTGTAAGGGAAATGAATTACTTAAATCTTGACAGACTTGAACACTGGGCCCTATCTAACAAAATGAAATTCAACGTAGAGAAAAGTAAAGTCTTACACTTAGGCAAAAAAACCTAAAAGTACACATATAGATTGGGTGAAACAAGGCTTAATAAGTTGCATTAACGGAGGGATTCAATCCGGATCACGTGAAGTACTAATACCACTCTATAAAGCCTTAGTAAGACCATACCTAGAATAATGCAACCAATTTTGGTCTCCACACTATTAAAAAGGATGTTGAGACTCTAGAAAAAGTGCAGAGAAGAGCAACAAAGATGATTAGGGGACTGGAGGCTAAAACACATGAACGGTTACAGGAACTGAGCATGGCTAGTGTAGCGAAGAGAAGGACCAGGGGAGACATGATAGCAGTGTTCCAATATTTGAGGCGCTGTCACAGAGAGGAGGGGGTTAACCTATTTTCCAAAGCACCTGAAGGCCAGACAAGGAATAATGGGTGGAAACTGATCAAGGAGAGATTCAACCTGGAAATAAGGAGAAATTTCCTGACAGTGAGAACAATCAACCAATGGAACAGTTTGCCTTCAGATATTGATGTTTCATCACTGGAGGCTTTTAAGAAGAGACTGGACTGCCATCTATCAGAAATGGTGTAGGTACTTCTGTTTGGGCAGGGGGCTGGACTAGATGACCTACAAGGTCCCTTCCAACTCTGTTATTCTATTCTATTTCATTAAGGCAAAGTGGAAATGGTTTCATTTTGTAAATCAAGGCATTGGAGCTTCTACTTGACCTTATATCCCCAGGGTTAGGGGACAGGATGTCTTCCTGCCAAAACAGAAGTGAGTTTCAACCTCCAGTCTGGTTATTTTGCACATAAAATGGAGCGGTGCCATCTTCCCTTTATGCAAGTGTAGCCTGCTCTATTGGCAGCCTTGGCTGGCTGGTTGGGGCCTTGCCCCTGGAATGGGGACAGGAAGAGGCTGAAGAAGCTTCTTGGATGAGAAGCAAAACTTGTTTAAGGAAAAACAAAGTCCAGTTGCCTTTTGAAAAAGCATCTTTGGGATGGCCTTGAGGGAGGTTTTTTGTTTTTTTTTCTGGGAAATATATTCCCCAGCAGAGGGACTAAAAGGACATCTTCAGGGAGCTGAGGTAAAATAGGACTGGGGGAAAGCTGAGGAAAAATAGGTCTGAGAGGGAGTGGAAAGAACAAAGCTGCTGAGAGGGAAAGACGAAAGAGAGAGGGGGGGGAGGGAGGGAGAGAGAAGGGAGGAAGGAAGGAAGGTTGTGAGATTCCAACCCAAGGGAAGAGAGGACGGCCTAGAGACTCTATCCTGGCTGCCACGAGAGGGAGACCGGATAGGCCTCTCACTGGCCTGAGAGGACATGTTGATGAGGCAGCGGTATTGGTGAGGCGTCATTTGGCCAAAGAGGGCAGTCTTTGGGACATTTTGCTCACCATTTTAATGTTTTATATTATTGTGATGCTTAATTTGATTTGATTTTTATTTTTATCTTATTTTAATTAAAATTTGTAACTCCCTCCAAGGTGTATTGGCGTGCCTGGACCAGGTCAGATTGGTCACCTGGGAAAGGGATAGAAAGGCCCGATGGCCAGCAGCCCTTTCAGGGGAAGCGCTATACAATCATTATGTCAATCTCTTGATTTTTAGGAAGCAATTATCATGGGAATGAACTCTTTTAAAAGAAATATTTTTATTGTCAGAGAATTTTACATAAGATTAAAAACCTACAGAAACTTTTAACAGAAAAATAGGAAAAAGAAAAAATAGGGACAGCAAAAGACAAAAAAAAAGGTATATAAAGAAGCTATTTCCAAACTTCTTTATAATGGTTACAGACAGTTACCATCTCTACCCTCCCAGATTGTATATCTTGATTCCCTTCTTCCCATTAACAACCCTCTGTTAATCAGTAAATCTGGAATTAACCAGTCATTTTTATCCATTCTCAGCAAAAAAGACCATAAAGGGTTTCCAGTCTTTAATAAATGTAGTAATGGCTTCTTCTTTAATCAAACAAGTCAGTTTAGCCATTTCTGCAAACTTGATCATCTTCACAATCCATTTCTCTATGGGTGTTTCTGTACTCTTCCATCTTTTGTGCATATACAGTAATAGCATCTCTACAGTTACCATACCTATATGCGGGTCAAGAAGCAACAGTGAGAACTGGACACGGAACCACTGATTGGTTCAAAATTGGGAAAGGAGTCCGGCGAGGCTGTATTCTGTCGCCTTGCCTATTTAACTTATATGCAGAGCACATCATGAGAAAGGCAGGGCTAGATGAATCAAAAGTTGGAATTAAGATTGCCGGGAGAAATATCAACAACCTAAGATATGCAGATGATACAACTCTAATGGCAGAAAGTGAAGAGGAACTAAAGAGCCTCTTGATGTGGGTGAAGAAGGAGAGTGCTAAAGTTGGCTTGAAACTCAACATTAAGAAAACCAAGATCATGGCATCTGGCCCTCTCAATTCCTGGCAAATAGATGGGGAAGAAATGGAGGTAGTGACAGATTTTATCTTCCTGGGCTCCAAGATCACCACAGAGGGGGACTGCAGCCACGAAATTAAAAGACGCTTGCTCCTGGGAAGGAAAGCTATGGCAAATTTAGACAGCATACTAAAAAGCAGAGACATCACCCTGCCAACAAAAGTGCGTATAGTTAAGGCCATGGTTTTCCCAGTTGCAATGTATGGCTGTGAAAGTTGGACCATAAGAAAGGCTGAACGCAAAAGAATTGAGGCCTTTGAACTATGGTGCTGGAGAAGACTCCTGTGAGTCCCCTGGACTGCAAGGTGATCAAACCGGTCAGTCCTAGAGGAGATCAACCCTGACTGCTCTTTAGAAGGCCAGATCCTGAAGTTGAAACTCCAAGTACTTTGGCCACCTAATGAGAAGGAAGGACTCACTGGAGAAGAGCCTAATGCTGGGAAAGATTAAGGGCAATAGAAGAAGGGGACGACAGAGAATGAGGTGGCTGGATGTAGTCACTGAAGCAGTAGGCGTGAGCTTAAATGGACTCCAGAAGATGGTAGAGGACAGGAAGGCCTGGAGGAACATTGTCCATGGGGTCGCAATGGGTCGGACACGACTTCGCAACTAACAACAACAGTTACCATATTATAAACTCAGCTCTTTTGCCTTCTCTGGTTTTAGATCAGCGCTGTCAGCAGCATCCCTAGGATTTCACCAGCTGCTATTTGTAATCTACTGAGATTTGTGAAAATCAACCATGGAAGAACAGAGCAGATAGACAATTCATTTAGGACTGCTGAGCCATTATTTGCTACAGAACTGCTGGTTCAAAGAAAGTTTGAAGCTACTGGTACAAGTAGCACTTTTCCAGCCACAATCACTGAACCATGATGGATATTCCTGGAGCTTAGAATTCTAACTCCATGCACTTTGGTTAATGTACATCTTTAATAAATACATAAATATTTACAATAACCTTTGTATTGGATAAGTTGTATTGTTTTTTGTATTCACAAAAGAGCACATCACTGAACTAGAGACAAAAAAGGATTATGATATTCTTAAAATTCTGCTGGAGGGTTTTTTGGTAACATTTGTTTGCATTTAATAAACTAAGCTTGTTAACACAATGCTTTGTGGAACTCCTGGCCACAAGAAAGAGGAGGGGCAATGAGTCCTATTAGAAAGTTACAATTCTTCCTTAATAATTTAAGAAAATCTATCATAGTGTATGTCTATTTTCAATGGGGTTTTCCTATGCAATGTGCCTAGGATTTCTAGGGAGGCAGATTTGAAAACAAAAGTCCATTAACCATAAAGAGTCTCTCTCTGAATTGAATCTGATGTTCATTTTTGGGTCAGACATCATGGGGTGAGGGTATCTAACCCTAACCCTAAATGACTTTTCCATTTCCAACGGGGTTTTCCCATGCAATTTGCCTAGGATTCCTAGGGAAACAGACTGGAAAGCAAAGAGGTCCCCTAGGCATAAAGAGACCCCCTGAATTGAACCTTAATGTTTGGTTTGGGCCATATGTCATGGGGGGCTTAGCCCTAAGCCTATGTGATGTCTCCATTTCCATTGGGCTTTTCCCATGCAATTTCTAGGGAGTCAAAATGGAAAGCAGACAGGTCCAGTAGACATAAAGTGGCTCTCTGAATTCAACTGTGATGTTGGTTTTTGGTCCTAACCTCATGGAGGCCTAACCCTAACTCTAGATGACTTTTCCATTTCTAATGGAGGTTAGAGAACATAGATGAAGATTCACATAATGTTCAGTACATTTTGCTGAATTTCAATAAGCCAAAGAAGCAGTGTCTGTATGGTTTTATTTAACTATTTAATTTTTGGTCCTTCCAGTCTCAGTTGTTTTCAGCTATAATATTTTAATGTGTTTGTGTATGTGTATGCATGCATGGATACAAACAATTAGAATCGCTTGAGTGAGATGGGCGAGGTAGAAATGTGATAAATAAGACTTCCAAAATTGAGATATTGTAGCTCAGTGGTGGCGAACCTATGGCACGGGTGCCAAAGGCGGCACTCAGAGCCCTCTCTGTGGGCACGCACGCCGTCGCCCCAGTCCTAGGCCTTCAAGCTGGGTTTTATAAAACCTTTTCGCTTTAGGCCTCCGCCGCCGTGTGCAAAAAAAAAAAAAAAGGTTCAATCAGTCAATTTCAACTTCTCGCCGGGAAAAAAAAGATCTTGCAAAGTTGGAATTGATTGATTGAACTTTTTAGTCCCACCCAGTCTGCCGTTACCACTGCAGCCACGCCCTCCCAATGGGCCACACCCACCCAATGGGCCACACCCACCCAATGGGCCACACCCATCCAATGGGCCACATCCACCCGGCACTCGACAATGCATAAGTGGGTTTTGGGTTGCAGTTTGGGCACTCAGTCTTTAAAAGGTTCGCCATCACTGTTGTAGCCCTTCAAATGTGGCTGAATTACAATAACTAGCTTTTCTCACCACTGCATGTTACTGAGCAACAACCAAAGGCTCCAAATTTTCTCCAACACTGCATTATGAAAAGAGGAAATATAATTAAAATTTCACAGTAATTGCTCTGTTATTGAATATCTCAGATATTTTCCTTAGAAAATTCCTTCAGTAGCAAATTCCACTACCATCCCTCATAGTAAATAAAGGGGGGGGGAGGCATGCTGACAAGTAGACTTTAAAATGATTGTGGCCTAAAAACAGTGACCATTAAAAAAGACACCTTGGTTAATTTTATTTGGCAAATATAGGTAGAAATAAAAGGGATTTCATAATTATTACAATATCTTGAATTTAGCTCATTAACCAATTGTTCCTCAGCCATAAAATGGGAATGTGTAGCTAGAGGATTAGGACTCATTGGAGCTGGGCAGTTAATAAATTTAAATAAATAATAAGATGGAAAATTTCAAGATCCTTTCATCAGTCTAAATAGCCATGTACAGTAATGTTGCCTAGCACAGAGGTCCCCAACCTTTTGGGCACCAGGGACAGGTTATATGGAGAGAGGTTTTTCCACGGACCGGAGAGGACGTGGTTTTGTATGCTGCCTGCCTCCTGCGGATGGGGCTTTCCTTGTTTGTGTGGACTGGTTGCTGGCATGCCGCGGCCCGGTACTGGTCCACAGACTGGGGGTTGGGGACCCCTGGCCTAGCAATTAGGTGTATGGGGGTAATATATATTATGCACACATTATACTAATATTGTGATCGCTATCGTATTTTGCAAATAACTTATTGTTGCCTACTGTCTATGTGTTTTATGTGTGACACATAAAACCGATCACTTTGGTATCTGAGACAAATCCCACCACTTGCAATTACTGCCCAGTATTAACATACTAACCTGGACCTAGAAGGGACAGAGCTGTTCCATTGTTGACAGAAAAACAATGAGATGCAGATGTGATGCTTTTAATTATACAGAATTCTACAATTTAGCCAAAGTTGTTCCATATGCTATTCCTGTTCCTCTCTCCTTTGTTAATTTGGTTAAACAGGTGGCTTGATAATGACTTAGTTTTCTCAAGCAAGAATATAGTCAAATTTTGCCTGGTTTACAGAAATTGTGTAGCATTATGCACAATTGACATTTAAAGGGGAAAAGACCATTCTGAACACAAGTGATCTCCGCAATGACTCAAGAAAAAAATGGGCCAAACTTTTTAAAGGAGTTGCTGGCAAGTGCATCCAGGAACTGTTTTCCCCCTCAAATGTGGTGTCATTTTCATATAATTTGGCATTTAGGGATGCTGCTGTTATTATTATTATAATTATTATTCTTGGGATGGTGACAATCTTTGGTGGGTGGCGTTTTTCTCTTTTGAGAGTGGTGCATCAGAATTTCATTTTAATATGTGACATTATGTATACAGGAAAATGACAATAAAGGTTATTCAATTCAATTCAATTCAATTCTTACAGGCTTATTTAATAAAGCTGCATAGCAGCCACAAGGTGGTGCTAGATAAACCTTCTGCTGCTGAAGAGGCAGTGCTGCTCTGACTTCTTGACAAGGATTGAACAAATGAAAAAAGCGAAAAAGGCACTGACCCAGAGTTGAATGGTGTTCAGGTCTGGATTGGGGGGATCAAACTTCAGTTCAATCTTGACAAGACTGAGAGGCTGTGGCTGTGAGGTTCTCCTAGAATGGCTATGTTTTCACCTTTGGTCTTAGATGGGGTTGCATTTCTCCATTCGAGATTATTGAGCATCTTGGGGGTTCTCCTGCTTGACGAACAGGTAGCAGCTCTGGCCACAAGGTCCTTTGAATTGAATGGGTTCTTCTTGTGTGCCAGTTGCACCCTTTCCTTAACCAGGAGGCTCTTCAGACAATTACTCATGCCTTAGTCATCTCATGATTGGATTGTTGCAATGTGCTCTACATGGGACTGCATTCGAACCATTTGGAAGTGTTTCAAAATAAAGTGGCATGAATAACAGATGCTTCTTGGTATACTCATGTGTCACCCCTGCTACACAACTTGCATTAGTTGCTCGTTGGCTACAAGGAGTAACGCAAGGTGCTGGCTTTACCTTCGTGATATAGGGCCTGGATATCTGAAGGACCTCTTATCTGTTTCTGCCTGCCCAATACATTCTGCAGAGTGGATATAGTCCAGATCCATTCATTAAACATTGTCTTATGGGACCAAGGAAGTATGACTTTGCCCCCTGGAACAGCATCCCCTCAGAGATACAGAGGGCACCATTCTCCTGGGGTTCCAAAAAGGCCCTTAAGACCTACTTTTGGTCTCAAGTCCGAGGTTAATTTGTTTATGGAGGCCCTATTGTGATTTTCTGTTACTGTTATGGTTGTTTGGGTTGTCTATGTTGCTCTATGTTTTTTAACTGTTTTTATTGTTAAATAAATTGCATTTTGGATTTTTTAAGCAATCTAGAGACTACTGGAATGAGTAGCTATCAGAAATTTGAATATTTGAGGAAGGAAGGGAGGGAGGGAGGGAGGGAGGGAGGTTCACCAAGGGATGGATTGGTGTGAATGACTTTCAGCAATGGTTTAAAAAAGCAACTTCAAGTTTAGTCCAATATTTTGCTTTCCTATTCTAGCTGGAGAGAGTATGCCTGGGTTGAGAGTTCCTAGTATGCCGGAAAGTTCACTGAGTCAAAACTTGCTGCAGGACCTGTGACCTATAAATTAAGTTGGTAGTACCTTGTAAAAAAGGTTGAAGATCTTTTTTCTCCTGCTGTCCTTCATGTTTCACTCAAATGGAGTAGAAAATTCTGATGAAGTAGGTTTGGATCAGGATATCTACCGGGGAAGTAACACACTGAGCTTCCTAAAAGTTCACTAGGCAAGATTTGATACACAGAGCAATTGTAGAAAGCATTTGAGAAGGCATGTCAAGTGATCTTATAGATCTGGATTGTCATTGCTGTCCAGAAGGCTAGGCTGATCTGGATAGAGAGGCTGCACTGTACCTAAGAACATGCAGTGCTTGACATTCAGCATCCAGCTATGTATCTGTAACCAGTTCATGTGTGAGTGAAAGGAGCTGCACCAACCTGAGAAGTTCTTTTAGAAAGCTTATGAACCGCTACTTCTATTGGAGCACAAAGATCTTCTGGGACAGTTGAGAGCCATAAGGATTAGCTAGTAAATATGCTTCACCAAAAGAGACTGGAAGTGTGACCAACCGTTCCAAGATTAAGTCTTCCCCCATGAGTGGAAATTAGTTTTGCTTTGGAATTTCATGTATGTTCAGACTGAATTATTTATCAAAACTAGAACTACTCTAGATGTGATTTTCATGTAGTAGACTTAAATTTGCAGATTGCCATTCTGATTATTTTGACTTCCTGAGTTTGTCCACTTGGTGCCGGTGACTAGAATGAAGGCAACCCCCCCCCCACATACACACACACACACACCCCAAGATGAGTTTTATCCTGTCTAAAATCTTGAATATGCACCACTCTGAAGGAAAGTACTAGATGTTGGCTCAGTGAACTCATGTCTCGTCTTCCTATCATTATTTCTTTCTGGAAAAGACAAAAGACCCACTATAAGAGGCACGAGTGAGCCCTGCTTCATGGAACTAGAAGTGAATTCTTTTCAAATTATTAGCATGAGACATTTAAACATAAGAACATTTATTAAACCATAAAAGGATATTGGGAAGTGAGAACAGCTCTGGGAAGCAAGTCCAAAAGAAGATATCAAGTTTATTTATACACCGCTATGGTCCTTTAAAATGCAACATTGTCTTTGTAGTAATACTGTTTGGGTAACCCTTAGATTAATAACACCCAATTTAAGGATAATCCCTAGATATGAACAAGCTGCTTATTATTCAAAATGGCAGATGACATTCTTCCTCAAGCCGGTGAAGCACTGAAGCCACGCAATTCTTTCAGGAAGTACTGAAGCTATGTGTTTTTAATATAAAGCTTGTTTTCAGAGATTCCCAAAGCATCATGTGGCTTCAGCACTTCACTGGGCAGTCCGTTTGTAAATACGAGCTCTGACTTACAATACAAATTCAGATTAAAGACAAAAAATTAGGAATAAAGTCATTAACTGGGGACTGCCTGTACTAACAACCTCACAAAACGCCTGATGCATAAACACCAGACACTTAAAATATTTTGTCAGTATCCATTCACATAAATGGGTTGCATTCCTGCCCCCTTTTTAGATTTGCATTTACTGCCATTATAAAAAGAAATTGTGCTTCAGTGGAAAAGTCTGACCAATCGATATTACGTGTGAGGAAATTTGTAAGCAAAATTTCTCCCAACTTTGACCCTGATAGCTCTTCTCCTCCTCCTCCCTTGGGAGATTATCATGCAACTCACACACAGAAGTGCACATCCAGCATTTTAGGAGGCATCTTTATCTCTCCTGGACTGGTTATGATTGGCTTTCTCTTGGGAGAATAATCATAAATTAGGATATAATAGCAGAGCTGGAAGAAGAGTACCAGTCCAGACTCGTTCGACAGCGAGATGGCAGCATAGTGCTTACAAGTGGCCAAGTGAAATGCTTTAGAAAGGCAAGGCTGGTGCTTTTCTATTCCTCGCGAGGATAGTGACCAGAGCTGGCTTTCTTGAAGAGAATATTTGAAGTGAACTGTGAGCTGACAAAACAGGATTATTTTTCTGGCTTGTTTGACAGATACCCATATAGGAAGTAGCTCCACCCCATCAATCAGCAATCAACAATAACAAAAAGTGCTTTTGGATACTAAGAATTGAGGTACTTCCATCACTCCAGTGTGGGATGAAAATGATCCTTTGAGTAGGACAGCCTTCTGAACAAACAGCAACTCTTGATGCTGTGGAATATTGAGAATTGTGCTCAATCCAAGAGCTCTCAATCTGCTCATGTGGGACTTTATGCGCCTTCAGAGGAAGAGTTAAAAAAAACCTATTGTTCTTGTCTTCCGGAAGAGTTTTATACATCAACCAATGGAAAATATGCAAAGCCAAATTTAATTTTCTCCATATGCCTAAATTTGTAAAAATCAATATACAGAATGGTTAACCTCAATTCTTTTTTTTCCTGCATGGTTTCCTTTAATGTCAAATTCTTATTTCCAATCATAACCCACAAACTCTTTGTCTTTTTATACCTAAAATATATGAACGCTTTAAATGACTTTTTCCATATTCCAAGTTCCAAACGTGGAAATGGGAGTCATTAATGTCTCAGCAGCTTCTGATACAGCTCAACTGCTTAACTAGGCACTAAAGTGACAGGGACTTCAAAGGGCAATCAATGCAAATCACCTTCAGTGAAGGCCACCTGCTGGAAGGCTAGTGGGCTTTCTCTTGGCGGTTGGTTACTGCAATAGACTTCTGGACTAGATGGACCAGGAATCCAGTCCAGCAGGGAATTGCTCATGTTTAGCATGAGCAACATGGTTTTCTTTTGAAACATCTTACCTGGAAAATAAAGAGCCATGAAGGTAGAGTAGTTCTAGACTTAAAATTTATTGAAGATAAACTAGAAGACCAAGTGTTGGCTTACAAAATTTAGTTTTTTCATTAACCCAACAGAAGTATACGATCACATATGCAATGGAAAGCAAAACTATCAATGTATGTGAACAGCCAGAAAGTGTTGACCAGATTAGTAAGAACCAAAGGCAGCTATTTGATATAAGTAATTGCTAATTATCAGCTCCAATGACAGCATAAATTATCTTCAGTCTGTGCAAAGCTGTCTTAGTTTGGTATTTTAAGATCAAAGTCCTGGCAGACTTCTGTCCAAAAATATTTTTGGGTGCAGCTCATAGGACTTAATCATGACTTGCTGATAATATTTTCATCAACATTGTAGCAGCTTCTTTACCTTCAATGTTTCTCAGTAAAGGAACTTTTTTGGTCAGTTTTAGATTAAAAAAAGGGAGAAAACCACTAAACAAAGCAGCAATAACCTCATATGCTCATTACAGTAGCAACAGTTAAAACAACTTTCTGAAATTACTATTTTCTCCAATCTTTATTTCAATCTAAGGCTTTCATGGTTTGAAAAATTATTTCTTGAATATAATACTGCTGTCATTACCCTCTTTTCGCTGTTACACTTATCTAGCACTTAACAGTATTCATACTGAGAGAAACTGAAGGTACAATCCAGATTTTAACTCAGGTTTAGTTCTCATTTAACAAAGGGCAATGCTTCACTCTCACGTTTAATTCTTTAAAAATACTCAGCTGTAACAAGAGCATCAAAACAGTTCGAAAGAAACCAAGTTATTTTAAGGATAGAAAAACAAGCTTGTTATTCTGCATTGTACACACCTTGTATTTAAAAGGCTGTTATGGGTAAAAATAGCCATCAGTTTTTGTTAACTAATGTTTTCATATAAAATTCTATTGTCCCTTATGAAGCCCCACAAAAGCTACCGGATTTTATTGACCACATCCCCGCAGGATACCACAAATGCAAATTAAAATTCTGAAGCTGAAATGGTGCATAACAATGTCTTCTGCTAATGGCACTAATACAATACCAAATCCATTCTAAGGAAATGGTACCAATGGACTCCATTCACTATAGGACTTAAGCCACCAACTTTGGCATAACATCTAGAACCTGAATATACACTCTCAGCACAATATTGCTTTTAAACAAAACTTTAAATGTTTAACTGGTCATGATTTTTTTCAAGGATGTAATTCCATTTTAGAATTACTGAAGATGAAATATCATTAACTTGGAAAATATTTGAGTCTCTCTCAAAACTTTCATATAAAGCAGGAAAAAAGCATTTGATCTTTTAGTTGATTTAACACTAGTTAACGTGAGAAATATTCTATCAGAGGTGAATTTCAGTATAACCTTCAACATGATAACACAATGCTCTAATCAAAATTCCATTTAAAATGATCAAATATTAACCTATACTAATAGCATGGAAACACAGAAGTTACTGCCTACATGTACTTTTGAATATTAAACATAGAAAACTGAATCTAGAAACTTTATTTTGTAGCTTCAATATACTTGTGATGTAACTCCTTGACTACAATTCTTAGATGTTGGCACAAGATTAAGATCACACTTAAGACTTTGCTTGCAAACAATCGTATGTTCCCCAAAACCAATAAAGTATATTTTATTTTCAGCAACTTACAACTCTGCAAAGCACAATGTTTTTAAATATCAAAGTGTATCTAATAGCCCCAAAGAACACAGAGACTTTGCATTAAACTTTTGATTTTAATGGTCTCAAAATGTGTGACAGATTTTGGTCAAGTTGTTTCCATTTAAAAAAAGATTACTGATTTTAAAAACTAATAACTTAGAAACTGCCACGAAACAAATGGTCCACAAACATTCCTTTCCTTCTGAAGCTTTTACGATGCATTGTAATTATTAACCAGTCTTTTACTATTAAACTTAAATGGCCAATTGAGACAAACAGTTCTGAGACCATGCTTCCACCACTGATTAAGACTGAGGTGGCAGTTGTACAGAATTTTCATTTAGCCTTCTGAGCCTTCTGGGCAGACTTTGTGACCTTGCCAGCACCACCTGCTTTTTTATCAACAGCCTTGATGACACCAACAGCAACGGTCTGTCTCATGTCACGCACAGCAAAACGACCTAATGGGGAGAAAAAAGGAATTAGAACTTTTGAAGTACAGGAATATAGATCCAGTAATTAGACTATTTCCCGTTTTTCCCAATTGAGATCCTCTAATATCAGCTGTAATTAACTTGGTATTTCACAGCAGTCCAGCCCAAAACTTCTGATTAAAATCACTGCTTAGTCTTACAGCACCATCAACACAATCCAACTCCTTCAGTGGGCAAGACATTGCAACATTTTCTCCTCTAAGCAGAAAGTAATTTAATATGAAGTTTCTTGAATAGGACATAGTGAAAAATCTTTACATGAGACTGAAGAGGGAGGGAGAATAGCATCCATCATTTGCAAATATATGGTATTTTTAGTGATTTTACATAAATTACAGGTAGTCCTCGACTTAGGACAATTGAGCTCAACATTTCTATTGCTAAGCAACCGTTGAGTTTTGCTCCATTTTATGACCCTTCTTGCCACAGTTAAGCGAATCACCGCAGTTAAATTAGTAACAGTTGAGTCTGGTTTCCCCAGACTTTGTTAGGTCACAAAAAGTGAGATCACATGACCCCAGGACACTAAACACATAAATGCATGCCAGTTGCCAAGAGTCTGAATTTTGATCAGGTAGCCATAGATTGCCTGAAAAGGATTTGGTCTGCTACATGTAGCATCCACCACCCCAAGATCATGTAAACTGAAGTTTCATTATATCTTGATCTGACAGTAAAAATATCAACACAACTATGGTAGATAATTCTAAAAATACTTACCCAGAGGAGGATAGTCAGAAAAGCTCTCAACACACATAGGCTTGCCTGGAATCATGTCAACTATGGCAGCATCTCCAGATTTGAGGAACTTTGGACCATCTTCCAACTTCTTACCAGAACGACGATCAATTTTTTCCTTCAGCTCGGCAAACTTGCAAGCAATATGAGCAGTATGACAATCCAGAACAGGGGCATAGCCAGCATTGATTTGGCCTGGGTGGTTCAGGATGATAACCTATGGGAATAGATTTGAATGAATCTGTGTTCATACTGTCCTAACTGTGTGGAGTTTACAATCGCTGACACAATAAAACCTCTGCCAAGTTACCTGTGCTGTGAATCCAGCAGCTTCCATTGGTGGATCATTTTTGCTATCTCCAGCAACATTACCACGACGGACATCTTTTACAGATACATTCTTTACATTGAAGCCAACATTGTCACCAGGCATAGCTTCACTTAGGGCCTCATGATGCATCTCAACAGATTTTACTTCAGTTGTAACATTAACTGGAGCAAATGTCACCACCATGCCTGGTTTTAGAATGCCAGTTTCCACACGACCGACTGGAACGGTACCAATCCCTTAAATAGAGAAATACTTTTCTAGCCAGGTTTGTAAATGCAAATATACATCCCTAATAACTTCTTTTTCAAATAGTTATTTACTGTATTGCTACTGCAATACTTACCACCAATTTTGTAGACATCCTGAAGTGGCAGGCGTAGAGGTTTGTCAGTTGGACGAGTTGGTGGCAAGATAGAGTCCAGAGCTTCCAGCAGTGTAGTTCCACTAGCACCACCATCTTTACGAGTCACCTTCCACCCTTTGAACCAGGGCATCTACAATGAAGAAAAAAAGCACAGCAATTCATTGTCTGCAATCCTCTGTGATGGTGACTGCAGACAACCCCCCCCCCCAATCAATAATTACTTACATTAGAGCTAGGTTCCAACATATTATCTCCATTCCAGCCTGAAATTGGCACAAAGGCCACTGTATCTGGATTGTAGCCGATTTTCTTTATGTACGTGCTGACTTCTTTGACAATTTCCTCATATCTCTTCTGGCTGTAAGGTGGCTCAGTGGAATCCATCTTGTTGACTCCAACAATGAGCTGTTTTACACCCAGAGTATAGGCCAGAAGGGCATGCTCACGGGTTTGTCCATTCTTGGAAATACCTGCTTCAAATTCACCAACACCAGCAGCAACAATTAGGACAGCACAGTCAGCCTTTGGAAGAGACAGGAAAAGGGCATTATTAACTCCAATGTTTCTTAACGTACAATATTAATTACTTATTACTATTGTATCTGACAAACTTCACATTTGTTCTCACCTGAGATGTACCAGTAATCATGTTTTTGATGAAATCTCTGTGTCCAGGAGCATCAATGATAGTGACATAATACTTGCTGGTTTCAAATTTCCAGAGTGAAATATCAATAGTGATACCACGTTCACGTTCTGCCTTCAGCTTATCCAATACCCATGCATACTTGAAGGAGCCTTTACCCATCTAATAAGAAAACAAATTTTTTTACCCAAAGCACAAAATGTTGCAAGACTGCTTTTTTAAAAGGAAGTGTGCACTAAAGTTCTGAAATATAATCTGTTTAGAAGATCAAGCAACTGGCATAGTGAGGAATTCCAATTATCTCTCACTTACTTAACCCCTTAACAGGGCTAATCCAACTCCTTGCATCTGCCAATACAATTTGTTTATAAAGCTACTCACTTAAATGCATACCTTTTCCAATCAACCTATAACCTTATTACATTCACTGAATACAATGATATACCTATATAACAATTACCTTTCTAGTTACACTTCTCCCATACTCCCCCCATGCATTTACTTAATTTCTTGTCATAACTATAGTACATTAAGATAAAATGTCAAATAAGGTTTCATCAGCAAAACTAAAATAAAGCAAATTACTTTGTAGTAAGTCAAGCACTTTACATAAAAACGAAATAAATCAACAATTCTTTAGGCCACAAACTCACCTCAGCAGCTTCCTTCTCAAACTTCTCAATGGTCCTCTTGTCAATCCCACCACATTTGTAAATAAGATGACCAGTGGTGGTGGACTTGCCAGAATCGACGTGTCCGATGACAACAATGTTGATGTGGGTCTTTTCTTTTCCCATGGTGGGTGGTTAGATAAGGCTTTTCCGTCAGCTCCAATAAAGGTCCTTTACTGGATAAAGTACACAAGGCCAAAAACAAAATAAAATTAAAGACTTTTCCAATGGAAGAGGGAAAAATTCACTTTAATTCTCTGGTACGAAGTAATCCAGCGCCCGGAAGGGCGGCCAGGGACCTTAGTCCCTCTTTCCGGGGCTCCAAGGCCGAGACTAGGCCCAAGCCTGCCAAGAGCTCTTCGGCTCCACCCTCTTCAGAGCGGCGAGGGTCACGGTGACAACCGGGCCTCGACTCGGGAAGGCTCCAGCGCTTCTAGGCCGCCGCCAGGGGCATCCCAGGCCTGAGGAGGAAGGCAAAGGCCGAGCGGCTCCTTTGTGTCGAGCGCCAAGCGAGCACGAGCCGCGGAGGGGGGGGAGGGGGAGACACTTGTTGGCGCCGCCCCGCGTCCTCCATTTTGTGACGGTAGCGGCAGCCGCCGAGAGCGGCCATTTTTTTGTGTGAAGCAGAAAGCGGGCAGCGGGATGCCAGTCGAAGAACCTCTCCCGCCTCGAGGCCGCCGGGGGAAGCTGGAGGAGGAGCGGGGGCTCCAACAGCGGAGGATCCGGCGAGGTGCCACGAGTGCCGTCGCCCCGTTCCGCCGGAACCACGTTTCGCGCCGAGGACCCACAGATGCTCCCAATCTTTCCCTCATAACCCCGACGCTCGACCCTAAAGGCATGAATGGGCCCGTCCAGATTTGTACCGAAACCCGCGACTCTCCCAACCTGTCGCGCCTATTCGGGGGAGGGGGGGAGGAGAAGGGGCGGCGACCCAGGGACACGCGCGAATCCCATGTCCCGTTCCCCCCCGCCCTTCGCAGCCGAAGCGTGGCTGCGCCTTCCGTCTCCCGAACCCCTCGCGGGCTTCGAGAACGGCTTTGTCTCGGGCCAGGAGCACGTGCGTCTCAACCGGCCCTCAGCCTTCCTCACCCCCAAGGCCTAGACGCGGCTAGGCCGCGCGCACGCGCGTCGAGCACTACTCACCTCCGAAGCAGCGGCAAACCCGTAGCGAAAAAGACCGACGGGGTGAGCTGCGTCCTTTATATAGCTTGAGCAAGGAGGGCGGCGGCCAGAGGGACACGTCACGCTCCCAGCGTTCCATCCGCTGGCTCTGACTCGCTTTCCCCCCCCCTCGTGCGCGCGCGCGCACGCACAGGACGCCCCTCCTCGAGAACGACGTTCAGGGGAGGGGAGGGGAGGGGGGGAATGCCGCCCCCTTCTTTTCCATCGTGGCAAATGCTCGTCTTTCGCTCGCGAGCCCGATGGCCCTTGGTGCAGCCTCGGCCTCTCCCGCTCTTTCTCCCGCCCTCCGAAGAGAAACGGTGCTTGGTCCTCCCGGGAGCGTTTGGAGGCTGTCTCTTTAATCAGCCCCACGGAGAGAGGGGGTTGAATTAGGTCGTCGGGCTTTTCGCCGGCCCTGCCCATCCCCCTCCTTTGAAACCCGGCTGCGCTCCCCTCGTCTTTCTCGTGGGCCCCGTCGCCCTCCGACTTTCCGCACCCAGCGCGGAGCATCCCACCGCGTTTTACTGCCGAGAAGCCAGGACGAACACAGGAGCCGCTGGGATCGTGCTGAAGGCGGCGAGTCAAGAGCGGTGCCGCCTCCTAACTCAACTCGGGATGTTTTCATGTTTCATGCCCGCCTTCCAAATCTCATCCACACGACCCTAACATACCTTCAGCGCTGCTCACGTCCCTCCCGGACGGATCTTCCCCGCCTCCTTTCACTTTCCGTTCACCCATCAATAGAATCGCCCAACCCCCTCTTCGTCGACCTTTTTCTCCCACTTTGGTAAATAGTAATATATGCTATAAAAAACACGCAAAAAACAGCCCCCCCAATTTGTTGAAGGTTTCATTATTATTTAAAAGCGCATACTGTAGTTCTATAACTACAAGATTTGCACATTTTAGTATGTATTTTAATTTTGAAAGCAAAATATTTTTTGAATAGCCTTTACAGGTTTGTTCATGTTTATTTCACTAAAAAGTGTAAATAATTCTTCCCTGTGAAAAACGTCAATATAGAGACAAAGATAGGAACATACGTTGTTTTAGCTGGATTATGACTTTCAATTGGAATTGGTGTTCAAAAGTTGAATTTATCTAAATAACTATTACTACTTAAATACTAACTAAAGTGGGTGACATGGTTCCGAAAGAAGAAGCTGCTAAAATCAATGTTCTTGCTTGACAATGGATTTATAAAACTACATAATTTATAACTGTTACAATAGCTCCCAACCTTTTCTATACCCCGCATCCCTAGAACGCGTCTGATATATTCTCGTACCCCTTACAAAAATTTGAAATAATGGCAACGAATTATGCGTATACACTATAATTTTGAAAACCCAAGTTTTCGCACCCCCTGGAATAGCGTCTCGCACTCCCAGGGGGTGCAAGTACCCCAGGTTGGGAATCTCTGCAATAGCATATATGCTAATTGAGGCATTTTTTAAGGAGCTTGCTAAATTTTGAAGTATGAAGAAAAAATGGACTAAAATTGTATAAAAATCTGGTACAATTGCTGTCTTAGTTTAATAATGTGTACATAACATATGCATCAGAAAAAAATCACTTGATCAAATCAGAGAAATTTCTCTTGTGTTATTAAATGATGAAAGATTTAGTTATAACTATTTCAGCCCTTTCACCTGCTTCTTACAAATCACTTACAGAAAAAGCTTCATCAAATTCAGTGGCATTTACTTGCAATCAAGTTAAAGCTTGCCAGACTGCTTTTTCTCCATGAGGTGTACAGTATTTCTTAATAAGTATACAGTATCTGAGGCTTGGGTTTAACTCAAGTACTCAGACATAGGACTCTTCATCTTGTGTGTCTAACCGTTGCACACAAATGTCCCTGCCATATCTTCATGACATGGCCTTTTCCTTATTTGCCCCTTCCAGGTGCTCCTGAGGGCAGGGCCTAGTTGTTTCATTTTTAAAGCACAGTTGTCCCCTTTCCAACATGACTTCAGTGAATATCATCTGGCTCGCTTCCCTGACCACTTGCTGATTCAGTCAATGGTCGGGATCCGTCTAGCTCTTTTTTTTAATCTGCTCTGTGTATGCCCTCCTACCTCAGGTCAGTGGACATTGCCCTCTATGGCCATTTTAGCTTGATTTGCAAGAGCTATCAGATGCCTGGCTGTCCAGAGGGAATCTACCTGCATAATGTCTGACTGGGGCTTCCCATGGATTTGGTTGCCAGAATGTTAGTTAGACCTGTTTTTTAAAAATCTATGTTTGGAAATAGCCTGACTGACCAGTCAAAGAAGGGACTGCACAAAAGAGCCCCATTCTTCCTTCACCTCACACTCTCCACTTCAGTGGCTGCTGCTGTGCCACTTCTTAAATTGGCAATTTGATAAGTGACTAAAAACTTGCCTTTCTAATCATCTGTCTAAACTCAACCCACCTCAAGCCAGGAGAGTAATCTAGGGTTTTTTTACCCCCTGCTGGCAATAAATAAAGACAATAGCAATACTACTATATGGCAGAAGAGGAATGGATAATGAGGGCAAAACAGTTTATGCCTTTGCATTTTTTTAGTAGAGTAGGGACTGGTAGATAGCACTTTAAGAAGAGCCTGTAGACTTTCTTTTGTTAATGTTAAAGGTGAACTTTATTTTTTTCAGTGGAGAGATAATCATTACGGCTGTAGAGTAAAAGAGGTCTGTACAGGTCTGTAACAAATAAAATTCACTGTTTCCTCACATTCACAAAACATCCATCTCACACCGCATACCTATAGCTATACTGCATTTTTGGATTTAACAGATTTTTTTGATTGCAAAAAATAACAGCCAGAAAACAGGGTTTACAGTAGTACGGTAAACTATTGTTTAAGTATGCCTACCTCATGCAGATGGAAATTTCTGTCTGGCAAGAATATTATTTCCTAACTACCGTATGTGAAATTATATGAGTTGATATTTATATACAGAACATAATGGTGTGAAGTCCCTCTTTGATCTGCAACAGCAGTTCAGATACACTGCAATCCTCTTCAGGCTCTCCTAGTGGGAAACGGAGTGCGTCCCAGGGAACTAAACAGGTTACCTCTGATGAAATGGCATTGTACTGTCACTTTAGTGCAACGTTGACAGAAAAATAGATGAAACTGTTAGTAGAACCTCAGATTATCTTCAGTATATTGGCAAGGATTTATCATTTTCCAAAAAAACCCAAAACCCAATAACGGCAAAACCTAAATCATATTAATTACATTAAATTAGTATCTGAAGAGAAGCAAGCTTGGGTAACTAGGTGGGTACTTAAGCATGAATTCCATGTAGCTGTTTTATAAATTCTTAGTTATCAGATTTGTTTCTAAATGTATATTTTTTCACCAAGGTATGGTTCATTGAAATTTCTAAACAAATTTCACATGTCTGAAATGAATCACCCTGGCTGCAGCAGATACATCATGATTTAAATGGATATATGTAACTAAGATATAATTTGACTGCAAACTCTTTTAAAATAGTTGGAATCTGATGTTTCTAACTTCAATTATCTATAGCTGAAATATGTTAGAATGAACAGAAGAATGTCAAAAATGTTTACAGTAGGTTTAAAGATTAATGTGCATTGTTCCAAATTGAGTCAGAATATTTTCCAACTGCTTTGCTGTTCAGCATTTGTATTCCTCTGAGATAATGTTGGTTTTATTGAATGTTAACAGTTTTAAAAATTATATATTTGGGCAAAGCCTCTCTTGAACAAAAACTGTACAAGTGATTCAAATCATTATTTTTATTTAAAAGGATAATGGTATTAATAAAGATTTCAATCCAGTTTGCCCTCATCGTATTTCCCCCTAACAATGCCAAAATCTTATGCATACCTAACAGTAAGATTCATTAAATGGGACTTACAATGCAATTAACATACTTTGTGCTGTTATTTTCTCATTTCATTACACTCTGCTGTCCTTGTAATCTGAATAATGAGTATGATTCTGTACAATATAATCAATTTATTCTTTTACCTGCGATATTTTTAGGATAGATGAAACAGATGAAGACTGAACAAACTGGACTGCAGTTAATTTACACCAGTTGAGTTAAAATGAACTAAGATTCATTTATGCTTTTACCTGAGGTATAAAAATAACTCAGCTAAAAGCATAAATTTGTAACTTCTTTTAGTGTTATAAGTGATCATACAGAAATAATTCCAGGGCATCATCTTTTTCACTTCCGAGGTATAACTTAACTCAGCTAATGATTTAGTGAATATACAAATCCATATAAATTGATCCCAATGGTTTTAGGTTAAAAACACTTTAAACAGCACCCATAACAATTTGGATGACAATGAAGACCATTTAAATCAAACTGGTAGGCTGAAAATGTAATTAAGTTATAATAAATTATCAGTGTTTTGGCTGTCATGTTTTGAAACAATATTTTTTTTGAAAGAGTCTTCAAAATGCAGAGTAAAATCTAAACATATTACAGGTAGTCCCCGATTTACAGCCATTCGTTTAGCGACCGTTTGAAGTTACAATGGCATTGAAAAAAGTGACATGACCATTTTTCACATTTATGATCATTGCAGCATCTCCACGTGATCAGAATTCAGTCGCTTGGCAACTGGCATGGATTTATGACAGTTGCAGTGTCCTAGGCTCATGTGATCACCTTTTGTGACCTTCTGACAAAGTCAGTGGGGAAGCCAGATTCACTTAACAACCATGTTACTAACTTAACAACTGCAGCACTTCACTTAACTGTGGCAAGAAAGGTAAAATACGGCAAAACGCATTTAACTATCTTGCCTAGCAACAGAAATGTTGGGCTTAATTGTGGTCATAAGTCGAGGGCTACTTGTTCATTAATCCAAATTCAACTAAATCGGAGGTAGCAATGATAAAAGTCTATACAATGCTATACAATGGAATGTAGCTGCAAATGCTCTTCTTCAAGCAAGATGCAGCTCCCAAGTTCTGTCATGCCAGCTAATGTTGCTACATGGCAGCCAAGAAGCTGTCAAAAGGGCCCAAAAAAGGCCAGGTGGTGTCTGCAACTGCATGATCAAAGCTTTTTATGCACATGTGATGCATGCAAAAAGGGGCAGGTTTCAATTGCGCTGTTGTTGGCACAATCTGGATTTTAAAAAAATCTCTACAGCTGCTGCATGGCAATAACTAAACTTCAAGAAAAAATGAAAATATCTTTTAATATATCTATCTCTGTGTCTCTGTATCTATCCTACATGCAAAAAGACAAACTATGCAACATAGTTCCTGTTTTATCAGAATTAGCTGGCAATGATAATGTAGTAGTTGTGAAGTTGGTTTCTTTTTTCTTCTTTTGCCTTTTACCTTCTTGCTTTTGAGTCAAGTTTTTGATTCCTGGTGACTATCTGAAATAGTCCTTGCAGTTTTCTTGGCAAGGTTTTTCAGAAGTGATTTGCCATTGTTTGCTTCCTTGGGCTGAGAGAGTGTGACTGGCTCAAGAATCTGACTTCCTAAATTCTGGCAGTTCCTATGAAGACTCTGTGCAGTCTGGACTCCAAATCTCTTTTTCTTCTCCTTAGCCTCTCCTGAGGGGGGGGGGCTGCTAAAAAGTACAATATATTATTTCTTGAAATGTCAGTAATTGTTTTTACTACATTTTTCTTCAGAAAAAAGACCCAAAGTTACCTCCTTTAAACCTAGTAGACTGTTCGTGAACCCAGGAATAAAAAAAAGCATAATCAGAGAAAAGTCTCAACAATCTGAAACAGAATAGGATACAGAGAATAGTATACCTGGATGATGCTTATGTTTAGTTGCTTGTTATAATTCTTTTTATGAGACTGGGAATGAATTAGGATGGTTGGACACATGCCAGATTTTTTCTTCCTAACACCCAGGGATTTTGCGCAAAACTCCCCTCTTCAAATCTAAATTTTATCTTCTAATTTAGGAACAGTAAGATGTGCCCATTGGGTGCCCTGTGTCCCTGCAGAAGTCTCCCTGCGCTCCCCACCAATCGCTTTGCTTTTCAGAGGAGACCGATTTATACTGAAGAGAATTCAGTGCCTCTCTGTCCATATATGCACGTTGATAACATTTTGTCTGCTCTTTGAAAGATTTAAGGTTGTAATCCTATGCAGTTTTACTCAGTAGACAATGCTTGGAAATATGGTGTTTGTATTTAGATAGAGACATATAGACATATATTTCACTTTGCTTTATTAGCCTCCTCTACAACACTGTTATGGCAGATTTGGGCTCTCTTGGCTCATTTTTTGTGTGAATAAAGTTCCTAAGAATTTACACCAACTAGTATGATATGTAAAAATGTCACATTCTGCTACACCATCATGTCAGCTATACAATTTCCTTAATACTGTATAAATATTTCATATTCCTAACTATGATATTGTCACCTACATCTGAAATGAGGGATATTGTGCTTTTAACAGTTGTTGAACATGATTGTAACATTATCAAATACAGTTTTCCCTATGACTACATCTCCAGGCTGAGACAGGATTTACCAGTTGAATTTCTGCTGGTTGTGCAATTCTTAGAGGTGCATAGCTCCTACCAGGAGAAGAAAAGCTGGAAAGTAGATAGATAATGCTGGCAAGTAGAAAGATTACGAATCCCACCACAATCTGAAGACTCTGGGCAGCATACATCAGACTGAACCTATAAAGCAGCATGAAACATTCAGTAGATTTATTGACCCACCCCAAAATGGATGATGACATTAAACAATCAGAGTTAAAAATGCCACCATATCCCTAAGAATACATTTTAGCTCGTTCTTGGCAAGACCTAGACAAGAGGCAAGACTAAGCAAGTTTCTATACTTGTAATATTTATGCAGAAAAGAGAGTCCTATTCTATGTCTCCTTTGGCTATCATAATGCAGTGTCCATCTGTTGTTTACTGTGGTGTGGTAATTAATTCTTTATTGGTACAGGTGTGATTTATAAATACTAGACAGAAACTGTGCTGCAAAATCAAATTGTAACTGACACTGTCATTTTACGCTTGATTTGATGCTCACCTTTCCCCCAAGCTTTCTTTGTAGTTTCCTCCTTGCTTCTTGTAGCGAAATGATTTCATCTTGTCATTTTTTATCTCTCTGGAATATTTTGGAACCATTAGAATCCCACAACTCTTTCCTGTAAGATAGAATATTCACTGATGGGGGTGGGGGAAGGGCTCCAGGCAATCCAGATGAAGCTCTCTCTGGATTGTTCCAGAGGCAATCCCACGAGTTTAGCTTTGTGTGGCGATTCCTTTTAAATCCCTCTCTTTGTTTCCTGCCTCTGCCAGGAACAGAAGTGCTAAACAAAGTAACTTGCTTGTATGGTACATTAGGGACAAAGCACTTAATAGCACTGTGGCTTAATCATGAATCAGCTCAAAGGCCACCCGTTAAGTCTTCTGGGTGCAACTGAACTTACAGCTATTGATCCTCTACAGGAAAAGTTGCATACCTTAAATTTAAAAAAAAAGAAAAAAATCTGACTCACAAAAAAAGTGTATAAGGTTTTTAGGAACAATATAATTTTCCTTTCTGTGAAATACTTACAGATAGTCTTCTTATCTTTTGCAGTTAATGACAATGATGAAATTAGTCCTTGAAGTTATGACCTTGCAGGTCTGTAAAGCAAAGGAAAGTTGAAATAAAATCATAAGCAGTTCTACCAAGTGAGTGCTTTGCTTAACAACCAAGTTACTAATTGTAGTTGTGCCAATTGTACTTGCTAAACAAGGACTACATGTACATATTTCAGGAAGGCACATAAGTATTAATATTCATTGCTGTCAACTTGCCTGCACTTTGAAATCAAAATTGGTGGTCCTCCAATAACAATATTAAGGCAACTTCTCCAATGGCTCCACGCCTCCAGAATCTGTTACTATCTGGGATCTGCCAGGCTTAAAACAAACAAGCTTTAGGGGAAGCCCTGAAGACATATTTATTCCATCTAGCCATTTCTTTTCAGTTTCATTGGGTATGCGAGAGGATAGGCTGCCTACAAAATGGCCAGCACCTGTGCTGCAATTGTCCTGTCCCTTTAAGTCCTCTCCCAGCCGGTATAGCAATTGTTGGCTATAAAAGCTGATGAGGGAGGTAGCTGGGTGTGGTGGTGGTGTTGCTAATGTGTGGGAGAGAGGGAAGGTGGTGTGTGTGTTCCTAAAGCAGCCTAAAGTAGATATACTATTCTCCAGCAGTAGGACTCATAAGTAGTAGTAGTTGGAGGACCAGTAGTAGTAGTAGTAGTAGTAGTAGAAGTGGGAAAGAGTAGTAATAGCCTCTAAGTGCTTGTGTGCGTTTTGCCCGGGGACCTGGTAGTGTTTTGGAGCCCAGTAACAGGTACATGTAAAAGAATTCATGACAAAGTGGTGACAAAAGGTTGGAATAGCCAATAAATGTAGAATATCCAAAAGGAGGGCAACTAACACAAGGGGGAAACCACACAAGGTGGCTTAAACACAATGAAAAGAAAACCAACTTTGGCTAAAAAAAAAAAAAAGTGCTGCAAAAGGAATTTGGGCCTTGCAGAGTTCAGATTTTTCAGGAATTAGCCAGCAATCCTGCCTGCTGAAACTAACTTCTTATCAGAGCTTACACCAAGCATGGAAAACGCAGAAGGGACAGATTCCTCCTTTGAGGAGGCTATTACTTTGGTAGAGGCAGGTGTCTTCAAACTCGGCCCTTTTATGACTCATGGACTTCAACTCCCAGAATTCCTCAGGCAGCATGCCTGGCTGAGGAATTCTGGGAGTTGAAGTCCATGAGTCATAAAAGGGCCGAGTTTGAAGACCCCCTGGTCTATGGTAAAGCCAAAGCAAAAGGTGGACCAGCCTGAAATGGGGACACTTGGGCCAATATCATCGCAGAGCTGGTAAGATGGAGCAAAAGGAAAGGCTGAAATTCATTAAAGAGGAAGAGCAAGTTTGGAGGGAGAAAGTAAAGATAGGCTGGAATCACAAAGGAGTGAAAGAGAGGCAAGAAGAGTTTAGGGGGCTAATAGACCTACTTAAAGGGATACAGTCACCAGAAGGGGCACATTCAATTCTAAATTAGTTTTCAGAATGTGTAGAGTGGAGGTTGTCCCAAAGACATTAAAATTCCCAAGGTGTCAGGAGAAGAAATAGAAGCCTATTTTACCAGTTCAAAAGAGAAGCTACCTCTTGTAAGTGGCCTGAGAGTGGATGGGTGGTGCGACTAGCCCCATGTTTAATAGGAAAGGCTTTGAGAGCTTATAGTAGACTTCCAGCAAGAGAAGTAGTGGATTACTCTCATATGAAAGACATAATCCTATACAGATAGGTTGTCACTCTTTACACCTATAGGCAAAGGTTTAGGAACTACACCTATGATAAACATGAAGGGATGTTTGAATTGTGAGCAATGTTGAAAGACTAGGCAAAAAATGGTTGAAGCCAGATGGAAAAAAAAGCAAAGGAAAAGTGATAGGGAAAGTCATTTCAGAACAGTTTCTACAGGTACCCCCTACCAAATTGAGGTTTTGGGTACAAAAACACAGCTCAGATTGGCTAAGGACTACATGGCAGCAAAAAAGTTAAGAGAGGATATTAGAAGAGAAGATTCAGAAGGAGAGAGAATAAGAAAGCCTGTTCCAGAAAGTAAAAACCTTAAGGAGCCGGAAGAGAGAAAGGTGAAAGAAATAGAGAATCCTTTAGCTTCTGCCCAAACTAAAGGGAAGGCCTTGGGAGGTCAAAAGACCACAGACGACCTGTGGGGAAAATGGCCATTTTGTCCAAAGATTGGTTAAAAGTGAGGGGGGGAAAAGAATGGCTGCAGTATCGTGTCTCTGAGAAGAAAAATTACAATCCCAGCAAACGTAAACAAGGCAACAAATATGGAGAAAGAACCTCTTAGAGTCTGTGTTTGGGCAGACTGAAACGTCCCATTTGTTAAAGTCCAAGCAAAGGCAAGAAGGAATGGAACAGGTAATGGTGATAGGAGTTATCCCCAACTTGCCATGTAACCTAGTAATTGGAACAGGCTTTCCATTTACTGAAGTGGGACTCAAGAGAAAAGATTCAAGAGGCTAAGATACTGGGAGTAACTACAAAGGCCCTGTCTAAGGTAAAGTTGAGAATGGAGCAGAAGCAGGAAGGGAAGGAACCTGGGATTATTGTAGCCATCTTGATTTTAATAAAAATGAAATGTCCTAGAATGGAGAAGTGGGAGAGTGGAATAGTAAGGGATGAGTAGTAGCCTCCGAGTGCTTGTGTGTGTATGTGTTGCCCAGGGACTTGTGTGGTTTTTTGGAGCCCATTGACTTGGGTATATGTAAAACAATGCATAACTGTTTTTACTTTAATGCTCCCTGGATGTTTTAATTGCTAGGGTTTGAGGAATTTCCTACACTTATGTGGTGCTGGCTTCAATTTTTTTTTATAGCATTGTTGAGTGTTATTGTAGGTAGCTTTGGAAGGCTGAAAGCATACTTCTATATTAAATTTATATGCCACCCATTTCACTATCAAATGACTAAATATTATAAACATGCTGAAGCATGATCATTAGCGGCTGATTTTCAGAATAAAACAGATGGGTGAACAAATTAACATGACAAAAAGATTCTACATTGTTGGACCAAGTAACATTCTTAGACCAATGGGGGAAATATTTAATCAAAGAACAAAGTAAACTTACAATTTGCAGAAAAAAAATCAACGGAACCAATCATATGAACAGTATCACATTAGGTGCAGATGATACGTTGTAGGTGAAAAGGCAATGCATTTGAATGATGTCCTGATAGCTGTAGTCCATGCAAGTTGAAAATTCCTCCATGACTTATTTCTTGAATAGGCACAAATTGGCACTATTGAGAAGCTTATTTTACATTGTTTCTCTTCCCAAGTCTTTTAAAAATGGTTATTTACAAAAGAAGGATATCAAAAAAATGTGGGTAGTAGACCATTTCTGGCTCACAAAACTCCCTCCGTTGACTTGTAAAAGCAAGATCAGTCTTCTCTAATGGTGCCTTCAAGGAGATGACCACCCTCTTCATCATCTCTCAAGGCTATGCTACAAAGAATTAGGACAACTAAAGTCCAAGTTATCAGGAGGCAAGATATGAGGGAAGGCTGAGTGAGATAAAGGGTTGGAAGTATTTTGTACTATGGTATAGCTCCTTAAAAGTGAGAAAATCCCCACCTCATATCTAACAGTTGTAGGGTTCATATTACTAACTCTGCAAAAAGCACCAACTTCACTGCCAATATTGGTAATTATTCTAAAACAATAGAACAGAACAAGCAAGATATTACTAAAATATTTCAATGACTTTTCAAATCTATGGTAAGGCAGAAAAGCAGTAACTGCCACTTCTTAAGAAATGAAATCAACTGGGTTCCCTGAAATTATGCACAACAAAACTATCTGATGTTTTGCTGTGGAAAGACCAAAACCCAGCAATGTATATCTTCTCTCAGATTTATGTTAGTTTTGGAAAGCTTCACAAGATCTTTATTCACCTTTAAAAATATTTTACTTTTCATAATACTTGAATCTTGAAATTGAAGTATATGGTTTCAATCTCAAGCTTTATAGTCTACTACATCATTTCAACTCCCAATGTCACACAAAGGAAGCCTGTACAAACCATCCCTTGTTTTGGATTTTATTCCAGTTTTGATTTTCCTTATACAATTGTGTGCATAGTTACTCATTACTAAATTTGATTAGTTAATCCCACAATATGTATATAGACTAAGTTATCTACCATTCCTAATATTTTTCTCTCTAAGAAGTTAGGAGTTCCTGATATTTCTAGATCTCTTAAGAGATAGGTGCAGGGAAGTCTCCTCCTAGTGCACTAATCTCAAAAACGCAGTTTGAGAGAACCGATTCTATGAAAAAGGTGTGATACAACACCTGCTGTACAGATGTTCTGGATGATATAGTAATACAAATTGACATAGGGCTTATTGCAATGGAGATTGGTACAAGTGAGGTATTAACAGTAGGATAAAAGTTTCTAATGGTACATGGCCACATCAAATCTCTGAAGAGCCTGAGTGATTATAATTGAGAATGAACAAGTAGCCAATTAAACATCTTTATGCCAGTTGCTGCCCACAAATATTAGTATGCTTCTATGATCATCTTTATTTGGATAAAGGGGGTTGCTTTTCAATTTTAATACTGGAATTGAAGTAAGAAAGAGATGAAAGTGAGATGCCATGCTTTCAAACTTTTCTTTTCTGATAGAAGGCAGCTGAGGATTTGGGCTTATATTCCTGAATCATCAGGATGTGGCTTCTTTGATTTGTGGAAAATTCATAACATATTTATAGGGAAACACATACATTTTAAAAGAACATTTAATTTCCATTTGTTTAAATTAATACATGAAAAATACAGGTAAAATAGTAATAATTCTAACACTCTTAAGGCAACACAAAAAACATTCTGCATTTCTTCTTTTTATACATTATCCCTTACTACTTATTGGTATTTTAACAATCACTCATATTCCATTGATTTCATAAATATTTAAAAAGTAGATAACAAATTAAAATATGGCACATCTTCATATAATTTACCAAATGAAACTATAAGTCTGTTGGATTAGATCCCAGTTTAATACAAAAATCAGCATATTAAAAATGTAAAATGTCTTCCAGGAAAGGAACTATAAAAGGCATTCTGTGTGATGTAATTTTAATGCTTTGTCATTCTCTCCAGTATTCCTTTAGTTCCTATGTATATGGTAACCATTGAGTGCCCAGTTTTGCACTTCTCCACTGCTGAACAATGCAAAGAAAAGAGCTCCAAATAAGTTAAGGGCAGAAGCAATATAAAACACGTTCCGCCATTCTTCTATAGTGTTCTGGTAAAAGAGGAATACAAAGGATAAATCAGTACAGCAGGATGATGCTCAAGAGTAAGAAAAATGCTTTCCATTATGTTATTCATTCAGTATCCTCTTGCAACTCTTTTGTTTTATCCTTTTCATTCTTAATCTCATTAAAAAAAATATTATTCTTTCTCGATATTAAATGTAATTAACTCACTTAACAGCTCAGCAATTTTCAACTTTTTTAATAGGGAGAAGGAGATTTATAGTTTAATGATTATTACATCTGAATTCACTAATACTTAGTATTTGTGCCAGACTCTTATATCTAAATAAAATTATTCACACTCGTAACTTCCCTCCAAAGAGCTCTATTGTTCTCTTTCCTATTTTATTTCATCAGCCTTGAGAGTTGAATTAAAGAGGAATAAAGTATGTGGTTTAAAATTATCCATTGAACTGCATGGCTGAGTGAAAATTCAGCTTTGATATAAGCATGTGAGGCAATCTGAGATTGTGTCAAAATGACCACAGGTTCACAGTGACATCATGACACAAATTCCCCTCTTGCATACTTGTGGCCTACATTCTCTTGCTGTTAAATAAACTGACAGTTTTGTATCTTACTATAATTTATGTGATATCCCACCATTCTACCTCCACTGTAGATACCAATGAAAGTGGGGGCTTTCTGCTTCTATCTTGATATTCAGTGCCATTATTTCAACTCTGAAAGAATTTAAAAAAACCCTCTCTTAAAAAAAAAAGTCTGCCCACCTTCCACGAGAAAAGTGGACTAGTCAGTTTGGCCAGGATTAAAACTCTGCAGTTTGAAAAGGAATCCTAGAAATGAGGTTGAGCAAAGCACAGAAAAATAGTAGTAAATGTAAATATGAATTACTAGTGAATACAGCCAAGAAGAAATGAGAAAAACCTACAGATAGTAACTAAAGAAAGAAAGGAACTTGGTAAAAGTTAGATTGGGGAAAAACTACACACACAATTGAATACTTTGGGCTAACCCTTCAGTGCTTTGCTTGCAAGTTTCCAGTAATTCATAACTGGAATAACAAAATGCATAAAGAATTGTGTGAATATTGATATAGCTGAGGCGTTTTAATTCTCATTGTTAAATAAAATTCAATGCTATTTCACCACTGTACAGCAGAAGTTATAGCCAAGAAATTTGTTTCCACCTACTGCAAGATCTCTGTTAACAAACTAACTACAGCAGTTGCACTATGCGCTATGTATATTAGAACTTTCTAAGCATATGGACAAAGAGAGCTAGCACTAATTAACAATTATTTTAATTCCATGTTAGGTTATGGCTACTGTTTGACTTAGGCAGATTCTACTCTGCCCTGCTGAATTGCAACCACAGGCATAATTAAATAGCAAGAAGTCAGAAGGAAAGGAGAATGTGAAGATTCAATAATTTCTCTTAGAAAAAAAGTACAGATATCGCACTCCCAATCTTGTTCAGGAACAAGTACCAAGTTTAAGGAACAAGTACCAAGTTTAAGTAACATCACTTTATTGACTTAGATACCACTGCAATGTGTGGAAATGGAAAATAAGAATTCAGTTAAGATTTAAATGAGCTCATATTGAAAAGTACCATTTATTTCTGATTTAAAGCATTATTTTAGAGAACTGGAAAAGTGATACTTGAAAGTAACAGATTTATTTATTTTATTTGCATGACTGCTATTCAAAAGGACAAAAGAGCTATAATTATAATTTGTATATGTGGTTCTTACTGCATACATAAGCTACAGTCGAAGTTAGAACTTTAACCCTAGTTTCTAAAGATGCTTAATATAACTGACGTTCCTCCAGAATTATATTGAGAAAAAGAAATTTCTGAAGCTGCTTAGTCAAAGTTACAAACTTCTAGCTATATGGCCTTTTTAAAAAAATGACAAAACATTATTGTGAATATATAAAACATTCTTCAGGGGTCTGGCCTATATACTTTCTTAATATTTTGAATTCATGTTTCCTTTCTTGTGCTATGTTATCTCCCGATTATATCCTAATTTTATTTTACATTTACTTGACTTGGTTGCTGACTTTGGGAGTTATTTTGCACTGCTTTGTGTTAAAATAAGAGATTTGTATTGGGGAATCTCGGAACAAAAATTCTTTGCTAAAGGATATATTTTTACAGAGTTCTGTCAAATAGAATATTAAGGGAAATACATAATTGTATTTATTTATTAATATGTAATTTAAGAAACACTCATGTGAATATTATTTTCTTGAAAGTATTTAGATAGATTGGTGTGATTTTTCTTAAGTAACAAAGTGTGATTTAATAGTGCCCTTTTCTGGGATGTTTTTCTAACTTCTCAGTCCGGCCTACAATCTTAGGATCCCTAATGCTCAGCATTCTGAGTTTAGTAGGGGAATGCATTATTATTCAGCTAATAATGGTATACAAGCCTGTTTTTTTAAAAATTTCTAAAAATAAAATAAGTGTGACTTACACTGTGAGTCAAAGTCTTAGCAACAAGTGGTCCCACCATTCCTGGAATAGTGCCAAATGTATTTGTGATTCCAAGGAGGATGCCAGCATAGCTAAGTTAATAAGGGAAAACAAGGATTAGTCCTTAGAACTTTCCAACTCTCAATTTTGCAATTCTTTTCCTGCCCCTTCAGAACCAGATTATACTATGTGTGTACTTCCAGAACAGAGGAATTTTCTCAACAGCAGTCCAAGCATTTTGGCATCCAAAGCCCTCCTGACAGACTGAAACGGGAGACTAGAAAGAATTTCACACATGATTCATCCACTTGTCTGCAAAGGATTAGAAACGCTTCTCATGTGTCCAAGCTTCTCAGATATTAGCAAAGGGATTCTCGCTGCAAATTAAATGGTCTCCCTCCATTTCAGCTCAGACTTGACAGCTAAGATAAACTATACTTTCCAACAGTATTATTTAATAAATAGACATATACAGTAGATACCTACGGTATGCACCCAGCAAATGTTAACCACAAAGTCTGTCTCAAAACAGCTCAGTGTAGCATTTCCCCCCCACACACACAAAAAAAAGTAAGATATTCCTTCCATTAAGAAAGTTCTTAGTTGTATAATGTCTACAATGGGCTCTTTTCAACAACTATGCCAATTACAAGAGAATCTCCATACACACAAAAAATTGTCCCTTCTGGGAAATATATGAAACAAAGGGCTGCCAGTTGGTATAAATTACTATATATTGTTATCTGAGTGCAGCTGCTATCTTCTAGATAATCTTGTACAATTCATTTTTATATTCTCTCAAAGGGTTTCCCTTTACTCGATATATTTAAGATGTGGGATCTATGAGATAAATAAATTTTTATAACTAGTTATTAGCATTGTAATGGTTGAACATTAATGGGGAAAGTAACTAAATTATAATTTAAAATAGCCAATCAATTGCATGTATTAGAAGAAATAGGATTTAGGAAAGCTTATGACACTTCTTAAAGGTGCCATAAGAATCTGTATGGTTTTTGTTGCAATGGATTAACAATAATTTAAACATTAAATTTTGATGTGGTTATTGCTTGAAGTTGTATTTGCAGTGACTGCAGAAGATATATCAAATGTATTTGCCACCCTCCAGAAAGTAAAAACAAAACATGTCCAATGTTCTAGGGAATTGAATGATCCCAGGTGTGTGTAGTGAGGGAACCAAAACTACAAATGCCCCCCCCTCCAACACACAAACACACACAGCCCAAATGGATTGGAGGAGCATCTGATGATACAGGAAGATGCTATCATTATGAGAAATGTGACAAGTGGCATGTAGGACTAATAGCTGTACCCATCTGTTCACCAGCTCCAGTTGGCAATAGTGCTAAGGGAAAGGAGCAATGTCTGGTAGCTATTACAGTGAGAAGGTTGGAGGGACCATGTTGAGGAGAGAGTACTTTCTGTTCATAACAAAGAAATCCCCCCCGCCCGGGCGCCCAATTTCTCTATATTTCTTTCATTCACTTTGGCAACAAAGAATGCTTCCCAAATGGAGTTTTCAATGGTAGATTTATAAAACATGGCCACACCAAAATCTGTCTCATACAGGTACATGCCTGGTGGCGGTTTTCTCTGTCCAATACAAGGGAGCCAACTGCAAACTATCCAGCAATTATCACTTGAGAACTTATTAAAGTTTCTTCTGATTGAGGACACCAGAAAGGGTGCTTTTTAAGTTTGGTTTTGACAAGTGTTTTAGGTTCTCTCCATTCCGGCTGGGAGAAGCCATGATTAACATGGCACAACATGCCTAAAATGGGAGCAGCATTTGTAGAGAAACTAGCTTCTGTCACATGCACTGAAATATCTCTCTAATTGTTTCAAAATTATTTTGAAAGATTTCTGATGTTATCTTCTTTGTCACTCTTCCATAGTCTTCTACATTTATCTTTATTCGTAATGAAAAATCAATGAAAATATTAAGGATGAAAATATTTTTTCTTTCATCACTAAGAAATGTCTACCAGGAAGCAATCTATGGTTGCCCTCTGATATTTGTATCAGTTTTGGAGAACATGCCCGATGTTGATGACAATAAAAATTCAATTTGTGAGAATCTCTTAAGGGAATAACATGGTTTGTTTTGCAACAATCTACAATTTCTAAAAGCATTCTCCACTAAATTCTGTGCCTTATACATAGTGTAATGAGATTATCTGTTTCAGGAAAACTTAATCAACAGCTAGTAAAAAACTTAATCAAAAGCTATAAAAAGCCTTAAAAAAAACTTACGATGGTGCAATATCCAAGTGATTGATACTGTAACCTGACATGGAAAACCCTCCAAGTGTTGTTGATATGGTTAAAAATACAACTGCCAGTTCATAATTGCAACCTATAAATCCAGCCGCCATGAGGAATACTGCAGGCCCAACCATTCCTTAATTAAATAAAAAAAATAGAAAGTTTATACAAACACTTTCTATTTATTCTTTTCTTGATGTTTTAGTGTAGTTTTGATTTTTGTTTATTTTATAAAAGTAGCTATAGCTTTCAGCTCTTGACCTGCAACAGAGGATAACTGAAAGCGTAATTTCATCCTTCATCCCTAAATAAAGAGATAACATTGTCTAAAATAGTCAATAACTCCTCAGTACCATAGTATATTGTCAGGGAACAAGAATGGTAATACATATTCCTTGGAATTCGTAAACTGAAACAGGTATATTCTCCTTTGATCCATCCAAGCTCAAAGAACCCACTACAGTATTATCAGCACAAGAAAGTCAGTATGTTGGAGACATAGGGGATTAGTATCATGTAGACATTTGGATGCAATCAAAAACAGGATTTTAGAAGAAAGCAGGTAGAACAGTGGGCACACAAGGTGAAGGTATTTGTAATTATGATAGCAGAACATATGCACTACGTAGGAAGGTTGAATTCCTTATTTTTTTTCATAAATTCCCAGTAGCTGGAATAGATATATAGTCTCCTGAAATCCTGGCATATCACTGTCAGTCTAATTCAACAGGCATTGATCTGGATATAAGACAGCTTACAAAGGTAAGCTACCTTGATTTATGACTGGTCACTTAACAACTATTCAAAGTTTTGACGGACCTCCCCAGAACTACTTATGACCTGGATTCAAAGTTCTAATGGCTGAGCCCGCCTCTACATTATCACATGATCATATTTTGGGTGCTTGGCAACTAGCTCATATTTATGGCTGTTTTCAATATTCCAATATTCCACGGTCTCAATTTAATAATTTTTTTTGTCAGAAACTAGGGTTTATTTCCAGCTTCTGGAAAAATCTAGACATTGTGGGCAATGGATTTGGTTTACAACTACAGTGTTTGCCTTATGACAGTTGCAAAAGTCATAAAATTAAGTGCAGTCATGTAGTGATCCACTTAATGTCTGGTACAATGTACAAAACACAATTTCAGGCTCAATTATGGTTGTACATCGAAGAGGCTACCTGTATAAGAATGCATCCCCAATACAGTGGCATTTCATGGACAGTTCAGTATATTAAATGGTAGAAATGTAACATTGTTACTAAAAGATTTAAATTAATTCAAAATGATGGTGTTTGCTGGAGTAACATGAAACTGTTTTTAATGGCTTGCTTTCTACTAGCCATATTATAAAAAGTGCATCAAAACTCCTGCTAGACTTTCTTGGAGGTTCAATTGTCCTTGTTGCTAAATATTTGTCTATACAAATTTAAAGAAGTCAGCAACTATTTTTAATGCAAGCTAAGATTATATTAATTTGTGTGCTCTATGTGACACTTCGAGATTGGATGCTTATTACTATTTTGCTATGATAAAAAATTAAAAATTAAATTAGAAAATTTCAAGTGATTATCCTGCTTTCTATTGCCATCTAGTGTACAAAACAAAGTATAAAATTCAGGTTTCATGTTTTATAGCAACATCCTAGCTGTTGCTGCAGCTTTGTTAAAAACAACATACTGAATCTATTTTAAAAATCAATTGGATCAGTAAAAAAAACCAGAATACTTATTTTAAGACAAGGCAGCAAAGGCTAATGTCAAACAATGAAAGAATTGTGAATAAAAAGATGATACCAATTCCCTTATCTAATAATCTCAAAATTAATTTATGCATTGTTATTTCAGTTTGTTTCAAGGTATTAAGTTATCAAGGACAAAAGATTCAGAGGGTAGCTTTACTTAAACAAGCAAGCATAAGTAGCAGAAGCACACTGGTATTTCTAAGTAGCCCTAGAAAAGATGCTTGTCTGAACATCAAGAAAGCTCATTTCTAGTTAATACTACAGAATCTACTATATATTATGACATTTATCAGGTGGGCTAAAGTCTGAATCGGCATAAGGTAGCTTTCTATTATTTTGAGAAAGTTGTAATGCCAGCATGTTTTGCACATGCTTTCCCCTTCAAAAAAATGTTCCTAAAAATGTCAGTGTGATCTTTGTCATTGTTAGATATTGGGAAGCACCAGCCTGGCAGGAAGGGGGGGGCTCACACAGGGAGTTAGCCTGGAGTCACTGTGCAAATTCAAAAGGGCTAGGACACTACTCCTCCCCCAGGTTTCTTGGGAGCCTTATCTAATTGTTCCCAAGAGTAGGCTGCCAGACTGGGGAGATTCCTGTATTATAGGCAGAACAGAATAAAGTAGTTAGCTTGCATTCTGCACATGTGGGTCTGGTTGTTCACACCTGAAATTAATATATGTAATTACTGTAGGACAATCTTATTTTAAGAATTATGTTTATACAAGATTCATATAGTCCTCGTAGGTTGTGACCTTCAACACATATGGAAGATATATTGGGCCAATCCAGGAAGGAGCAGGATCCTTCTGACCAAAAACTGTACTTTAATTAGAAAGTCTCATCTTGTGTAAGAAATGCCATGGATTTTGTCTGGAAATGAATATATATATTTAAAATTATTACATTCAAAAAATTAAAGGGTTGTGTTGTATTAATGCTTACTTAAAAAAATTATCAAACCAATTCACTTTCATTCTACAGTATTCTCAATGAGCTATAGGCTACATTAAAAACAACTGCTTTTCTTACCTATTGCTGTAAATATTTTGCGAACACAGACTGTTGACATATTTTTCTTTTCCCGTAAGTAGTCCGCAAACTGACCACACACAATCATACAAATCCAGCAGCCAAAATAAGGAAGTGCAGATAAGAATCCATTCTGTAGAGAGGGAAAATGATTCTGTTATTTAAAATAATTTGAACAATTTGTCGGATTCTAGATATGATTTATGATATAAGCATGTGTGATGTATCATATTTTTAGATATGATCATAGATATATATACCTATATATATTTTGAGTAAAGTTATAATGCCAACATGTTTTGCACTTGCTTTCCCCTTCAAATGAGATGATTGCATATTTAAAGATAAACACGAACAGAAACAATATTAATAAATAATGCAGGGTAGGTGACCAGTAATTAACATACAACTTTTTGTGACTCTTTTTTGATACTAATCCATCTTCAGGTTACTTCATTCCTTCCAGGCACCAAACAGATGTTTGACAAAATGAGAAAAATACCATATATATATCTGGCTTCCTTCACTATAAAAGGATAGCTTTTGGATATGGAGCTTCCAGGCAATTGTTGAAATTGCCTGAACCTTTGAGAATAAAGACATTACTTAAAAATTACGTAACCCTTTTTAATGGTAAATAATGGAAATACAAGTATAATAATGAATTTTAAGTATGTGGCCAAAAAGTAATACCTGTTTCATCGGAGACACATTACAAATGTAAGACAAAGCTTTTTTCATGACTCTGGATTAGAATGGATATTGCCATTTCCTCATTTGGTTTATTTTACTGGGGGAGAGGCAAATATTAGTTCAACAGCTATTTTAGATTTAAGGTACTGCAGCAAAAAAAAATAAAAAAATAAAATCAAATCCCCCCACCATGCAGACTATATAAAAAGAAAAGAAAAAAGATTCCAATCTCTGATTATATGATAACTGGACAAAGCATTTAAACTGCTCAGTCCTGTTACTAAGATTCTTTCCTTGTACTTATTAAGTACATAATCTTCTGAAGAAATACAAATATGCATCAGGCAGTCCACGGGAAGCCAACATTTTTCTCAATTTTTGTTCCTTTTGGAATAGTCCACCCAGAAGACATGATTACTTGTGAAAAGACCCACCAAAAGAGTCCATAATGTCCACTTAATTTTGTATGTAAAATCTGGAAGCCTTTACTCAAAAATCAACAATTGCCCCACTGTTTCCATAACATAAAAGCACAGAAAAGGTTAATTTAAAAAAAAAAAGATATTTTTAAAATTGCACTCTAATTATACTAAGACGACTTGCCCCAAATCTCTGATTTGATAACTAGAATAAATTCTCCAGGAGTACACACACAGTAATTTAAGTATAGCCATATCCTAGGAAGATTATGTAATACTTTGGTTCTTACAAAAACCTGAACTTCTGTTGAATAGAAACATAGACAGAAATGCAAGAATGGGCCTAAGTTTGGGAATCAAATTCTCATCCAGTCTAGATATTAATTGAATTACCACAGACTAATACAGTTTATAAAGCCTCCTGAATCTAGGCTCACGGTTGTAGCACTTTAGGATTAAAGTTAATCTTTGTAAAATTGGAATGCCTAGGGTGGCTTACCTCCTGCACATCAAATCTCAAAATCTCCTTCATGTATGTAGGCAGCAGGGTAAGGAGAGTGTAGAATGTCCAATTATAAGAAAAGTGTGCAACAACAATGGCCCACACTGGAACAGATTTCAACATGGCTTTCCAAGGCACAGATTTTTGGGTAGAAAGCTAAACGGGAGGAAATAAATTCATATCGACATTCAAAACCTTTAGATCTCGAGGAATTTAATTTTTAAAGAATGTTATTCAGCATTATGAAGGGTTAAATTCTGACATAACATTTTTTTTGACACAGATACAATATAAAAAAAACAGGCTATATGATCAGGTACTATATTTTACTGAGTCTAAATCTCTTTCATTGGAGAATATCTACCACCATTTCACTATAGTTTGTTAGACTGTACTAACTTAAAATGAAAATCATAGGTCTGAAGAATTTGTTTTGGAAGATGAATGGAACCCTTAGTTAAGGGTTAACCCTTAGTTTTAATGTTTTTAAAAATTAGCATGATTAAAAGCATATTTAAGAACTACTTTCCCCCTTTCTATATACAGTGGATAGTTATACATTATATTGCAATTAATCTGGATGGTAACTGTTTGCTGACGGTTCATACCTGTTCTGAAAGGGTAGACAGAATATATTCTTTTTCAGCAGAGGAAATAGTCTTGTGAGCTTCAGGTGTATCACTAACCATACATATCCAGAAGAGGAACCACAATACACCTAAGGTACCTTAAAGTGAATGAAAGTGCCTATGTTTAAGTTGAAGGCAGAAAAAAATGACTATGGCTAGACTAACTAAAAATTATCTGCATGTGAATATAAGAGCTTCGTAATAATCCTTTGCAAGAAAAAAACCTTGAAAAGTTACAGGGCATTTCAACAGTATTGTTTTATGTGTGATGTTTACAGGTTTGTGTCAATGTGTCCCAGCCTTATCAAAATCGATTGTTAGCGCATAACACATAGTACTTAACATATTAACTTTTAGATCTGTTGGCTCCAGTATGGCTAAAGGTGTTAAATGTAAAATGATAGCAGCTGGGAGAGGAGAACCATACATACAGGCAGATACACACACAGACGCACAAACAGACACAAAGGGAAATATTTAGAAAATAGGATTATTACACAAAGGCTGAACTATTAAGGAAAATACAGGCCCAACCCCACGACTGCTTGGAATCATCAAATTTCTCTACAGTTTGCATTCTTGCATTTCCCTGACAGAAAAAAATTAATAAAAGCAATCAAAACCTCCCGAGATATGAAAAAATAAAGCATCTGTACAAGTATAATATAATACAATAGTTTAAGTAGCAGCACTATTCTAGAACTAAACACAAAAAGCCTTAATCAAAGAATTATATGTGCAATGAGACTACTTACCAAATATATAGAATACGTAACTCCAATCTACGTAATAGCATATTACACCAGACAAGGGAAGTGAGACAACTGTTCCTAGCTGTGCACCTACAAATTAAAGATTTTTTTTTTAAATGCTGACAGCATGTATCTTAGTAAACAAATTATTTATCAAGTGTGGCTAAAATAACAACTGAGTTAAGGATAAGGCCTGCATTACAATGAGCCATGGTCACGAGTACCAGGAAGAATGCAGGATGAGGGAAGGGAGGAAATTCATAGCCCTGCAAGTTCTTCTTGGGGCCACCCCACAGTCAACCATGGTCAAATCTAAAAATATTTATGAAATCTTACCTGCATATGAAATACTAAGGAGTTTACTGCGTTCTAATGGAGGAGCCCAATTAGACCACATGGCATGCATGGCTGGAAACGTTACACCCTGGAAAATATATTTGCTTATAATGTAATATGTACATGTAATATATATATGTAATATATATATCAAAAACAAGATAGACATTCATTGGTAAAATATTTTATTTTAATGAAATGTTTCTCTTCAATAAATCCTGGGAAAGTACTGGTTATATTAGCATGAAGCTGTTGTTTTCAGCACGTGCACATACCTGAAGAGCAATTAAGCAGAACTAATTTCTTGCCCATCATAGTCCTTCAGATGAAAATGTTTTGTGGATAATTATACTAAATGCTCAATTTTTACCAAGTCTTAGCCACCAAAATATTCAATCTAGGCCATAAATATTGATATGTAGTGAAGCATGATGTAATGTAGTGAAACTTTATATAAAAAAATAAATTAAGCTAGACTCCCCCAGCAAAAGTAATGCAGAATTTAAAATGAAAATGAATAAGCAATAATGTTTAAGATGAAAAGGCATCCAAAGATGCAAAGGGATAAGCCGTTTTATGATCAGCTTCTAAAACACTTTTATGATCGGCTTCTAAGAAACTAATCTTTGGTTGTTCACTAGGGTGATGAATTCTATGAGCAGAGTCTATTCTTACAACGGCCGTTGCTTTGGATGCCTCTCAAGAACACTAAACAATATTTTATTCTGGCCAACTCTTCAATGTTTTACTCTGCTGATACTCCTATGAGTGGATGTATTTTTTATTTTATTTATTAAATTTTTATGCCACCCATCTCCCGTATAAGGTAACTCTGGGCATAATTTTACATTATGAATCTGATTTAATGACTAAATGTGATCCAAAATACTGAGAGCTGCCTTGAAAATGATTAACTGTGGAAAAAAAGAAAGCCCTCCATTAAATCCTGTAAGGCATGGATGAAGCTGAAATTTGCCAAAAAGAAAAAGAAAATGGCATTAAATGCAGAATTCCACTGAGGATTTGGACTTCCTGATTATGTGCCATCAAGTTGGTGTCAACTCTTAGTAACCATTTTGTTAGAGATAAAATCTTCTCCAGAACAATTTTATATTGCCTATCCCCATGTGGATTCACGGTAACAGACAAGAGTGGTTTACCACTGCCTTCTCCCAGCAGTATGGAATGATGCCTTTGCCAGTGTCACTAAAGTGACCTTTTGTCTTTGACATCTTATATCATTGTTGTCTGATACAGAGGCTGCTCACTTTAGCTGAGTAGCTGGGATGACCTTTGTGCCTTCACTTTGGGGATTTATGTTCTTGGCATTCTTTGCTCATCACTCCCAGGAACGCCTTCTACCACTATGAGGCAGCAGGACTGGAGGAGGTTGGATTACTTGGGTACAGAACGGTGTACCACTCTTTATATCTACGATTTTTCACAAAGGTGCTTTACACTTCATACAATATACTTGTCCGTACAAATAATACAGTTGCACTCACAAAAAACACATTATTTTCACAATGTGTTTCACATGATTTTCATGTGAAACACAGAAGAACTGAGAGAAAAGAGGAAACCGTCAAGTCCCAAGTCCAAGTCATTAAAGTTCTGTGACAAGACTAAGAGAGTGAGGAGCCAGGAGCCACTCCATGTCAGAAAACTATGAAGAGTGGTGGTCATTTATTGACTTGGCGTTTCCCCTTCTTTCCCACTGTTTTGCCAACGTCAAAGGAAAAGAAAGAGATTACCTCGCCCAGACCTTCCAAAACCCTGACAGCTATGAGGAATCCAGCTCCTAAATCTGCTGCTAACGGTGTGAACAAGGTGAAAACAGCAGTACCCAAGATGCCAAAGCCCAGCAGCAGCTTTGCCCCAAATTGGCGTGCCAGATATCCCCCAGGAACTTGAGTAATGATGTAGCCATAGAAAAAGGAGCCAAGGATCCAGCCTTGCATATCAGCATCCCAAGGATAGCTTTTTCCCTAAAAAGAAAAGAGGAAGAGGCAGGCAGGTCTGGTCAATATTTTCTACATCATAAGAGCAAAAAAAAAAAAAAGTATTGTATTTTGCCACATGATCCTTTGTGGAATTTGCTTCCAGTTACAGCCTGGTTAACAAATCCCATTTTCTGTAACAGTGATCTCTGTGCTCATTAGTATGACGCATGAAAAAAAGCTTCTTACAAAGTATACCCACTACAAAAAACATTTTTTTTTTTTACTGTTTGGTAATTTAATTATTACAATATGTCAAAGAGAAGTGCTATAAAATTGCTTTTAAATAATGTAAATAATATATACTTTGTTTTGAAATCCTTTTCTTGTTTGTTTTCTATTTTTATCAATGCATCCAACTGATTGTTACCATGCTTGAAAATATAAGACATTACACACTTTTGTTAGCAGTCCAAAGAGCATTGTAAAAGGCACAAAAATAAAATAAGTCTCTTATACTAAATCTGATCAATGATGTATCTGTTCTCTGTCCCTGACCCAGGATATTAGTGGAGCCTGACATATATCATGCTAAGATAAGGGATAGTTTATTAAGCATCATAATTGCATTGTATCATAAATCTGTATAATATAATGTTAAGTTTCATATATTGTTAGCTTCCCAAGTCAGTAAGACACTACACTCTCTATGTATAGCACACATTTCATAAGGGGACTTATTCAAATCCAAAACTTGACATACAATGCAATCCTATACAAATTTCTCTGACTTGAGTTCCTTTGGATTCCTTGACCCCTTACTCCTTGATTATATTTACAGGATTACAGTCCAGTTAGAAAAGTATACATTAGTTAAACAGTAGAACATCTTTCCAAGCTTTTCACACAACAATGCATCTTTTGGAAGATTGAGGAACCAACATATGACATAAGACATTCTTGAGAGGACAACAAATATTCTAGTCAATAAAAACTTGCAGAAGCCTATTGGCATTCAAGGCTTCCATCATAGATCTAATTCTTAACAATTAGGTATTCTCAAAAATAAACTTGTTAAAATTACCGTAGTGTTACGAGGAACTCCTGAAGTGGAAGAATGCTCTGGACACACATTTGAGGTGATATTCTCGTTCAAGCTTATATTTGGTTCTATCATGTCAACGAGGGCAACACTTAAATTCACACGAAGTGCATACAAGAGGAAGAATCCAAAGAAGGCCCACATTGCTAAACTGAGGCGAGCAGAACAGCATAATGGCACTAAAAGAAAAAGAAAAACATGTAATTGTTAACAGCATTTCCTCCCAAAGGCAAAACCTTATAGTCCTGGCCAGCTGTAATATTTAACCAAATACAACACCATTAGGATTAGCCTATTCCCACAAGAAGCAAGACATTAAGCATTTTCTACTCCCATTTATCTCCATCAAAGAGCCCTAGTAGTGGATTAAGTAAGACTGTACTTGGGAGTAAGCAATTGATTCACAATAAAACAGACTTAATCAACAGAGGTAAATTATTATGATAGATCCTCATGGGACAAAAGAGGGTAGGAGAGCTGATGCTGGATTCACTTTGATAAACTTTTGGATACAATTCTACATCTGTCTCCATCTCATCTCCAGACTACTAATATGAGCATGTTTTTATCAGCAAAGTTTCCCTTGGTTAAAATCAAGGCCTCCAAAGTAGAGACAGCAAGGTCACCATTAGCAGATAACCACCTATAGGCCTGGCTTCTGCTATCAGGTAAGCAAGAAGTTAAATACATCAGGATAGCGAAAGCTCCTGGTGAAGCTTTAATTTTATCAAACATAGTGTATTGGAGATAGCTTGGCTCCTGTTTGTTTATTCAGATGTGTCAGAAACATCACAATTAAAGTAAGGCATACTACAGTAGTGGCCAAAATTGTGGAAACCTTTTGGGAAAAGTATACAGTAGAAATGCCACCTTTGATTAAGTTTCCAACAATTTTTCTTCTAATTTCTTTATAACTGTAGCCTTGTTCACTTAATAATACTATTTTACATCGCTTTCTGGGCAACCAGTCAACTCTTTGCATCATTACTTTAATTTTATTACGTTTTACAAGCTCACTAAATGAAAGAAAAAAACAACCCCAACCAACTTGATAGCGATCACATAACACACTGACAAATGTGCTCCTCTCAGCTTCAATACATGACATCAATAACTGAATCCTACTGTGATCTGATTGGCTCATTGCCAAAACAAGATGACACCTGATTGGCTCTCTAAACACTCATGCTCATTGGCTACAATCAGATGAAGGATAGCTACCTGATGTCAACCTAAGCAAGTTGTGCTTCCTTTTCTGGTTATTTGGCTATAACTTTTCATAGAATACAGTACAGATAATTGAACAAACTTTGTTGCATTACATTCTTGATTAAATTGTCTTTCCATTGATATATAATTTTATGGTACTACTCCAAAAACAAAAGTGTTATGAGCCATCAAACCTCAAAGATACTTTCCCCAAAACGTTTCCACAATTTTGGCCACTACTGTATATGACATGAATTCTAAAATATAAAATACAAGATTAGATAGCTGGGCTCCTCCCCAGAGATCATATTTTACTATCCATAGACTCAAAGTGAAAAAGTTGAAAGTCCTCTGCTTGAGCCCTCTCAGCTGACATGATGCAATTATTCCTAGTGATGATTGATGACAAGGAATGCAAACTGCAACACTAAGAACAAATAGAATCTAAAAGTTAAGCTGAATTCACAGCTGTCTCTTAAAAATACTGTATTAGCAGTATAAAAGCTGCAGGTAGCATATACATCGTATTTGCTTGCTGGATTGATTTATATAGCTGCCCATTTCACATAAGTGACTCTGGGTGGCTTACAAAGATTAAAATTATTGAAACAGCAAACTCGTTAGAAGGGCTTCTTCAGGAAATTCAGACCAAGCACACCCTTTCCAGTAGCAATTTTTGGCAGAATTTATTCTAGAAATCTGTAGCTCCCCACCTCAATTTGTGGTACCATGATATTAGTTGCTACCCATTTACTACTTGAACTATTTTAGAAGGTGTAATGATTATTCGTACACAGTAGCAATTGCTTTTTCTCTAACCCTTCCTGCCTTAAAAAAAGAATTTACCTTTATAAATAACTAAAAGCTTGAACATTAAGTCAATGCATCCAAGAAGATTAAAATCATATAGATGCAGGTTTCATTTTACAGGGAATCAAAGGGCTTTGGATTTTAAAAGATTCATTACCCAATATTAGCAATAGCCTTCCTAGTTTTGTTTTAGGTAAAACAAAATAAAACTAAATGAATAGAACATAAATTTGATGCCATGTCTAGTCAACATTAGACATAAGGTCTAGTAAATACAATCAAATAATAACTTTTATAAACTTCATGTTTTTGTATATTATTTTTACAAAACTGAAATCAAGTATATTATAAAGTCTATTGTTATTCGAGTACAATTATTCAACGACGGGCCCAATTGGAATAAACAGGAAGTAAGGAACAGAAACTTATAGTATTACAATTAAAAACGAACATGAAGAACAGTCTTCCTTTTTGATAAGTTATATATGTCTCAACACAGCACTTACTGTCCTAGTATACAAATATACCATATTCATCATCATCTTGTTTTAAATATACATTAAAACAAAGAAAATACTATTTTTCCCTGAAAAAAAAATAAGATAGCAAAATGCTTTTTCATTTTGGAAAAGATTTTGACTTGCACCACTTACTATAAATAACCCTTCAAAATTAATTTCTTACCTCTTACATCCAAGGAAGTTTCCGTTTTTGCAACCAATCTTGTTTTCATATTCATATTTTATCATTTCCTAGTTACTGTTGTGCCGATTTCTTGAAGTGCTCCAGGATCAGAACAGAAACTTCCTGCAACTTCTTCGTTTGAGGAAGCTGCTGTCTATTTTTTCAAGCAGTCTAAATTAGACGTAGCATATTCTTCACAGATAAGATCTTCCTGTTCCCATATAAAACGCTAATAGTACGTAACACTTTTTAATGCTAATGGCACTGATATGCTGCTGTTCATCAGTGACGCTAACCTGAATCCACTGCTGCTTTCACCGATTACACTTATATTCCCCCCCCCCCTCCCAGTTCTACTTCTCTGCTGGGTGTGGAATATCCTGTTGAACAGCTGCATTTTTTTCAGCAATTTCCTTTCTTCTAGATTTAAATATTTCATTCTCCCTATCATGTCCTATGCGGATGTGTGCACATGTACACACCCACAAAATAGACATTTACTTTGTACTAAAGCTAAATCAATCTACATTTCTTAGCTCTATTTACAATTTAGTAACATGATCTATCCATCACAAGCAAGTTATTTCCTAGTGTGTGAAGGAATCAACAACAATCTCATGGGTTACGCAGGCATGGAAAGAAAAGGAACTTGCTTTTATTTTGCCGGCGCCAATCCATACACACACATAAAGTTCTATCAGTATAATTTTTGCTGTTAAAAACTATGAAATGAAATTTTAGAGTGAAAAGGAGAAACACATATTTCGGTGGATTTTTTTAAAAAATGCACTAATAATTGTAATGCTTTTTTTTACATCTTGTCTTGTATAAAAATGACAATCGTCTATGGTGACTCATAAGACTACATTTTTTAATAAGCTATTAACTGTGGTTTGTGGACTAGATAAACAGAGTGAAACAGCAGTCTGAAAGATATAAGAACTACCTCAATCAGGGAGATCAAAGTCCCAGAATTCGGTGTCCAATAGCAACCAAGTAAATGCTTTAGAAGCTCAAAAATAAATCAAGTACATTATGATAAATACTGCAACTACACTGTGGTGCTAGTACCAGGGTAAGCTAGTAAAGAAAGTTCTATGTATACATTTTGTACGAACATATTTATCCTGTCATTCGTCTAAAAGTACACAATTGTATTCTTAGCTGATTGACAGCAACTAATCCTAAATCATCCATGGGAGAGCTTCACAGATTTGAATGAGGGATGTGCACAAACCATAAGAATCTGCCTAGTTGCTAATTTAATCATTCATAAAATACTAAACTTCACCACTAGTTACAAATCTTTAATATAATTTGGTAGCTAATTTGCTGGTAACTTTTAAAACAATTATGCTCAGTACATATTTAATTAAAAAACTAAGGTGGGATGAAACTTATTTCCTGATAAGTACAGGTGGTCCTCATTTAATGACCACTCATTCAGTGACTATTCAAACTTATGATGGTGATGAAGAGGTAGTTACAACTGGTCCTCGTATCTATGGCTCTTGCAGCATCCCATGGTCACATGATCATGATTGGCAACCTTCCCTGCCAGGTTGCCACAAGCAAAATCAATGGGGAAACTTGCAGGAAATTACAAGGATTTCTGTGGTCCTAGCTAAATGACTGCTGCTGGAATTGCTGCTGCTAAACAGCACAGGCACATGGCTTTTCTACTTACAACCATGTCACTTGACAACAGTTTCTGTTCCCAAATAGCTTTGTTAAGCAAAGACTAGTTGTAAGAACAGAACATTTAATACTTTTCATTTTTAAGTTTAGTCCAGAACATTTTGACTGAAGATAAGTTCACTGTAATTAGAAGCTAGTGCTCTCAATCACTGAATTGTGACTTTGTATTTTAAATTAGTTTTCTGTGATAAGCACTATTTCTCTTGTATTGCTATGTTTAATTATACAGAAAACATTTTGTTTGACATTCAAATATCCTAAGGTATTACCTCTTTATTTTAAGCTTTTTTCTTTATTTTAAGCTTTTTTCTTTTTTACCTCCAAACCACATCACAAGGAACTTTTGAAATTCCTCTTAGTTTTGAAGGAAGTTTGCCATGTGGTTTAACTGTCTGCTAGTAGACAAAAGCAAAGTAAGCAATTTGGGCTAATTTGCTGTCCTAGCTAATTGCTAGCTAATTGCTAGGCTTTTGGTCTAGAACCATTGACGCAGGAGGTTCACTTCCAACACTTAGCCAAGGATGCTTTTTAGGTAACTTATCTGAGAAATACTCCAGTGTGCCTCACAAAGTTGTTCCAGAGATAAAATCAGTCATGTACATCAAAACTCCCGGTCCTCAATTATATTCTCAGATTTGTAATACTTTGCAAGATTATATGTACAAATTTAATGTAAAGGGTGATTGGTGATCCATTCAACCTGCCTTCATAAATGAAATTTGCCTTCTTTTGAATATGGATGCTGCATTTGTTTGATTATATTCTGGTATCCTCCTTTACATCTAAAATCAAAGTAAGTTATATAGATACTATAACTTTTCAGACCATGCTCCCGTGAATGTCATATCTCTATTTTACAATAATTTATTACATTTTTAAATGGTCCATCTTATCACCATCTTTGGTATGGAATACTTCACAAGTCTTTCAGGTCGTAGAATAACATATTTCTCTACTTTTGGCAGAAAAATGAACAGACAGGAAGTTATCAGAAATTGAGCTTGACCTGAAGGAGATGCTTTGTACAAAAAATAACAATTTGTTAAAATTATATCTTTAAAGAGAAAATTAAATATTCATTCTCTATGCACTCTATTCAAGCCCTGAATGGTACAGAACGTTTTAATATGAACTAAAAAACTTTATGTTTTCAAAATAGATGTTTAGGAGGAATGTGTATCTCCTGCAAAAAAGCAATTTCAGATTCATCTTTTTCAGTTTGACTATTTGCCTTTCAATATAAAAAAATCACAGAACAAGAAGAAAAAGGAATGTGTCATTCTTGTATTTAGCTGTAAATAAATGGCAATATAGCAAATCCGGGTCAAAAAAGTAAAAATAAACTCAAAAATTAAGAATAGAAGAAAGTTCTACAAATTAACTGAAATATAAGGATTTTCGCCAAATAAATAAAAAAAAGGGCAAGGGAGGAAAAAAACCCCAAGAACATTACTGCAAAACAGATTTCAATCTGTATACCCAGGACTATTCAGATATAACTAGCAAATATTTAATTCACAATTGCAGAGAAAAGCAAGCTAACATTTAGAATGCAAGCTAAGAACACTAGCTGAACATGGATATTTGTTAATCTTCTCCAAAAGAACTTTAGCAAAAATGGGAGGAAATATGTATTTCAACTCCAACAAATGATGAAATTGTTGACCTATGCAATTTCAAAACAAATTTTAGCTGAAAACCTGATGAAATATTGAAGGTAATTCTGTAAAGCAATTCTGTAAACCTATTTCTTGTTGTTGGATTTCCTTTGTATAATGTGGGGGGTGGTGGTAAATGTGAACATTACGATCTCCGCATTCAATCATTTAGTCGTTCAAATGGATTTAGCAGGTTAGAAACTCTTATTCCTTCATGATTAATCTGATGAATTACATTTATTAGTTATACAGAATGGAGAAGCAGAAATATAGTCAATTCTCAAACTGAATAGATCGGTTGCTGGCAAAGCCAATAAGCTTCTCATCATGTTTTGGAATTCTGATAAACACTAGTTTCCCAGCAAGAGTGACTTTCTAAGAACATTAATTATCCTGAAGTATCTTATCGTTAGTTTCTCAGCAAGAGTGATCTTCTAAGAAGAAACTATCCTGAAGAAACTTATCACTCTTTAGTAAACCAATCACAGATATTTCCACAGACTACTGTCTTCTAAAGGTATTCTATCTCAGTCTCGAGTGCTAATATTTTACTTTTAGTAACTTCTAGACTCAAATAGGATGAATCAACCCATTTTTCTCAATAGTTACTGGAATTTTCACTTTAACAATCATGGCAAAACTTTCTTGTTTGCTATCCCAGATAATTTTAAAAACAGGTCCTATGTGAATGCCAAGATAATGATCAAATTTATTATTTTAATAATAGCCGCTACAGGAACAATTAAGCTATTCTAAGAAAACTAATGCAGATAGTACTAGAAAATGTAATGATTATCCAGCTACAATGGATAATTCTCTTCTCCCTTAGTCGAGATTTATATTTTTGAAGGTATTCTTATTTTCATTCCTTCACATTATTTCAAACAAAAGTATAAATACTTCTAAATAACTTTATTTGACATGGGTATCCTTCAAGATTTTCACTATATAAATTTTAACTGTTGAGAAAGTTGGATTTAATTTGCTGCCATCTTCAGAATTAGTATTAGACATTTTATCTTTGATGGGATAAAAATTTAATAATAACTAATATATGTTTTCTTTTTTTATTATGTGCTTGAGATTAAGTTAGGGGAGTACCTGTACATGTTTACAAACTTTTCCATTGCTTGGTATAAATAACATGTTAACATTAATTTAATATGCAAATTAAGATCATAAGAAAATCTACTAGAAGTGACTTGTCCAGAATAACAATTTTCTATGTTATTTTTGGTATAACAACTGAAATTAATTGCTATTATTTATGAAAGGATTTTAAAGCTTTGCTATCATGTGAACGTATTTCTACTATCAATAGAAACAGTCCCAGAATGTTTGTGTCTTTTATAATTTCTTCATATGAACACATGTTCACTATTATATTTAGTATGAATGCCATTTTTCACCATATTTAATAGTAAATAGTTATGCTATAATTTTATATTATGGCAGTAATCCATTTGGTTAAAATTGCAGTAACCATTTTTTCCTCCCAATTTGAAAACAGAAAATTAGACTTTTTACTCCTTCTAAATATATATTTTTAGATTTTTTTAAAGGTAGCTAGAGATATTTAAAAAACTCAGACATAATTTTTCTTTAGGCCCTAGGCTAGAGAAGGTGATTGAGAACAATCTTACCAATTTGTCTTTTAACTGAATGTGAAGTGTGGAAGTTTTGATTATAGTCATAAAAATTATGGCACTAATTAATGTAAGTGGGGGTGTTAAACATTATCCACAATGAATGAATTTGGACAACACGCCTAAATTAGTTTGATGCTACCTGATTTATTTGATGATCCAGCCAAGCCAGATCGGTTTATACCAGTGACTTGTTTCCTTGGTGTGCACTTGGCCTCCCCATTCTGTTCTCATTTTATCTCTTTGTACAACTTTTGAGCCCTCTTTGGCTATAGATCTACAAATTATAACAGATTTGGAAATGCAAGTAAGTTAAATTACAAGGTAGCAAATAAAGTAAACTATATTTTATTCCACATTCTATGTAGCCTTAAGTAATATGAGTTCTTCTTTATTATATGTAGTTTATGTGTTTTGTGTGTGTATACTTATATTTAGTTCACCATGAACATGTCTTGAAATATCTGTGTTGAAATAAATTGGGCATTTCCCACCAACAGAAGTTATGTCTTCTGGATCCTTACCAAATTATGCCCCCCATGTGGGAAAACATTGCAATCATTTATTCTTTACATGGAAATGATAGCCATGTATGGAAGTAACCAGACAATAACTAGAGTGACCCAACAGTATGATGTAAGGCAGCTTCTTCTATTAACGAATTAAATTGATGGGAAAATGTATCATGGCACAAACATCCTGACCTGCAGGCAAAACTATGCTATTTTCTTACAGAATTAATGACCAGCGACCATTCCCAGTAGGGGAAAATGAAAGTGAGCCTGTCTTGCTAACATCTCAGAGCTTTTACATCCCACATTTCCTTTTACTACATTGCCTGCAAGCATTTTGCAGGCACATCTGCCTAAATATAAGGTGTCTCAATAAATTCGGTCGTCCACCACTTCTGGTGCCTCTGCTCTGGTAGCAACATGTTCCCTGAATGACTCAGGAGTTAGCACCGCTGAATCCAGCGGGATTCACTCTTGGAGGGTTAAGCCGAGGTTACTGTTCGTTTTGTTAGTGACCAGGCAGCCAAATCTAAAAACGGTGACGCGCCCACCAGAACACGGATCTTTCTTCAGTGCCACCAAGTTAGAGGCGAAAAGAGAACTGCGGAAGCAAGGGAAGACAAGAGACTCCTTCAGGGGTGATTCTTACCCTCTTTGGCGCCGGGTTGAGAGTCGGACAGTAAAAGCGGAGTACGGTCCTCCTCGTCTTCTGCCTCTTCTGGCTTCGGAGTCTGCATATCGCCTTGCTCCGGATTCCAAAGAACCCCACCGGCTGGTCCCTCTCGTCTCCCGGGCTAGAAAAACAAAGTCCCAGGAGCCGGCACGTGATCTCTAGCACGTGACCTCCAAGCGGGCAGAAATATGACTCGTCTCAGGATTCAGCCCCACCGGCCGGCTTTTCTTCCTGCCCCGCTTCCCGTACTCGGCCATCTTTAGTACTGGCAGTCCGTCTTCTGCTTGATCAAAGGAAAGGTGGGGGGCGGGATTTGCGGATCCCGCAATCGGCCGTGGAAACCGCGAAGGGTGTCCATACCTGCAATGCTAATAAATGTGTTGATCGCGTGAGCAATCATGGGGCAGAAGTAGAAGTGAAAAGTCAGAGACAGAGAGGGAATTGGCCCGTAGTTCCAGCAGGTGGCGGCACCTGTCCCTGATTGCTAGAAATTAAATACTTATTGAAAAAAGTTTTTTTTTATTTACAAAATAGAAGATCCTGTGATGGACTTGGATATATTGTATTTTACTGGATTCTGTGTAGTCCAAAGGCAATTTTTCATTTACAGACGTGCTCAGCAACCCGGATGGTTCTTTAAAGCTTGTGTATGAAATAGGGTATCCTACAGATAGCTATCCTATATATATATAATATCCTATTTCTAACATATTTACAAAAGACATATGGTGCAGAAATTATAATCATAAAAAAGTTTATTCTATTCTAGATGATAATGAATAAGCATTTGCTAGAATAAATAGCAAATGCATACTTTTTCACAAACGTCATTTTTGCATTATCACTTTGTTTAGAAAAGAGATTTATTTAAAACATTTGTATAGCTGTCAATTTTTTAATCAACTGAGTGGATTCCAATCAAAAATCAAAAGACAAGATTAAATGAGACAAATTGCTATCCTTGCACTGGCTTCTTTCAATTGCTGCACTCGTCAAAAACAGAGCAGTAAAAGAAGCAATAATATATAGATTTACAAAAGAAAAAGCATAGTGCCAAGTCTGATCCTTTACTGAAATGCTGAGAATGAGGCAGTGTAGTTAAATTGTTAAAATTAGAGGATACCATTCTGAGATAAAGTATCAAGGCAGCTAAGTACTGTAGAGGAAGACTTTTCATCTTTTTCCATTGTCTTTTGCAGAAATACAGTTCTGCCAAAATACAAATTAATTCCTGTACTAGTAAATATTATAAAATGTCCTGTTCTGTTGAAGTGCACAAAGGCCTTATCTTTCCAGACAGAAGATCACATGGAATATTTGTAATTATTTACTAGGCAGTCGGGACAGTGTGACAGAGTGTTGGTGTAGAAAGATAAGTTCAAATCCTTCCAGTTACGTTAGAGTTTACTAAATGCTTTTGACAATTTCTTTTTTTTAACTGAAGAAAAGCAAAGAAAAACATAAACATAAAGAAGAATTGATAAAATAAGGAGGTAAAACCATTCCCACTGTGCAATTATTCCACTGTTGTTAACAATGATTGTTTTTATTTAATTTAAGCAAAGTTAGTAAAACAATTGCGGATATATATGAAGTGAAATTATTTTTCTAAAGAATGTAAAAAGGCAGAAGAATATCTGACACATGGTGGGATGGTTAATAGTGATATAACTGGTGAAAACCTGAGATCATCATTGGTAGGGAATGTAATTGTTTAGTTAATAATCCTAAAATTATCATGGATGTATAAATAATAAATTGGGGTGCGTGTGCGCACGATGGCTCAGTGGTTAAAGATCCTAACAGTTCGAAAGCATGCATATGTAAGTAGATAGATAGGTACCACTTTGGGAAGGTAACAGTGTTCTATGAGCCTTGACATATAGTCGTGCTGGCAACATAAGCACAGAAATGTCTTCAGACAAAGCTGGCTCCCTCGGCTAAGAAATGGACATGAGCACTGCCCTCTAGAGCTGGACACAATTGGACAGGGGAAACCTACACCTATACCTTTTATGTAATAAAGAAATTGGAAAAAATATTTCAGGTGCAATACAAGATGTTGTATTTTTAAAATCCTTAGTGAAGGAATGGGAATTGATGGCCCAACATGTTATCTAAACCAGGGGTCCCCAACCTGTGGGCCATGGCCCATAGTGGGCCCCGGCCTCCTGGCCACTGGGCCATGGGACAGGCTGGCCAGTGTGCGTGCATGTGCACACTCCCTCACTTGTGCTAGCGCCGTGGCCATGGGGCGTGAAAATGGGCTGCTGCCATGCCTTGGGCGCAAAAACGGGCCGCTGTGCCTCGGGATGCAAAAACGGAACATCGCCACCGCGCTTCGGGGCGTGAAAACGGGACATCGCCGCTGCGCCTCTGTGCAAAAATGGTATGCCGCCACCACGCCTTGGGGTGTGAAAACAGTATGCTGCCGCTGCGACTCGGCCATGAAAATGGGCCACCGCCGTGCCTCGGGGTGCGAAAACAGACCGCCGCACCTCAGGGCACGAAAATAGGCCGCCGCCGTGCTGCAAGGCGCAAAAATGGACACTGCCACACCACGGGGCGTGGAAACAGGCCACCGCTGTGCCGCGGGGCACAAAAACACTGCCACTGCACCGCAGGGGTGCAAAATGGGCCGCCGCCATGCTGCAAGGTGCAAAAATGGCCGCCACGGCACCACGGGGCACAGAAACAAGGCACTGCGCCATGCAAGAATGGGGCAGGGCTAGTATTACACAGGCACTAGCCCCACCCCATTTGTGGCGCATGTGTGCTCGGGACCCCGCACGCACGCATGTAAAATGCTTCCCTGATCTAAACTATCATATTCAATATTCCTCATGTCAGATTTTTTTTTACCAGAGGTGTAATTCTGTAAATATTGAAAAGCTAAAACCAAAGGATTCTATCACTAACTTTGTGGCACAGGGCTACTTTTTAATGAGTGTTCTCTACTAAAATAATCCTGTCTAGTAATTATATCTGTATAGAAGCTTTATAGGATAGAAAAATGCTTTCCTGCATTGATCCCATAATCATCATCTTCCTAGTGTTATTCCCATAGGTGCAGGGTCCGCTTTTTGGATCGACAAATGCCATCTTGCACAATCAAATGCAGCATCCGTGCCATGTCTGCATTTTTGACACATATGGCTGTAGATCTACCGTATTGGTTGCAACAAAAAATTGACCAACCAGCTTATCACCTGGACCTATGTTGGTTTGGTCTGTGTTCAGCTCAATATCACCCTGGCGGGCAGGCAGTATCCAGCAGCACCACTAGGAGTAGACCTCACCACCATGATGATCCCAACATACGAAATAAATTTGTTCCAGAATTAAGTTTAGCTCTCTTTCTCTTGGCTTTTAGGAAAAGTGTCAAGATCTGCCAAGAACAGTATGCTGATGATTGTGAGCATTCTTAGATGGGGTTGCACTTCTCCATTTGAACTGGTGTGCAGCTTGGGGTCCTCCTGGACTTGGAACTACCACTTGACAGATGCCAGTGGTGACCAGGAGGATCTTTGCATGAGTTCATGTGTGCCAGTTGCCCTCTTTTTTTTTTTAACAGGAGGCAGTTCAGATCGATCATGCCCTGGTGAACTTATAATTGCAACATGCTGCCTATGGGAGTGTCATAAGAGGCCCTTGTCATTACACCATGTATCATTGCTGTAATGTGAACTGTATTTGTAGCTAGCCAGCTTCTGGGTGCAATTCAAGGTGCTGATTATCACCTTTAAAACCTTTCAAGGCACAGGGCTTGGTTATCTGAGGGACCATCTATCTGTCCCAATTGTTCCAGATCCACTCAATTAAACATTGTCATTGCAAGGGACCAAGGAAGTATGCCTTCTCTGTTGCTGCCCCTCCCTTCTGTAATAGCATTCCCCCAAAGATGAATGTGCCATCCACTCTCCTGGGGCTCTTAAAAAAAACACTTAAAGAATGCAGCTGAACAGCCCCAATAAGGACCATGGAGTTTGAGGCTAGATGCATGTTTTTTTTTCTTTGCTCTTTTTTTTTTTAAATAGTCCAATACATTTTTTTAAATAGCTAAGCAAAACATACTGTGTACGTTGGAATTGGGATGTCTGAAATGATCACGGTAGTATAGCTTAGATACAAAGAGGCCCTTTGCCTCTTTGTGGAACATTATGTCAGCTTCCAAATGCTGTTCAGATGCAGAAGTTCCAAGCAGCTTATCTACAGTATTGGTTCCTGCAAAGTAACCCTGGCCTAGGACAACTCACATTCACAAAGTAAGAAAATATTCTCTTCACCAATACGGACACATTAATGAATGATTTCCCACAAGGCAAATCAATTAGAAACTAATTCTGTTGCAGTCCAAAAATAAGTTGTGGGCCATCTAAAATAATAAACCTACCTGGCCAAAAAAAAAAAATTATGACATTTCATATAAGCACCATTGTACATGGATATCTTGCTATCTAATCCACAGGAAACTATGACCTACCTTCAATCATATTCCCTCCATGTTTTAGACAGTGCCTTCATTGACTGGCATCCACCATAAAACGTTTCTATTTTATGTAGAGCGTGAAGAGTATTGCAAAACTTGACAGATAAATATAGTATTCAAACAGAGGAGCACTTGGCACATAATACTCCAGACCCCAATTGTTAAGCTGCAGGACTACTGGAAAAAAAGTTGCCTACACAAATATAGGAAGATTGAAATAAAAAATGATATTTTATTATAAATCAAGTCCAATAAGAAGAGGATATCTGGAAAGAATAAACCAGTTCTGGAAAGGACTACATTCAGAATTAGAAATAACAGAATGGAGGCTAGTAGATCAATGTTGATGTCTTACGTCCTGCAACAATACCTTTACATATCATTAAACAACATCTCCTATCCCAAATCCTTGGGAAGAACTCAATCGATGGATAAAAATGCCAAATTCAGTTTAAACATCTGGCTGATTGTGCAACGAACTGTAATAATAAAGGTAATAAAGCATAAAGAACTGGAGCTATGTTTTAAAATCTTCTAATTGATAAATTATCTCCCTCAAGCTTTCTGGCAAGGAGCTAAGCCCTAGGCTGTCAGCTTTATGTCTCGGATCATATTCACTTAGATCCATATTCCAAATAAACTGAAGACTAGTTACTAACTTCAGCAAGGCAGGTCGCAGCCTGTTGCAAACCAGCTAAGCGGGAACATTCCTCCGCTGGAGTCTGTATTTTCATCTCTGACTCAACCCATCAGACTGCTCCTTCTAGCAGTCCAGCTTCTTTCGCCCTAAACTGCTGGGCTTGCGCTGGACCTCTTGAAAACTTAACGACTTTCTGTTGACAAATCTCCGGAGCGAGAGAGCGCGCTTCGTGGACCAGACAGGCACAACACAAAACCCCGCCGGCCCTACCTTCTCTCCAGCTCCCTCTCCCCGGCCTTTCCACTTGGAGGGTGAGAAAGGCTCGTGGGCATAAAGGCCCGTCCTCATTTCGGCAGGAGCCTCCGAGTGGAATAGGAGGGGCGGAGGAGGAGAGCTGCGCCTTTGGAGAAGGCGCTACCCCCGTTTCGACACAAGGAGCTGCTTTCACTTCCCGAATTAGCGTGATTAGCCCGAAAAGGTAGAGAGGCGCCGCGGGTGCAGCGGAGCAACGTTGTCCCCAGCTCGGCTGCCCAGTTCCCCAGAAGGAAGATGCGGCTCTTACTGGAAGTTGTTCCCGCTACCCGGAGGAGCTCTTGGCTGTTCCCCATCCTCCCTCTCATTTGGGGCTTCGTGATTGCTTCCTCGCTTGTTAACGCTGGGTAGGAAAAAAAAATGGGGGCGGGGAGAGGGTTAGTAGACAAGAAAGGACTGAGAAGGGGAATCACGGAAGAAGGGGAGAAAGTTGGGGGAAAGCATATTTTGGGGGTATTGTGTTCTGCACCGGAGGCCTAAATTTGCATTTTACAATCTGGACCAAAATGCAGAGCTTTAGGCGCTGAATTAAAGTTGCCCAAACAACTGCTTAATTTTCTGGATGCAGATGATGCAGGCATGAGTGGATATGAGGCCAGAAGCCTGGGGAAAGATCCTTATGGAGACATTATTTTTCTTTTAATTATTGGAGGAAAACTTCCTTCCTTATGCTTCTATACCTTTAGCTCAGTATATCTCAGAGACTCGGGTCTCGGTTGCTTAAATTTTAATCATTTCCTAATCTAGCACTGTATAAGGATACAAACAAGTTTTCCCCCCTATATATAGTACAATCTTCCTCTCCTTTCATTTTGCTCACCCCCCCTCAAGAAACTCTTAAGAATTAAAAATGGCATAGCTGATGAGAGAAAGACGCAATTGTTGCCGAGTTGCCTTAACTTCCTCAAAGTTGTTCTAGTTCATATAGAGAGCAAATTCTAATATTACATATTTTAATAACAACTGTCAGTAAGTATCAAGACTTTATTTCTTTTTGTGATTTCTAGACCAACATACCTGTTGGCAGTTCCTAAAATAATCCGGCCTGGAGCAAATCTAACTATTGGAGTTTGGCTCTTAAAGGAAAGCCCTTCAAGCATTAGAATACAAGCGCAAGTACTCTTGGCAAATAAATCCAGATTACAAGGAGAAGCAGTCTTTCAAAGAGGTGAGATGGTTGCCTTGACTTGGAATGCAATGAGATTTATTTATTTTATTTATTAAATTTACATGTCACCTATCTCACTATCCAAGGTGATTCAAAGTTTCTTTGTGTCAGTAATTAGCTTCTATGATTACAGTCCTAAACATGTTTATTCAATTCTCACCGTATTCCAAATGTATTATTCGTGTTTAGGAGGGCAGACAAAGATGGCACTTGGATGGGATCTTGTTGAAATAACTGTGCATAGCAATTTGAGTTAAAAAATGTTCACAAATGCTCTAAGGTATGGGGGTGTAATCTATATGGGATTATAAATATAGTTATTTGCTGAGCTACTAGCAGTTTATACATATTAGGTCTTGAATTCCAAAGGAAGAGAAAGCTATACATTATCTTCGCCTCCTTCCTTGACTTTGTTGCATAAGGAATCATTCCTATTAATATAGTATCTGCCTGTGAAATAAAGTCAAAATATGCTTTTGCATGATCTTTCTACAAGTCCCCATTCAAAATAATTTATATAGGGTGGTTACCAATCCCATGAGGTCAGGGCAGCATGCCCATGGTTTAGTTTTCATCCTAATGAAAATCCCCCCCCCCAATCTGATTATGCTTAGAACAACTCAAGAATAAAGATGGACATGTAGTTAAGTAGAGATGTATGAACACAGTTTCTACTCTGTTGTGCAGTGCTGCTATCCACATATAATAAATGGCTAATGGTAGAAGTGGCTTTATAAACTTCCTTCCCCTCTCCCCCCATGCATTTCAGTGAGAGCAGATCAGATATTATCTTTTGCAATAATACCTCTTTTAAAAGAAATATGGCTTGATTAGTATGCAGTTGATGCTTTCAAAGAATTAAATGGAGGAACACTTATTATGAGTGTTATTAAAGATGAAGCTGTTGTTCTTCTACTGATTGATTTACACAAAGGAAGAGTGCTAACTTTCAAAAGCATTGGCTTTTGCTAAGAATCTTTGTCTCTTGTATCAACATAATGCTTTTCACAAACTAAGTATGTGTATGGGGGTATTATATTGCATTTCCTCAAGAGAAGAAGAAATGTAATGTTTTTACAACATGAACACAACTTTAGAGGCAAGATTTATGACCTCTTGGCAACAAATGAATAGCAGCTCTGTGAGCTATTTTCAAATAAGTCAGTCATTCAAACACATTTTGAAAATAGTATTAACTTATTTTCCAAAACCATAGCAAAGAATGGTAGCCTTGCAACGTATGAGGGTTTCCATATACAAAGGAAATTACTGGGAACAGATCAAATTGAAAAAAAAATCAGTGTCCAACTGGATATAAAATTGTCTTAGGGTCTTTCCCATTTGCTTCTAACAGACCTTGGAAACTTCCTTTTTCTGTTGGGTCTCCCTTGTTTAAGATGAAGTTGTACTATGTACCTTTTGAGAAATTGATCCCAGGAGTGAAAATCAGACCTGACCAACGATTAGTGAAGCAGATTTTATAATAAAAAGGAAATTTGTTTAAGAAAATCAAAGGTTGTTAACAACATTACAGGTTGTTCTCAACAAAGGAAATTGGCACTGGAATTTCTGTCACCATGCGATACGGTTATAAAGTACAACATCACAGGACTACATCACTTAGTGATGATAACCCAGAAGTCTCTGTTGTTGTCTTTAAGTGAGGCTCACAGGTCTTTAAGTGAGGACTTCTGTGCAATTTCTTGCCAACTTCCAATAAGCAAAATCAGTGGGGAGGCCAGCAGGAAGTTGCATGTCCCAGGCAGTTTGCAAGTAGGCTAATCAGCAGTAAGTGGTGGGGAAGGGTATGTGGAGGTACATGGGTTGTTCGTGTGGTGCAAGTGTAGTGCTGTTGGGGTGGCTGCTACAGGGTTTAGGAGGGTACATAAGGGGCTGGTGTAAATGTGGCAGGGCTGGGGGTGACTGCCGCAGGGTGTGAGTGACTTACCAGTGACTTGCAATCTTTCCTACTGTCTTCCTTATTGACTTTGCTTGTACTGCAACTTTGAGGATTGGTTGTAAGGACCACTCATTCAGTGCCATTGTTACCTTGAATAGTGGCTGAACGAGTGGTCATTAACCAATGATTACCTGTATAGAAGTAGGCACTCTGCATTTAGCTAACAACACCCTGCTAAGAAGAGAGCAAGTACTCTGTGAGCAAAGAGAGAAGGAAATGGATTGAGATTGAGGCATTAATTACTGTTTCCAGGACAGTCTGGAAGTAAGTATGGCTGTAATAGACACTGTCAAAATTGGGAAAAGATCCCTCTAGCTTACACAAAACTACCACTGAATTCTGATTGGCCCTTTGCTCTTCTTCTCCAGGCTTGATTCTTGCTACAGGGTTTTTACAGGAAAAAAATGGAGAAGGGAATGCCTTTCATACCACCTTGTGCTCATGGAGAAAAGACGAGATGTAAATTGAATTAACATGAGGGCAATTCAGAAATAAACCTCCGTTTGAGCATGTGCGAGAAATAGTGATGCCTGTCCTATGGCACCACGCGCAGTAAGTAGTTCAGTAGGCAGTGAGGAGTGGAAGGATGAGGTTGTATTGCAGTTGACTTGTCCGCTAGATCAATTGAAAATGAACCCTGCCATAGAAAATCCCACCAAATGTGAAGTGCGTGCAGTAATACGATTCCTGTGTGCGAAAAAACGGGCAGCTGCAATTCATCGTGAACTGTATAATGTTTACGGACCAAACATGATGAGTGAAGGTGTCATACATCAATGGTATTGCATGTTTAAAGATGGACGAGCTGACATGCATGATGAGGCAAGAAGTGGCCGCCCATCTGTAGTCAGCGATAAACTCATGCAGGAAATTGACAAAAAGGTCCGTGAAGTCCATCAGTTCTCAATATCTGCAAGTGTCAGGGCATGCTGACTTCCAGTGTGGTGTTAGTTCACAACAATGCTCGCCTGCACAGTGCTAGATGCACCCAAGAATTTTTGAAGCAGTTCTGTTGAGATGTTTTTGATCACCCACCCCCCCATAGCCCAGATTTGGCGCCGAGCGACTACCATCTCTTCAGGCACATGAAACAGTGGCTTCGACAATGACAATGCGCTTCACAATGCTGTTACAGGGGTGGCTTCATTCCCAGATGGGAGATTTTTTTGCAGAAGAAATTTCAAACCTTGTAAGACGTTATGACAAGTGCCTCAATTTGAATGGCGATTATGTCGAAAAGTAATGTAATGTAGTGTGCGAGTGTCTGTCATTGATAACCAAACGGAGGTTTATTTCCGAATTGCCCTTGTAGTTATAACATTGTATATACAAGAAAGCCATGGATACTTTTGGGGCTATATGACAAATGATACAAGATTCATAGAATTTTCAGATGACAAAAGAGGAATAAGGATATCTAAAAAGCATCTTTAAAAACGGTTTTTGCAAGGCAAATAATTCAAGAGAAAAATATATAACATAATTCTATTCCATTGTATTCCATCCCTGTTCGCAATGCACTCTGATTTATGAATGTGTTATACATCCCAGATATATTAAGTGTGTTATGTAATTGAACCCTAAAGCTGGCATTCAGGTGTTTATTAATAAATTGCTAAATTATTTTGTCATTTCTATCTTCACATTTCATTTCTCTTCATTTTTAGTGACTAGGATACAGCTCTATTTTTTTTATGGTTTGTTCTGCAACAATGAAAATTGGCTGCTACAAATATAATAGTTAAGATTTACACACCATACTAAATCATAATCTCCTTAATAACAATCTTTGTTTGTTATTGACTAAATCACAATACAGTCAAGAAGTGTCACAATTGGTAAAGCAAAGTTAAGCAGAATATGGCCCAGCCAGGTATGAGAACTTGGATGCATCAATTTAGGAAGAAAATCTTTTCTATATTCTATAACACATTTCAAAAAAATGAAAGCAAATGTCAATTAAGTGGTAAGAATGATTTGCATTATCCAACAAAGAAATGATATAATTGCTTCTTGCCTCAGTGAAGGAAGAAATTATCATGCTGAACAAGGAAGTTAGGGGGAAAAAGTCAAGCAAATCCCTAAAACGTTGAGACAAGCAGTGATAATAAGATATTGGAAAAAATATCTGTTCAACCAATTGAGGCCTGCTCGTGTAAGAATATAAAATGGACGAAACTATACATCAGGTTAGAAATTGCTGACGAATGCTAACTTGTACAAGCAGTGCAGAAAAGATTATATTTAGCCATCTGAGCCTCCAATTATAATATAAACATTACTTTAAAACTCACTTGTTGTACCCTGCCAGATGACACATTAATTTCCAGGGCTGGTTCTGGGAAAATTTAAAGACGTAATTCTGAAAGAATGATTTTTGAGTACAATTTTGCATTAGCTAATCAGTATAAATGAAACAGTTCCAATGTTTCTGTGTTGTTGATTAAAACGAAAGCTTAACAAATAATGCAAATTGGTGTAATAGTCAAGTTTTGTAATACACTCAGAAGCAAATAGTGGCATCCAATGAAAGAGAATATTTGTAGCTCAGGGTTGAAATGAGGCATCGCCTGTATTATAGTTGAGTCCTTTTTGTAGAATCCTGTGTTCTGCCGTGGATATGTTGACCAGCCTTTCAGGTTCTGATGTTTCTTTGGTTCTGGAATTGAGTTTCTGGAGCTTGCTTCGGAGTTTGGTTTTTCTTTTCCCAGCATGTCTCTGGGATGTATTCATGAAGGTAGTGGCCTGTCTCTCCATGTGCTCTGGTGTGATAGTCTATCCCAGGGGTAGGCAACCTTGGCTCTTTTATGACTGGTGGACTTCAACTCCCAGAATTCCTGAGCGAGCCATGCTGAGGGGAAAGGGAGAGGTTCCAAGCTGAGCCATGCTGGCTCAGGAATTCTGGGAGTTGAAGTCCACGAGTCATAAAAGAGCCAAGGTTGCCTACCCCTGGTCTATCCCAACTGTTCTTTGAGGTTTGCTGTGGTGTGCAGATATTAGTTTAATCTGAGGCGTGCGTCTGTAATCATTAGCCGTATCATTTTTCACCCACTTTCTTGGGCTATTTTCCACCCAGCTGTGCAATTGATTGGAGGTTTGTACCTGACACTGGTAGATAGGACAGGCTGTTGTAGGCATTCATGCAGTGACATCCAAGACATGAGCTTTAGTCACTTTTCTCAGATTCATATGGTTAGGTATCGCCTAGATCAGGGCTTTTCAATCTTTTCACAGATTGTACCACTTTTAGGACATGACAATATTTGAGTACCACCAGTGCTTAGCAAGGTGTCAAAAACTTGATGACTAAAAAAAAAAAAAGGGGGGGGATTTTGGGTTTTACTGATTAGATTCATTTGTTGTTATAGAAATGGCTAGTTTATAATATTATGGAAAAGTAAAAAGTTGAGGTTCAATGATTTAATGCTTCCTTCTACTGCAACAGAGGAAGTCTGTTCTTTTTCCTTTCTCCCCCTCACTTTCCCCCCCTTTTTCCTCCCCACTGTGTCCTACTATTTGCTTTTGTATTTTTGTATTTTATTCTATAATCTAATAAAATATTACAAACTGTAGAAAAAAAGGAAAAAAGTACCAGTTTTAATTTCTTCGGTGGATGTTCCTTTGCTGAATCACTTTTCCTTTGCACATGAATTTATCCATGTTTATTAATATGCACCACTGCCAGCTAGCTCAGGGGTCTTCAAAGTTGGCACTTTTAAGACTTGTGGACTTCAACTCCCAGAATTCCTCAGCCATCATGGCTGGTTGAGGAATTCTGGGAGTTGAAGTCCACAGGTCTTAAAGTTGCTAAGTTTGTAGACCCCTGAGCTAGCTGGTCGGCCCTTCTTCCTCTCTCCCTTCTGAGCTCTTTCCACAGTGTAGTAAGAATGCACCCCCCAATCCCTTCCCTGTACCCTTAAAGACACAGGAATCAAGTGCAAAGCAAGAAAGGCTCACAAAATAAAGAAACACATTAACTCTGGGTTTTTTTCCCTTTAAGCTGCCTCAGGCGTGTCAACGTGTCACAATGTTGCAAATCGAGACTGAAAGCTCCGGCAATTGCGAATAGCTTTAGCTTTAAATTAAGCCTGTTTACCTTCAAAGATAACTTTCTAAAAGCCATAGACAGACTCAATTAAAGGGGGTAAAACTAATTACATTTGTTTAAAGGGATTAAACCTTTCCCTGTTGTCTTTTTTTCCCCTTTCCCACCCAAGCCACCTTCTTTTATAGCCTTTCCTCTCCTCTCCCCCCCTTTTTCTTCAGTTCACCTCCAGCTCCGAGCTGCTTCGGGAAGCGCCAATCAGCTGGAGCCCTGCCGGCTCCTGGGGCTTCTGCCGAGCCCAGACAGTCCTGTAGCTGCAGCTGCCTCTCCCTCAGGCTTGGGTCGCTTCGGCTCATTCCCCTCCCCTGCTACACTTCTCTAGGACGGTCGCGTACCACCTGCCATGTGGCAAAGTACCACAGGTGGTACACGTACTACCGGTTGAAAAGCCCTGACCTAGATAATAAAAGTTTTCTGATATATTGAGCCCAATTTCTTCTTTAGAAATGAATGACATTTATAAGTGCAATGCCAAATTTTGATTGTGAATTCACTAGCATCTGACCAGTGCTGAGGTTTAGGCTGGATCTTAGTCTCTCAGTTAAGGACTCCATAGGCCAATTGTTGGGTTCAAATATTATCCAAACCGTGGAAGATGATGGGGTTGCAGAGATAAAATCTGGACCAAATGAGTTAGTAGAAGCCCACAATAGCTGGTTCAATCACATTTCTTCCTCATTTCAAAATGTTAGTTTCAGATATATAAACCTGTATATCCTCCTCTTTTAGTATTAACTCACAGAATAATCTTTGCCTTCAAATTTGCAATTGAAAGTCTCTGATAGATTATTTATTTTGTTAGATTTATATTGTGCCTTTTGTTCAGGACTTCCATGTAGTATACATAACACTCTATCCTCTCATTTTTTCCCCTCACAACACCTTGTGAGGCAGGCTGGCTTGAGAAGGGGCAAATAGCCTAAAGTTACAGTGAACTTCTGTGACTGGCTTGGGCTTCTCTCTTGCCATTGCACCACCTTAGCCTCTATGAAATATGGAATAAGATGCTTCTGAGGAAATACATTGGGCAGGAATTTAATTTTATTACCAGAAATAGTTTTTACACAATTGGCATTTCCCCCCTCAGAAATTAGCTAAATTTCAAAAGCCTAATTTTTCAGGGGAAAATAGCCTTATTGCTGTGTCACTAGTGTTTAGTCATCTGGACCCAGGTGTATTAGATCTTTTTCACACCACTAGTTAAAAAGAAAAGCCAGGAGCACCTGATCAAGAGGCAAACCTCTAATGACAGAAAATTGGCTGTGTTTCAGTTAGGTTTTTTTAGTCTCTCACAGAAATCCATTAAGTTCTTCTGAAGCCCTAAGATTTCATGGAACAGAGCCTAATCCTGAGGCTGACCTACTGTACCTTGCACAAAAATCTACCAGTGAATTGACCCTTTGTTGGCCCCTGATCCAAACTATTAATAAATTGTTAAACTCTTTTATCTAATTAATATAAGGTACTATAGGTTTTTCAAAAACCTATGGTATGACCTTTTTGTACTTTTTCATTTTGAAAACCCTATAGTACCTTATATTATATTGATTTTGTACAATAAATGAATTAAACATACAGTATGCATGTTTATATATATGTGTGTGTATATCTTGAAGGGTTCTGGAACAAAGGGAAATTGTTTAGTCTAACTGCTGCTTTCTTGCTTTTTGTAACGGCTTTTGCACCAGGGAAATCTCATGCAAGCGTGGGAAACATGTACATGGATGGGATGTACTGAAGGAGGGAATAAGGGAGTGTACAGGAATGATTGATGTCTTCCTTATGATGTAATGACTCTGTTGTCTGATTTTCATTGTCTAACAAAGTTTATAAAGCAATGCTACTAACTTTCTAAGGTGTGGCTACTAACTTTCTAAGGTGTGGATGTAACTCTGCCAGTAATCCAGATTGTTTGCCACCCAGCTGCTTAATTTGATCAAATAAAGTGCTGCTTGACCAAGAAGTCTCCGCTTGGGTTATCTGAATAGATTGATACGATATCTCAAGTTCAAGTAAGGGACTGGGACCTTACAATCTGAATATAATTTATTACATTTCTGAGATCCATTTTTCAAAAAACTTCAATTTTTGTTAAATGATTTGGCTTAATTTATTTCCCTCATATTCCCTATTAATGTTAATTACTACAATTCATATAAATTTTCATCTTGGCTTTAATCTTTTATAGAGTATGGCTTCTGGTATGCGTATGTGTGAACATAGGTATAGCTTATTTACACATTTATTGGAGACAGAGGAATCTGTATGAGGGACTGACACTGCAGGTAGGGTTAGATTGATAAAGGCAAAAGATGGACACTGCAGTTTTTTTCCTGCTTCTATGTTTTATTACATTCCCAGTTTTATTATATCCCAAATCGGCTCGGTTACTCTCACCATCCAAAGATAATCATAGTTCAGTTTTCAGTCTATTTATGTTCAAAGAATTTTAAAGTTGAATTTGATTGAAGAGGAATTGTGGGGTGGGGGTGTGGGAGATGGATGGATGGATGGAGGTAGGCAAAGGGAGGTGTCTGCCCAAACATATGTGCCCATGGGAACTATGTTGGTTAAACTATAGCACAGTGTGATCACATTACATGAATCAAGGTAAAAGTTGACCTCCAAACGCAATGGATAATTGGTATCACTAAAAAGCTCTGGTTTTGAGCTTCATTATTGTTTCCTAAGCTAACATTGCAGTTTTGTTGGTAATACTTTGCATAACAGATAAAAAGAACTGAAGAGTAAAATTTCAAAATCAAACAAATATTAAATGCCTGTCATTAGAAATCTGTAGGAATTGTGCAATTAGTTCAGAGGAACAAGGCCACAAATCAATTCTGCTTTTGAAAATTTGTTTTTAAATTCTTGCCCCTCAACCTCTCCGTTTATTCTGAAAAGTAGAAGAATATTGTTTAAAACTATTCTGTTGTCTGAGAGGTGGGGCTTTGAGTAGTTTTCAATGGAAATTAGATTAAAGGTAGGCAATATGATGTTTTTGGGCTGAATATTGCTGTGACTTTGGGCTTTATACTTTAGTGGTCTCATTGCCCTAATGTCCAATTTTTTTATTCCTTTAATTTAAAAAAAATAACAGGGTGTGACACGCTAAAAAGCATTACTTATCAGAATAATTCTACTTCTCTCTGTATATCATTCATACTCTTCTGTGCATGTGATTAACCTCACCCAAATGAGGTTGCTTATTCATGGACATACATATTGCTTTCAGATTTTTATTTCCGTCATACTCCCACAAATGGAACATGGTCTTTTTTTATTTTTCCTTCAGACTTGAATAACATTTTGTGACTAGATCAAATACATGAAAATGAATTGTTCTTTCAGTGTATAGTAGTAAGGTGGGAGTAGCATAATTGCATGATATTAGGAAAGAACCAGAAACTTAGCACAACTTCCTTGTCATAGAGTGGACTCTGGCTATATGAGTAATGTCTGAGAAAGTTCCTTCCTGCAGGCTGAATAGAAAATGGCTTCCTTAACTATGCTTTTCATGGTAGATCAGATAAGAGAGAGCCTGTTGTTAAACTCTTTTATTTTTTACAGGTAGTCCAATTATGCTCATAAGTGATGATGGTTGTAAAGTGAGTCACCACATGACTGGACCTATTTTTAATAATCTTTTTTGCTGTGTTGTTAAGCGAATTCAGCGGTTGTAAAGTGAATGCTGTGGTTGTTAAGCAAACACTACAGTTTTTAAGCGAGCCAACTGTTAACTAGGTTAGATTTTTCCAGAAACTGGAAGTAAACAGTAGTTTCCAGCAAAACAGTCACAAATTGTCCTCATGTGACCATGGGGCACTGAATGGCCATATATGCAGGCCGGTTGCCAAGCACCCAAAGTACTTGCACATGACTGTGGGAGGGTGGTGGTGTCAGAACTCTGAAAGTGCGTTGTAAATCTCTTGTAACTTCACATGGTTACTAAGCGACTGGTTGTAAGTTGAAAGCTACTTGTATGTTTCTGCTGTTTAAAATTTAGGTTAATTTCTTAATTTCATCTTAAGTAGTTTTATTGGCTGAATATTCTATTCAATATTTTTAAAAAGAATGTTTCTGGGGTCATATATTTAAATAAGCAATATAAAGAACTCATGCTTGAATAGGGGGAATATGGATATGTGACATCTTTGAATTTTTTCCTTATTCTGTTTCCCCCCCCCCCAAATATAGATTCCTTTGGGACACTATTTCTTCCATCTGTAAGTACTCTTAACATATTAGAAATATAAACCATATGTTTCCAGCATTGCTTTTATTTGCTTTTTGATTTGGCTAACTTAGTTATATTTTATAGCTCCAAATTAGTAATCAGTGTGTAGGTGTTATTTTGTTTCTTTAGATTAATAATTAGTTTGAGTGCCAACTCAGAAGAATCTGGGATTTCAATTTGAATGTCTTAAATGCATACTCAAGTTATGGGCAAACACCAATAGGTACTCAATGTAACAAAATTGTATATTAATAAAAGATGAGAAATGCAAAAATATGCCAAAAATTTAATTTGTACTTATATCCAAAACATTTTATTTCCTCATAGGAAATTCCTCATATTCTACATGCAAAGGCAAAATGTTACTGCTGAATTTGGGCAATAAGTTTAATTGTTTAGACTAATTGGGGAAAAAAGTATAATGTGAACCTGATAAATTAAATTGACAGGAGGATTTTTTTTTTTAAAAAAAATACATTATGGTACAACACGCATGGCTTTTGAAATACTGTATAGACACTGAAAATGCTATCTAATATGCAAAGCAAGCCATGGGAAGCCCTGGTGGCTTGCCTTGGTCTGACCCAGCAGGTCTCAAGGCAACAGCAGGGCCCAGTCAACCATGCTGCACAGGCCCCCGGTGTCGGGCATCACCACAATCTGGGAGCCTTCCTAATTTCATGCTTTGAGGCATGTGCAACTACCAGTAGTAGTGGCTCTCCAAACAGAGCAGCTGGGAAGTAAGGCTTGGCAAAGAAGGATGAGCTAGGTCTAGGACTACCAAGGGAGTGTGTGAGTGTGGGTCTCTTGCCAAGCAGTGAGTGGAAGAGACAGCCAGTCACTATGCAAGCAAGTAGGATCTCCGCTAGAAAGGGAAAGAGGAAGCAAAAATGAAAAATGAGCAAGAAAAAAGACAAAGGGAAAGATTTTTCTTTTCAGCAAAGAGAAAGAAGAAAGAATTTGGGCGGTCCCAGGTTGGACTTCCTAGTTCATGATCATCCCGAATATGGTTTTGAAAATAATAGGACATATTAGCCCAGGAACAAAGCCAAATATCGGTGTTCTGGTTAATGAAAAATGCTGGCAGCTAAATGGCAAAGTGACGTGGCTCTGTTTTACAGCATTGCCCGAAGCTTAGTTTTGCAGTGGAGAATTTTTGATTTAATAAATGTACATTTAATGGCATAGAAAGATATTCTTCATTTTATCCATTTTCGATTCTCTAGAGTCTAGAGAGTTTTATCAATGTATGAAATGACTACAATATCTTGGGGTAATGAATGAGCCCTCCTACACCACTCATAACTATTAAAATTTGACATCCCTGCCTTAAAAACTAATAACTTTCTTATTGCATAAGCTTTTGTAAATCACAGCGCGTTTCCTCAGGCACATCTTGTGAGAGGAATGCCATACATTGTATAAACTCAGTTATTTTGGGGAGCGGGGAAGGCTGTGAAAATTAACAATAGTGACAGTGAAACACTGAGCAGCTAGTTAATGTTATGTAGTGTGAGAAAATTTGGATCTGTTTAATTCCCAAGAAATGATATTCCAGCTTCAAATCAATTCTAAGTCTATGGTTGTGCCAACACAAGAGGGGGAAAATGTACTTCAGAAGCAGAGCAGAGAAATGGGACTTGAGGTTGATTGGAAGGTAAATAGGAAATTAATAGAGGGATTTCATTTCTTTCTGCCCTTCAGAAGAAAATGCCTGCCTGTTCTGGTGCCAGAGCAACTAGGCAGTGCAGGTTAATTCTTAGACTTGTAATCTTAATGTATATAATCTTTATATATTTTGACTTCCAGTCACCTGTTCCCCCATGTCTCGAATGACTAGAACCAGTTCTGTGCGTGGTTTCGCATGCTGCCTGCATCCCATAGATGGGGATTTGTTTGTTTGCGCAGCCCAGTTTCTGACGTGCCACAGCCTGGTGCCGGTCCACGGCCCGGGATTGGAGACCCCTGGCCTAATGGTTAAGGTGCCTGGCTTAGGAACCAGGAGACTATGCGTTCTAGTACCTCCTTAGGCTTGAAAGCCCGCTGGATGATTTTGGCCAGTCACGCTCTCAACCCAACCTACCTCCCAAGGTTGTTGTGGGGAAAATAGGAGAGGAAGGAGCATTAGTCATGATTGCCATTATTTACAAATAATAAAGGTGGGATTTAAAAAAAATCAAATAAATACAACAATAGCAATGGTAATGAAATGAGTTTTCTTCCTCAGCTCCCATTGGGCAGTACTGATGCCAATTATGAGTTATTAGTGAATGGATATTCAAAAGGACAACTGCTGTTTTCTAATCGTACGTCACTGCCATTTGCAAGTAAAAGTTTTTCAGTCTTCATCCAGACTGACAAGACAATGTATAAACCAGGACAAGATGTGAAAATACGGATTGTTACTCTGCATTCTGACCTCAAACCATACAGTACCCCTATAAATATATACATTCGGGTAAGCATAGGTTAAAATTATTTGGCAAAGAAGAGATTTCATGTGGAATATGTGAAAATTACTCTTGTGCATTCACACCAAGGTATAGCAGCAGGAAGATGATTTCTTGTAAAAGACACTCAAAATAAATATGTATTTGTATTTTGTACATACTATAGAATATAGATGTTCGCACAGTGGTTCAAATGATATGTTCATCCAAGCTAAATGTATGTTTTAGAATACAATAGTAGATATAGTGTATACCTTTTTTTAATGAAAATTATCAGCACTTTTGATCTGTGATGTCATCAAAGTAAACAAACCCACATGATTACGTCACCAGATCATGACCCTAAGCGGAAGTGATGTGCTCACCCCCCCCACCCTCCGGATATGACGTGCATAGCCCTGCTCCCCGGATGTGATGTGCATAATGCAGCCCCCACATGGTGCAGAACTCACAAGGTCATAACCCTAGTCGGATATGACATGTTGGCCTAAGCCCATCAAGATAAGCATGAGTAGCCCTAATAGCCCTATTTTCAGATAAGGCGTGTTGAACCTAACCCCCATCAAGAAAGATGTGGCAGTCAAGCCTCTGGGGACATGATTAGCTTAATCCTAGACTAATTCTATGGACATTCAAAACAAACAAACAAAAAAAAAAACTAAGTAAAGTGAATAATTAACAGAGGCCTGTGTTTTTGGGAAACAAGCCCTATTTTGGGGAGCTGTGAAATAAAAAATGCTTTTTATTTCTAATTATTCTAGCCCAATGATGCTTTTAATTTTTGTGGAGTTTTAAAAATCAGTGCCTCAAAAGCTGGGAAAAAAGGAGCCCCTAAAAGGCAGCCAGGGCCTGCATTTAACCCCCCTTTTTTTTTCTAAAAGGTATTTATTTCTAGGCGGTTTTAAAATCATTTCCTCGAATGCAGGGGAAAAAACAAACCACAGCCCTTTTAAAACCTGGTTTTTACCTTTGTAAAAATCTAAAGACACATATTTTGCCAATTGCACCCTCAAATCCCCATGTACACGTAACCGTTCAAAGCACGGCCTTAATAAAATTTATTCTGCCCCCTACAGCAAAAGACAAGGAATATTAACAGGAATTAAAATGCTCACAAGAGGCAAGCAGCGAGGCGGCAAGTAGGGGTTAAGCCTTGTTCAGGCATGTTAGGACCGCGATTCCGGGGCATGCGTGTTTGTGTCTGCTAGTAAAAAAGGGGGTTAGGCCTTGTTCGGGACATGCCCGGGCATGTCATACCCCCCCGTGATTCTGGGCATGCGCAAGGAAACCAAGTGTGGACAGTGCTCTGAGAAGGTTGAAAGCTTGGAAGGGCATTTATGCTTTCTAAAATCGTTGGGCCGACAGCGAATTGGCGAAAGATACATCATTTATGATTTTGAATGCTGTCAAGAGCATTAGGCACCCATATACCTAATTATGCCTGCGCCAGGGATATGTTGAAGGATGGGTATGATAAAGATGTTGTGAGGTGGGATTGTTATGGTGTTAGATGTCTGGAACAGTTTGTAAAGAAATTTATAAATCATAAGTTTAAAGGATGTACTTTTATCGCTCACAACTCCAAAGGTTATGACGGGTACCTAGTACTGAGGCAGCTGATCCGTGAAAAGGTTAGGGTTCAACTTATAAGTCAGGGGGGGAAACTGCTGTGTATCACCCTTCCGGATTATAAGATTCGGTTTATTGATAGCCTCTCATTTTTGCCCCTTAAATTAAGCAAATTACCCAAAGCTATCCTTTCAAGGCAGCAAAGGATATTTCCCCCACTTATTCAATACAATGGCCAATCAAGACTACGTGGGACCACTCCCTGAAACCAAGTATTACAGCCCTGAAACCATGATGCCCGGGGAGAGAGAAGAATTCATGAAATGGCACGCTGCTAATACAGGTACTGTGTTTAAACTAAAGAAGGCTCTGGCTTACTATTGCAGACAAGATGTAGATATATTAAGAGAGGCCTGTATTCGATTTAGGGAACAGGTGATGAAAATGACTGAGCGTGACTGTCTCAGTGGGGCCAGGGGGCATATTGTTGAGGAGATAGAGATTCGATGCATTGACCCCTTCCAATATATCACATTGGCATCTGTCTGCATGGAACAGTACCTGTTCATGTATTTGAAGAGCAATACCATTGCATTAGCTCCTTTGGACGGTTATCACAAGACACAGAAAAGGTATTCAGCTCCAGCGATTCAATGGTTGTTGCATATAGAGCACACTGAGAATCTCAATATTCAGCATGCTCTGAAGGGGGGTGAAAAGCAAGTAGGCAAATATTTTTTGGATGGGTTTGGTGTCATAAATGGAACTCCCACAGCTTTTGAATTTCACGGTTGTTTTTTTCACGGGTGCCCTGTCTGCTACTCTGAAAACAACTTCAACAAATTACTTGATTCAACATATGGTAGCCTGCACAACCGTACTAGGATTAAAGAAGAGTACCTCAGGGACCAGGGTTATGCTGTGCGCTGCATCTGGGAACACGAATGGAGGGCCATGGTGGAGGATGACACCTCTTTGAAGCAGTTTCTAGTTGAGAATAAGCTCCCAATTCCTTTGAATCCTTGAGATGCTTTTTTTGGTGGTAAAACAAATGCTACATGCCTGTACTACAAACCAAAACCTGGTGAACAAATCTTATACTACGATTTCACCAGTTTGTACCCCTTTGTGAATAAGACCAAGGAGTACCCAATTGGCCATCCACAAATAATATTTCAAAACTTTGGGGACATAAAGCAATATTTTGGGTAAGCCAAAGTCAAAGTGTACCCTCCAAGGAATCTCTATTTCCCAGTCCTACCCCACAAATCAGGGGGCAAATTAATGTTTAGTTTGTGCGCAACTTGCACAGAAAAACTGCAAACCACCCCCTGTAAACACAGTGATGAGGAAAGAGCTCTGACTGGGACATGGTGTACTGTTGAATTGAATGTAGCTTTAGAAAAAGGTTACAGAATTGTTGAAATCTATGAGATCTGGCATTTTGAAAGAACATCAAATGAGCTATTTTCAGGTTATATGAACACTCATCTCAGACAGAAACAGGAGGCCAGTGATTACCCTGACTGGTGCAAAACAGAACAGGATAAAGAGCAATATATTCAGGGTTATGAAAAGATGGAAGGTGTCCGCTTATGATGTGACCACATTGAAGTAAATCCTGCTAAAAGACAGATTGCCAAACTCTCTTTAAATTCGCTGTGGGGCAAGTTTGGTCAGCGCACCAATCACCTGACCATTTCTTTTTGTGCCCTATTATGATGTTTCCTCATGTGAGTTTGTGGATACAGAGACAGCCGTTGTGATGTGGAAAACAGCCAAGAACCACCCCACCAAATCCACATGCACTAATATATTCATTGCCAGCTTTACAACAGCATATGCATGGCTGGAATTATATAGGCTACTGGATGGGCTGGGCGATAAGTGCCTGTACCATGACACCGATTCAGTCATTTTTGTAAGTAGAGAGGGGGCGTGGACACCTCCTTTGGGTGATTATTTAGGACAGCTGACAAGTGAGATTCCACCAAACACTACTATAACAGAGTTTGTTGCGGCCGGTCCCAAAACGTATGCTTATGCTTTGTCCAATGGTAAAGCGGTGCTAAAGGTGAAGGGAATCATGCTAAACTGTGGTAATAGCAATAAGGTTAATTTTGACAGCTTGAAAGATTTGGTAGATGATTATTGTCTGTCTGGTGCAGAGAGAAAAAAAGAGATCAGGGTAGAACAGTTGGGGATTGTTAGGGTTAAGAAACAGTGGACCCTAGAAACGCGGGTCCTCCAAAAAACTCTAAAAGTAGTGTATAATAAAAGGTTATTAAAGAGTGAGGATTACTGTACGCTGCCTTATGGCTATTAAGGATGGTGGAAAATATTGCACAATTTGTACACCCTTTCTCCTGTATTATAAGCGGGCCGTCCAATTCTGGCAAATCTTTTTTTATCAAACAAATGTTAGAACATGGCGATGTTGCGTTGTCTCAAATGCCTCAAAATATTGTATGGTTTTATAGCTGTTGGCAACCTCTGTACAAAGAACTGCTTAATAAATTCCCTTATATTAAGTTTATGAAGGGGCTTCCGTCTTCTTTTGAAGATGATGATTTGTTTCCACCAAATCAAATCACTCTAGCCGTGATAGATGATCTCATGGCATCGGCCGGTGACAGCAATCAAATAGAGAAGGCTTTTACACATTACATTCATCACAGAAACCTGAGCATTATTCTCATACTACAAAACCTGTTTTTTCAAGGTAAGAAAATGAGAACAATAGCTCTGAATTCCAAATATTTGGTTTTATTCAGCAGCCCCCATGATCAGCTGCAATTTGTCACACTGGCCAGGCAGATGTTCCCCACTAACACAAGGTATTTTTTAGAAGTATTCCAAGATGCCACTCGCAAACCACACGGGTACCTTTTGGTAGATTTGGCAGCCACCACTCCAGAATCCTACAGGTTGAGAACAGGCCTCTTCCCACCTGATTGGCCTACTGTTTACACAATAAAAAAGAAGTGTAAAAAGCAGTAGCCCAGTTACCTTAGCACTAGTTCATTTAAGATGTCAGAGAGGGTACGTAGAAATTGGGGGCTTTTAAAAATCTTAGTAAAGGCTGGACCAAGACAGAGAAAAGCCATCTTATGCAATGCTAATAATGACCTGGTGGGGGCAATAGCAGAAATAGCTCTGAACACCCTAAAAGGAAACCTTCCTCTGAAACCTTCACAATTCCAGTCTCTAAAGAGAAAGAAAGGTGTCATTAAAAAGTTGAGTGATAGAAAGGTCTCACTCAAAAAGAAGAAGCAGATCATACTTCAGTCGGGTGGTTTTATCGGTCCCTTACTAGGGACAGCTATTCCGCTGTTGACTAGCCTGTTAGCTGGGATGACTTTATGAATGCTATGGCTGAGGTGAATGTTCCAACCTCTGTGTTGGGGTCTACAGTTGTTAAAGAGCAAATAGAAAAGTTGAAAGATTTTCTGGTTGTTAAGGATGAAACTGCTACTAGCCCCGTCTCTGTTATGACAGCCCCTTTTGGGACTTAGATGCCTCTGTTTACCAGTACCCCCTCTAGTCCTTGGACATTAAATCCTAGAAGTAGGTTCAGGTTTGGTGACTGGCTCAATTTGTAAAATGAATAAAAACACAGTGAAACAAGTAAAAACGTTTAAGTCTTTTTCTTTATTTTACAGTAAGGCAGGCATGTCTGCATGCACTGGTGATGGTTACAGGTTCCAAGCCCCCTTTCCACCTTTATAGTTTTTACAAACAGCTTTACCATTTGATCATTTTTAATATCGGCATTGGAGTACATCTTTAAAATATTTTCATAGTCCACTCCTTTAGTCCGGTTCAGTAGAAAAAACGCACAGTGTTGCCCGCAGGTCACAGTGCTGGGGTGTTGCAGTTGACGTTGGTGAAATGTGTACTTCTCAGCTTGCTGCTCTAAAAACATCACTATGGAGCCAGGAAAGTCAGGGCTATCCAGCGGTCTTCCATAAGAATCAAAAAATTCGCCATATCCGGGAGATGGGAAGTAGAGGGCCAGCCAGTGTTCACCAGGCATAGTATGATGGTGGGTATTTACAATTAATCCAAAAGGTCTTTTGGAGATTTGTCTCTGGGGTAGCAGGTCATAAGGGTAGACCCCTAGAAAGGCAGTATTTGCAGAGAACAAGTGGAGGAACTGCAGTGTGTCCATACTCACATATAATCAAAAAGCACATTCCTTGTGTGACTTATTTCAATAAGGTTTTCAAAGATTGCATAGAGAATCATGTTGACGGTGTTGGGGAGGGGTTGTGCAAATCTAATTTCAGCTCTGAGGTTACCATTCCTGATCAAAGAATAGTGCTCAGAGCACCCCGGATCAGGACTCAAGTCAAAACAATACAAAGTATACCCCCGCTTAAACTCTTCCCGGCTGATTAGCAGCAGCCTGTCTTTCATGCCTTTGCCTGTGGCTTGCACCATCTGCATGTACTCTCTCACAAAAAGACCGTGCTCATAATCAGGCTGAACAGGCTTTGCGGGGATCTGCTTGCCATCACAATGCAGGGTGCAAAAATTGACATTGCAGTGTTGAAAATTGAATGGGTTTCTTTCATAATCCCCACTAAAAGATGCATTGTCCACAAACCCAATCACTAATTGTTTAGGTAGCTGCCCCAGAAATAGATTTTCTTGATAACACACAAGGCTACCTGCAGGAATGCTGTAAACCTTCATCCCCACTCGATCAATGGGGTATTTGGCATTGGAGGTGAGCAAAGCTTCTGCATGGCCAAGGCGCACTCCCGGGGCTACTTTTACACATTTTACAGAGAGAGAAGCCGTTAGGAGTTGCACTTTGTAATTCTCATTGCCATCCTTCATCACGCAAAATTCATTTCTGCTTCTTGTGAGTTTGACTTTCACATCAACGCCGTTAATTAGCAGTCTGTCTTGAAAAAACAGATCGCTATGCAGAGGCCCTAGCAGATCCCATTTACCAGCCGTGTGTCTTGGTCTCGCTTTGAAACCGGAGTTCCCAGCGGCTGTCAGTAGAGTACTCTCCCTGAGGTCTGTCATCTTTGTAAAACCCCCCAGCTGTAAATTGGGTATCCAGCGCATCACCGCCAAAGTTCAGAATCAGTTCAATCATGGCCCGATAAGAATAGCAATGATGGCTCTGTGTAATGAGCCAATCTCCCAAGGTAACATCCAGCTGGTTAAACAGTGATGCTATGGGGTAGTTGGTCAGGGCCACCCTTGCCCCATCATCATTATCCGCCCCGTCAGCCTTTACAATCTTGCAACTCACATACAGCAGGGTGTTGTTTAAATCCGTGTAATGCTCGCCATGCCCCGTGATAAAAAATTCCAGGGAGCGTTGGGTGTTAGCACTGATAAAGGAGGGATCTCGACATAGGTACTGTTTTCAATACTGGTCTGTGTAGGCGCCAGTTGAAAAAGATCCAGTTCTGATTTAACACATTCCTCTGAAGCAGAATGAATAAATGACATATTGTATTAGAATATATCTTCCTTGTCACAGGGCTTCCTCTTCTGCGCACGTCTCCTCTTGGTATGACGGGGCTTTTTCACAAGTCTTCTCTTTTTAAATGGAATAGGCGGGCCCAATGTGTAATTCTTCCTGGCTATGAACAACCCTGATCCATCCTGCCCCCTCTCAACAACACGGGATACAAGATGCCCCACAACATCTCTGGCAATGTTTTCGGCAGCAGATTTCACATGCGGCTTAATGATTTCTAATCCTCGCCTCAAAAAAGGCATTGCTTTTCGAAAAAGCCCACGGAACAGACCCCCTAAACCTGTCCCGTACATAATGGGGGCTCCTCAGAAGCCTGGAAGGCTGCCACCGGCTTGTGCCATGTAGTAAGCCACGTAGTCTTGAGGGCTCCGGTGCTCCTTGATTACAACCATCCTTCACTTTTCTGAGGCCTAAAATGAAGCTTGACAATCACCTTCCCGTGATAAAAATGCACGTTTTTGTCCTGGTCGGTTTTGATTTCTATAGTAATGATAGCGATGTGATGTTTGCTGACCGGTACATAATGTGGATGGTCATAGGTCATTGTGATGAAATCATTGTCTTGCCCTCGCACAAGCACACAGCGCAGTAATGGCACATAGAAGTCACCCACTATCTGGAGCTCTACAATGTCTGTGTAAACATATAAGGTGCTGAATCCAGGGAACATACCTAACAGATGTCCAAGTTCTCCACTAACTAGAATGGTATGCGGTTCATCTCCTTTAAGATTAATTTTTTGACCCACTGAATCATAATGTAGGGTTGTCTTAGGTCCGTCCTTGGCATTTGATATAAGCTTGTTCATATTTTCTAACAGTTGTTGGATGCTGTTATAGTACCCGCTTCTCAAAGAAAAATGCCATCTCTTTCTCTCGTTAGCAATTTCAAAATATCCAGGAGAAGTTAGTGTGGATACTGTATCTCTGCTAGCCCTACTTCCCATGAACCTGGAAGATCCAACGACCTCGCTAATTGAATAGTAAAATTAGAATTTTTGTTTTGGGGAAAAATTGCTGCTGATGCATTGCTGGAAAGGGTGATGTAAAACTCCGCCATATCAAAGATGTTGTACTTCAGTCTCCTTAACCCAACTGTTGAACTTCTCTGGCCATCCAGTCCATTTGACTAGAAATTCTCTGTGTCTCCCCCGCCGCCTTTTCTGGATAATTTTCTCTATTCTGTATATGCGCTGTTGGTCAGCAGGAACCTTTTGGAGCTCCTCAAAGTAAAAAGCCCCCTTTACAAGGTCACCTGTGTAATCATTTAATCTATACACCACTCTTTCCCCCCTTGTCTCCAGTTCTTTGATGATGAATATCTCATCCGTATAGGTTTGCTGATAGCCCTTTTCAAACTTACCCTTCAGTCTGGATACCCTGATATGATCTCCCATCTTAAGACATTTTTCCTTTCTTTTACTTTTTAAAGATACCCCATAAAGCCTCATCCACACATCCCTTTTGTTAGACAAATTTACGGTGTTAGGAGCAGTCCCGATGCTACGATGGTAAGTGCTATTGTACCCCTGAAGAGTATCTGCCAAAATATCCACACACCGATGGGTATTTCTAGCTGTGAAATATCTCCAGAGTTTGTTTTTTAGGGTTCTATTAAACCTCTCTATAACGGCTGCTTTAGTTTCACTGTGAGTGACAAAATGATGAATGCCATAACGTGCTGAAAGTTTCTTCAGCGGAATATTAAAGAACTCTTTACCTGCATCTGTCTGTATTTTTCGAGGTGCGTGTCCTGTTTCAAAGATTCTGGAAGGCGGATGTAACTTCCCTCCCTGATTTAACAGATAAAGGGGAGGCCCAGGCATATTTAGATAACACATCTATAACTGCTAAGATGTACTTTTTTCCATGGTTAGAAAATTTGGAGACATCTATGAGGTCAGTCTGCCATTGATGGTCTAAGCCAGACACTACTGTTTTATTTCTAGGAAAATTAATTCTTTTTTTCCCAAACAAGTTTTATTGTTTTTTTTGTTTTACATTAAGGTGCTCAAGACACAGCGTGGAGGTGGGGACATCAAACATCATAAAACATAGTCATAAATATATAGCTCAAATTAATTCATTACAAATTCCCTCTCTATTTCCCTCTTATAATCTTACATATTCAAATTAAGACATTTCTAAATAAAATAAATCAATTCAATCAGACATCAATCACATTTCAGTTATAAAAATCTAATCCTGTTCTAAGCTTTACTAATTTAGAATTACCATATTCAAATCAGCCTTAAATAAACATATTATTAACACTTCGGGTATCCCTCGTTTCCCTTTTCCCTAACAAATAATTATATCTAGCATAAATATCTTTTTCCCACTATAATATTCTTATATTTTCCAGATAGTCTATTTCTTGTTCTAGTAGATTTATTTATTAATACCATTTCTCCTCTTATCTCTTAATTCTTGCAGGTTTATGAAGCGTATAAGCGTGCCCTGACAGCCACGTCTTGACTTGCTTCATGATCAGGTTTTTATCATGTTTTCTAGCTTCCTGAAAAAGGGTATTCACACCTCCATAACTCCCTACACATCCTGGTGTATAATAAATACGGCTTGGAAGCTTTTCATGCATCATTATACTGAAAGACCACTGACAAATGGTCAAGCGTTGACGTTAACACAGTCTTTTATTGGTTATACAGAGTTCAGAGGGGGGGGCATGGCTCCACCATCAGAAAAATATCCCTCATCATCACTATCAGAATCAGAAGATAAAAGACCATAACACGCTATTTTACAATACGTTGACCCGCCTGTACCCCACAAATCATGTCCGCAGTTGCAAGCAAACCAGTCTTTACACAAATTGCAGCTCTTTAACTCACAGGGTAGATAGCGTGGTCTCTGGGATAGCTCAGAACCCTGTTATAGTCTAGATCAGAAAAATCTGCAGAAGCTTTGTGACCGCGGCGATTACCACAGGAATATAAAATCGGGGTGTCTTGAAGTGTTTGCTGTCTAGGTGTTATTAATTCGGAGTCTGCAAAATATAAAGCACATCCTGTTAGTGTGCTATCGGCTCCAGCAGCATTTACATTATCATAAATAAAAACATATTTACTTACCATTGTTGGGAGATAATGTAGCATCATTCACCATTTCACAGGCTGTCCGGTAAGTACTCTGCACCTCATCGTTCAAGTTACAACACACCATACTACAGCCGTGCAAAACGGGTCTGAATAAAAAAAATTCTTTATCATAACTCCTGCAACAGATTTTGTTGCATTCTGCCGGCTGGGGCCTTGTGTCAGAGCGTGCGATGCTAGCTTTTGCTGTTGTTTTAAAAACAGCTTTGGAATCAGAGGTTGCCATCTTCAAAAGACTGCTGGAATTAAATCACTAGCTGTTCAGGCCTGCCCGCACAACCCCCCTGCCCTTGCAATGACACGTCCTCGAGCCTTGCGCATGCCCAGAATCACAGGGGGGTATGACATGCCCGGGCATGTCCCGAACAAGGTCTAACCCCGTTTTTTACTAGCAGACACAAACACGCATGCCCCGGAATCGCGGTCCTGACATGCCTGAACAAGGCTTAACCCCTATTTGCCGCCTGGCTGCTTGCCTCTTGTGAGCATTTTAATTCCTGTTAATATTCCTTGTCTTTTGCTGTAGGGGGCAGAATAAATTTTATTAAGGCCGTGCTTCGAACGGTTACGTGTACATGGGGATTTGAGGGTGCAATTGGCAAAATATGTGTCTTTAGATTTTTACAAAGGTAAAAACCAGGTTTTAAAAGGGCTGTGGTGTGTTTTTCCTCCTGCATTCGAGGAAATGATTTTAAAACCGCCTAGAAATAAATACCTTTTAGGAAAAAAAGGGGGTTAAATGCAGCCCCTGGCTGCCTTTTAGGGGCTCCTTTTTCCCAGGCTTTTGAGGCACTGATTTTTAAAATTCCACAAAAATTAAAAACATCATTGGGCTAGAATAATTAGAAATAAAAAGCATTTTTTATTTCACAGCTCCCCAAAATAGGGCTTGTTTCCCAAAAACACAGGCCTCTGTTAATTATTCACTTTACTTAGCTTTTTTTGTTTTGTTTTGTTTTGAATGTCCATAGAATTAGTCTAGGGTTAAGCTAATCATTCCCCAGAGGCTTGACTGCCACATCTTTCTTGATGGGGGTTAGGTTCAACACGCCTTATCTGAAAATAGGGCTATTAGGGCTACTCATGCTTATCTTGATGGGCTTAGGCCAACATGTCATATCCGACTAGGGTTATGACCTTGTGAGTTCTGCACCACGTGGGGGCTGGATTATGCACATCACATCCGGGTAGGAGGGCTATGCACGTCATATCCGGAGGGTGGGGGGGGGTGAGCACATCACTTCCGCTTAGGGTCATGATCTGGTGACATAATCATCATGTGGGTTTGTTTACTTTGATGACGTCACTGATCAAAAGTGCTGATAATTTTCATTAAAAAAAGGTATACACTATACTTACAATTGATGTAAATTCAGGGTAAAATTTATTGCTCTTTTGAAAAGAGCTATAGTAAGGGAGTGATAGGCAAGAGACTCTTGAAAAGCATTAGCTTTCATTATTTATATATTTATTTAAAGCACCTACATGCAGTGATGGGATTCAGCTAGTTCGCACCACTTCGGCAGAACCGGTAGCTAATTTTTTGTTGCCCAGGCCCAGAATGGACTTCCGGAAGTGGCATCCACACAGAGCACCGTTTGTTCACATATTTGAATCCCACCACTGCTTACATGGCCACACAACTCAAACAGCAGGACTCTGGGTGACATAAAAAAATCATTCTAAAATATTGAGAATTCATTAGATGTATTCATGGGTAGAGAATACTTTATCACTAGAAAATGTGCCTGTACATTGATATGCAATGTACAGCAAGCCATAATATAGCTATTTGGTTTCAGTGTGTTATAGTTAAACAATCCATTCCTAAATAAGACATGAGAATTTGGTAACAGATGAGATTTTTCTTCAGAAATGAAATCTGCCTCCCCCCAAAAAACAATTGCATTGAGGGTCTATAACAAAAGATGAAATTTATTGTCAGATAATGATAAAGTGAAAGCATTTCTGAAAATTAACTCCTGTTGCTACAGGAACTTCTAATCTTAACATCTGCAACTTTTTTGATTATATAGTAGAATTGATGGCCAAGTTTTTTAGGTGGATATTTACTGCTGAAGCATACTTTGTTGCCATGAACCTATTTTAGCAGTCATGCATTGCACTAAATTCTGTATTCTGAATATATACAGTAGTTTAACATATACTTTTGTAAGGATCCTCAGCGAAATTTGATTCAGCAATGGTTGACACAGAACGGAAAACTGGGCAAGATCGTTAAGCAGTTCAAATTATCCAAATATCCTCCCTTGGGTGATTGGTCTATAGAAGTTCAAGTAAATGTGAGTATAAATTAGATGTGTTTATATTTAAGGTAGAAGTGGGCAATCTTTTGATGATGAATAGCTTTAATTTAAGGAGGAGTAAAGGCTGCAAAGTGGGTGGGGCTAGATTAAGCTGTAAAGACTCAGAGTTGACTCAGGATCACAGACCGCCTACTTGTGATTTAAGAAGTGATGGTACACTTTTCATATTTTTGTGATCTGAATAATTCATTAGATAGTAAATTTAAGGAGCTTGGTTCTTGATTGTTGAAAATGAAAATATCATGAAAAAAGTGTCACTTTTTAAAAATTGTATCTCAGACTGCATTTATTCTTAAATGGTCAAGATAATTTTGAACAAAGTTTTACCTTAGATTCAGTAAACTAAAGGAATTCAATATGATTTTCATTGACTTTTATGTTTGCTTGTGTCTCCATAGGATCAAACCTATTATCAATCATTTGCTGTAGAGGAATATGGTAAGTGATAACTGTCTGCTCTTTAAAAACAGGTGCTTATAATTCTTTTAGAAGAAGGTGAATGAAGTTTTAAATTTAGGAAGGCAGTAATTTTCCACAAAACTGAAATCCAGAATGTTACTTACCATTTAAAAAAAACATGGAAATTATAATACTCAGATTGCAAGACTGTTTAGCATAAAGTTTAATAATTTGGATCCTGACAGTAATTCTTAGAGTAAACCAGCTGAAATCACTGGGTGGGACTTACTGTAAATAATCATGATTATCTTCTAGTATGAACAAAGTCAGATCTAGCTTTGAGTATCCAGTTGTTTGTAATGTTATATTTATCTTTTACAGCTTGCAAAACCAAAAGTCATTCTGAGATCTATCAATTCATTCATGTAATGAGATCTTCCTTGCACTCAAACTTAATCTTTTAGTTGCTTCAGTTTCTCCATTATGTAATTTTAATTGTTGCTTTTGGGTTTTTTCAGTGTTATCAAAGTTTGAAGTCTCTTTAATAACACCTATGCATTATTCTATGCAAAGTAGGTTGAATGGCACTATTACAGCAAAGTAAGTAAAAAGTAAATATGGCATTGAGAGCTATATCTATGTTTCAGATATAAAAAGTACGCAATGCTGGAGTAAATTATTCTACATTAGAATGTTTCTCTTATTTTGGAGGAGGTGGAGTATAAGTAGGTAAAAACAGTTCATTATTGTGTGGTGGCAGCATCAGTACATTGCATATACTTGCCACTGTGTGTAAGTGTGTGTGTATAATCTGATGCTTTATTTAAACTAAATTGCTATATCAGTGATTGCATGACCTCTGTAGATGCCATATGCTAAATAAATAATAACTTGCTGCTTGATGGAATATGGGCAATAGTATATTGGCTGGCACAGTATCTTATAGATTAAGATTCTGCCTTATGCACAATGGCAGGAGCGGACAAATATTCAGATTATTAAATGGTAGAGCTACCTGTGACACAGATACAATTAGGACTGATAACCTAGTTTATGCCTTCTCTATTTTACAACTACAGCTTGATGACTGTAATTGTAATGTCATAGGAGTAAATGTTAAAGAGAATTAATGAACCAGTTAATTAAAAATAGTTCTATATTTGCAAAATTAAGAGGAAGGAGACGGGGAATGATAGATGATATGAATGGAAGGCTGAGACAAGATGAGAGAGTATAGGAGATATGACTGAGCTATTTGGAGAAGTAACAATGATGAGTATGATCTGTCTGCTTAATAGGTATGTAGGAATGTGCAATGAAAAAAATGATTCATTTATCTATCACATTTATATAGCTATCTCTAGATAGCCTATAGTAAAAAAAAAAGCCACTCTAGATGGATTATAGTAAAAACAATTATGCATCAAAATATTAAAACGACACAATTAAAAGACATCAACAACATTAACAAGACAGTGGAGAAAAATTATGTTAAAAATAATCAGCAATCTCATTAAAACTCCATCTCCTTGAGACCCCCCAGGTCTGCTGTCAGAGCTGGGTTTTAAGGGAATTCTGGAAGGATGTCACAGATGGGAGCCAGTCTCACCTCAAGGGGAACAATGATCCCCACAGCATGACGGAAAAGGCCCGTCTTCTGGGTTCCTCCGGATGAATCTCTTTCGCAGATGGCACCTGCAGCATATATCTTTTGCTGGACCTAATGGGAAGGGCAGATGTAATTGGGCAGAGGCGGTCCCTCAGATACGCCAGCCCAGTGTGATGTGTGTTAGGAAAATAGAGTGAATGATTGCAAGTTAACCATCAATGGTGAAAAATTAGAGCAGGTATATCAAGCTGTGCGTCTTTTAAGTTCAAATGCTGGCAGCAAGGAGGAATTAATGTTTGTCAAAATAAATAAAAACAGATGTACGACCTCCTGTACAGATGTGAGGATTGGGCATGACAGGAGTAAAATAAAAGCTGGTTGCTGTGAGAATGGCGTACTTAAAAAGTGAAGCTGTTTGGTCATACGGAAAGGAAAACATGATAATCAAATTGCAAAACAAATATATAGACAAAGACTGCATGGATTGAAAGAAGGGGGATAAAAAGTTGTGATTGGATGCTGTTGAAAAGATGTTCAAAAGGTGAGAGGAAAAAAAAGGAAACCATTGTTTCCAAATTAAACTGTCCAGGATAACAAGTACATGGTAGGTTATCACATGCTTTCAGTCTGTCTTTTGAAACAAACAATTTCCAACTGATCCTTTTTTGTGGTGTTTTGGGTATTCATTTCAGGTACGTATATGGAAAATCAATGAAAGGAAAGGTCACTATTGATTTCTTCTCATTGTTTCGAACACAAAACAAAAAGATAACTAAAATAATGGAGGTGAGCCATATTCAGTTCTTGACAACATACTTACATTTCAGGAAAATTGTGCATCATGGCCTACCCTCACTCAACATTTTCTAGTGATTTCTCCGGTGGTATTTCTATTTTCCTTGCTGTTTTCTGATCCAAATAGCTTCTTCCTCTTCCTCATACTACTACTTTGAGCCCTTATTAGAACAAATTAAAAAAAAGCTTTTTGCATGTTTTTCTATTTCTTGCTTTTTTGTCTCAGAACTGACCTATATCTAGATGCAGTGGCATTTCAGAGTTTTGGAATTAAGATTGGCTGGAGACCATGTATGATAGCTTATTGGCAGGAAAAAACTTATGTGAAGGATTAGGGTTAGGATTCTCTTTTCTTTATCTGTTTCAGAAGTATGATAGTTTATATTTATTTGCCTTGTAAAATCTGATTTCTTTTAAAACAAGATTTAAATTGCAACTCTGGCTTTGACTTGCTAAACCAAGTGCCTAGCCATTACTGCCATGGTTTATGCAGACCAGTTCAAAATCTACAAGATTTGAGCCCTCTTAAAACAAGTGTTAAAGGTGATACCACCCCAAGAAGGTCTAACATCTGTAGTAAATATGGAGATAATCTGAAAACAATCCTCTAATTTTAATTTTGTATCAGCTTTATGACATTTCAGCTGTCATGGCTATTCTTTCCACAAGTATCTTGTAAAACTGTAGCTAAGCCAAGAGAGGGGAATACAATGCTAATAGATCTCTGGGTCTTTTCCCGTCTTTCCCTCAGTTTTAGCAAGGAAGAATAGTGGATAGATACATTGCGGTGTAGATACGTCCCAGTTCATATAAATTTGTGTATGGAAAAAGCATCAAAAATAAAATGTAACAATGATATATGGTCAAGAAGAACAGATCTAGATGTTCTGGCTAGTGTGAAAATCTGATCTAATATTGCTTCAAAGATAACAGGATTAATATATTTTTTCTGATCTCAGATTAATGGTTCTTTGAACTTTACACTGGAGAAACCAGAGATAAAAGATATAACTGTCAGAGATGAGGATATATTGCACCCAGCACCTATAGAAATTACAGCTGTTGTTACAGAATCTCTTACAGGTATGTTGTTTAATGTGGCTTTTATAGAACATTGGAAGAGATCAAATCAAAGACATATTTAATCTTGCTCTATATTTTTACTGTTGGGGGTCAGAATTCCACATGGACAATATGAGTACAGTTACTAAATCACACTCATATTTCTTAGCAATTGATATTTGGAGGAATGGTGATTCTAAGGCTGGGGCCTTTTTTGTTATTCTTTGGAGGGGGACATTTGATGGGATTTGCAGGGGCTTGTTCTACCAATTTTACTCATTAACAAAATCTATCACCTAAAATTGGTCATTTGCAGCTAAATTTCATAATTTTAAAGGCTCTGGAAACTGAGATAAGGACATACCACCTACTACTATGCTAAACCATAAACTATCAACAAAACACAAGGCTTAGGATGACATATTACACTAAGACGGGTGTCAAACTGCTGGCCCACGAGCTGGATGCGTCATGCGGAAGCCGCGCCCACCCCATTGCCGGCAATGGCAAAACTGCCCTGATACGTTGCGCGATGTCACGTGATGTCGCGAGTTTGACATGTCTGCACTAAGACATTAAGTGATTTGTTTTTAGTCTTAGCATGTTGTGTGAATCTAATCACAGAATGTTGTCACTTAGAATAATAAGTATGAGCTGCCTTGCTTCAGTGAAGAACAAATAAATCTGGTGTATCATTTTTAAAATCTCTGATTGTTATAATAGGAATCTCCCAAAATGCAAGTGCTACAGTATTTCCACAGCTGTATGATTATGCATTAGATTTTCTTGAGTATCCAAGATTCTTGAAGCCTTCTCTGAACTTCATTGCTATGGTGAGTAGTGTTGTTTTACTGTTTGCTTTTTTCAGTATCATTTCAGAAATGGATTGAATGAAAGATGCATCAGAAAGATGGAATTACATTCTCAAAAAGTTTAGAAGACTTAAATGATTTAGCTACAAGTCTTAAGGAAGCCATTTTATTTCTCAAAATCTCCAATTCCACACCAAAACAAAAGAGGCCAAAAATGTTCATTTCCCATTTGATATGTAATAATAATAATAATAATAGAAAGACTGTGGCAAAGGCAAGCAAGGGTAGTACCAATAGTAATAGGCTCCTTCGGTGCAATCCCAAAACAACTGGAGCACCACTTGAACACCATTGGCATTGACAAATTCGCCATTAGTCAATTGCAAAAGGCGGCCTTACTAGGAACTGCTTCCATCCTGCGACGATATCTGTAATACCATCAAACATCCACATCTGCCTATCCCAGGTCCTTGGTAAGGACTCGATAGGTAGACAAAAATGCCAAGTTCAGTCTGAACATCTGGCTGACTGTGTGATGAATAATAATAATAATAATAATAATAATAATAATAATAATAATAATAATAATAATAATAATAATAATAATAATAATAATAATAATAATAATAATAAAGTTGGAAGGGACCTTGGAGGTCATATAGTCCAACCCCCTGCTCAGGCAGGAAACCTTATACCATTTCAGGCAAATGGCTGTCCAGTCTCTTCTTAAAAACTTCCAGCATTGGAGCATTCACAACTTCTGGAGGCAGGTTGTTCCACTGATTAATTGTTCTAACTGTCAGGAAATTTCTCCTTGTTCTAGGCTGCTTCTCTCCTTGATTAGTTTCCATCCATTGCTTCTTGTCCTGCCTTCAGGTGCTTTGGAGAATAGCTTGACTCCCTCTTCTTTGTGGCAACCCCTGAGATATTGGAACACTGCTGTCATGTCTCCCCTCGTCCTTCTCTTCATTAAACTAGACATACCCAGTATCTGAAGTCTATATGTACAGTGTGGGCTACAGTATTTAGTATTTTTATTTGACATGTACATATCCAACATTGCCCATAAATATTTCTTTCTTTTGGTATTTATTAGATTTATATATTAACCGTTATTTTCTACAGCTCAGGGTGGAGAGTTAGAGCAACACTGAAGTCACCAGATATTCTAATGGTTCCCTGCTGCCAAAGATAGTATTGCCATTTCAAATAAGTGCTCTTCATAAAGGTTATTATTGTTTTAAAGAATTTTGTTTCTAAAATTTTAATTTGTTTTCAGTTGAAAGTAAGAAGAAATGATGATCATCCACTAACGTCTGATGAAAAAAAGAATAATGTCACAATCACGGTCACACAGTCAAAAATTTCTTATCAGATATTTGAGGATGAAAATGAATCACTGAAAAAGAACACAGTTTATGAGCTAAGTTACCCTGTTCCAGGGGATGGGGTTATTCAGATGGAGCTTCCAGTTTCAGCTAATACAACAGTTTTGCATATTAAGGTATATTCCTTTCCTGTCATTTTGTCTAAAGGAAAGCTTTAACTGTCCAGTGAAAATAATCTCAACATGGAAATTTGTTTATTGCCTGTCTTCTTCCTCAAATTTATCTCACTAGGCATCGGATATGTATACTGCTTTGTAATATTCGCAATAGAACATTGCTGTTGTTATTAAACCACAGTTTCCTATTAGATTAAAAACTCTTTAAGAACTGTGGTTTGGGTTTGGGCTTTCCCAAAGTTGATGAGGCAAGTATGGTATGTGGGCAGGGAAGCGCCATAGTTTTCTATGGCTCATTTGTAATGCTAAACTGCTTTAAAGGGTACCTCGGCTTACAACAGTTCATTTAGCCACTGTTCAAAAGTTACAACAGCCCTGAAAAAAGTGACTCATAACAATTTTTTCACATGGCCATTGCAGCATCCTCATGGTCACATGACCAAAATTCAGACGCCTGGCAACTGACTCATACTTATGACGGTTGTAATGTCCCGGGGTCATGTAATCACCTTTTGCGACCTTCTGACAAACAAAGTCAATGGGGAAGCCAGGTTCACTTAACAACCGTGTTACTAACTTAACTGCAGTGATTCACTTAACAACTGTGGCAAGAAAGGTCATAAAATGGGGCAAAGCTCACTTAACAGATGTTTCACTTAACAACAGAAATTTTGAGCTCAATTGTACCTGTAGTTTGAACAGGGCAAATGCTTATAGGTCTGCTGTTAGCAATACTCATCCTTAGTTTCTTCAAATGAACATTCAAAGAAAAAGGATAGGGTTGTATTTGAGGAACGATGGTTAAGCATTGAGTCTTCCACCTGTATTATTACATTTTTAAGGAAGATATACTTTTAATTATTGTCTTATGTGCTTTTTTCGCCTTTCTTTTTTCTTTTTAACAGGCTGAATTTCTGGAAAGTCAAGCTTCCATAAAGATAAATGATGTGTTCTACTCACCCAGTTTGACTTATCTCCAGATTAGAAAAGCAAGCAAGGATTTTAAAGTAATTGCTTCTATCAGTAATTGAACAAGTTTCTAAAGTAAACAACCGTATTACATTATGATTGGTGTGTTCAATTGAGACCTCTTATTTTTCCTAGGTTGGGACACCTTTGGAACTCGGTGTTGAAAGCAGCATGCCGTTGAATGAGATCAATTATATGGTAGATCTTAATAATTTTATTTTTTTTAAAAAAAAAAATATCAGAGCTGAATGTTACTAAACCTTCCTGAGCTGAGGACCTTGTTCTATTTTGCTGGGTGTGTAGATGGGGTATATTCAAGGACAAAAACGGGGCAAAGGATGAAATAAGTAAACAAAGGCAAAAAAATGATTAGCTGTTTCTTAATGGGACTGATTTTCAGCTGCACTTGTGCCTCTAGTAATTGAAGCACAGCATTAGATCGAATCTGGGTCGGTCACAGGGACTAGAGGTTTACCCTTCCGAGCTTTTGTATTCTTGCTGGAGCCCATCATGGACTCTTACATGAGTCTGAAAGCTTGGAAGAGTAAACCTCTGGTTCCGGTGACCGACTCAGATTTGATCTTGCAACATTATCCTGGGACATGTATACTTGCCTTCATTGATATCGCTAAACTTCAGTTACTTTGGAACAAAAAAGTAAAACTGAAGCAGAAGAGCTGAATGCCCAGCTTCTTTTGAAAGAGTGGAAAAATTATGTAGAGAATTATGGTTGCACAACCTGTGTTGTTATTTGGCTTGTTGGTATCATGAGCATCACTTTGCTTTTTACACAAGTACTTTTGGGGAGATTGGGAGGTTGAGAAATTTGCATGTGCAGGATTTGTTTGGAAGAATAAGGGTGTCTAAAATCAATACTAAAATGGATTATCTCTCAAAATCCAACCTGTCTATGTGTCCCAAAACAATGCAGAAAATAGCAGTAATTAAATAAAGAATTAAAAATGAAGAATTTTTGTAACTGATGTTAAAATAATGAACTTAAAAAAAATTAAAATATTGATTGACCAATTATATATATCATCATTCAACTAGGAAGGATTTCTATTATTTATTTATTTATTTATAAAATGTATTGCCCCCCCCCACATCTTACCACAGAGTAGCCAAGTAAAAATAATTATGCTACAGTTAAAGACTTTCTAGATTAATTCATTAGGCACAGTTACCAAATACACATGTATTGAGAAAATATAGGTGTTTTTTTTAAAAACAACAACACTGTTATTGTTTCAAATCAGTTTCGGATCCTGAAACTTAGATTGCATGTTTATGCATCTGAATTCTCAACAATTCTGCTTAAGCTTGCTTTGTTACTATCTGAAAGTCATCCACCAGTTGATACATTTTACAACCTTTTAGTATATTTAAAGAATTTTAAAATAGATTCAGTGAGCATTATATTTCTGACACAGGAACACCCATCTAGTGTTAATGTAGTACTTATAGCTAGGAATAGAATCCACTATTACCTTGCTCAATAGTAGTAACTGTGAGAGGGACCTCGGAGTCCTAGTGGACAATCACTTAAATATGAGCCAGCAGTGTGCTGCAGCTGCCAAAAAGGCCAACACAGTGCTAGGCTGCATTAACAGAGGGATAGAATCAAGATCATGTGAAGTATTAATACCACTTTACAATGCCTTGGTAAGGCCACACTTGGAATACTGCATCCAGTTTTGGTCACCACGATGTAAAAAAGATGTTGAGACTCTAGAAAGAGTGCAGAGAAGAGCAACAAAGATGATTAGGGGACTGGAGGCTAAAGCATATAAGGAACGGCTGCTGGAATTGGGTATGTCTAGTTTAATGAAGAGAAGGACGAGGGGGGACATGATAGCAGTGTTCCAATATCTCAGGGGTTGCCACAAAGAAGAGGGAGTGAAGCTATTTTCCAAGGCGCCTGAAGGCAGGACAAGAAGCAACGGATGGAAACTAATCAAGGAGAGAAGCAACCTAGAACTAAGGAGAAACTTCCTGATAGTTAGAACAATTAACCAGTGGAACAACCTGCCTCCAGGAATGCTCCAACACTGGAAGTTTTTAAGAAGAGACTGGACAGCCATTTGTCTGAAATGGTATAGGGTTTCCTGCCTGAGCAGGGGGTTGGACTAGATGACCTCCAAGGTCCCTTCCAACTTTATTATTATTATTATTATTATTATTATTATTATTATTATTATTATTATTATTATTATTATTATTATTATTATTATTATTATTATAAAATTCTTTACAATCAGAAGTTGTCATGATTAGATGGAAAATATAATTCTAATATATAAAAAGTACGCATTAAAACAAAAAAATTAGAAATAAAATATTTACTACTCCCTTGTATCTCTGATTAAAGACACTTAAATTAAATATGTATCACTAAAAAGATAGCCACTTCAACTACATTTTTAGACTATAATTTTGTAAGGTCTGAGAAAAAGTTTCATAAGTTTTATAAGTCAAAAAGTTTTCAGTTTGTCCCCAAGTTGATATGATCAACTGATGAAAGCTTTAATTTCAAATTCAATGTTATTATTTCTCATCCCGTCCTTTCCCAGACAGAATAACCCTGTATATTTTTCTTTTTAAAAAGTGATGTTTAGATCAGAAACCATTAAGTGCCTATTCATATTAGTTCTATAAGGGCTTCATATGTTTTAGGTGTGGTAATTTTTTTACTCATAGGTGATGTCCAGAGGTCAGATTGTGGATGCAGGGAAAAAGAAGACCACAACATTACGTTTAACCCCGGAAAATTCTTGGTATCCTATGGCTTGCATAATTGTCTTCTATGTGCATGATAATGGGGAAATAATAAATGATTTTCTACATATTCCTGTTCAACCGACTTTTAAAAATCAGGTAAATATACCAGTCTTCCTTTCACAATAAACAGAGAGGTGGAATTTTACAAACCACCTGGGTTAATAGACTATAGGGTTATATCAGTGCTGCAGAGATGGACTTTGGTATTTTACAAGGATGCATAGAAAAGCATAGAAAGAGGGGGTTGTTAGATTAAGACAATACTGAAAACTATTTCTGTTGTTAAAAAAAAGTATTACTTTTAAAGAGGAATCCGTTATGAAAAGCTGGCATAAACCTTTAAACCAAGCGTCCTGACATAATAGATAATTAAATAAGTGCCTGAACAAATAGATATGTTCTCCTTGCCAGTGTTTTCCATCAGTAGAGTTACATTTCCTTTGGGAATTATAGCCTACATGTTTATTTTGAAAAACAAAAGGGAAAAAAGGAAAGAAAAGGGAGGTGTTATTGTATAAATTGTGCATGCTGCAGTTCATAATGGCGTCTTACTATATTCAGTGCTTTCTAAGAAAGTGAAATAACTCATACAGTATTAAAGTTACATTTTATTAAAATGAAGGTAGTACCGTGTTTCCCTAAAAATACGACCTAGCTATAAAATAAGACCTAGCTTATTTTGGGGGGTTCGGGCTAATATAAGCCCTACATCAAAAAGTAAGCCCTACTTAACCCTGCCCATTCTGTTCCACCATAGTTTTTTTGGCAGGCCGGATCGCATGCCTATCCCCGCCTTACCTGTGCTGGTGCCGCCACTGCGAGTTCAATTTTGTGGCTCAGCTAAATTGTTCAGCTGCAGCAGGCCGCAGTTCCCATCAGCTTCAGGAAATGTTAGGCCAGGCTCCTCGCAGCTGAAGCAATCCGGCTCGCCCGGGGTCAGGTTGGCTGTCGCGGGAGGCGTGACCCGTCCCTGTCCTCCAGCTCCACCGCACATGCGGGATGAGCCTCCCGCAACGGCCAACCTGACCCTGAGCGAGCCGGATTGCTTACAGGGAGAGGCTGTGCGTTGCAGGAGGAGACTGCAAAGGGCGTGCCCGGATCCCTGCAGCTCCTGGAGGCTCCAGGGTTGCTTTTCGCACCACTCGGTTTCCCACCCCATCCATGCCAGGCTGATCTTGTGGGCGGGATTGCCTTCCATCTTCCCCGCCGCTACATTGGCAGCTGACACTGCCCTCCTGAGAGGTAGGGCGGCGATTGGACGGTGGCCATGCTGCGAATGGGGATAGACCATCCCTCAAAAGCGCCACCGAAAACAGCAAGGCAAATGCGCACACAGACACGGCGGGAAAAGGGCGCACTACGGATCCCTGCAGCTCCTGGAGGCTTCGAGCACAGCCCCAGGGTGGCCGTGCTGGGCGGCGGCGGGAAGGACGCCAATGTGGCTTTGGGAGGCTTGGGGAGGGAGGGTGGTGAAGCGGGCTGGCATCCTGCCATCAGTACCCATCCCTTTCCTTACCTGACTCCCAGCCCCGTGCCATTTCTCCTTCATGATCTGCCGCCACCGCATGCAGGGAAACAAAAGAAGTTTGTGTGGGGGAAAGGTCAATCAATTCCAACTTCATGAGATCTTTTTTTTGCGAGAGGTTGGAATTGATTGATTGACTTTCTCCCCCCCCCCACAAACTTCTTTTGTTTCTCTGCATGCAGCGGTGGCAGATCATGAAGGAGAAACAGCATGGGGCTGGGAGTCAGGTAAGGAAAGGGATGGGTGCTGACGGCAGGATGCCCTCCCGCTTCACCACCCTCCCTCCCCGAGCCTCTGGCCTCCACCTGCTGCTTTGTTCAGCCTGGCCACCCCCACCTTGGCACCCTTCCCGCCGCCACCCAGCACGGCCGCCCCGGGGCAGCAGGGGCTGGCCTGGCACGGGAAGGGCACGCGCCCCACCCACCTGCCCCGGTACCATACCTGGTCCGCCACCACACTCTCACCGCTGCGTTGCTTCTCCACCCCATGCACAGGCTCTGCCCCACCCCCGCGGCTCCTGGCCTACCGGTACTGGCAAAAAGAAAGCCCTCCCCAAAAGTAAGTCCTAGTGCTTACTTCAGAGCCCAAAAGAAAGTAAGACCGGGTCTCACTTTTGGGGAAACACGGTAGCATTATTATTATCATCTTGTTAGTACTATTTTTCCGATTTCAATTCCACTATTGAGCTATAGAATTGCTACAAAAACAATAATTACAGCCACCAGGGAGAAAAAGTTAAAAAAATTAATGCTGAACCACCAAGTAATATGGCCCAAAATATCTAAGGCAATAGAAACATCTCTGATAGTCATGAAAAGTATATGAAGATTGGCACATGAGAGAGGCTTATGCCAGGGCTGAAAAAGCTTGAAAGTGACAGCAACTTCAAAAAGTACTTTAACCAGTGAACTTAAAACATTGATAAGGACAGATGATAAAATACAGTCCTTCAGGTATTGCTGTATCAAACCATGAAGAACCTTTCTAAAACTGGTAGTTTGAATGGACTGAGATCTGCCCCATTCAATTAAGACCATGATATCCAGACAGCCACTAGATGGCAGCAAACACATGGCATTTCCGGTATTTTTGTAGTTGTTCAACAGTTGTCCAACTTTTTGTAGCCCAGAAGTGGTAACCATACAGTAGTGCTTAAAAGTTTGTGAATCTGTTTGTATTTCCAATATTTCTGAATAAATGTGGCCTTAAACCTAATCTGTTCTCTGTTTAATTCCTAAAACTAGATAAAGAGAACTCAATTAAGCAAAAGCATTATACAGTACTTGCTTATTTACTTACTGAACAAAATGATTGAAAGCTACACTATAATTGTTTTACTGTACCTATTTCTAATCTGTGCATAATACACTGATCTTTATTCCAGCATCATAAGAACTGATTTACCAAATTCAGTTTCCCCCTATGCAGCAAAGCTTATTTATGGAGGTGCACTTAATGGCTTCAACCACAGTTTAAGTTATGCAAGTAGCTATTTTTTTGCCTCATTAAAAGTCCATTTTGTATGAGTTTAAAGAAAAGCCTCTCAGTGAAGAGAATTTTTTTTATTTTGAGAGAAATATTTTTACTTCTCCTTAGTTAGAACAGGTTTTATAAATAAATGCAGGTAGTTTTTGACTTACAACCATTCAAAGTTACAATGGCACTGAAAAAAGTGACTTACTGGTCTTTGAAACATTAATTTGTAGATAGGTTCTCTTTATGGTGTGATACAGTCTAATTAACATTTGCAGCAATTCATACAGCTTCTCAGCCAGCAGCATAGCATCCAAAAATACCTAGATATTTACAACTTCAATCAATACACCGTCAATGTTGCCACAAACATTCCTCGTATATTTATCCATAAAGAGCAGCAAGTTAAAATTTTTGACTGTATATCTCTATAAAACCATAATGCATTTCTCAAATGTTGCTTACTGTCACCTTTTATTGCTTTTCAGTCAGAATTCTGCCAATCTAAGCACATTTCATAAATCGATCTCCCTGAAGTTTTTATATTCACTGTTGCTGTCTTTTACATACTATTCTTCCAGGCATCGGGCGCATTTACACAATCATTCAGTGAACAAGCCACACCCATATTTTAACATTTCTCCCATTGCACTTTTTTTTTTGCAAGCTTTCCATTTTTCAACATTCTCATAGCATTTGTGATTTCCCTTTTCTAGGGCATCAACTTTTACTGCATTTGTTTCAATTCCACACTCGTAGATGTTCCACTATTATTCCTATATATATATATTTAAACCATTCACTCCAGTTTTGTTTTAATTCATGTAATCTTCTTTATTTTTAATTCTTTTCAATCTATTGGAGGCTTTCTGATCAGTTCCCCTGTCCATTGGATGGGAGGTGATTTGTTATTACTTTTTATTAATTATTCTTTTTCCTTTGGATGTTTAAAATTACCTCAAAAATAAATCCTTCATCAGTAAGTTACTTTGCATTTTAAATATTTCTCTTGAAATTGTTACTGGGTTTCTGGGCCATCAGCATCTGTTTATGGTACAGTATAATAAAAGACAAGGGGAAAAACCCCAAAATGACGTAACATTTCAGTCTGCCCAAAAAACTTTCATACAGAGTATTGTAAAACAAAAAAACCCAGAACCCGCTGTTGATTAATTACAATGCTTGCTCTGCTATGTGAAACAAGACAAAGTGCAATTAATCTTAAATATAGGTAATTAACAAACCAACTTGAATCTATATTTTAAGAGAGTGACTTATTTTTACTTGCTATAAATTAAAACAGAAATGGGGACTTCTGAACTAGTTCTGTCAGGAGAGAAAAAGAAATGCACAAGAGCCTGAGGCTACTTTGAGCTTATTCTTGTAATGCTAAGCTGTCGTTTAAAAGTTCATTCAGTGCAACCAAAGTGAAGCGCAAGATGCTTGTTGCCATAAAGTACCAAGTGGCCAGTTAACTGCTGGAACAAATTTCTTTGTCTTGTTCTCCATCTGTTCTTCCCCTTTTCTTTTCCTAGTTTCAACATGTGGCCTCCAGTCCCTTACATTCCTTGTCTGCTCTCTCATTACTTGTTCTCTTTCTTCAGGTGTCCCATCTTATGTTCAAAATGGTCAGTTTTTTAAACCCTCCCTACTCCTTGTAATCCAGATAATAATCCTCGTAATCCTTGTAATCCAGTAATCCCTACTCCTTTCATAATCCAGATTATCTTTCTGAGCTACCGTACTGTTTGCCCCACACAAGAGAAAATATCAGAAGCGCTCTCTCTCTCCTCTCTCTCTCTCTCTCTCTCTCTCTCTCTCTCTCTCTCTCTCTCAGTAGTAAAGGATTTTAGGGAGAATAGTATACATAGAAATAATATAATACTTTCTCTAACACACAGGCCTCAAATCTTTTTCTTAATTTATAGTTCTATTTATCAGAAAAAATGTATGATCTTCCACTCAGAAGTAGAACCATTGAATTCCAGAGATCTTTCTCGGAAAATATATATAGTATTATTGCCCGATTTCTGCATTTGGTTTGACACTTTCACAATTTTGGGACCTGTTTAATTACATCATAGGTAAACTTACTTCAAATGTATAATATTTGATCTTTCCCCAGATTAATATGCATTGGAGTAAAAATAAAGCTGGGCCTGCTGAGGATATCATCCTCAAAATCAAAGTGACAGAACCCCAAACCTCAGTTGGACTTTTAGTTATTGACAAAAGTGTAAATTTGTTGGGAAAAAGCAATGATATCACAGAGGATGCTGTAAGTTTTTTTTTCTTTTTCCTTTTGCAAGAGTGCATTGGTTTAGAAGCACTATGTTTTATTGTGACTGGTTTCCTTAAAATGTTGAAACAAATTGAAACCATAAAACAGTTAATATTACGTATTAATGTAAATCTTTCATCTTACTTGCAATAAACTTCATTCTCTGATAATCTGAGTAACTTTATATTCCATATCAAACATATTTGCATTTATTTACTTCATTTTCTGATAAGCATGCATAGTTAAGAAGAAATATATAAGGATACCTAATTCTCATTTTTGTTAAAGTAGAATATTCATAACAAAAGAAATAATGGAAACTAAAAACGGATGTATTGAGTTCACATGCATTTACAAATCACCAGCTAGCTCTTAATGAGTGATGAAAAAGAAATAAAACAGACATTTCCAAGAGGTATGCTGATGATAAAACTGATGGCCAATTATAGCTCAGTCTTTGGTGGCATTCTTCACTGCCCTGGTTCAAAATTTTAATTAGTAAATTACTTCCTTGTACAGCAGCTCAATTACTAGGCTTCCATCAAATAACTCTCTTCAGAGAAAGGTCATAATTAATTAATTTTGTTCCGAAGATTTTTTTCATATGCCTTCCAGATTGGCATATTAAAATATCATACAATAATTATTCACCATGTCCTATTTTATTTCATCCAGTTGTTCCTGGGGTTGAAAAATGTGTGTGGTCCATTAACAAAGATACTAATACATTTTTGTTATCACTGATTAAATTTTCCTTGAAATATATAAATATATATTTTTAAAAAGTTGGTTAACTATTTTATCTTTGATTTATTTCTACTTTTTAAAAAACAGATACACCACGAGCTAAGTTTATATGATACAAAACCACATTATGGGGAAACTAGAAGTGCTCTCAGCGTCTTTCAGGTACAGTTGTATATATAGGTGCTAATTTTCATGTTCTCGATGCATTTGGTTCCTGAAGCAATATGAATGTATCTTTCTCTCTTTCACACATACACACATGCACACATAAAGAGGCCTAGTATTATAGAAACATAGAAAAGAGACCTTGGAGGTCTTCTAGTCCAACCCCCCAAGTCAGGAGATCTTATTCTATCCCAGACAAATGGCTGTCCAATCTTTTTTTGAAAACCTGCAGTGATGGAGCACCCACCACTCTAGGAGGCAAGCTATTCCATTGATTAATTACTTTCACTGTCAGGAAGTTTCTCCTTCATTCCAGGTAGGATCTCTCTTTAATGACCTTTTAACCCGTTGCTTCTTATCCTGCCCTCAGATGCTTTTTGAGAATAAGTTGACCCCCTTCCTTTCTGTGATTGCCCCTCAAGTACTGGAAGACAGCTATCATGTCACCTCTAATTCTGTGTATATGTGTACAGGTTTTTTTTTTCTATGTGTGCTCTAAAATACATTTTAAAAAATAACATTTATTTATTTATTAAATTTATATGCTGCCCATCTCATGTCTGAGGCAACTTTGGGCAGCATATACTGATATGTTGCATGTAATTAAACTGAAAAATCGTTTATGTACTGCATTCAGAACAACAATCTCTGGATATTGACTGATGCCAACCTTTCAGAACATGAGGACTATGAAGATTGTAAGTAAAGACAAATCAAGAAATGAATCCATCATTTCTTGGGTAGATACCTATCTGACTTTCAAACCTGCACTTCTTCTTTATCTGCCTCAGAATAAAGGCCCTTCCTGTTTAATTACTCCATCATACTCTTTCTATAGGAAAGGAGACCAACATTTATCTTTTTTAATACCATTTACTCTTTAGTCCATATAGTAGTGAAGATGACAGAATCAAAGACAGATTGAATATTCAGTTAAGGATAACTTTATTCGAAATAAAGTTTGGTGTAGTAGTTAAGCCAATTTGATCTAGTGATTAAAGCACCAGACTAGAAACCTCAAGTTCTAGTTCTGCCTCAGACATGAAAGCCAGCTGGGTGAATTTGGGCTGGTCACACTCTCTCAGCCGAACCCACCTCACAGGGCTGTTGTTGTGGGGAAAATAGCAGGAGGAAGGACTATTCTGTATGTTTCCCACTTTCAGTTACTTATAAAGTAATAAAGCTGGAATAAAACAATTCTAATAAAGAGAAAATATAGTCACAAAGTTAGATTAAATTCATTTATTCTTATTTACATATTATGTTGAAAGAGAGGAAAAGAAAGAGTGCAATGGATTCCTTATCTAGTGTGCAAATCTTTTGTCCATTCTAACCATCAGTGGAGGTTTTTTTTTAGCAGATTAAGATCTCCAACCATTTTTTTTCTAACCTTTCCCTAAACCCCATGAATATTGGATTCATGCAGGTTTCTTCTAAAGCAGCTTTGCTTCCTTACAGAAATAATTGTGCAGTCATATTACTCGAGGTTTCCCTCTATTATTTCCTTAAGATCTTCATTCAGCCCACTGCAGAAAAACTCTTCTGATCTCTACAAATCTGATCTTAGGACTGTGATTTCAGGTCCCCTCAGAGTGCTCCCCCATCTCTGAATTTCTTCACTCTTCTGGTTTTGTTATAACGGTCTACCCTCTCTCAGTGTTTGCTGCTGCTTATGTGCCGTTGCCCTCCAAAGCAAATCTTAACGGGATGAGTGGGTTAGTTCATTGGTTCAAATGTCTTCATTTGGAGCAAATGTTTTTATAGATTTTTAAATGTAAAAACATATAGAAAAGAATCAGACAATGTCTGGGCTGGGAGGAAGATGAGATTGCACTTTCCAAAATATATGAGATGGCCAATTTTGAAAAAAACTAGGCATTCTACAATATGACAAGCCCTTTTAAGAATGGAGACTTTGGCCTTGTTATGTGATCAAACAAAGTTGACAAAAGTTATAAAAAATATGAGAGACTCTCAGCTTGGGTGCAAGTTTCAGAAAGTAAGATTTTGTACAGTAGATTTTTCCTGGGAAAAGATTAATGTCAGTCTGTCATTTTTCTTGATGTTGAACTGTGAATCACACAGCAAAATACACATCTTTTCCAGATGCTGTAGATAGATAAATCTATCTTAATTAGGCAGATAGACAGACAGACAAGACAAACTTTTCTTTTAATCTCAGCTTTCAGTTGATTGGTCAAATAGCTTTTCATTTAGCTATTTATTAGTTCTATCCTGGTTATATTCTTAAGAGACCAGTAATCATCAGTTTATATTTTCTAGTACATATTCTGACCAGCTAATGAAGTAGACACAGTATAATGAAAGCTGACTGCACAAAATGTGATAGAGGAAAATAAAAAGAGTGCAAACCCGGGCTGCAAACTCTTGCTATAGATAGTTGGTTTGTAGCTTGTGATACTTAGACAAAAAGAAGTTGACAAAGAGAGAGATGTAATTTATAACAGAGTGCAGTGTAGATATTAAACTTAATATCTGAAACCTGTATTCCATTCTATGAGCGAAGGTGTGGCATCGTTTGCATAATTCAGGGGGAATATACTCTGAAGTGAATCCTCTACCTCTTCCCCTGCTCAGTGTAGCTACAATCTCTCCTTTGTTTGTTTTAAGGCTGCTATTTTATGTGAGTCCATTATGAACACCACTTTTTTTAACAAGAGGACGCCAGAGAGGATGCTTATGTTTCTTTCTAACCTCCCTTTAAAAATGACGCAGGAGAGGGTTTTTTCCCCCCTCACCTATGTTGGCACAGTTTGATCTGACGGCTTTCATGCTCTGTGTTAGTTTTGTGAGTCTTCCTCTCCTGTGGGAGGAATTTTGGCTAAATTAAGTTTTAAATGTTTACCCTCCAACTCTTTGTATTTTTAAAAATTAATTATTAGGATACTTTTCAGAACAATGTGAGACATGTTGCTGGGTGGGTGGGGGAACAGAGAAAGGGGGAAATTGGCAAAAATCAAGCCCCTTTCATCAATGGCATCTCATCATACATCTGGGGATGGAACAGGCCATTCTTGTGACATAAATTAAACTATCTGACCCAATTTATGTTGCTCTCTTGCATCCAAAACCCTCACCCTATTCTTTTCCCCTTAGTAGTGCTGTATGATTTCGATTCTGACCCGGTGATCCTCTCTATATTCCATGAAAATAACCCAGCACTGCATGACGGTGATCTCCATGTGAGGAAGAATTTTCCAGAGACTTGGCTTTGGCAGGAAATAATGACAAGGTATAAACTTGTGTGAAGATAGCTTTCTTTATTTTCCCTTGCAGATAATCATAAATGTCTGTGGGACTTCCAGGGAAGAAATTGTGAATTAAGGACAGTTCTGCTAAAGCTGGAATGAAAACCTGGCAAATAAAAAAGTTCTTAATTGTGTAACTTTATAGTAAAAGTATCAGTTTCTGAAAAACAAAAAGTGATTATGTTGCTCTCTGTTCCCCCCTCACCTACAAGGTGACCTCAGGGCCCATTTTTCTGCTTCTTCTCTGATACCCACTTCTATCCTTTTGCCACCTTAAGTGCTCCAGTTGGTTCTGGCTTGAGTGCTTTACTTGGTTGCAGGCTAACCTCAGCAGCTTATTGCTTATTTTGCAGGCTTTTCATTTGAGTTCTGACTTTGTTTTAATATCTGCATTCTAAAGTGTACAAAATAAAATACATTTTATTAAAAGAGTTTAAAAATACTGGTAGTTAAATCTTGATTTAATCATTCAGCAACTGTTTGAAATTATTATAGCACTGATTGAAGGGTGATTACGACTGGTCCTCAGTTCTAGCTGTCCCAGCACTCCCCCATGGTCACATGATCATGATTTGAGCACATGACAACCAGTTTGCACTTATGATTGGTTGCAGCGACAATCATGTGACTGCCATTTGTGACTTTTCCTGAGGGCTTCTCCAGAAAGTCAATAGGGAAGCTAGCAGGGAAGGTCACAAACTACTGAGCTAAGTCTGTCCCACCGTCCTGCAGTCTCCTTATGAGACGCAGCCATTTGGAGCCCGGATGGACAGTCTCATCCTTTCCTTGTCTAAAGAGGTTCCATGTGAGGAGGCTTGTTGCAAGTTTGTTGGTCTTAGCCATGTTGTTGTCTCTAGTCCTCTGGAGTTTTAGCTTGCCATTGCCTCGCCCAGAAGGCCCCAAGGAAAATGAAATCTTATATACCCAAGTTTTATTTATTTATTGTTGATATGGGAGGTTATTTTTTTCTCAAAAACGGACTGTTCTGTTGAAAAACAGCTTATCAAATGGCCATTTCCCCCCAATCATCTATCTCTCTGAACTGGAGTTGAACTAAATTGAAACTGATGGCTTTTTTGTTTCATATTTCCCCAAATGTATATATTTCTTTGGACCAGTGTATTGTGAGAGCCATTTTGGTGTAGTGGTTAAGGCACCAGGCTAGAAACTAGGAGACCAAGAGTTCTAGTCCCACCTGAGGCAAAAAGCCAGGCGGATGACTTTGGGCCAGTCAGACCAGTCAGTCTCCCTCAGCCCTAACAAGAAGGTAGTGGCAAATCTCTTCCGAAAAACCTTGCCAAGAAAACTGCAGGGATCTTTCCAGATAGTTGCAAGGAGTCAAAACTAACTTGAAGGCACCCACACAGAGTCTATTGTGGTGAACTATAAAATGTGTAAGAAAAAAATAGTGTCTAAACATATAGCAGATGCCTGGTGGAACATATACCCAAAAGAAGATCCTTAGATTACAATATGTTAAATGAATGTTTAGAATTGAGTGTTTCTATGTCTTGTAATGCAGAGGTCCCCAACCTTTTGGGCACCAGGGACTGGTTATGTAGAGAGAGGTTTTTCCGCGGACCGGAGGGGGCGTGGTTTTGTGTGCTGCCTGCATCCTGTGGATGGGGTTTGCTTGTTTGTGCGGACTGGTTGCTGGCGTGCCGTAGCCCGGTACTGGTCCACGGACCGGGGGGTTGGGGACCCCTGTTGTAATGTTTTCAACTCCCCAAAACATATATATGTGACAGTTACCTTGTGCTGTGAGACATGAATGGCTTTTTTTGGTCTGCCATGAGCATAGTGCAAATTCCTTACTATTCCTGTAAAAAATTAACTTAATTAAACAAAAGTAGATTCCTACACCAAGAAAGTCACTCTAGATTTGCTGTCTCTTTTATTCTGTCTTTTCTCATCTTTAGGTCTACTGAAGCAACAATAAATGTTACTGTTCCTGATACCATTACATCCTGGGTAGCCAGCGCATTTATAATATCTGAAAATCTTGGATTGGGTGTGATTAAAATACCTGTTGAGGTAATAAATCTGCTGTGAAATTTGCTGTGAAAATAAGAACTTACAAGCACTTGATGAAGTTCATATTTAGTAGCATAGCTTCTGTTCAGTAGTCCCTTAGTCATTCATTTTTTTAAAAGAATATTTCTATACAATTCATCATCAACATTTTATTTCAGGATAGTTTATTTTAAAGTCATAAAAGCCAAACCCAAATGAAATTGAAAATATAGTATTTGTTATCTATGACCACAGCAGCCTTAAAATAAGATAATTTTTAGGTGATATTTTTTAGCATAAGGTACGTAATTAAAAAAGTTGGGACATTTCAAGCATCTTTCCAACAATTCAAAGATTATTTTGCATGTGCCAAGGACCCAGAGGAAGGAATCACGATAGAGAAAAAACATTCTCTAAGTGAAATTTAATCATATTGAAATAGGAGAGAGATCCATGTATTAGTAGTATCATGCACAATGACTCTTCTGTTTTTTATAAAGATTGTGGACTTTGCGCAAAGAATGGAAAGATGCTGGCAGGTTTAATGTAACATTGTTTTCAATGCATTGGTGAATATATTTTGGTGAATTTTTCAAACCCACTTCCATAGGAATTGGTCCCAGAATACTGTAGCTCAGCATGCTCTGTTAATCTCTACTGAAATAGTAGAGATGGTGAAACTAACTGAGGAGAACACAGCAAATTGCTGAGAAGAGCTTTTGGCATGTTGTGTATAACACATCTAGAAAAGCAAAACTAGTAAAGCAACTAGAACACTGCAAGAGATGAGCAGACTGTAGAGGGCAGTCCAATATAAGAAAAAGGGTTGGTGAGTCAACCAACAAAACATTTTCAAAGTAAAGCTAACTTTTTGTTGCCTTAAAAATAGAGAAGGCTTCCTGTTCTCCATAAGATCTGGAATATTCTATATTCTTGGCTCCTCCGCCAGGGCTTCTCAGATGACATGGGAATAGTATGGCCTTAGTGCTGTGAGGCCCTCACCTGGATTCTTTTAAGATAAGAATTTTAGTTTAAAAATATGGAATTCATATAATAAACAACATTCAGTTTTAAATCTTAGATATTACTAAAGCTAAAAGTTTGTTGAGGTCCAGATCTTGAATTTGCACCTGCACTTACTACACATGTAATAAAAAAAATTATTTAGAGGCATCCTCTCATTCAGTTTTTGGATTCAGATCTTAAAGTTTATTTCAGGATTAGATACAAAATACAGTTAACATTTATTTAATGTATATTGGTAAATATTGTTTTAATGAGACAGTTTCAGGCTTTATCAAAGGATGTGCTTGGCTACACATGCTTCAGTTGAAGACCCTTTATAGATTCAAAACCAGAATTTCACTTTGGTTTTCTCAGTGACCGATTTCACCACTGCACATTCTTGGCTTGCTTAGTTTCTATTCAGAGACTTCCATATGGCTACATCATGTTACATATTAATGTGCATGAAAAATATTTGTATAGACACTTGAGTGTTTCAAAGGCTTCGTGTGTATAGCGTTCAGTTTTAACTTGGGTGAATTATTAACAGAAATGACTTTTGTGTGGTTTAATTTTGTTTTGCTGTAATCTAGTCCGTCCCATTTATTTTCCTGCTAAGCTTCCTTGCAGATCTTTCTCTCTCAAAATCGGAGAGAGTCTGGTAGCAACTTTTAATCAAACTGCCTTAGCTGATGGATGATTTAAATATGTAAAGATAAGGCAGGAGAAAGAAGGCGTAATGCAGATGAAGACTACAATGTGAATATAGTGTGAATCATAAGTTTTAATCAAGAGTGGCGTGTACAGATGGGTTTCCCTCTTTGAACTTCATCTACCTCTACATTCATCACTCCTCTGTTAACTACTTGACTACTCGCTTTCTGGATACGTAGCCAGTCCAAATGCTAATTGGAAATTTGGAAATATGTGGGAAATCGTTCTTTAATTTCAGCTCATGACTAAGATCTCATAGATCACATTATTGTTTCATATTTTGGCATGGGGAAAAAATGTGCCATATATTCATCTTGAAGAGGTGGGTTGTAAGCACCATGACCTCACTTAGAGTACAAGTAGAGCTGAGGAGCTGCTGAAACTTTAAGGAATGCAGCACTTATCTTTGCTTTTAGAGAAAAAGTCAGTGCCATCAGCACTGAAGTGAAGTAAGGAAGCTTGTGTATTTTGGACTTCGACTTCTTATGCATCAAACAGATATAGAAAGCACTACTTTTCAGAAAAGAAGTTGAAAAACATGGGAGATATTTTTGTAACGTGAAGCACCATCTAATCATAATCATTACCAGCTGTTTCTGCTTCTCTTGATTCTTCCCATTTTTGATGTCTGAAAATTGAGAATTTGAAGCAAGCTTCTCTATCTCTTAACTAATTTATTGGGCATGTATATTTCAAAGCATGCCAAATACATTTAATCTCTCCCTTTTTAGGTGCAATGTAAAGCTAGGAAATATTTTATAATCCTTTTCTCAGAATTTTTCGTTTTTTTCAGGGAAAACTCTTCAAAAACAGGGGAAGGTTTTCTCTTCACTGGTCTTCAAATCGCTAAGTCTTAATTGACAAATAGTACCCCACAAAGGTTTAATAATGTATAACTTTTGTTTTTCAGTTAGAAGTCTTCCAGCCTTTTTTTGTTTCCTTAAACCTTCCTCCTAGTGTCATAAGAGGAGAACAATTTATATTGGAAGTAAACATCTTCAATTATTTGAAAGAAAGCACTGAGGTAAACATATTGAAACTTTGTTTTATAGGTTTTTTTTTAAAACAAATCTGCTTTTTTTGCATTCTCTTTGCTATTACCACCCCAGGTTAATTTCAGTCTGATTGATTTATTTTAATACTTATTATTTTAAGTATAAAGTATTGTTATTCCCCTAGATCAGGGGTGTCAAACTCGCAATGTCACGTGACATGTCGCGACGTATCGCGACTTTTTTTCCATTGCCGGCAATGGGGTGGGCACGGTTTCACTATGATGATTCCGGCCCGCGGGCCGGCAGTTTGACACACCCCTGCCCTAGATTAAAAGAAAATGCGAACATAGTTATACTTATGCATATATTAGGATTTTGCATCAATCCCAGGATTTAGTTTGAAGGCAGATATGGAAAACAGCTCAGTTTGACTCATAGGCCGCTCAGTTCAAGTACTCCTCCTCATCAGAGGCTTGACTTGATAAGCTGGGAACAGAGATCCAATTGCGTCAGTTTTGCCTCTGCTCTTCTGAAAGAGCTCAGCAAAGCACCTCAAAATCCTTCTAAGATACTAAATATGAACACAGAGAAATGTGAACAAAGCAAGTTCCCCTTCCCAAATATTGCAACTTGAGAGTTAAACCAGATAAACCATTCCTATGTAATTATTAGATAGTCATTCAGATCCCCACTCTGCTATTCATTCTAATATCTTTCTTCTAGGGAACAATAGAATTAAGTTCTATGTTACCTCAAAACGTTGAATTACAACTGAAGCTTTAGTGAGGCTCAAATTGTTTTAGCCTCCTCATGCTGCTGCAATGCTGTGGCCAAGCCCAGGTGATTCTGTGCATATCCTTTATATCTATTAGTGTTTTGGTAGGAACATTTTTATATTCTGCCAAGGTTAGGAACTTCCAGATGTAATTCAATGCCTTTTTATGTTTTCAGAAGGAGTTTTCCTGTGATAACTTGCTTTCTTTCCCTTTTTTCAAAATATGCTTTTCACTCATCTGATCATTTCCCCAGCTTCAATACTGTAGTTATAGTGTTAAACTATTGCTGCTAGTAGGACAAAACATTAACTAACCACTTCTGTTTTGTAGGTGACAGTAACCCTTGATATGAGTGATAGCTTTGAAATTTTTGTTATCTCTAATGATATAAATGCCATTGGAAACCAACATTCTGTTTGGATACCAAGTGAAGATGGGAAGACTATCTTCTTTCCGATTATGCCAAAGCAGATTGGAGAAATTCCCATCAGAGTGACAGCAATATCACCCATTGCTTCTGACGCTATTCTCCAGAGACTATTAGTGAAGGTAATTTAAAGCAGCCATATTTCAAGAATCTTTATCTGGGACAGATGAGAAGCTTTTACCCAAGTCCCGTTTTGATCATTTTTAAAAGCATCTATGGATCATTCAAAAAGAAGTCAAAATCTTGCAGTAAAATACTGAAGAAGATGAGGTTGGAGTTCCCTTGAAGCTGAGGGGTGAGGTAGGGCCTTGTTTGACGTAAGGCCTAATAAACCAACTTCACAGTTTTTAGATAAATTTCCTACAGAGTTTATTAAGTAAGGCAAGGTTTCTGATTTGCCAAGTGAGGTGATGGCAGACATATTGAAATCTATATTGCCAGTTCCTGATACAGACCATGAGTGACAGGACAATGCCACACTTATATATAGTAAGATTCAGTTGTGATGAAATCTTTCAAGCTTCTGAAACGTGAGCATATGAAAAAATGCTTACTTTTGCAATATTTTTCATTTGCTTTGTAAAATGTAAAATCTTGAATGTAGTTCTCAGTGCTCCTTCAGAAATTGCTGAATTGTACAGAATGAAAAGGGATGAAATAATTGAGAATATTAAATTACAGGAACTTTAATTTGTGTGTTGGCTCGCGGTGTTTGGAATATATTCCCCACTCCCCAATAGTCACTCAAAAACAAAGCTTTTCCTACATACTGCAAGAAATGTGCTGGTTACTGGGTTAACTATGCTTCAAAAGAAGATTGGGGATCAATGGCTAATATAGGTAGTCCTTGATTTACAACCATTTGTTTAGTGACCATTTGAAGTTACAATGGCACTGAAAAAAGTGACCTACCACCTGTCCTAGGACTCACAACCCTTGTAGCATCCCAATGGACACATGATCAAAATTCAGGTGCTTGGCAACTGTTTATTTATGTAAACTATTGTTTATATGTGTAATATTTGTTTATTTTTAATAGGCTGAAGGATTAGAACAAACTTACTCAGAGACAGTTCTTTTGGACTTAACCAAAAGAACTAATCTTACGGAAATTTTGAATTTCAATTTCCCCCCTGATGTAGTTCCTGGCAGTGAAAGAGTGCAAGTTATAGTTACTGGTAAGCATAACTGTATTTCCTCGGAATACAGTTTTAGTTGTATCTAATTGCTGAGCGAATCATCATGTTAGTTATTTACTTATTTATTTAGTGACTAGTGTTATTTTAGAATCGCTATTGTATGTATATATTGTATGGATGGAAAAGAGATGATTCCTGAGATACTTTTATATATCAATTTATGTAACTGGTTTATTTCATTATCTTTTTTTTGCTAACATTAACATAGTTATCTTGCTTAAATTAACATGTCATTCTGTATCTGCTGAATATGTGAATATCTTCTTTCTTACTGATATTATTGATTTTGTTTGCAGATATATTTTTTTTAAAAAAAGAATTATGATGATGATGCTCTAATCATCCATGGTTGAATGTCAGTACCATAATAGAGGTTTCCTATATTACCCTAGCCTTTCCCAATTGACATGTGAATTTTAATTTCCACGATTCTCAGTAATGGCCACACGACTGGGTACTCTGAAAATTGAAGTCTGCACATTAAGAGACTAGTTAGATTGGGAATACCTTTATTTAAAATATGTTTTTTATGGTAATACTTGCGTTGATTTTGACCCTAAAAACAAGCTAGCTGGTTGAGAGAATTGATTAAAAAGTTTATTATAGAACATTTTAATCCCCCCCCCCCCTTTGGTCTTTGTTTACATGTTTACTTGTTGTTAGTGTTGCCCCTTCCATCACTGACTTGCAAATTTTATCTTTCAGGTGACCAGCTTAGTTCCTCTATCACTGGTTTGGAATCACTAGTCAAGATGCCTTATGGTTGTGGGGAACAAAACATGATTAACTTTGCACCTAATATTTATATTTTGGATTATTTGAGTAAAACGGGCAAGCTCCAAACCCAATTTAAATCAAAAGCCGTGTCATATATGAGAGAAGGTAGGGATATGTTTGGGTAAGGAACGTACAATTCAGTGTGCATTTCTTTGAAAGCCTTTAGACCAACTGTTCATTCTTGAAGGAGGTTTTGTTTGAGGGAAGCTGTAACACTATCGTAGCATAAAGATTAGAGACTTTAAAAACTGAACTCACCTTAGGAAGCTCATTCCATATTGGGTTTTTTTTCTCATTTCTGTATTGTTATGCAGTTACAGTTCACATGACATGTAGATGTCCCAGGACTACGTGGTTGTCTTTTGAATACAACTGGCCCAGTTTAAAGTTTAGTTAAATTAGTTTAAATTTGGTAGTGTCACACCAGGAGTAACTGTATTTAGACTTACATCCCAGATCAGTCTCCCACAAAGACAGAACAAAAGCTACCGACCACAGAAACAGTTTTGTTTGCTTTCTTTAACTCCATGGGTTACATTTCGCCTGACACTTGAACTTTGGCTACTCCAAAGTTGCACAGTTAGTTTCAAAAATAATGAACATCTGTTTTTTAAAAACTTCCTTGAAGTCTGCAAGCAGCCTGTCATTGCTTGTAGATTGATTTATTTTGCCATATTTTTTTTACATTTCTCCAAACATTAGTTTTATTGAAGCTATTTAAAATGAGTCATAATGTTATGCTAAATTGAAATTTAGTAATTATTGTGTCACTTAAACAATACCTGGGGTTTGGGGTTTAATATTCTTTTGAGAACATTCAAATAATTCATGCTCTTTTAATTCTTTTCTAGACAAAACAGAAGCTCTTTAACGTTAAAAACAAGTATTCATCTTTGCATTGTTGGCTAATAATAGTACTAGTAATGGCTTTTATTATTATTGGTACAGTAGGAGAATTTAATTGTTTTCTATTTTTCATGTTAAGGCTGATACCTGTGAATTATGTGTATACAAGATAGTAGTAGAAAACCAATATAGCTTAAATTTTGTATCATATACCTGCATTCCTGAGAAGATTTTGCTGGATAATAATTTAAGCTTTATTTTTCTCAGCTTTCTATTGAACTCTTTATAAAAAGTCCTTCCACCTTTTCACCAGTTTTTTTTTTTTTTACAAATTTGGCTTTATGTTTCATCATGGGCCTATTCATTTTCCTATTACTTCTGGGCTGCAGGCCATCCTCCAGGACCTTATCTGTAGACCTTTCATTGCCTGAAATGGTGCCATTGATATTCCATGGCAAAATGACCACTTTGGGATAGCATTACTTCATATTACTTGCCAGGTTTTGGTGTGAAGTTAATAGATTAGATAAACTTTGTCATTTTTTCCTGTGGGCATTAAAAATAGGGGAAATAGTAGGTCTTTGCCTCCCAAAGCTTTTCTCTTCCCATTTCCACCCCTAATCCCTTAAATGCCCCTTTTGGTGATGTTACATTCAGAAGGTTGGGAAACTGAATTTTAGCCTCCAGCTCTCAGAAGTTGCCCGTCTCTGTATTATGTTGTTTACACTTGATAATGGGAACATATAAACAGTGTTTGAGTAAGTTCAATCCTTGTGAACCTTGTCTTTTAGCAGATTAGGCTACTAGCTTCAGTGAGCGATAAGCCTTTCAGAACTGCATCTCCTGGCACTGCAGACTGCTTGGTTTGTTCAGTATACTTCTCATGTTTTATTTGTTCAGGTTATCAAAGAGAGCTTCTCTATAAAAGATTTGATGGCTCTTTCAGTGCCTTTGGAAACAGTGATCCCTCTGGGAGTACATGGTGAGTATCTAGATAGTTGCACAATGCCCAATGTGTAGTTTTCGTAAGTTTTTTTTTTTTATTATAACTTATTACAAATTCACGTCATAAAATGGGCCATGTAAGCCATTGAGCTCTATTTTTTCCAAATTAAAAGCCTTGCTGGCTGGGGGAATTTTGGGAGTTGAAATCCACACATCTTAATGTAGCTCAGGTTGAGAAACACTGATCTAAACCAACCATTTAATAGGAAGAATTAGTTTGGACAAAAATGCTTAACAGTATACTTTCATTATAATTTCATCCTAGGTTATCAGCTTTTGTATTAAGGAGTTTCATTCAAGCACAACCGTACATCGATATCGATCCATATATCCTGGAGAGAACAGCTGCTTGGATCCTCCGTCATCAGAAATTCAGCGGAGAATTTGAGGAACCTGGAAGAGTTCTACATACTGAGCTTCAAGGAGGCACTAGTGATTCTGTTTCACGTACTGCTTATATCTTGACTGCTCTATTAGAGTATCAGTTCAACGAGGTAGTAATGATAGTGATCTTAATGTATTTGAAACAAATTACTGTAAAGCGGTTTACAATACAGGCTAGTGCTTTTAATCAGGATAATGCCAAAGAATGCATTTGAAGCTGCAGTATTCTCAGTCAGGCAACCAATCCTTTTTTCACAATCTGATTTCTTCCAGATGTGTTGGATTACACATCTGATTAGTTTTATGGGAATGGGGTGTATAAGAACATCTGCTCGGTTGAGGAAGGGTGATCTATATCGATTGCCAAAAGCTCACGGATTTAGTCAGGAGTTATTTCCACTTCTCCTTGAATTGAATCCGGGACCTCTTATGCTAGCATATTCCCAAATGAGGTTTTATCTTTGCAGAACAGTATACTGCTTGATTAATTGTGAGATTAATAAACAGTTGTGCAGAAATGGGGAGCTTTTTATTTGAGGGGAAACTTTATCTTTTACAAAGTGGAATAGGACAGGAAAGTTTTTTTGCAGTATGAATTGAATTTTGTTTCCTAAAGAGTCACACTCCTAATAGGTAAATATCTTTTCAAAAGATTTAGCAATGAAGGAGCACCTGGGCATTGATTGTTATGCTGGCATGACATAATAGCATATATTCACATTTACATTTCTGAAATAATTTCTCTTTTGTGTGGAATTAAACAATTTGGCTTGGCCCAAGATAAATATAGGTAGATACCAAAAATAGGTAGAAGCCATACACTTTCTAATAGGAACAAAATTAGTTCAAAACCTTCCAGCATCATCTTATTCTAAGTCAATAGTTGTGTATCTCCTAATAGTTATTTGAACTAGTGGAACATAAGAATGCTATTACTAAGGCAGTTTTCATTCTTTAGTCCAAATCAATTTCTATGGGATTATAGTGCAAAGAAACGTACAAACTGGCATATGGCTTATCACCACCACCATCAGTAATACATATTTTTGTTAGGCCCCAGCAAAAATGGAAATTTGAAAATCACTGTATGGTTTGTTCATAATGATACTGCGTTTCCTTGCTAACTGTCTTCTGCCTTTTAAGGTTTCAATACAGGTAGTCCTTGAATTATGTCCGTAATCGAGTCTGCAATTTTGGTTGTAAATTATAAGGGTCATCACATAACCATGCCTATTTTAGGATTTTTTGCAGTAGTCATTAAGTGAACACAGTGGCCATTTAGCAAACACATTTTTTTGGGAAACTGGAAGTAAACACACATGTTTGTGAGATACTGCAATGGCCCAAAATGTGGGCCAGTTGCCTAGCACCCACTTGGCCACGGGGGCGGGCACAGATGGATGTTGGATTGTAAGTCCCTTTTTTGAGGTTGGTCATAAATTCAAACTATCTATAGTCCACTCCTCACAAGCTTATTTAGAGGCTTACAGTTATTACTGTCTTGCTCAATTCCAGTTTGCTGCAATGTTTTGTAGTATATCCCACATTTTAGCATTATATGTTTTTATCTTGAATATAAAATTGTAATTTAACAGTTCACCATAAAGACTACTACTAGTTATTGTAGTTTATGCTAAAGCATTTCTTAAGGTGCTACTTTTCTTTTTCCAGAATGATAAATCTATAAAAAAAGCACTGGGCTTTCTTGAATTTCAATTAAATAACATCGTATCGGATAATCATACGCTGGCTCTTCTGACTTATGCTTTATCACTTGCCAAAAGTACAGCGGCAAAGGGAGCTCTCGACAAACTGAACGAGAGGTCGGAACGACAAGGTAGTGTAAAATAGTCTTTATGCCTGGGTGAGTAATCTGACATTCCAGTTACACTTAAGGCAATATATGCCAATGGAATAAAAGAAAGGAAACATAAAATAGGTTGATGTGATCTAGTTAAAAGTTATTTATGGTCATGTTTAAAATGCTTAGTGTTACAATACAATCACAGGATACCTTCTGGTACTGAATGCAATTCAGTTCCACAAATGTTACAGACTCTATTTAAATTAAAAATGTGCAGGTAGTAATTAATAATTGCATATGAACTATTACCTGATTTGTGCTTTCTCTGCTACTGTAAAGAAAATGTTGATCACTTTGATTGAGCCTATGATCGGTACCTAGCTGTTCAGTAGGCCACTTATTAATATTTAGTAAGACAGAAGTTAATTTGAATTTCTGCACTGAGTAAACAATTGGATCTGATGACCTAAATGGCACATTCCAACAGTAAGATTTTATAATTTGTGTGTTCTTTTTGACGTACAATATTTATCATAAAATGCAGGTTTTACTAACTCATATTCTGAAAGATCAGCAAACCTCCAAGCTCACCTGTTTTGCCACATTCTTAAGTAGGATACTTAAGCAGGATTTCTGCCAGTGAGTCATGTTCTTATTAAGGTATTTGCTTCCCATCCTGATATGCACACTTCTCATTGGGCTATTTTTGGCTGCCTTCTTTAAAGAATGTCCCTTTTTCTTTAGGGACTTCTGTAAATCTGAGTGTTTCTCCACAGCTGCTGATATCACGGTGGATATTTTTGGAGCAATCAGCTCTTAGAGAATGTATTTCCAATTAGCATATATATGTGGGATGCAATGATATGATGGCATATCTATGGGGAGGGAAACATTTCTAATAAGCAAACATGCCTGCATTTAGAGACCACTTCGGCAATAGCAAGTGTTAACTACAAAGCTGGCCTGAAATGTGAACATGAAAAGCAGACCTGAAAACGTATACAGTGGGAATGGGTTTTCTTTGTGATTATGAGCTGGTCTGCTCTTCCTGCTTACCCCAACATGAGAATGGACTACCTACTGTTCGGGGAGGATTGGAACAGATGATATTGTCCTCAGCCAATCCCTCATCTCATGAGAAGGCAAACCTCACCTGAATTTTCAAAATTCCATCAAAATGAATGGTTTTCTTTTCCCTTCTTTTTCTTGTACAAGCAGGGAAGTCTGGTCTGCTTGGTGGGCTTCCTTCTATCTTATACAAATATCTCTGTTCCAAATGGCTGAAGTGTGTTCAGGATGGGTCACATCCATGTCCTCAGACTCCATTTTTTCCTTCGATCACCATTTTGTATTCTGTCTGCAGGAACGGTCTGTTTGTTTGAACTGACAAGTATTCTGCCAAGTTTTTCCTCGTAGCTCAAGTGATGAGAAACCATAGTTGTGTTGTTGTTTGCTATAATCTTATTGAAAGTTTTAAAAACAAGTGTTAAAAACTAATACAAAGTAAAATGGAGTAAAAAGGTAGTGTTTTCTCTAATCACACAGACCAATTTGATCATCTCAGCAATTTCTACTATCTTCAGCAACCATTCCTCTGTCATAGTTGTATGGTTTTTTAAAGAAAAAATTCAGCAGATGGTTTGGGAAATGCTGGCCATTTCTTTCTTTGTTTTTTAACTGGGTGACATTGACAAGAGTTTTATCAAGTTTCTCCTTCTAGTCCAAATGAAATTATTAAGTGCAACTTAAAGACAGAAGAGAAAATAACTAGTGCTTGCTTTCCTGGCATGGTTGAGAATAAAAAAAAGCAGGAAAATCCACCAGTTGGGAGCCATGTTACACACTGAATTGAACATCTAGTCATCGCTGTGGCCAAAGTAGAGGAGAGGGTTGTAATTCAGAAATGGATTTTTTTCAGCCAGTTTCATTTCTTGCCAGTGAACAAACAGATGAAAGCTATAGTACAGAAATATATATATATATATATTGATTTTGGGGGTGGGTGGGAATAGTTATCTTTAAATATGAGAAACTATAGGATTTAGAAGTGATTGATTTCACTCTGCTCAAAAAAAAAAAGCTTCAGAAGAATAAACTCTTCCGACCTTACAAAGTTGTATCTTTTTCTTATGAGGTGAAAGCTTCTTTCTTTCTTTTTTTCTTCCCAGGAGAACTAAGGTTCTGGGCATCACCATCTTCTGGACTCTCCAGTTCCTGGCAGCCACGTTCTGCAGATATTGAAGTTGCAGGTTATGCCCTCTTGTCACATTTTATTCAACAAAGACTGTTAGAGGGGATTCCAATTATGAAATGGCTAAGCAAGCAAAGAAATCACCTGGGAGGTTATTCTTCTACACAGGTTAGAAATTATCTCAAGGAAACTAATTATCAGGCATTTATAAAATTAATCATTAAAATTTTATATGGCCCCAGGGATGCATTATTTTTATTTAAAATTTTGAACCAGGAATCTGCCAAGCACTGTGTGAAATTTGAACACACTTAGGGCTTTCTGCATTGCCAGAAATTTATATATAAATGTTTCAAAGAACAATTCGAAACAATTCGAAAAGATTTTGATTCTCTAAGGAAGCCAGCCAGAACCTTCTACTCTGTGTGTGTGCCAAAGATTCAGTTAATTTTCTACACGGGCCAGTTGCACTTGATTAATCAATACTATTTAAAAATGCCAGAAAGTTGAATTTGGGCTTGGGAAGACCTAATTTCATATCTTTGCACCAAGGCAATGTTATGGGTTATTATGCAATGTTATGCACATTGCTAAGATAAGCTTTTTGTGAATGTGCTTTATTAGACAAGCAAGAATGACCTGGTTCTGATATGATGATAAAGCCCCACTGATTGAGCTCATGCATTGTGTTAAGCCAAACCATATCAAATTATCATAAATTAAGTTTGTCCTACTTTTGTAAGAGTTACTGAGTGAGTAAATGTGTGCCTAGCAAGATAAAACTATAGTTGCTGCCATGAATAATTACCTGCTCACTCTGCCCTTTCTAATAATAAAACACAATACTTAAATCAGCATTTGGACTGACTATGTGAAGAAGACTTTTTTTTTTAAATTCTCAGTATAGCTTATTGCTCCAGGATTTCCAGATAACTTCTCATCCAAGTACTAGCCAGATCTGTACCTACTTAGCTTCTGAAATCAGCCAGGCTTCCTTAGGTGCTGCCTGCTCACCTGACTGACCTACTTACTTCATCCACGTTCATATTAACAAGGACTGTTCTTTCTTCTCTGGGTAGGACACTATAGTGGCTCTGCAGGCCTTGAGTACCTTTGCGACACTCACAGCTGATTCTGTGACAGAAATAGATGTGACAGTGAATGCATCCATGGAAGAAAACCCAACTGTTTTCCAAATTGATCATGAAAACCGTTTTGTTCTCAAGACCAAAGAGGTACTGTAGTTAAAAAAAAAAAGTTTAATTTCAGGCAATTCATTTAGTTTGGAATGTTTTTCTGACCACATTAAAATCTGCCATTTCTTTTTAGTTTCCAGCCGCCCAGCCTGTTACACTTACAATTTCTGCAAGTGGCCGTGGTTTTGCTATTTTTCAGGTAGGCATATATAATAATTTTTGTCCCTTTTCTTTCTCTAAGGATTTTGTATTGAATTAGATACTCCACTAGGTTGGATAACATTTGAATTATCAAGGGTAGAGTCAATGTTGAGTACAGACTAGATCTAGAATCAAATCAGAGCTGTTCTTATGATTTTATTACTTTAGATTATTTTCTCCATATGTTATTCTTTTGTTTGGTCTTTTTTAAACTGCTCTGATTACCAATATCATATTAATATAGCAATTCTATATTAATAGAATTCTATTAATTAATTCTAATAATTATGTAACAGACCCAATGTACCTATCATGTTGGAAAGTATAGTTTTGATTCTAATTACTGTGCGTGAATGGTGTTTTCCCAGAGGATAATTGTGATAGCATTGGGATGCCGTTTAATGTCACTTTAAGATTAATATTTTATGTACAGGATGGATCTTCTAAATCAGCAACAAGACTTCTTGATGTGAACAGTTTTATTCTGAACTGCAGTATAGCCTGCAGTTCATAAAAATGAACTCTGTTGACAGACATGTTGTTAACTTCATTTTGGATCTACAGTGGCTTTCAGGAAATCCTGAACATCACTACTATCAGTATTGAAGTGTTGTCCTTTATAAAAATGCTGCCCAGTCCGTAATTCAATATAATAATCATGGGCTCCTTGGAAATAGTGTGGAATGTGCTAGCTCTAATTTTCATGCAGTTCCTTATTTGGAGCAGTGTCTTCTTCCCTTTCTTCAGCCTGTTTAAAAATAGTCAGAATAATATCAGAATAAAAACAGAATATCATTTTCTGTTTAAAAATGATTTTCCAGAGAAGGTCTCCTGTTGCCCTTCTCTCTTCCCTGCCACAACAATTGTTGCTTAGATTTTTCAGTGTTCATTATATATCTTACTTTTTTAACCCTGGCAAAATGCATGCAAGTCATTCTCTTGTCGGCCAGTAGCATATTGCTCTTTTGTCCAATTCTGACATGCTACCCGACATAGCAAATCAAATACTGTCTAGTAGTCCAGGGGAAGATGAGAAGGAGAATGAAAACAATTTACAAAAGTATCTTGGCATGTGAGACCTGTCTCCATATTTGGACTCCTGTCAAAGGAAATGGTGTTCTCTGTGGATCAAAGGGATGCCAGGGACACAGAATCCAGTTAGCATAGAAACTCCAGGCCTGTTTTACATCTTTTTATCTTTAATCCTTGTAAAACGATTGGATTAAATGAGCCAAATTCCATGTTGATTAGAATCCAGTACAAATAAGCAGTAGAATACGTGACATTAGCAATGTAAGAGCTGTAATGGACCACAAACAGAATTTGAAGAATAGGTTATGTATAAAATTTCAGAGAGGGCTGAGCTTTTTATAAGATGCTCTTATTTTGGTATATGCATTTTCAGAAATCATATTTATTTTTACGAAAAAAATATACATTTGATAATAACTTCAGGTCCATTAATGAAGGCCAACATTTGAAAATACCGCAGCAGGCAACAAATTGCTCATCCATCATATCTGACAGTGGTGGACTCAGCTGGAATTGTTTTTAACAGCAGTCAAATTGCTAGAAGTTGTCTACACATGCAAAAATATTGCAAGCTTATTTTAAAAAAAAACAATCAAAATTGATGTGCTATCAAGCTATTAACAACTTAAAACACTTTTAAGAAAAATATAAATAAATATTAGATGCCAAATGCATAGACCCAAACATATACAATCCTGTATTTGTAATTACTACATGGAAAAAGAGAGTGTTTTACCTAATCAACTGTCTATAGGTATATGATACTACTGTATATTTATCTATTTTTTTTTAAAATAATTTTTATTGAATACAAAAAAAAGAAAAAAAAGATTAAAAAACATTGAACATAGTGTATCATCTTTGACATACATCTTTGTCTAGACATTCCGTATTATACATATACTTTATACATTTCAGATATTCTTCCTCTATTTACATCCCTTCTAATGACCTTCCTTCTTTTTTTTTATTTATCTATTTTTAAGTAGCATTGCAGCCTGTAGGATTTGAGGACAATATCAGAAATTCCCATGTATAGTTAAAGATGGGAAAATTCTGTTTGATTCCAATATGAAATCACATAGAGGTGTCGTTCTCAAATTGAGAGCCAGAAACCACCAATATGCTGATAATACTTAGCTTTCCTTGCCTTTCTTACAGACTTAAGGTCTAAAGTTTCTAGGGCCTCTGAATGTCTCCAGATGACACTGGACTTAGATGTGAAGGAATAAAATAAGACATGGCAATTAATAACGCTGGGAGTTGGACATCAGGATTTGGGAAATTCAGGTAGCCCTCGACTTAGGACCACAATTGAGCCCGAAATTTCTGTTGCTAAGTGAGACAGTTGTTAAGTGAATTTGCCCCATTTTACGACCTGTCTTGCCACAGTTGTTAAGTGAATCGCTGCAGTTGTTAAGTTAGTAACACGGTTGTTAAGTGAATCTGGCTTCCCCATTGACTTTGCTTGTCAGAAGGTCGCAAAAGGGGATCTCACGATCCCGGGACACTGCAACCGTCATAAATATGAGTCAGTCCGAATTTTGATCACATGATCATGGGGATGCTGCAATGTCATAAGTCACTTTTTTCATTGCCATTATAACCTTGCACTAAATGGACTGTTGTATGTCGAGGACTGCCTGTAATGCTTGTTTTAGAAGGAGACCCCCTTAAGAATCAATTTTGTAGTCTAGTGGGTCTTCTGGATTCAGCATTAACCCTGGAGAGCCACAGCAGTTTTAGCTGATAAAGAATCCTAAAATCCATGCAATGATAACCTCAAGGCTGATTTATTGCCATGCATTTCTTTAGCAGCAGCTCCTGAGAATGAAAATTGCAGCTACTACAGAAAAGTGGCATCATAAATAGTGAGTGGTGTCTCCTGGAGGTCCCATGTTACTCCTGGCTTGGAACAATTTCACTGGTGGCCAGTTGCTTTCCAGACCCAGTTCAGAGCAGTCACAATGAAATTTAAAGTCTTATCAGCTGAGGAAATCACCTTTTGAGAGGCCAGCCCTGAGTGCGTTCAGTCTACTGGTTTTTGAGGCTCTAAATGTTTTTGAGGTACATTTAATATTTTCACTTGTTACAGGTAGTCCTTGACGTATGACCACAATTGACCCCAACATTTCTGTTGTTAAACGAGACAGTTGTTATGTTAGTTTTTATTACCTTTCTTGCCACAATTGATAAGTGAATCGCTGTAGTTGACAAGGCAGTAACCCAGTTGTTAAGTGCATCTGGCTTCCCCATTGACTTTGCTTGTCAGAAGGTCACAAAAGCTGGTCACGTGACCCCCCAGGAGACTGCAACCGTCATAAATATGAACTAGTTGCCAAGCGGGCGAATTTTGATCACGTGACCATGGGGATGCTGCAACGGTCGTAAGTGTGAAAAAGAGTCATAAGTCACTCTTTTCAGTGCCGTTGTAACTTTGAATGGTCACTAAATGAATGATAGTCGAGGACTACCGTATATCTTTTGATAACATCCATAAAGAGAAAGGACAGCATATAGATAGTTTAACTAAATAAGGAAATGGGAAAAGAATAGATTACCTTTCATTCTTGAAGACTATTTATTCCCTTTCCTTCTGGAGGACAATGGGCTGTTATAGAAACTTTTCAAGCAAAGGGCAGTGATTTATTATCCAAGTAATTATTATTTTTTCTGCTTTAGCTCAATAAGTAGACAAGCCAAATGAAACAGAACTTCTAATCCTTATCCAAAGAGCCATTTCTGTATAACCACAAATCATATCGTCCACGGCACCTGGAGTGGAAGATGGTTTGTCTCCACATGTAGATGCATCACTCTAAATACTGCCATAACTCTTATTAAGAGACTACTCAGCCAGCGTTTTCTCATTTATGACACAGCTGTTCTGTACGAAAAACCTTTGCAAGCTGAAGGATCGCTCTTCCTAAAGCATCCTAAGGCATAACTTCTAGGCTGGAGAACATTAAACTCTGCCATTCTTGTTCTTTTATTAACGCCCCATCCTTTAAGAATGATTGCAGTTTGTTATCGAGATTGAATTACTCTTAAAAAAAAAAAGACAGATAAATGAATGATAATACGACTTATGATTGATTTATAGTCAAACCAAGCAACCTACCCTTTTCTAGTAAAATACTCTAACATTAGAGTTGATATCAATATGCCAAGGGTATATTAATATGTCAAAATGTACAATAAAAAACTTGAAATGATACGTGAAATTCCCATTAAAAAAAAATCTGTACTAATACAGAATGCAATAATTGCTGGTAACAACAGCAATTAACATTGCATGACTTATATGAATTGCATGCGAGCAGCCTATAAAGAATGATCACATTTGGAATTTATGAGTAGATGAATTGAAGCAATAATGTATTTTACTATCGTTACATCATGTGCAAAGTGGAACCTGTCCCTTCATTTAGAGTTAGCAACGGCAACGCTACCAGTTGTAATTCAAGTCAAAAGCAACCCTTCAGCCATGTCTAGCTATTCATTATAAGTGCAATAGACCTCCTGATTTATGCCTATACAGGATTGGGCAGAAAAATGGGGGAGAGAGAAGTTTTTTAAACATCTGGCAAGAATGAATCATGTCATTTGAGAACTCCATTTCATTTTTTGAATCTCTTCTGGATAGTGTATTATATTACATAGCAAAGTCTAATGACCATCCACTTCCGAGAGAGATGCCAGTTCTGGTACATTTTTCCATAAAACTGATTTTTCAAAGAATCTTATATATTTTTTCCTGTACATTTTTCATTATTTTGCATCCGTAAATAAGTCCTTTTAATTGCATTCAAAAATTCAAATGGATGCTCAAATGGTCTGAATCTTTATCAATAAAGGAGAATATTTGTAGCTCAGGGTTGAAATGAGGAGTCCTTGGTGTTCTCTGAGCTTGGTTGTTTTCTTGCAGATATTTCATTACCCAAACTAACATCTAGCATCCCTCACCTTTATTTCCCTTGGATAAAACAGAATTATGCTTTCTATGTGTCTACTGTTGATAAACATATAGCCTGCTCTCCAGGATATAAGGAAAACAACTATTTATTCAACTTTTAAAAAATAAAGATGGTCCTGTATCTGGTTTGAGTCTTTCTGACTGCATCCATGTAATTTTTTTGTCAGCAAGGTGATTTCCAATTATCTTCTTTAGAGATATTTTTCAGCTTTCAATCTAGTGAGCAGCCCTGATTTTTCAATTCTATATATGCCAATAAAGTGAAAAAATGTGGCCTGATGAGACACTAGAATGCTTAATGTGTGTGTGTGTTTCATTCCTGAAGCAAGTGAATACATTCGGTTTAATTTTTATTTAGTTTTATTCAGTTTAGTTTTATTTGACATTAGGGTTTTAGTAAAACCCAAGTCAGGAATGTGTGAATCTTCCCACCCATTCTCACACCTGCTGAAGTTCATTTTTTAAAATGCAAGCTCATTAGCATTCTCTTTTCTTCCTCAAAGCTTAATGCAGCAGCCAAAGACAATGCTGCCAAAAATTTCTTAATGAAAATAACCCTTTAACCATAAACCTTCATCCAGACATCTGTTTAAGATCCAGCCATAAGGATAAACACGAGAGAGTAAAGATTCCTGGACTGAAGGCAGTTTTCCAAATTTTTGATATTTTTTTAATAATGCTTTCACAAGGAAGCTCCTTGTTTTCAATAATTGTTGAAGCAAAGTAATTCCAGAAGTGTAAAGTCTTGCAGTTTCATAAATGTGAAGGATACCATCTTCCTGCCATTAATCTTGGAAAAGCATTGGAGATTCTTTCCAATCAAGAACTGGCAAAACTAAGGCCAAGTTAATGCATTATGATAAGCCAAGGTTAATTTTAACCTTGGTTTAAGCCACAGTGACTAAATTTACATATATATGGCTTGGCCATAACCATAGTTTACCAAGTAGAATAACTAGGTTCACATACCACAATAATAATAATAATAATAATAATAATAATAATAATAATAATAATAATAATAATAATAATAATAATAATAATAATAATAATAATTAATAATAATAATAAAGTTGGAAGGGACCTTGGAGGTCATCAAGTCCAACCCCCTGCTCAGGCAGGTAACCCTATACCATTTCGGACAAATGGCTGTCCAGTTTCTTCTTAAAAACTTCCTGTGGGGAGCATTCACCGCTGCTGGAGGCAGTGTTCCACTGGTTACTTGGTCTAACTGTCGGAGTTCTCCTTAGTTCTAGGGTTGCTTCTCTCCTTGCTTAGTTTCCATCCATTGCTTCTTGTCTTCCATGCCGTGCTTTGAGCGTGACTCCCTCTTCTTTGTGGTGATCCCTGAGATATTGGAACACTGCTATTCATGTCCCCCCTCGTCCTTCTCTTCTTAAACTAGACATAGTCCCATTCCATCAACCTTTCCTATATGTTTTTAACTCCAGTCCCCTAATCTCTTTGTTGCTCTTCTCTGTACTCTTTAGAGGCTCAACATCTTTTTACTCGTGGTGACCAAAACTGGCTGCAGTATTCCAAGTGTGGCCTTACCAAGGCATTGTAGAGTGGTATTAATACTTCGCGTGATCTTGATTCTATCCCTCTGTTAATGCAGCCTAGCACTGTGTTGGCTTTTTTGGCAGCTGCAGCACACTGCTGGCTCATATTTAAATGATTGTCCACTAGGACTCCGAGATCCCTCTCACAGTTACTACTATTGAGCAAGGTACCGCCTATACTATACCTATACATTTGGTTTTTCTTGCCTAAATGTAGAACCTTACTTTTTTCACCATTGAATTTCATTTTGTTAGATAGCGCCCAGTGTTCAAGTCTGTCCAGATCCTCCTGTATCCTAAGCCTGTCTTCCTGCCAGCTTGGTGTTGTCTGCAAATTTGATGAGTTCCCCATCTATCCCCTCGTCCAAATCATTGACGAAGATGTTGAAGAGCACTGGGCCCAGAACAGAGCCCTGGGGCACCCCACTACACACTTCCATCCATGTAGATGTGGTTCCATTGAGGACCACACGCTGAGTACGGCCGGTCAGCCAAAACCAACCTATATTGTGGTTTAATATGTATGTTAAACATTATGTTTGTTAAACATTCTATTTCAAGCATCTTTCATGAAGACTAAACTACCTCCTATTCACTTAGGTAAAATTTTGCTGTTTCTGTATGCAATAAATAAGAATTGTAGGTAGATGAGAAAGATGAATTTTAAAATGGCAAGTGTTTTTGAAAATGAACCTGGACATGACATACTAAGGAGAATATTCACTTTCTGATTTACTTAAAGTTTGCTCGAGCTTCCAAGTTTGCAATGTTTTACCTGACCATGAAGAAAATTTACTACAGAAATCCAAATGTATAAATTTATAACATGTAAAATATATGTACACAGGCATAAATTTAGCATTTGTGGTAAAATTGCACATTTTAGTAACATACTAAATGAACAGTAGAAGACAAATTCTACATAGTACAGAGGTAAAATTTCTGCAAATGTGAATGCATAATTACTACTAACGCAGCTTTTTAAAAATAAATTAATGTCATTCTTGTTTCTTGCAACTACATAGACAGGCCTATGCAGTTTTCTTGACAAGATTTTTTGGAGTGGTTTGCCTTTAATCAGTAAATCAAACTGTTCTCATGTAGCTGTCAACATATTCAAAATAGGAAAATAGTGAATATGGCAAGGGCAGAACTTTATAACAAAATGTACTTTGGCAGAAATAATAATTTCCAGATAATTCTGATAACCAGCTAATAATCTTCCTGTTCATGGCTTTGGATTTCCCCCCCCTTTTCCTTGCAGGTAGCTGTTTGCATCTCCCCAAGAGTGCTTAATCACAACATAAAACTGATAACAAAAACTGATGCAAAATGTGCACCACACTATTATTGTTTAACTAAATGAGAGACTACGCCTTTTAGAAAAATGTAGTTGGCTTATCTTTCTAGTTTTGGAGTTCAGCAGCAGAAATCAATTTTTTAAAAAAGAAAAAAGAACAAAGGTGGTATTACAAAATGACACAATTGGTTTAATTGAGTCATTGACTCAGATGTGGAATACTCACACAATCTTATTCGCAATCAATCATAAAAGCAGTAGATGCATAGCCTAGGGAAATCAGTATTTCCATAACAGAAGTGAGTCTTTAAGGAAAGATGTGTGATTTGACATAGGAATAGGCACATGTGTGTGAATTGTGTCAGAGGTTCCAGACATCTTGAATGATGTTTTGTAGTTTCCAGAATTACATATTGACATGTATGAGTATAAGCCAGGATGTCAGTCATGATGAGTGTACCAGCTAGTGAATATATGGTTATATGTTGCATGCATATCTACCACCACTCCCGTCTAAATTGTCATATCAAGATACCTTTTAAATTGCGTTGGTAAAATTCTTCCTGCCTATGATAGCATATCTTGCTTTGCCCTGTTTGCAGCAGGCCAGGCTGGGTAAGAAAACTGAGCTGATGTTGGAACCAACTGAAAGCATGCTTGATCATTCCTTTGTAGGCTTTTCTTTCTTCATGAGCTTATCTTTGTTTAGGGCCAAGAAGGAATGAAAAATAGAACATAAAATTTCTTCCAGTGAAAATAGCTGTTTAAGAGGCTATCCTGTATGTTGATCCAGATGTTCCTGAATTGCCAGTACATTTTTACCATTTTGCTTTTCTTGGCAGATACCGAAACAATAGCATTTTGGGTGATGACAACATTTTGATTTATTTCCAACTTGATTTGACCACGTTCACAGCAGGTCCAATCAGAAGAAAGCATGTTTGATTTGTTGCTTTGAAGCGCTTTTGATAAGATTTGTTTTGAGAACTTGAAACTGAAAGTTTTATTTCAGAAAAGGATGCAAAATGTCCCACATTTATTTTTTGATTGCATGTTACAATATTGCATATTTAATCTGATAAACTATGAAATAGCTGTTATTACTCTTTTCTACAAATCACTGCTTTCTTCACTGAATATCATCATTTTTTATTTTTGCGTTTCTATAGCTCAATGTTATATACAATACAATCCATTCACATACCAGCAAAAGACGTAGATCTGCACAAAATCAAGAAGCTTTTGACTTAGATATCTATGTAAAGGATGACAAAGAAGACATAAACAGCTTAACTTTAAATGTGTGTACCAGGTAAGTAAATATATTAAGCTATCCATTCTCTTTTATTTATAATTTTTAAAATGACTTTTAAGCTGATTCTCCCTTTAACTAATATATCTTTATAAGATATTTCAGAGAAATCAAGGTTTATGCATAGCATTCCATTATATTTTGCCAGGTTTTCTAAATGAATGAACGAATGATTGAATGAATGAATGTATGAATGAATCAAACAAAAACTCCTACCAAAGTTAAAGCTTAGTTAAATCTACTGTAAAGAGACAGCTCAGTTCACAAGTTCTTCCCTCAGCCTTTAGGCTATGTACAGCTTAGTTTGTGCTTTAGTCTTGCACTGAATGAGTTCTTTATTTTTACCTGGCATCTTTTTACTATTTTTAAAGACCTGTTTTTGTTTTTATGCCTTTACTAGCTGCACTGATATGATTAAGATAGGTAGCCATATAAACTTACAGCATAAAGAATAAATAAATATATTTGTCCCCCAATAAAACCTTGGCATTCCCCTGAACGCAATGTAGGCCAGTCATTTCGTTGGCTTTCCTTTTTCATATTGGTTTGATATAAAATAGCAGTAGCACTTGGACTTATGTACCTCTTTACAGTGCTTTACAGCCCTCTCTAAGCGGTGCTTTACAGCCCTCTCTAAGAGCCAGCATATTGTCCCCAACAATCTGGGTCATCATTTTGCTAACCTCGGAAGGATGGAAGATTGAGTCAACCTTGAGCCAGTCAGGATCAAACTCCTGGAGTGAACAATGAGTTAGCCTGCAGTACTGCATTCTAACCACTGTGCCACCACGGCTCTTATCTCTAAAATGATTATGACTATTTAAGTATTACCCAAGGAGAACTGTTTTTCTTCTACAATTATAACAAGGGCATAATTAAAACCATGTTTGGTTATTTGCTTTCAATAGAGCTGGTGATGCACCCACAGGTGGTTTTATTTTTTTAGACTCGGGCACCAACTTCAAACAACAGTACTTCCTATCATGTATTGTTAAACTTTGGAAGTCACCATCACATGACATAATGTTGACTGCCCATTTGGGCTGTATTAAAAGAGACTAAAATTAAGGGACGATAAAGCTATCAGGAGCTATTAATCTCTTTCGCTATATATCATCCAAAGAAGTATATCTCTCATTGTCAATCACTGAAAAAAGAAGAAAGGTGGTGCTGTTTACTTATCATTGGATCTTCTTAAAGGCATGTGGTTGGAGAATGATGCCGGCCTAGCATGTCCTTTGCTCTGATCTGACATGATTGTTCTGCTCTTAGAGTGTACTGAATTCCTATCCAAATACGATCTGTGTTTAGTGATTCATGCTTCCAGACTCAAGAGCTTTGCTTAGGCAAGTGAGTCTTTTTGTAAATTTCCTCCATACGGGTAGTCCTTGATGTAACCATTTGTTTAGTGACTGTTTGAAGTTACAGCAGCACTGAAAAAGATGACCTATGATTGGTCCCCCACTTACGACTACCACAGCATCCCATAAGTCACACGATCAAAATTTGTGCACTTGGTAATTGGGATGTATTTACCATGGTTGCAGCATCCCAGGGTCACGTGATTGCCATTTGCGATGTTCCCAGCTTGCTTCTGATAAGCAATGGGGCAAGCCAGAGTCATTCAAAGACCTCATGATTCACTTAACAATGGCAGTGATTCACTTAAAAACTGTAGCAAAAAGGTGGTAAAATCAGTTACTTAACATTTTGCTTAGCAACGGAAAATCTGGTCCCAACTGTAGTCATAAGTTGAGGACTACCTGATAAGAAGAAATAATTGTTTTACTCAGTTCCCCAGCATTCAGAGCACAAATCTGAGAGGTGCTTTGTTGAAAAATTATAGCAGAAATTTCCTGTTCATGTTAAATGGGTGTGTTCTGACACGCCATTAAAGAACTTTTGTCATTGCTGTTTGATGCTTTCACTTCACTTGTCCTCTCGGTAGTTCCTGTCATAATGTTACAGTTGGAAAACAGTATTTGTTTTTGATTTAGATATCTGGCTCCTTTAAAATGGGTGGGGGAGTGATACATTTTATTTTTAAAATTTATAGGCCGCCGATCTTACCACAGGATAACTCTGGAGGCTTACAATACTATATATAGAAACACTATAAATAAAATTGCAGCGTGTAGTTATTTATGTTCTTCTATAGTTTTATTTTCCTCCAGTACAAACGGAGGGGCTTTTTCAATGTCTGTACTTTAATTCTATACTAAGAATTAATAACATTGCATGCTTATGTGTGCATATGTGCAAGCACAGTTATTTCTATGTAAATCGTTCTTTTTTCTTCGTTAGATATCTGGGCACTGGCTCATCTTCAAGAACTGGCATGGCTCTCATGGAGATTGGATTACTGAGTGGCTTCTCTTTGTCGCCCAATTTTGTGTCATTAGATGATCCAGTGAAAAAGGTGGAAAAAGATGAAGGCAAAATCCATTTATATCTGGACTCTGTAAGTCGAAATAAGAACATACTGGTCAGAATGATGATGAAGCTAAAATTCAAAAACTAAAATTATGAAAGGGTTTTTAAAAAAATATCATTTAAAATAAATATTACATTTTGTCAACACTGTAGACAAAAGTTTGAGGTAACTTAATTGGAATCCTCCAGTTCATTCAGGGGAGGCCGTATTTTATGAAGTACACTTGTGTACGTTTGGCCAAGCATTGTAACAATATGTAGAGACAGATGTTTTAAGGGTGAAAAGACTAAATTAAAATTATTAAGTTATAGGCTCTGATTGGAAGCCTTCATAGTTAAGGAAAAGAGAAACAGGAATGAAGAAGTGCTGTAGCCAACTTGTTCTACTTGGTTTTTCTGTTTGGGGACCTACTGTGCCAAGATTAAGCACACTAATAGTGTAAGCATCTGTGTGTTTGCTCAGGATGAAGAATAAAGTATAAGATAGAGGCATAAAACGTGAATTCACATGGTACAAGTTTTCCTCACTTAATGACCACTTGTTCAGTGACCATATGAAATTACAACAGTGCTAAAAAGCGACTCAACCAGTCCATAAACTTGCATGTTTTGCATTTCTGGAGATAAATAGTAAAAAAAAATATTTAGATACAAAATGGCAGTCATATAATCATGATTTGAGTGCTTGGCTTCATTTAATGACTTCTATTGTTTTATCAATATATAAAATACAAATAAAAATAGGAAATTAAGGGAAGGAAAAAGAGGGGGAAAGAAAATATGAGGTACAAGAGAAGAAAAAAAGCGTTGACTTCCGACTCTTTTTAGCACAGTCCAAGATAATATTCCAGCTTCAACTTTTTACTTTTATACATTAGTATATAACTAGCCATTTCTATAAAAACAAATTTATCTAGCTGGCAAAACCAAAGTCAAAGTTTCATTTTTTTTCATCAAGAGCACAAAATCCAGAAGTGATATCCAAATAAAAAACATAATTAGCCACCTAGAGCAAAGCAGACCAAGCTACAAATTACTGAAAATAATAAATTACAACCACAACTTTCTACCCTTATGTTTCTCCGTTAACTTTTTTTTTTAAAAAAAGATACTCCACAGTTCCTTATTTTTGCTTGCCTTAGCAGCCTTCTTCCTTATTGTTTAACATTGAAGAAATCCCCAAAATAGCATAGATCTTCAAAAAGGAGTAACAGGCTGTTGCTAAAGAAAGCCTCTTTTAGCTTAATAAAGATTAATAGTCCTTAAAATGATTAAGAAATGAAAGGCACAATTTACTGTCCATTTGAAAAATAAATTCCAAAACAGCTTTTGGCATGCAGGCTGCTTTGAAGCACAGCTCCTGAAGCTACTTGCAGACCTTTGCTGTATCGGAGGACCTTGAGGGATAATTCTAGGACTTTCCCTAACTCTGGAGAGTCATATAAACTAAAGGAATGCCGGTTCCTTCTGTTGGTGGTTGAAAAAGCTACAGCCCAGGGAAAGATCCTTCAGGGATCCCTCCCTGGGTGTGCAGTCAGTGGGCCATCTTTTCACGGGAAGTCATGATTTGGGTGCTTGGCAACAGTGCTCATTTATGCAGTCTTGTAGTCACATGATTGCCATTTGCAACCTTCACAGCCTGTTTCCAATAAGCAAAGTCAATGGGAAAGCCTGCAGAAAGTTACAAGTCATGCTCACATGATATTGTTCTTGAAGACATTGCTGCTGAGCAACAGAGTTGTTGGTCACCGCTGCAGCCAATAAGTATAATGTAACTGGTTTAGTTTAGTCTAGTCCTCATTCAGCAAGCCAGTCACTAAGTGGAAAATCATGTGACTATGACGGTGCTTATGATTTTACTTCAGGTTTTCTTTGCTTTACAGTGTCAGAAGGATATGAACAAACAGACAGATGAGCCCAAAAGGTGGGGAAGGTTTCCAGAATGTGACTCACAAGGAAGCCTGATAAAAGGGCAAATTTTATAGCCCTTTTTTTCCCTAATCCTCACCTTTTGGAATGATCATGCCAGTGTTGAAATAATTAACAAGAGGAAAGTTGATGTTTGTCTTGACAGGAAGGGATTACAAGACAATAAGTGGGTAAACAATGGAGAATGCACATTGAAAGGAATGTGGTGTTGGTTGTTTGCCTAGCAGTTCAGGACTGGGTGCTCCAGAGCTTAGAAGGCAATCAAAAGCCAAAAGTGTCAGTTACAGGCAGCAGCTGCAAGCTGGCTAATTAAGGTCACAATTAGCACATTTGTGCCTCAGAGAAAAGCAATTCAGGAAGTGATACCTTGTTTAAGCAATCCTTCCAGTCTGGGGTATATGGAACTAAAAGGGGTCAGGCACATGATAATATTCAGTTGATCACAGGCAGTTGATCTATCCATATTTACTTTCAAAACATGTAGGGAAATAAGAATAAATTTTGGTAAGCATGATTCTGTAACAGATATGGACTGTTGCGTTTATGGATGTGAATCAGCTCCTGTTTGTGATTCTATAATGCAATATGTCTACTCTTATTGGTAAATTACAGATAAGATTGCCAGAAAGGACAGCCATTTGTAAATATATAGCTGTATCTACTGTTCTGGGTAATGCAGTTAAAGATGGATGCATAGAAAGTTTATTTTTTAAAAAGTATTAAACATCTAGTTTTTCATATGCATTTATTATGGAAGCATATAGTCCTCTCTGAAAGTTATCTTCTTTTTTTTTGTAGTTAAACGAAACACAGGTTTGTGTGGCTATTCCAGCTGTGAGAGACTTCAAAGTGGCAAATACCCAGGATGCGTCAGTGACTGTGATGGATTATTATGAACCCAGTATGTGTCAATCACTTTTATGCATTCAGTGCTCAAGTATGCAGTTTAGGTGGGAAAGATGAACTGTTATATGTTAAGGAAGGACCAGATTCAATTAGTTACAGTAAAGACTTTTCATGAGAAATAAGCATGACTGGAAACCACAGGCACTTAAATAATGTTAATTCTCTTAAACCTTGAAGAAGGGGGAAGTGGTGAGGAGAGGGCAGTGTTCGGTGGAACATAACGTCCATTAAATTTATGTTCTCTGAAAGATTGATATTTTAGGATATAATTCTTCTTCAAACAAAAATGATTTTGTTACTTAAAGCATTCCTCATTTCAATAAATTTAGCAACAGTTCAGATTCATGGATACATAGTAAAAAAAAAGGACTTTTATTCATCTGCTCCAAATAGAAAAATGAAATTAGGGCATCATACCTAACAGCAATAGCAATAGCACTTAGACTTATATATCGCTCCATAGTGCTTTATAGCACACTCTGGGCGGTTTACAATATCAGCATATTGTCCCCAACAATCTGGCAGAGTACAGTGGTGAAGTGTTATGATAGTTTTGCTTCTGATATTGTTTCAGCAGCATATAAATATCATTGAATAATACTTTGTTTGAAATGTTGGGCCTTAACAACTTTGCTTTCCAATTGTTCATAATAGGGAGAAGAACAGTGAAAAGCTACAACTCCCTTGTGATGCAGAGTGTGTCATCTTGTACTTTCTGTGAAGATGATGAATGTAATTTTTGTAAAACAGATGGCTGTTTGTCAGTTTCTCTCTCTTTTGAATTGTTAGTACTACTAGTGCTATCAACTTGCTATGTAGCTGCCTGATTTAATAACTGAGTGACTGACACTTATTGCACTGCTGAGAATACCATTGATTGTATTTTCCTGCACAAGGAGAGTCTGGACCCTGTAAAAAATTGACTTATGGGTCTAAACTCTGAGCAAGAATTTGCATCTCAAATTAAATAAGGGTAAGTTGCTCGGAATGGATAACTTCACATTTGTACCATTTTTGTTTTCATTGGCATCTTCTGTACTGGTGTTTCTCACCCTTGGCAATTTTAAGATGTGTGAGCTTCAAATCCCAGAATTTCCCAGACAGCAAATTCACACAGTTTAAAATTACCAAGATTGAGAAACACTATTCTTTATCTATTAAATGCTTAGGGACTTGCTGCAAAATTTTATATGTTGCATATGTTTGCCTAGTAATGTCTGAAGGGCTCTTCTAATAAATGTATCTTCTTCTTCTTGTGCCATATCCGTTATCGGACGTTGGCGATCATGTTGGCGATCATGTATATAAGATTGCAACCTAAACTATTTTCTCCAATGAAATAGTGGAAGTTCTAGACTCTAACCTTGGCTGTGAATTAGATAATGTTAAATTAAAATTAAATCGCTTTGTCTAAATCTTTAACCATTTTTTTTAAATTTAAAGCATGTCTGAATGAGGCCAAACTGATATTCAGGAAAAAACTGAAATGGAGTATATATTTTTTATTAGTTTCTTATTTTTATAGTAAATTTGAGAGTTTTTTAAAGGAATATTTTTTAGTTTTAATACTTACACCATATATTATTTAAACATTACATTCCTAATTTATGGGATTTAGTTTACGGTACATTTCAGGATAACAATTTATAAGTGTTATTGATTGTACTGGCACAGGATTGAGTCTCACCTTCAAAGCAGTTTAATAAGTACTTTGGCCAGATTAACATTCATTGCAATGATTACTGATTTCCTCAGTTATGTTCTAAAAATCTAAATTCCTCTTATATGCATTATGTGCACATAAGGAGATATACTAAAGTACAGCTCAAAAAACATTTTGAGCAGCTGATCATAATCGTTACTTGAATAGTCACATTATGAAAAATGCTTAAACTGTGCTAAAAACAAAATATGCCTCATTATGTGTTGGAGTGCGTGATTTTTGTATGTGTATTAAAGGTAAATATAAGAAAGCAACAGACTTACGATCAAGGTTTCTTTTTAATTTGAAATTTTGTATTTTTTTCCCCAACAGTACGACATTTACTGCTTGCACTAATTGTTGCTAGAGAGTAAGATAAAGCAGTTTAGTGGCTTGTTTCAAACTGAACCCATCTTGTCCTGCTAATCCTATGGACAAAAAAAACAAAAGTTGTTGTGAAACTAGAAGACTAGTCCAATAGGAACTCTACCTCTGAGGAATTTTAAAGTAGTAGAAATTTTTATGATAAGTTACTCAGAGATAGAACACCTTGCAGAGCAAGAAAGGATAGCAGTATACGGTATGTAGGTCTCGCCTTGCAATCATTCGTTTAGTGACTGTTACAACCGCACTGAAAAAAGTGACTTATGACCATTACAACATCCCTGTAGTCTAATGATCAAACTTTGGATGCTTGGCAACTGGCATGTATTTATGACGGTTGCAAGTGACCTGGGGTCATGTGATCACCTTTTATGACCTTCTGACAAGCAAAGTCAATGTGGAAGCCCGATTCACTTAATAGCTGTGTTACTAACTTAACAACTGCAGTGACTGACTTAGGTCGTAAAATGGGGCAAAACCCACTTAACAACTGTCTTGCTTAGCAACAGAATTTTTGGGCTCAATTGTGGTCGTAAGTCAAGGACTATCTCTATAGGAACAAACAAAATATTGACATTGAGATGGGTGGAATCAAGTCTCTGTCAGTCTAAATAGAATACCTAGAACCCAATCTGAAGTAAAAGTGGCAGTGTTTTTGTCACTGAATCAAATTGAAATTGGCTTTCATCTTCCTTAAAAATAAGGTTCAATAAATGAATGAAAAGAAAACTTGAATCAGTATAGAGTAAAACTGCATCCTTGTTCACAAATGCCAGTACTGGTAGGCTGCCAGTGATGCAGGACTATCAAATATCAACTATATATTGCAACAGTCAAATTCACTTAGATAGGAAGTGAAGCACTGGATTAAAATAATGATGTGGTCAGGCACAGGTTTAAATATTTAGAAAGGAAACTTATGAACAAATGTAGACAAATATATGGTGAATATTAAGATCCATATAATAGAACTTTAAGCAACTTTAGCTGCATTACGTCTTAAGTGCATAAAATCAATTCTTAAGGGCTTTGGCATATCTGCCTATTTTATTTGGCACTGTATGCTTTAATTTGAATATTATATTGAATAGCCTTGAGGACAAAGTGCATGGAATAAAGGTTATATACACACACACACTTGGAAATGCAAATTTCTCTATTCATATATGTATACATCTGCCTAACATTGAATAAAGAAATGTGTGTTGTGGCTGCAAAAAATACATGTTTAAGATTTCAGGATTTTGTACATGTATGTGAGAATGAGGTATTTACTTATGTTGTTATTCCCTATTAAACTATATATTTTGTGCTGAAAATTTAAAATATGCATTCTTACCAGATCATTCTTGCCACTTCATATAGTTTAATAAATATATCCATAGGGCTGGTCCATATTGAAATAAACACAATATTTTTTTGAGTCGGCCCTCTATATGTTCTTCAAAAGAAAACACTTTTTGACTGTTTTGCTTAGTAACAAAAATTCCATTGTTAAGTAAGAACTACTTGTAGGTAGGACTATCAAATTATTGATATTCAGTGGGGACTACCTGTACAGCTATAGGGGAAATCTACAGAATACAGAAGGCTGGATCTTGGATCCTTGGCATTTAGGAGAAATTCAAAAATGACTTCATTATATGCTGGGGAGGACAGAAAGATGGAGTCATGGTTGCAGGGAATCAGAAACTGAGAAGCCAGAATGAAGGACAGAATATATGAGTAAGTAGTTGGTTATGCACACAATTATCTTAGATGCTGATATATAAAATAGTACAGGGGTAGGCAACCTTGGCTCTTTTATGACTCGTGGACTTCAACTCCCAGAATTCCTGAGTCTTGAAGTCCACGAGTCATAAAAGAGCCAAGGTTGCCTACCCCTGCACTAGATGATCGCCAATGAAACATGAAAGACTTTCTCTTTTAATTATTTAACTTCCCAGATGAAAAAGAAGAATGTGAGATTATTTTGCATTACCAAATAATTACAATAGAACAGCGGCAGTGGTGGGATTCAGCCAGTTCGGGAGAACTGGTAGCTAATTTTTTTTGCTGAGGCCCAGAATGGACTTCTGGAAGCGGCATCCACACAGAGAACCGGTTGTTCACATATTTGAATCCCACCCCTGAACAGCCGTACTATACTATTCACCCACATCACCATATGGTTTTGGTCCCTCTGTAGAATACTTGATGGTTATATGTCAATTGGCCACATAAAAGGAAAAAGTAATCCCCAGGCAAGGAAAATGCCACAGTCTGTTTTCTAAAAGTATCTTCCCCCACAGCCATTGCAGGATATTTAGCAATTCAGTAATATTTTTTATGCAAATTGCAAACACATGTCAACTGATAATAGTTAAACCACTGGAAGATTATGTTGTGCCCTAGTGGAACAAAGACCCAGGTTCTTCCCCACTTACAGAGTGGAGGGAAAACCCAAAAGGATATGTAATCCCCTTCCCCAAATAATTCAGGTTTATGCTTTTCTTTTGGATCATCCCCAAAAGAAGAAAACAATTGCTCTGCCTCTTGACAGACCCCCATCACTTGGCACAACCCGCCCCTTTAAAAATTACTGATAAGACCCACACACTGCTCAAATGCTAGCATTTTTTATTGAAAGAGTTCCAAAGAAAGAACATTTGAAAAGAGGCTATTGAAGCTCTACTTTGGCTTCTGTGTTGTTGCAGAAGGAAAACATGCCCAGGAGATGGTTGTGGGTTGCCAGAAATGACATTTGTAGATCCGCAAAGGCAGATGGGAGAAGCTGAGAATTTCTCATTTGGATTTTGATCCGGACAATACAGGAAATTCAGGATTCAGAGCATCCTCTTTTGAGGCCATTTGTTAGCGTTTTCTGAGCCTGGGCTAATGATCCTGGAGATATTCATCCCTATTTATTTCTGCAGCATCATCCTCTCTAAAATGTTGTAGAAGATGAAAAAAGATGGAAAAGAAGATTGCTTATCTACTCCATAGTGGTGGAAGTGCTAGTGAAATAAAAATAAGTACTGGATTGTACTCGGTGCATTTGAAACATCTCACTAACAAGAGAAAGTATGTACTTGCTTTTAAAAGTTCTAAGAAACTAATTAGAACAACCTCAGTTCTAATTCAGCTAAGAAAGTTATGAATAAGGTGATCTGGCGTAGCTCTTTAGGCTGCATTAGAATCAAGTAAAAGTTTTCCCTTGATAAAGTAATGCACCTCAAAAATACATGGGGAACAGAAAAACACAACTGTGTTCTAAGGCAAATTCTTCAGAAAGTGGCTTAATCCATAATTCGCATTTTAAAAAGGCAGTAATAGTTTATCATTAAAGCTCAGGAAGAATGAGATGAAGATTGGAAATATCCAGATCTCAGGTCTCGGAACATCTCAGTTTTCGCTTAGCTACTGCTCCCTGATACTTTGGGCTGGTCATTTAAGGGAATATCATTCCCCATTCCTGACAATCAGAGCCAAGTAGCCAAAAGGACATTTAGATAATTGATGCCTAAGGCTGACCACTTCCTTCCTCTTAAGACCCCTTAAGAAGGGGTCAAATTACGGCCTTGTAGCCTTGGGTTGTTCCAAAAGTTGCTGCCGCGTTGTAACAAAATGAAACACAAATAAGAAAACTATTGCATATAAGAAAAGTGATCATATGAGCTATATTTAATGAATTAAATTTAAAATAGATTGAAATTAAAAATATAGTTGAGCCACTTTTTGTTCTAGCCTCACCACTCAAAAACCAAGTGTGATTCAAAAAAGGTCACATGCCCCCTACCATTCATAATATGCAAAGTATCATTTGTGATGTAAAATGAAATCACAAAAGAAACACTTCTGTTTATAGTGTACAGTAGTGGCCAAAATTGTGGAAATCTTTTGGGAAAAGTGTACTTTTGAGGTTTGATGGCTAATAACACCACTTTTTTTTAGTACTACCATAAAATTATATATCAATGGAAAGATAATTTTATCAAGAATGTAATGCAACAGTTTGTTCAATTATCTGTACTGTATTCTATGAAACGTTATAGCCAAATAACCAGGAAAAGGAAGCACGACTTGCTTAGGTTGATATCAGGTAGCTTTCCTTCATCTGATTGTAGCCAATGAGCATGAGTGTTTAGAGAGCCAATCAGGTGTCATCTTGTTTTGGCAATGAGCCAATCAGATCACAGTAGGATTCAATTATTGTTATTCTCAAGTTTTATTAGTTTTTTTTGTTTGTTTTACAGCCAAGTGCTTATAACACATCGTGGAGATAGGGCACTCCATAGAACAAAGCAAAAGATACAATCATACATATGCAATTTAAACTACTTCTTTAAAGGTTCCCTCTGTTTTATCAATAAAAAAAGAAAAAAGAAAAAAGAAAAAAAAACACAAAAAAAACAAAAGCTATCAATCATATTTTCACCCGTTTTCAGGCTTAACCAACTTTCAATTAATCTATTTCAATTTAGTCTTACATAAACATATAATATACAATTCGAGCATTCCTAAAAAATAAATTGTTTCTCACATATATCTATTGTTCCAGTTTAATTTATACTTCTCAATCAGATTATATCTCCTATTCTATTTCACCTACATATTTTGTAAATAAACATAATTTTATATATTTTAAAACCATTACATTTTATCCTAAGATAATAAAACAATAATTATTTCTATTATAGACATATAATATAACTATTATATTTTAATATTTCTCAACTATATTCTACTTCATATACTCTGTCCAATATTTTTATAGATCAATCCAAATCCCTAAAAATCTCTCAGTTGTTTCAATTTAGTCCACTTAATATATTGCTAATTACCATTCAATTCTTGTATGTAAAAATATCAATAATATTTCACCAATCTCCATCTCAATCTAACTCCTTTAGTTTTAAATTTTCCAATTTTCCATATTGCCATTTCAAACCCTAATCAAATCCATAATTTAGATCTAATGTTGACTCAAACCAGAATAACCTTAAAAATCTCAAAACTATTAGCTCAGTCAAAGTAAGCCCTTTTTACCCATCAAATAAAATTTTAACTCTCATTTTTAAATCTAATTCTAGCTTTCTTTTTGTGCCAGGTAGGTTTCCACAGCAGGGCCTCTAGTTCCTCCCATCTTAATGATTGGCTAAAAGCCTTTTCCCACCATTGAGTCCAATCATAGTCTTTTTCTCTTTTATCCAGTGTTGTCTGCACTATCATATTGTCAGCGTTTTTAGTGCCTCGTATTTGGAAGTCCAATCCTGTTGCTTTTAAAGTTGTAAATGTTTCAGTTGAATTCTGCGTTTGATCATCAAAAATCTTCATCATGTAGGATGTATCCTCTTCCTCCTCAATAGATTGTGAATATATTTCATCCATCTCGTTAAGTTGTAGATCTGATTGTGTGTCATAGTCAATCAAAAGTTGAGCTTCAGTTTTTAATTCTGGAATCTCCTTTTCCCTAAGCGTTCTAATGTGTTCTTTAAATTCCATTCTCATTTCCAGAATTTTTTCTAATATAAGTCCATAATTAATCTGTGAATAGGATTCCATCCTTTCTTTTTTTTTGTAGAAGTTCAGCTTAAAGAATAGATTACAGCGTTATAAAATATAGAGTCCAAACAGAAATATATTTCCAAACAGAGATAGAAAAAAGCAAATAGTCAAGTCCAGCACGGAGATAAAAGAAGCAGCAAGAGTCCCAAGTAGCAGTCAATTATTATATTATAATCCAGTCTGGGCATCACGCCAAGGTCAGGGAGTGAGAGTTCAGCTAGAGATATATTGTATCAGTCAGAGTTTCTGGGCTTCACGCCAAGTCCAAGGTTACATTGTAACCAAACAATCCACATGAGTCCGCCCAGAAAACAGAAAGTTTTTTTTTTTTTAAGTAGGCAATACTGTTCAGGAGGGGGGGGGGAGGAGAAAAAAAACTTTCCACCCCCCTCCGTAAGGGTTTTCACCTAGACTGAAGATAAACAAGCCAAGAAAGAGAGTCACAGTAAGGATTTTTTTTCCCCAGGATGCCCGAATTCCAACAGCTTATATAAACAAAATAATAAAAAAATAGTAATAATAATTATTTTTCCAAAGCCTATTTTCCCCAGTGATCAAATGCTGCTTTCTCAAACTAGGGAAATATTTCTTAAAGCTGTTAACAGGGAAGTAGATAGATTAACAAGAGGGAAGGAAAAGTCTCACCCGGATCTTCCACGGTGGTTGTTTTTGCTTAGTTGTTGCTGTGACTTCGGCAGGAGCAGCTAAATGATCGGCCATGTTACTGGCCGATCTTTTCCCCGTCGGCCCAAAGGTGATTTCTCGGACCGCAGAGGGAGCTGCTGCTCCCTCCGCGATTGACGAGTGCCCTCCTCTACGGTGGTCGCCCCTCCAGGGCAACTTTCAACCCTGTCCAGGGTCTACCGGCGGGGGGAAACCGGACGGCAAAGAGAGCGAGTTCTTTGCGCGTCCGCGGGCGCTGCAACCGGAACCGGAAGTCCCAGTAGGATTCAATTATTGATGTCATGTATTGAAGCTGAGAGGAGGACATTTGTCAGTGTGTTATGTGATCGCTATCAAGTTGGTTGGGGTTTTTTGTGTTCTTTCATTTAGTGAGCTTGTAAAACATAATAAAATTAAAGTAATGGTGCAAAGAGTTGACTGGTTGCCCAGAAAGTGATGTAAAATAGTATTTGTCAACTCTGTTAATATAGGATATTATTGCATTGACAAGATATGCAGTACTGTCTGGTATTTTTAGAGTTAACTCAGATGACATAGAAAGGGAGAAGATTTATGAGGAAAGCACGGGAAAGGAACGGAAGTGAATCTTTGGCCTCCAGCCTAATTGGAAGGGTGACTCATGACTGTAAAGTAAGGGAGGAGTTTAGCAAGATAAGATAGACGCAAGCCAGAGAAATTCAGATTCTGGCATCCGCTTTGTATGTACCGAAGCTATGTTGCAAAATAAAGATTCTTAAAGGAAAACAAAGCCTCAGGTTTCTTTGAAAAGCATCTTCCTTCGGAACCATAACAGTATTATTAAGTGAACAAGGCTACAGTTATAAAGAAATTAGAAGAAAAATTGGTGGAAACTTAACCAAAGGTGGCATTTCTACTGTACACTTTTCCCAAAAGGTTTCCACAATTTTGGCCACTACTGTATTTGTAGTCAAATATGTCACCAGTGGAATTCAGTAAACTGTTACCGAGTCCTCCTAGGCATGCTTCAGTTCACATTTGGATTATAAATTACCAAGCCAAGTCAATCATTTTTACTGCTTTGAAGATAAATAGCATTTAACGAACTGTGCTTAGCACAACTACATAAATAAAAGTTCACAGATGTAGGGCATAACTCTATGCAAGTGCATTGCATATCTCCCTGGGATTCTATATATTTGAAAAGGGTAATAAATCCAAGAACAAAAGTTCCTTCATAAGTATTATCTGCTGTTTTAAAGATGTGAATTTAGCACCATAACATGGATATATAGTGCTTAAGCTTTGCATCCTACGAGATTAAAAGAAGTTATATTGGAAAATAAGAAACAGGTTTGCTTGGCGCTATGTCAAAGCAAGTGCTTTGCAGATTGGAGGTAATTAAGCAGTGAGGTTTGGGAAGTCTTTGGATCAAAGTCATGTTTGTTCTGATTCTATTGAATATCTTACGTTCTTGACATTTGTAGATTCTGCTATGACAATCTGCTGTTTTAAGGGTGTTGACATGACAAGTTGCAGAATAGACTACATGTGTGGACCAGGCCTGGCTGCAAAACATGTGTCATGCACATTGGAATGCAGATACATCCCAAAAATCTATTTTCCTGTTCAAAGGTATCAAGCTGGGCATAATATTAAGGCAATTCCTGAACATAAGGAATGCAGTGTTCCTTGCTCAAGGCTAAGTTTGTGGACTGTGGAAATAGTGACGGTTAGATTTTATTATGGCTGATGGAATTCCGAGTTAAACACTAAATACAAGAATATTGCTTGATCTGTACCAGTTGTCAGCGCAGAGCATTCTGAAAATGTAAACATGTCTTTTAGGAACAAATACGTGCCTGTCCTGGATTTTATGCCCATCAGTTAGGCCAAATGCAATATCACACATAACCATGAGAGTAGCATTACAGGCAGGCACACAAAAAGGGAAAATCTGCATCAAGATATAAATATCTTATACAATTGATTGATTGATTGATTGGGGGTGTTTCTGTGTGTTTATGTATCTCGTTCATTGCCAAGACACACAACCTCTTGGGACTTTGCCCTGCAGAATAAAGATGGAGTTCTGATTAAGACCCCAATAAACAAACAAACATTTTTTTAAAAAAAATCATTATCAAGATTATGGACAATAGGTGTCCTTCACAGAAGATCAGAGAAGAGTAAATATATAAGCCATTTTATCTTATTTTATCAAGAAGGTATTGAGCCAATTCATCAACTGCTTACTTTTATAAGCATGTGACTTAGTTACAAATATATCATGTAAGTAATAAGAATACATTATCCTAACCACTTCTTTGTTAGATGACCTCTTTTGGAACATTGCCTCTTGGAAAACTTTCATATACAATTCCCACTAAAATTAATGTAGCACGCAGTTCATCATCAATCAAGCTGAGAGTAAATAAATTCAAAGAATTTCAGAGAAATTCTTTCCATTACTGCGTTTGGATAATTTAACTAAATAATTGCAACTTATGTCCTCTGCAAAGCACATTTTCCAATCCATTGAAAAGGAACATAGAAATTGGATAATTATTGGGTTTAAAGAAAGGTTTAATATTGACAGGGGTGTGATTATTTACTGCTCTGGCAGCAGTGGCAGTGACACAAGACCCTCCTGTTCGTCACCTGCATTCTCCTTGTCGTGGAAAGTTGTCATCATGTGTTAGCATAGTGTCATTTCTGAAACATTCTGGAAAAGATAAAATGAACTAAAGAAACACCAGGAGGTAACCAGGAAAAGAGGTTCTACTGCTATCATATTGTAAAAAACTAACAATCCTTATATTTTCCCAGTGATTAGTTTTCTGAAGACCATTAACTTTCCTTCATATTTTTGCTAACAACACAATGGTAAAATTCTCTGCTACAACAATTGTAGAAGGGAAGCTAGGATACAGAAAGAATATAGGTGTGGGCCAATTGAGTACCACAGCATAAGACTACATTTAAGTGGATTTGCAACCCTGGGTCAGAGGCTTCATTAGCAGATTATTTTTTAAAAGATGCCTTTGGAATTGTTCTCAAAAAACCATGGTACAAGAAAAAAAGCTTTACACCTAAAGTGACTTATAGAATAGAAACTGGGTTAACAGTTTGAATTCAGTTTTGTGCCAGTCTTTAAATGTCTGCAACTCTTTATAAGTGTCTACTATTTTATCTGCTATATCACTCACCTGTGTGGTTAGCAATTCGATGAATTACTTGAAAAATCATTCCCTTATCTCTCAAGAAGATCCAGTTTGATATAGTGGTTAAAGATCCAAGGCTAGAAATCAGGAGATCATGAGTTCTAATCCCACTTTAAGTTCAAAGCCAGCTGGATGACTTTGGACCAGTCACTCTCTCTCAGCCCAAGGAAAGAGGCAATGGCAATGCACTTCTGAAATCTTGCCAAGAAAACTGCAAGGGTTTAGCGGTCACCAGGAGTCAACGTTGACTTGAAGATGCACACAGACATGCCCCACAGAAATGGAGGCAGAGGTTTACTTCAAGTCAAACAAACTGTTGAAGAAGAAAATTGCACATTGCACATTGGCTGGTTATATAAAAGACAAGCACTGATGTAAGCTAAAAACTGGAACTTATTAAATAAACAATAAGTGAGCATTAAAATAACATAATAAAAATACGAACAGAATGCTGGCAAGGAAAGCATTACATGGTCAATTTCTACAAAAGATTGAGGGGAAAATGGATAAAGATAAAACCTGGCAATATCTTCCAACTGGAACATTAAAAAAAGAAAGCAAAGGCTTGATTTTGGCTGCTCAAGAGTAAACTATTCAAACTTATGCAATGAAAGTTGTAACTGAAAAATTGTCAAGTGTTTCAAAATGCAGATTGTGCAAAACAGTATAAATAGTAGTTTATATGCTCAGCTCATGCAAGAAGATAGAATAAACTGATTTATAAACAACAACATACCATAGTCACCAAAACGATTCTCTGGAACAACTGTAAAAATGATTGTGTACTAGTGGTTAAAGATTGGTGAGAACAGAGTAGAAAAAATAGTACAAACTGAGCAGGTTAAAACGTGGGATTTCTGAATACAAACTGATAGTCTTGGCTCATAACACAACAGATTTAACTAAGGTTGAAAAAATAAAATGTGGATAACTAATGTGGCAATACCAGGGGATAGCAGAACAGAAGACAAAGAATTGGAGAAGATCACAAAGTGTCAAGATCCGAAAATCGAAGCTGAAATATTATGGCATAAACTGGCCATGATGGTTGCTTTGGTAATGGACACACTGGGTGCCATACCCAAAAATCTTGGACGGCACCTACATAATGTGCGCATTGACAAAATTTCCATCTATGAATTATAAAAGGCCACATTACTTGAATCTGCATATATACTACACTGATACATTACAACATCTTAGGTTCTTGGATAGAACTTGATGCCTATGAAGACCAACACCAGCTGAAGAACTGGCAGCTGTAATTTCACACTATTGTGAACAGATAATATTGTACGACTGGAAAAGAAAAAAAATGCAGTGTATGCAGTATCAGAGAATATCATGACAATTGGAGGAGGCCCTTCATGTAGCTGATGTTGGATGGGGCTGAAACTGTCAATCACAATTCTTAGGATGCCACACATTAACTCTGCATGGATAGCAGCACCCAGATGTGTTCTGGGTGCACAGTAAGGATGTGCTAGGGAAGCCTCAATTTTTATTTCCCTGATGGCTCTGGGAGTATAGAAGAGCAGCAGTTTAAACTTGTTGCCAGAAGAAATATGTATCAGAAGATTGGTTGTCCACTCTGCTGCTCATTGTGCATGAAACCCACAAACCAAATGTTTATTCCCACCAATATCTCTCCTGAAAAAGAGGTTTCACATGTCTAAAAGAGCTCTTTCTCCCAAATATTTGACCCCTTTGGCAGCTGCAGTTTTGAATCCTTCTGTCCTGCCATCTGGTTTGAAATACTTGATGGAAGCTAGGGGAAAGATATGCTCCAGGAGTATAACCCAGGCTGACTTCAGTGGATGGGCAAGAGGCACCCAAAGTAGAGACAGGCCTTCAAAGGTATGAGAACTACAGGGTTCCAGTAGAAAACCACATGGAAATTGCCATTCTTGCTGATGCTGTTACTGTTGTTCCCAAACCGCAAGCTTTTAACTTGGTAAAAAGTATATGTCAAATTTCCCTTGTCCTTGAATCTAATGGGGTGTTACATAAATGTACCAGGAATGTTATCCCAGATTATTGAATTCCACAAAATAATAATTTAATGTTTTTCATTTTCTCTTAAAGTCTTGCAGAATGAAACAAGTCAAACTGAGTTATTGAGCCTCAAGTGAAATGACTCAGAAATTAGAATTAATGCTAATGAAATGTACTAAATAAATTGATCCCAAATGTTTCAGCAGTGCAAAGTCTGTGCACACATTCCACACTGAAGAATCTGGGCTAGTTATAAGGTTTCAGAGCTATGGAATTTCTTAGGTGAGTGACCCATTCCTTTGAGGCAAGACTTCCTAAGGACTGGCCCCTTGATGTGGAAAATGATGGAGACTGCACTGTAAACTGACTCAGTTGATTATATAAAATTTATATCCTGATATTCAGTGCCAGATCAATCTTTTGGGAAGAGCAGGATATGTTCTTTGGAATGTTCACCTTTGTGCAGGACGGTAGATGTAGGAAAAGTTATCAAGTCAATACAGCAGGTTTCCCAAACTGTGAAGTACACCTTGGGAAGGTGCAGACAGAATCTAGAGGAGTTGTACGTTGTTATAATAAATCCACCTTTCCCAAAGTTTCATTGTGTTGTTTCCATTGTTCATTTGTGTGCATTTCGGTGTTTTTTAGGGGAGTACATTAAGATTAGACTAGACTAGAGGGAAGTAGGATGGAAAAAGGTTTAAGAACTCCTGCAATATATTCAATAGCTGCGATTGATGGAACTTGTAGTCCAATATATCTGGTAGGTATGAAGTTGGGATGATTTAGTCTGGAAGCCTTAGTCTGGAAACTTTTCTTGCCTCTGTTGAGAAAAATGAAGATACAGAAACTAAATATGATGCTTCATCATTGCAATGTCTATCTTCTGCCAATGAGAGATGGAAATTCCTGAGTAGCAGTAATAAAACTTGCAGGGATGTCTGATTAAATATCAAATAAATAATTGCTTATTCTCACCATTGTTGCTCTTTAAAATGTGGTAGCAGACATGGGAAGTTCCTGATCACTTTTTTTAAATTAAATATATCAATGATTAACGATGTTTGTGAGATAAATGGGACTTCAAAATACGTTCGGTTGGATCATATCTCATTAGAGGTATATTAACTGATAAATGCCTGCTAATGGCAGGGAAAATGTAAAAATCAGTCCTCTTAACTTATATTCATTTTAGATTCTTTTTTTTTAAAAAAAAAAAAAGACTGACTTTGCCCATTCCCCGATTTTGAAATATATTGATTTCCTGACCACTGAATAAGCCCAAGGGAAGGTAGATAGAGGCAAACTGGCCTTCTGTGAGACAGGGGCTATTGAGACTTTATCAACTTTAGTTCATCTTGCTTAAGGCATTAACAACAGTGGAAAAACAGATATTGTGCAAGTGAATTTCTAGAGGAAAGAAGCACTGGAAAATTTTTCTTCCAGATAAAAGCCTCTTGCTTTTCAAAAAGTCCATCAGAAGATAATGATTGGACTTGTAGACCGAGAATTACCATTACAGAAAATTCATTTCTTGGCACTTTGCATGTACACTGAGGCTTGGAAGAACTTAACTTTGAAGTTATTTGGATCAGTTAACTGAATTCTTCCAAAAAATAGGATTGTGATCATTCATGTAAAATTGGAAGCACATGATTATAGTTCAATGAACAGAACCAGAAAGTGGAATAGTCTTATAAATTCTTTGAGCTATGTTTGAAACCATACATAAAAGTCATGAAATACAAATGTAAAATATCACAAGGAAAAAAGAAAATGACAATACAGAATGGAAGTGTCTAGCAGACCAAATACTGTATTAGAATAAATTGCAGACTGAATATGAATTATTAAGTCAGGCTTAGGCAAATAGGCTGCTCTGAGTCTGCATAAATTAGAGTAGCCTATAACTCTTATAAAATAAGAAATAAATAAATCTAAAAATCATTTTATTTGGGGCTGCAATAGTAGACATTATTTACCAGAGAAAAAAATAACTATTCTATTTAAAACAGCCATTCACCCGAATCATGAAGCATAGTCCTCAACTGATGGGAGATATGTATACACACACACCTACCGATGCAGACATACTCATTTATGGATATATTATGAAGAAAAATATAATTTGTGAATTATGATGTCATGGTCAGGTCCATTGATGACCTCTTGAGGAAATGGTGCACCACCCCCTCACTCAGAGAGGAATTAACCACCACTAGACCAACCACACATCCCTCTGTGGTAACCTTCACCAATCAGCGGGGACATGGATCAAATACAGAGGTAGCTGTAACAGCCATGAAAATCCTGTCCACTTTCTCAGGCCCAACAGGATCAAACTCCCCCAAATGACCAAGGCAGCCCAGACCCCCTAGTCTCCAGAGGACCTGCTACAAAGCCAAATACCAACTTAGAATGAATCCATTTAGCTTTATACACCAAATTCCTTGCATATTCTTCACCATGACCTTATGAAACTGTAACTATATTAGGGCCTATTCTTATTTGTAATGTAAATTATTTGGAGGGGGGAAAGAAAGAATGAGGATATGGGGAGAAAAGAAAGAATGAGGATAAAGAAATTATTATCATTTATTTTTATAACCACTGCAAGAGCAAAAAATATTGCTGATGCACTTCAGATGTGGCTTTACATCAACTGTGTGTAAATTAGCTAAATGGAATAAACATGCAGAACAGATTCTCAGAATGCAGATTCTCAAAATTCTTTTCACATGAACTTTTTTGTCTAGTGAAGGACTGAAAACGTCATGTAACTTAGTTCTGGGCTGCAACAAGAAAGTCTGCAGAAACTCTCCTGGATAAGATTTTCCAGCTTTCTACATTGTTTCCAGAAACAATGTCATGAACCCTTGGTTTTTGTACTGGATGGGAAAGAATAAGTAATTGTTATGGAAGATGTGTAGTGTAATCGCCCACACTCTTTTTGGTTCTAATGTGTCAGTATCCTGTGAATGATTACAGTTGCCATACCATTGTTTCTTGTAAGAATCCATGATGTGAAAATGTTTAATATAATGACATTATGACACCCCGCTCCTTTGCAATTGGAAAACAAGAGTTAGGAGTAGTAGAAGGTCCCTTACAATATTTCCCCCCTTTAAACAGAATCCTATTGGCTTAAAATATACTTCCCACACAAGTACCAATCTATTCCAGAGTAGTATCACATCAGGTTGCAGGTAAGGACTCATAGGATGGATTGTTCCACCATATCTGTTTTTAAGGTAACCTAAAAAGCACCGCCTTTAAATGGGGCAAACATTTAAATTTCATATCAGAAACACCCTGACTACAAACAAGTTGGCAGGGGGAAAGAGAAAATATATTTTCTAGAGGAAAGTTGCATAACCTTTCACTCAGAGTTCTGAACAAAATGCCATGGAGAATTTAGACATAGTCATTTTTTTTTCTTTTATTACATCTGTTATTATTTTGGGTTCTGATGCTTCTTGACATTCCACTCCAATCTTAGTCCTATGTAGAAAAAAGAACTATTGTCAAAAGTCAGTGAATGTTTTGAAGAACTTGAATCCTCCTAATTTCCAAACTTTTGATCAACATGTCTTTGTATTCATGAAATTATGTGATTACAGCCATAACTTTAAGCAATAAAACTATATCTATAGTTCTTCCTAACAGGGAGAATGGGATTCAGTTTTAAGATAACTAGAACATAGATAATTTTAAGTATCAGCAAGGCAGCTGACTCATTTATACGATGTTTCTTTTTTTGTCTTACAGATCAGTAAAAGAAGTTGAAAAGCTAGGATTTTTGTCAATACTGTGCCTTCATCTTTGACCTTGCTTTGTAGTCTCTTTCACATGCACTTATGTCCATACCTATCAGATGATATTCAAGGACTATTTTAAGCTAGAGCCTATTCAATGTCACAATGTTTGTGGAGATTTCAATCATCCAGGTCATGGTTGTTCCAAAGGTGCTATTCGAAAGGCAACTGAAGTTTCTTGGGGTTTTTTTTCTTCTTGAAAATGTTTCGCTTCCTATCCAAGAAGAACTGAAGAAGCTTCTTGGTTGAGAAGTGAAACATTTTCAAGGAATAAAGAAAACAAGAAAGTTCAGTTGCCCTTTGAAAAGCACCTTTGGGATATTCAATATCACCTTAAGGCAGGGGTCTCCAAACATGGCAACTTTAAAACTTGTGGACTTCAACTCACAGAATTCCTCAGACAGCCATGTTGTCTGAGGAATTCTGAGAGTTGAAGTTCATAAGTCTTAAGGTTGCCACATTTGGAAACCCCCCCTGCCTTAAGCCAAACTAGGCATAATAAGGGAAACCCATTCCTTTTTATATTGTTTAAAGCAGATGTATGTGTTCAACTATCTATATAAACAGCAGTGGACTGGTGCCTAGATGCTGGGTAAAGCTGGGTATGATGCCATCCCCCCCCTTTTATTATTACCAGTTCAATGAAGTATGAAAAGATAAGGCAGGGTATCTGTTTTCTATCCCAAGGGGCTAATAATAATGTATTCTTTCAGTATTTGTTGACAAGAAGCCAGATTTGTGATCTGATCTCATAAAAAAAAAAAACAGAAATTCAATTCCACTTTGGCATCCTTACAGCATGATATGGTTCTAAGCACAACCTTCATTGTATGCATAAAAGGACATCTCATGTTAAATCTCTTCAAAGACAGGAGAATGTATTTAAATGTTTTGTTTTAATCAGCTTTTAATCTGTTCTGGGTTAAGAATTTTAAAAATGTTCATAGATTCTGAGTGTGTGCTGCTGTAGCTTTTCAATCTGGTTTTTAAAGTGGTTTTCCTTTGTTCATTACTTGTCAGTATAATGGTATTGAGATTACGGAAATATATTTGTGAAGGAATGTAACACATAAGAGATGCTTTAACATCCCATTCAATCCTTATTAAAAGAATAATGAATATTAATTAAATCAACTGGGGAAGAGCTACAACTTCTCAGCTGCCTTTAAATACCCTAATTAAATAAAAACAGCTATTTCCTTCTATCCTGCTCTTCGTTTGATAGCTACACTAATTTCGGTTGGAAAAGTAGCAAGAAGCAGAATGATGTAACTGTCTCAACCTAATACTTTTTTCCTTGCTTTTCTTTTTTCTTTTTTTCTTTTCATTTTTTAAAACAAACACTTTGTATGCTACTCAAGAACAGAACAGCCCAGGCATTACTTGGATTTAACATAGGCTTTCCGTTCAAAAACAAACAGAAACCATGGGACAACTATCAAAGAAGAGACAAAGAAGAGACAGAATTCCTGGTTTAATAACATAGGAACATCTGAACCTACTCTGACTCAAATTATTCCATATTTCCACCCTTAGGCCTGGGAATATAGTACTGGTATTACAGAAGTCCCACAGGGGATGGATAGATTACTTTTCAGTTAGCAAATGGAAGATGTCAAAATATTGCATTTTTGATGATAGCATCTCTGTGACTTTAGAAATGCTCTAGTGCGTTGTGTCATATCTCCGGAAAGAGCCAGCTCTTATATAAAGTTTTACATGTCGTCACTGCATTTAGATTGCTGCTATAATCTTTGTCTTCTGCTCTCCTATTCTTTTTTTTCCTGAAAGGAAGAGTTGCAACTGGCAACATCAGCAGTAGCAGAACACAGGCCACCCTAATTGTTGCTTCCAACTGCCTATCTTGAAGGAGCCAGGAATTCAGGAGGACTCCCAAAGCATAAATCTGCTCCTTTAGGAAAAAGAACACTCCACCTTGAGTCATTGAGGAAGTAGTCAGAGAGCCAGATGGTTTCTGGACCAACAGCAACTTAGTTTGGGTAGGACTCTACTTCAGCCTGTTTCTCCCCATTCAGATCTTTACAATTTCCAGAATGTACCAGGTTAGGACTTGGCTCAGGGTGGAGATTTAGAACTTTCCCCCCAATAGAGAACCTTCCCCAATGGCTTCATGTGAATGATCAAGAGTATGGGAGAAAGAATTCAAACTTGCAGCACCCCACACTGAAGCAGTAGCTAAGCTGATCTCTTTTCTTCCCACTGACTGGAAACCTCATACAGGAAGCAGCAGAATGACTGCCCAATAGTGCTAATCTTTATAAGAGAGCCCAGGAGATTCCAGGGTCAGGTAGCATATCTAAAAGAGACCTAAAAGGACCAGGAATGGCATACTCCAAGCCCTGATGCACAGCGGCTCCCAACCTTTTCTATACCCTGCTGCACCCCTAGAACGCTTCTGATATATTCTCGCACCCCTTACAAAAGTTCAAAATAACGGCAACGAATTATGCATATACACTATATAGTTTTTGAAAACCCAACTTTTCGCACCCCCTGGAATATTGTCTCGCACCCCCGGTTGGGAACCCCTGTACTAGATCATCTCCCAGTATTGCCAGTATGGTCCCATTCTCTGGTATGAAAACATAGGTTGCTCTGCACTTAATATTAGAAAAGATAGGTCATGAACTGGGATCATCATCATCATCATCATCATCATCAGGAAGGCCTTATATTTCTGTCCTAAGACTATTGAATTTGAACTAACAACTCAGCAGGGCTTAATTCTAAGATGACCAAATTAAATGGAGATTAACATCTCCTTTATGTGACATTCATGAGGACCACACTCACCTATAAAGGGAAGAGCAGATGAAAAGCACTGTTCTTTCTCCAGTTAATGATGTGTGAATACCAGAGATATACAATATGCTTAACTAAAACTAATCAAATCTATGGCTTATCCAATTGTACTGTAGGCTATAAGCCATAGGTTTGCACATCTGGGTTAGGACTCCACAAAACAAACATATTTTCAATAAATAAAGATGTTCTTTAGTTCTGCCATGAGACAGACCCAGGGATAGAAAATCACCCACAGAATTTCCTTAATTAAAGAACTTTAAAGGCAGCTCAAATCAGTGTTAAATATGGGAAATATTTGTTAATCCAGAAGTCATTTTTCAGTTGGGTAAAAGAAAAAATTTAGCCACAGCTAGTTCTTTTACAAAGCTTAGTCAGGACATAAAACATCTGCAGGTAGTACTGAGGTTCTGATGTATTTTGTACTCTTTTAATGACTAAAACTTTGCCATATTCTTGTTAAATTTATATCCCAAGCATAGTTTTCTTTCAATTTCAGCCCTACATTTCTTATCCTTTCGAACATTGTTCATGTGTTATACATAGTTCTAGATCACTTTTGCTTTTGTTTAGGCTGTTTCTAAGAGGTTTGGGATGGCTTTTTCAAAATGTTAGATGCTGATGGAACTCAGCAGTGATACTACTTATTAAAATATTTTCCTCTATCCAATATTACTAGCAAGACTATTCTTGGAATGGGAAAGTTGCTTAACTTAAGGTTTGATTAACAGAGACTTTGCAGTCCTCACAAAAGCAGATGGTTCCATCTTTCTTAGTCACAGAGACAGTGGGTCTTGCCCCCTTAAAAAACTTATAGATGAGGTAATGCTGCCCTCTTTCAGTCTTTCCAATTCTATTTTAGTTCTGTCTTGAAGGACAGAGAACTTTCTGGCTTAAAACTGGTTTGGCTGGTAGCCCTGTCGAACAGAAATGTATGCTTTCCTTCTAATTATTGTAACTAGCTTCTCCTGACCTACCTAGTATGCAATACGTTTTGAAAGTTTTCTTGTACAATTGAAACTTATGATCTTAAGCCCTTATAATCTTAAATTCTTTCAGCCATTTTTGAGTATACACTTTAGAACTTCCTCTTGTGCTATTAACACTCAAGCTTGTCAGCTATTCTTTGTGTATCTACAGTAGGTCCTTTATATGTGGCTGAACCTAATAAGGGAACAGTTTCTTCAGGGTAAGTTTTTAATCTTGCTTTTTCCATGGCTACTGTATTCAGTCTCCTTTCTTGTATTGATAAATTCTTCAAAGGGCATCATATCTATTTTCTTGTCTACAGGTTGCTTGTTAAATATCACAATAATTTCCTAAGTTGCCATTTCCTCTTTCTTTATAGAGAAGATTTTTTCATCTATTCCTTCTTCTTTCTCCTCCTGGATATAAGAATTTATTCTGGATCTCTTGGGACTTTTGGTGGCTGGACCAGAATATTCCATTGGAATTTCTTTAGCCAATTTCCCAGCATTGGTGATAATGGGAGACAATATTCCACATTCCTAAACTTCTTTTGGGGTTTGTATTTGAAGTCTGGACTTTTTTTGGAGTTTTTTTTTGTTTAATAAAATGTAGGACTTGGCCATTTTTCAATGCTGCTTCCACAGCAGTAGCCAGCTTTACAGCTTTGCCTGAGGCAAGATCTGCATCTGCCAGTAACTCAATTTCCACATTGTATCCATCACAATGAAAACATTTTGTATCTTTTCTAGAATATTCTAGAATGTTCCACAATGGTATTTGTCTAGACTAGAGTATATAATAGTCAGACAAAATATTGCCCACCCTTATTCCCTGATTGTAGAAAGTTTTGTAACACCCACACATATTAAGAAAATTTGCTTCTTTGGCTTATTCACATCTGAGATGCCAGCAGTTGCTGGACTAGCCTAGTCTCTAGACATAACATTGCCAGTCCCATTTCACAAATTCTTCAATATGTGGGAGGGAAGGGAAAGAGCATGACAGCTATGTCCATCAAAAGCATGGAATGAGGCTTACCAGTGTGAAACTCATATAAAAAATGTTTTGTTTATTTTTTATTAGATTTTTCAGTATTTTAGTAGAGAAAGACCTTTCTGTTTTGTATACTGGGGGATGGTGGGACAGGGGTTAGATAAATAAATGCATCCTTTTTCTTTAAGAATGGAAAAAATATTGCATAATAAACTAAAAATAAAAGACTTGTAGCTGTGAATCACAGTAAATTATGATATTCTACTCTGAACCAACTGAACAGCAAAATAGTTTTGTAACTTTTTTTAACCTCAGAATTCATCCAGAAATATGGGCTACACAGCTGCCTTAATGTGTGCAAGACAGAAAGTATTCCTCCATTTTTGATTGTTAATATTTTATTCATTCTCTCCTTTTTTTTGTCTCTTGCCTCCAAACGATGTCAGTTACTACTTTGGTATCAGCTGGGACATGGATACCTTGGTCCTTTCATTTATCATTTCTAGCAATGGAATTAATGTTTTTTTTCCAAGCTTGCATTTAATCACTTTATTTACACACTGAAAATATCCCTACTTACTGATTAGCAATAGATTTTTCTTAAGTTAATAAAGCTCTGTGACAGATTTCACTGCTCCAACCAGATTAGAGAATGAGACTAGCAGCTCAGAGATCCTTGTACACCTTTCTTGTTGCCCACTAAGCTTCCACTCCATTAGACTATATTTTTAAAATATTCTTTTAATGGAAAATAAAGGAAAAGCTGGAATGCTGAAAAGCAAAATACCAGCTAATAACGTATTTATTAGCAGCAATGACTTAGGCCTGACATAGGCCATTAGGAGTAACAGAGGTGCTATCCACCCATCCCATCCCAGTCACAATCTCATACCAGCTAACATTTGCTGATTGTTACTTGCTTTTATTGTCTTTGTGCCCAGTTGTTGCTAGTCCTTGATTTCTCCCCAAGAGATGTATGACAAAATCTGCCAAATTTCAGACACTTTGAGAGTATCCTTGGAAGGTGTCAGAATAAGGAGAAGATATTACTTTGACACTACTAAAATCTGGCTCATTCACAGGGAGAGAATGAGATGACGGTCACATCATGGGGATGGAGATGTTGCCAGAGTATGTTGTGTTGTGGCTAGGTGTAATTGGGGAAAAAGTGCTGAGAAAGGTCCTCAAAAACCTTTTTAAAAATTAAAATGGCTCATCAGCCATTGCTTTATTTGGAATGATGCATAACTGCCCAGAAAAAGCAAGCTAAAATGGTAGAGTATCAGCCTGTATGTCAATAAATAAATAAAAAGGTGATCAGTGGTTTTAAAAAGTTGCTTATCATCTCTTGAGAGAGGACAGGCAATATGTGTTTCAACTGCCTGCTTTCACTCAGAAAACAATTTTTCATTAAAAGACCGTAGGTCGAAATTCACAGAGAATAAGAGGAAATATGTCACTATTACTGATCCTTGCAGATTTTTTTGTATCATATTTCCAGTACCATTAGTAAAGCCATGATATATATTTATATGATATACAAAGTGCTCTCGCTCTCTCTCCCTCTCCCCCTCCCTCTCTCTCCCTCTCTCTCTCTCTGTACTTTGAATATATATATTCCTATAGGTCTCTAGTGTACACAGAGGTAAAATGTTCAAGAGTATGGGCATGACTACATTAAAAAAAGACTGAATTTCAACTGAGAAATTGCATCTACCATGTTGAATTTTGATCCCTGATTCCCTTTTCTCCTACCATTTAATAAGAAATTTAGTCAGCTTCATAGAGGAATGGGATGAAATTCAGATTTGCTAAGCTTTGCTTAATATTTCAATTACTATTTCTTTGTCCCTTTCTGTTATTAGCAGGCAAAGTTTACACGGCAATTCTTAAGCAATGGTGCCAACTTGTAGCCATTTGGCTCTTGGGCAAGTTTCATCACAAACTTTGGAAAAACCCAAAGGAGGAGGAGGAGCAGAGGAGAAGGTAGACTTGGAGAGAGATGGAATGAAAGGATGAAGGAGAAAATGGAGAGAAAATGCTGAAATGCGAAAGAAACAAAAAAAAAATTGCATAAACTGCCCAATCCCCTGTGAAACCTGAGTGGGAGAAGGTAAGAGAAAAGAATGGCAAAAAGTAAAAGGATGCATGGAAGAATGACTGGTTCTTGTGTGTCTGTGTAAGACAGGGCAGCATGCAGTAAGGGAGAAAGAATTTAACAGAATGACAGAATTAGGGGCAATAAGCAATGTTTGCCTTGGCCTCATTGCATGTCACCTAAAATGAGTACGGTACACAATTGAACAAATGTAACCCTCGTTTAAAATTGGTTCCTTATTCTTCTTCATTACGAAAGGTTTCTATTAGTGTTCTTAAGTGTGAAGCTTTCCAGCAAGGGTACTTCAGATCACAGCTTGCAGTACTTTTTCAGAAAAGCCATATTTTAAATTTTAACCACTTTCTTTATGGGTGGTGAAGGGGATAATTGAAAACTGTTTTGGCATTAGCCACTTGGGGTTACATAATGTGATGAGGCAACTATTTTAGGCATCCGGCTTGTAAAACGTTTAACAATATAATAAATTCTGCTCCTGGATGGAAGGCCTAAAGCAGTGATGGCGAACCTTTTAGAGATCGAGTGCCCCAAAACCGCCCCGCACCGCCCCCCACCCACCCACAGGGCCACCCACCACCTCCATGGCCCGCCGCAGATTGCCCAGGCAGCCCAGCAGTGCCATGGCAGCCACGCCCTCTGCCCGCACCCCGCAGCATTATCTGTGTGCGATGGGGCACGAATGCAGTGTCTTGTCCCCGCTGCCCGGCTGCCATGTCCTTGGCTGCTCGGGGGCGATTCTCCTCTGGGGGGGCTGCTAGTGAGGAGGGGGCCACGGGGGGAGGCAGGGCTGGGGCAATGGTGCGCGTGCCCACAGAGAGGGCTCTGAGTGCCGCCTCTGGCATGCGTGCCATAGGTTCGCCACCACTGGCCTAAAGCAAGCCAACAGTAAAAAAGAAAAAAGGCTAAATTTACTTTTTGTCAGCAGAGAAAATGGAGCCAAAAGGGTATCTTCACTCAGCCTGCTTCTTGTCAGCTGGTTTTTAATTAGGCATTTGACAATAGTCAGAAGTAATTTGTAGAAATAGTTAAAAAGTTCTGCTTTGTAGGTGCAGCAGCCAAGCATTCCAGACTATGCAATAATATGACTCTCAAGACATCACATTTCAGCCTTTGTTGGCCACAGAAACATTCCACAACTAACAGGCATGAGTAGAAGGCCGGGTGCAGTGAGGTGGCCCAAAGTACTGAAATCAATCCTAAGAATCTCTATTTTCAGAAAAAGAGCTGGAGTAAATGAAGAAGCCTTTGGCCCTGATCTTTTCTCTACAACAGGCATGTCAAACTCCCGGCCCACAGGCCGGATGCGTCATGCCGAAACCGCGCCCACCCCATTGCCAGCAATGGGGAAAAAGTCGAGATATGTCACGTGACGTCGCGAGTTTGACATGCCTGCTCTACAACAATGTTTCTTAACATTGACCATTTTACGATATGTGGACTTCAACTCCCATGCTGGCTGGGGAATTCTGGGAGTTGAAGTCCACACATCTTAAAATGGCCTAGGTTGAGAAACACTGCTCTACAACATGCCTTGATCTGCAGGAGACAAGATAACCAAAGCATTTGATAGCTTCTGAGGAAAGGGAGTAGCATAGTAAATAAAAACCCCGTTTTAATAAATCTCTCTGGTCTCTTTCCATGTGTTATTATTTTTCTTACATGCAAGATTGATTGATCACTAAAAATAAGATCCACATTTATTGGTTTTCATTTTTCTAGTCTCACCATGTATCTTTACAAGCTTAAAATATCTGGGGTAGATAAACATTTTGCAGCTGGAGATTTTAATTATTGGTATTTTAGGGTCCCAAGAGGCACAGTGTTGATCTGAGGAGGCATTGCTGAGAGACTTCACTGTTTTTTTTAGGGAGCCTGGACTCATAGCAACAATGGGGCCAAAGGCTGCTCTGAAGAAGGTTATCATAGAAAGGGAAATGATGGGGAGAAGGCACTGGGTAACTGAATATTTAATATTTTATCAAATTCATTTTCATCTCTTATTGATCCCTTTAATGACCCTCTAACAAGAATCAGGCCTTATAGGAACTGACAAGTATATTGTTGAAGCTTCTTTATTTGTTCAGTATCTAAGCCAGATAAGTATCTTTATTTGTTCAGCATCTAAGCCAGTATCTAAGCGTTTTTGTGGTGCTCCAAATATCATTTAACTAAAAGCCCACCTTCCTTTTGTGGTTTAGAACTAGTGGATATTGAACGTATGGAGACTACAGGTTCTTCATCTTCGGTGCAAACATTATACTCTTCTGGGGGCTGTGAATTTTTTCCACTAATGTAATTTTTATCAACTTGTTATTTTAGTCTGAATAAAAATATTTAAAGCTTCGCTTCTTGACTGTGGTCATGTACAGGTAGTCTTTGACTTACAACCATTTGTTTAGTAACCGTTTGAAGTTACAATGACACTGAAAAAAGTGACTTATGACTATTACTTACACTAATTAACACTGCGGCCTCCCCATGGTCACGTGATCAAAATTTGGGTTTTTTTGCAACTGGCATGGATTTACAAAGGTTGCAGAGTAATGGATCACCATTTGCAACTTTCTCAGCCGACTTTTGACAAGTAGTCAACGGGGGAAGCCAGATATGCTTACTAACTGCATGATTCACTTAAACAACTAGGGTGATTCACTTAACAACTGTGGCAAAAAATGTCATAAAATTGAGCACAACTCACTAAAAATGCCTTGCTTAGGAATAGAAATTCCTGGCCCAGTTTTGGTCGCAAGTCCAGGACTATCTGTAGGAGTATCCAATCTATATGAAGTTTTATATCGAAGTTTTCAATCCTCTTTTATTGTTTTTCTCAAGAAAGAATTTTCTCCAACTTTAAAACAGAAACAAACTTCATAAATTATCCACTAATTAATTCAGTGTGGAACTGAAATTACCAAAGTCTTGTCAGCTTTAGTTTTGAATACCAGATTGAGGCCTAGCATTAAAAAAAAAATAGAGCAAACATTTCCCAATATCTAGATAGCGAGGTAGCAGCTGGACCTAACACTCTGCTGAGCATATGTAGCAAATCAGACCCAGTGATGGAAATCTGTAGATCTTAGAGGGAAACAAAGAAAAAAAATGACTTTAATTATGAACAGATATAAATCACTACTCAAAGGAAAAATAAAATGCCTAAGAATTAGCTGTAGAAACAAAAAAAATATGGGATAAAAATGGAGGAGGGTGAAAGAATGACATAAGAGAAATAGGGACAGCTAGCCGATATAAGTAGGCTAATCTATCAGAATAAATGAATGAATGAATGAATGAATGAACCTTTATTATCAAAGTATAACATGTATACAATGAGATTGTAGAAAGCTTGTTTACAGTACATAGGACGTGGCAATGGTTAGAAAAAAACTGACATTTCTGTCTGCCAAAACAATGCAGCCCTCTTGGAATGAAAGGGCAGGCAGGGGCCTGACCTGCAGGCCATCTTGATCTACTGCTGGGGTGAGGAATCAAAGAAAGGAGAGAAACGTCTCTTTGGAACTCTGCTTTAAGGACGGAGGTGGCTTTGCTCCCCAGCGAAATGTACGTCATTGGCCTGTCGCGGCTGTCAAGTGTCATCATATTGTCCTCTTTTTTTAAAAAAGTGTATAAAAATATTGCTGCTTCTATTCTGAAGAAAATGCAACTGTGGAGCTCAATCTGTTCAGCAGTTGCTGTTTTTGTCCCTCAGTGACATACTGGCAGCAAATGGACAGAAAATGGTTCTGTTTTGGTATGGTAAATACTACACCTTGGTCCCTATTATGTGCTCCTGATTCAGTTCAGGGGGGGGGTGCAAAGGTTTCCTGCTGAATCAGGAGCACATAACAGGGATTGGAATATAGTTCCTGGAGATTAGAGATAACAGCATTCTATTTACTGTAACTACAGTAGGCACTAAACATTTTATTGCAGGAAATACAATATGGTAGCTGCCTGCTATTCACAGCAACTTTCCAAATAGTACTCCTGGCATCAGGTAAGTTTACTTCAGAAAGCTAAGCAAGTGACTGGAAACAAGGGCATTCTACTAGCATTGGCGGCATTGCTGTTACTGGTGATGTTAATGAGAAGTTGATGATAGATGGTGATGAGGAGTGAGTCCAGGGTGGATAAGTAAGTCCCATTGGTGCTGGGTCTGATGATAATGGACTGGTTGAAAAAAAGTGGTAACTTGAAGTTTCAGTAATAGTTTGAAAGGGAAGGAAGGAAGGAAGGAAGGAAGGAAGGAAGGAAGGAAGGAAGGAAGGAAGGAAGGAAGGAAGGAAGGAAGGAAGAAAGGAAGGAACCTCTCACTATTTTTAAACCAGCTTCATTCAGTTTTGGTGCCAGAATTTCCAGCCTGCATAACTTTAGTGTCCCAGCCAAATTAGTTGGGAATTTGGGATGTTGTGATGTCAAGGTATCTGGAGAACTTCACATTGGAAAGTCTGTTTCTAAGTCTGAAGAAAAAATGCCAGGCGATTCAAGTGGAACATCCTGCATCCCATTTAGCTTAGGCCTAGGTGAGGAAGCCAAAGAATTCACAGAAAGGAGGGACTTCAAAGAACATGAGACAAGTTCTTAAGATCTTATCTTTAAACCCACCAAGTCCCTGAAAATATATTTCCGTGTGGATGCAAAGAGCATTTACCAGCAAAATTTATGACACAGACTTAAGAGATATTTGAAGAATATCAGCATGAAGCATTAAAGTATTTTAAACCATGTGAGGACTGGCAAAAAGAAATAATTACTGCAGTTTGAACATTGCTTGATTACGTTACGTTAATCTGGCAGGGCTTTATAAAAAAGCAGCCACTGCATCGGATGTTATCCTTTATGCTCTTTGTCTCATCATTTTTCTTTCCTGTGTCTCTCATAAACAATCATAGACAATCATCTTAATCCAACTTTTCCAACTTGGAATTCACCAGAAATGTTAGGACTGCAACTCCCTAAATTCCATTCTAGAAAGTTCTAGACTAGACTGCTAGTTGTTCCATAATCCCTGTAGTTCCAACTTCAATCTCTTAAATGGTAGTTTACACATAGTGTAGCAGAATGCTTTACGGCTTATGCATGTGAGGTGAGGCATCTATTTCCAACACATTTCTTTAACAGATCTAAGGGGAGGGAATTTCCAGGAAAGAAATGGCGGATTGAAGACAGCTCTGCAAAAAGTAGAGCCAATGACTGTTGGAATGAAGAGCTGGCGAGTAGACCTGCTTTTCAATCATTCTTCTTTGGACAAGCAGAGGACTTGAGATTGCTCACATGTATTCTAGACAGTTGCTCCTTGAAAGGAGATTACAAAACAGAAGACAACATACATACATACATACATACATACATACATACATACATACATACATACATACATACTGTATGTATATTAAACATTCCAGTTTGCTCTTACTGAAATGAATGAGATACTAAGAGATTTATGGCACAAAACTGTTTTGAGGGTCTGAATGTGTAATTTGAATCTTACTGTGTACAGTATATATATATACACACACACACACACACACACACAGACAGAGTATATAGCAGATGTTATTATAAAGATCCTCAAACATCACAGTTCTAAGACACTTACAAAAGGAAACCAAACACACAAACTTTTTGTTGCTCCGGATGAGTTGAAAACCCTGAACACAATGCTTGACTTGCTTTTACATTTCTTTGTCTTAACCACTAGATGCCAGTATATTTTCACAGAACCTAATCAAATAACCAGATTTTTACATTATTTTTCTCAGAATGGAGAACTTTCCACTGAATTGTCTTCAGTTAAAGATGTTGCCAATAGTTCCTTCTTTTCTATAAAAACCATACTTTTGTGCTTCTAGCGATTTTCAAAAACATTGCCAATACCTTCCATTAAACGTGCCAGCCAGATATTTTCCATTACCATAAATAACCTTAGATTGACCTCTTACAGTCTCATTACAAAAAGTTAAATTAAGCAATGCCGTAATGGTCTTGAAAAGCGTTTATGTTCATAGCTTCATGATCATATTTATCCATTTAGCTCCATGTGAACTGGCAAAGGCAGAAGTACTACTTGCATGGAACAAGCTCTTGGGAGAGGGATACAGTGGGCATTTTCTGACATACTCATGCTCCATGTGTTTGCTTGAAACCTATAAGCCAGGAACAGGGAGAAAATGATACCATTTTGTCAGCAGCTTCTGGGGAACCCAAGGGAAAAGATTTGTTTACTTAACACAAAGAATGGGGAACTTGTTTGGGTGAAGAACTGAACTGGCTTCAAACAAAAATGTCAAACTGCCTCCTATGCTTATCTTTAAGAGGAAAACTTATCCTAAAGAAACCCTACCACCTGGCATTATTGTTCACGTGCATGAGAAGGGATGGATGAACGAAGACATTATGGCCATTTGGTTTGCAAAGGTTTGGTCCAGAAGACCTGGAGGGCTCTTAAAGAAGCCAGCTCTACTTATCTATGATAGTTTCCGAGCACATTTAACAGAAAAGATAAAAAGAATTGCATCAGATTTGTGAACACAGCTAGCAGTTATTCCTGGTGGACATACAGGTCAGCTACAGCCACTGGATGTTTCAATTAACAAGCCATTTAAAGCCCTGATGAGAGAAGAATGGAGTAGATGGCTTGAAAAAGCAGGTGATAACTTGACGCCGACAGGGAGAGTGAAAAAACCAACCATTACTGAGGTTTGCAATTGGGTTCTAAACTCATGGTATGGCGTCAAGGAAGAGGTTATTGTGAAGTCCTTCAAGAAATGTGGAATCAGCAATGCCATGGATGGAACTGAGGATGATCTCATCTAGAGAGACAATGACTCAGTAGAAAGTGATGCAACAGAAGTTGAAGAAAGTGATATGTTTGAAAGTGAGGAAGAACAAAGCAGTGTTGCAATAGAGGCTGTGTAAAGAGCGTACCACCCCTGCTGAGCATTGTAGCAATGCTGTGGATGGCCCCGTGCATGGCCACTTGTTCTGATTGCCACTAATGATGTGGCCTGTTGTGATAGTAAATGCTGTGCATGGCCACTTGTTTTACTGCCACTAAAGATGTGGTCTGTTTTCATTGTTTTGATTACCAATAAAATAGAAAATATGCGCAAAACTAAAGATGTGGTTTGTTTAATATTTAAAATGTTGATTTCTGAATTTTTGTTTAGAAAATTGGCGGGCATCTTATACAAGGGTGTGTCTTATAGATGGAAAAATACGGTACCTAGTAGCTGTAGAAAAAAAAAAGCAAATCTTATTACTGTTATATTGGCAGAAAAATGGTTAGATGATTCTGGAAGATACTATAGGTCACTAGGAAGCCCTTGCCTCCTGTCGGAGATGTTTTTCTTGTCCTCTCATTTGTTTTTCTGCTCTTTCAATAATCAGACATGTGCCTCTATTCCACCAATCAAGGAGCTGGAAAAGTTAGCATGCAGACTTTGGGGAACAACTTGCATCCAACCACACAGGGTTTAGGTGGGATACCATCGCTACTACTAAAAGTACTATTAGGATTAGTAATAATAAACATATATCTATGTCAGCTACAAATTACTGCCAAGATATCATTAGGAATGGAAACTCAGGGTATTATGAAGGAGGGGGCATTAAAAATAGCTAATTAGAATGTTGCCTTTTCTTTTCTTAATCACGTTTTGTTTTACATATCAGGGTCTGCTTCATAAATGCAAAGGGATACCAAATTGGAGTTGAGGAGAAATTAGATTCCTATTCTCACTGAGACTGAACACTTACGGGCTTAGTGGAAGATATGATGTGGCAGACACTTTTTAATCTCTTCTGATTTATTATTGGAGAACATGCTGATAGGTAGCTGTGGTATTTTAATTTATTCTAACTTCAAGATTAATTGTAAAAAAATCTGTCTGATTTGCCCATAAGTTTATTTTTTTCTGGCTAGTTTTGCAGTAAGGCCAGAAAGATGTCAAGAAAGCTCTGAGAAGGGATTCCATACCCTCAAAAGTGCCAGGAATTTTCTTTTGCAGGAATCTTGTTTGCATATTCTGCACAAAAAAGATATATGGGAAGAAGAAATCTTTTTGTCTGTATCAGCCCCAATCTAGGGCTATCCACAGGAAGCAGTCGCTACTGCGACAATCATTTTTATGATGTTAAATTTGGAAGCCTTTAACTCTTTGTTAGCAATCCAAATTTAACACACACACACACAAACACACACACAGGGGTCAACACAGCTGCCTAACGTGCAAGCAGCCCAGGTTCAAATCTCAGAAGGGTATGGCTGGCTGATGAGAGCTAATCGAAATAGCTAATCGAAATAGCTATCCCAGTCCCCCTTAACTCTTTGTTAGCAATCCAAAAATTTAGGATACACACACACACACACACACACACACACATATACATATACATATAAACCATGATAAACCATGGGATGACCTGTTGCCCTAAGGAGAAACATATACTGTACATACACACATACACACATACACACATACACACATACACACATACATACATACATACATACATACATACATAAATACATACATACATACATACATACATACAGTATTTACATCAAGAGGCTAGGTCTTTCAATAAAATGGATTCTTTTCCCCTGTGGAAACTTGGCGTAAGAAATTACTATGACATCTGGAAGGCAAGTTTCCTTTTAGGCAGCCAGGTTAGATCTTGAAAGCAAAGTCTTCTGGGATCAGACTTTGCTGACATAAGTGTAGAGGCTGCTCTTCCAGCCAAAATTGCATTGCTACCATCTAAATCATTTTTAACAGACTTGGCTCTTTAATTGAGATTTGGGAGGTGGAGGCAGGAGAAAGCCAAAGCCGATTCTGAAAAAGGTGTCAGAAAATGTTTCTCTGAACAGTCTTCTGCAGGCATAAAAATGAAAGGTAATTTTATTAAGCACTTTTTCATTCTCACCCACTTTTCATATTTGCCTACTAAAAAGATTAATCACCATAGATTTCACGTGATTAACCATATTAGAAGTAATCTCGAGCTGTTATTCCCTGTTTGGAGGTGCATGAAATGTCTTTATCTCTTCTAAATGTGTTTATTGGATCCAGGTATACCTCAGATGTTTTGAAAAAAGAAAAGAAAAGAAAAGAAAAAGAAACTAGAGATGACACCAATATAACTGAATTTGGCACATGCCAATTTAATGTTATAGCTGTACTCAGAGATAGAGTGTTATTAAATTAGATATATAGCTCTCTTGACTTTGCCAGGACATTGTGCCCAATTACTGCTGCATTGATCTAGTTACATTCGGGTTCAGTAGTGTCCAACGTTGGCAAATTTAAGACTTGTGGACTTCAATTCCCAGAATTCCCCAGCCAGCATGGGAATTCCCATTCTGGGAACTGAAGTCCACCCATCTTAAAGTTGCTAAGGTTGGATGCCCCTGCTCTAGCCCTTATTTATTGAGGGTTCTCTCCTTCTCTGGTTCTTAATGGTGAAGCCAGAACTGGGCTGAGCAGTCCTTCAAAGAGAGGATTAGGAGATGGAATCCTAAAATATGTCAAATTTGAAATATGTATCAAAATAAAAATAATAAGAGAGCTTTGTTCAATCACGTATACCTTGCAGTAACAGGAATTCAGCCTTTTGAGAGTGTGCACTAGAATGGTAGAAGATGAAAAGTGGCCTTAGAAAGCACTGGCAACAGGAGGAAGCCAAGAGGGCTCTCCTAAGCCCAATATTGAGAGAAGAGAAATGAATGACTGCTATGTTACAGGTTAGTTGGATAGAGCTACACATTCCAAAATTGTGTATAAAATATCACCATACATCACCAAACATCACCATCTTGCCAGCTGATAAAGGAAGATGCGCAGTCATCCTGAACACAGATGACTACAAGGCCAAGGTCAACAGTCTTCTGAAGGACATTGCCACATACCAGACTCTGAAGAGAGATCCCACCAGCAGTTACAAAAAAAGGTCACTGATTTCTTGCAACAACTACTAAAGGACAATGCCACTGACAAGCCACAATACTACCGTCTTTACCCTGGAGAAGCCACGCCATGCATATATGGACTCCCCAATATCCACAAAGAGGGAACACCACTCAGACCAATTGTTAGCAGCATCAACTCTGTCAACTACAACATTGCAAAAATATATAACTACCATATTAGCTCCTCTAGTTGGCAACGCCACTCATCACATCAAGAACTCACACAACTTCGCCAGCAAGGTTTGGAAAATAAAACTGGATGCTGAGGAGACCATGGTTTCCTATGATGTGACTTCACTCTTCACTTGCATTCCAACAACTGAAACTGTCACGGTAGTGAAAAAACATCTGCTATAAGACAGCACCATAGGTGACAGAACCAACCTCAGCCCAGACCACATATGTGCCATGCTGGGCCTCTGACTGACCACTACCTATTTTAAATACGGTGAAGGTTTCTACAGACGAAAGCATGGCTTGAGCCATGGGCTCACCTTTGTCCCCCATTGTGGCCAATCTCTACATGGAAGAGGTAGAAACCAAAGCCCTAAACTCCTTCACAGGAATTCCACCACCTCACTGGTATAGGTATGTGGACGATACTTGGGTCAAGATCAAAACACAGGAATTGGAAGCATTCACCAAACTTATCAATTAGGTGGACAGATATATCAAATTCACACATGAAGATGTTAAGGAAAATAGTCTAGCCTTCCTGGACTGTGCTGTATACATTAAGGAAGACCGAAGCCTTAACACTGAAATTTACAGAAACACCCCCCCCCCCACACACAGATCAATATTTACATTTTGATTCACACCACTCACTGGAACACAAAATGGGAGTTATCAGAACCCTACACCACAGAGATGAAGGCCTGCCTACCAGCAAAGACGGAAAAGAAAAAGAACTAAAACAAATCAAGGAAGCCCTCAGAACTTGTGGCTATCTCAAGTGGGCCTTCATCAAATCTCAAAAAAGACTTAGCAGGAGCTCCTCCATAACAGATGAAGAAAACAATAAATGAAGCAACGTAGTCATTCCATACTTTGCAGGAATATCGGAAAAGCTCAGGAGGATCTTCAGCCAACACAACATACATGCACACTTCAAACCCAAGAATACACTAAGGCAGAAACTTGTCCACCCCAAGGACAAAACACCCAGACACAAACTGAACAACGTGGCATATGCAGTAAAAGGCAGTGAGCCATGTGCAGATCTGTACATTGGAGAAACAAAACAACAACTTCATAAATGTATGGCACAACATAGGAGAACAAACCCATTAGGACAAGAGTCAGCAGTCCATCAGCATTTAAAAGACAAAGGCCACTCTTTCGAAGACAGCAAAGTCTACAGTTTGGACAGAGAGGACCACTGGTTTGAAAGAGGGGTCAAAGAGGCCATCTATGTCAAAATTGAACAGCCTTCTCTCAACAGAGGGGGAGGGATATGACACCATTTATTCCCAGTCTAAACACAGTCCTTTCAACAGTTCCAAGAAGGCTCCGCACACATTTGCACTACTCAGGTGACCCTGAAGGCACAGATAAGCCTCCAGGTAGCATTAATGACTCGCTAAAAGAATGCAAATGAACAGCTGTCTGCAAGGAGTATAAATCTTTCCATCCCCCCCTCCCCCATCCAGTCAGAGCTGAAGAAGCTTCTTGGATGAGAAGTGAAAGGTCTTCAAAGAAAAACAAGAAAGTCCAGTTGCCTCGTGAAAAAAGCATCTTTGGGATAACTATGACCTGGATGACTGAGAATCTCCATAGAAATAGCCAGTAGGTGGCACTCTTGACTCACTTTTCAGTGGTTCAGGACAGATGGTTGCTGGCACCCAAAAAAAAAATTGCTTCTTCAAGGTTCATTTTTGTCTGATTTAGACATATGCACATTTAGACATATGCACAGTCTTTCCATATAAAGTTGGGCAGGAAGCTGGGCCTAGAATTGTTTTTCTTATTTTAGTTGAATGAAAAGACCAGCAATGTCCCAAGAGCACAAAGGTAAAAACTCTGGGATGGGGGGGGGGGAGGGGGTAGCCCTGCAGCATTCCTGGCATCAATATGGAAGGCTATTGCGGTTGCCTTCTTCCAAGCTATTCTGGTGATGCATTTTACTTCCCAGTCTAGCCTACAGCTCTGGCCCTCCCTGGCAGTCTCTGATCCAAGTGCTAAGAAGGCCTGGTCCTGCTTACTTTCCAAGCCCAGGCCAGGCCAATCAGCACAGCTACCTAGTGCGATGTTCCAAGAACTTTTGCTTAAACAATAACAAAATGAGGATAGGGCCAAGACGTACAAAGGAGTCTTGCCTTACTCAGTAGTGAGATCCTATTGCTGGAGAGATGGTCTCAAGCCTCATTTGCATCTTACAGTAATGAATGTGTCAGAATAGTATTTTGTTACTCCCTCTGAGCAACGTTTATAATAAACTTATAGATAATATTCCAAGTAACTAGGATAGAACCACAGCTGATAGCAGCCCAAGAGACTGCAAACGTAGACTATGGATGGCTACTTTCCAACCTGCTGTCTTCAGCAATATTACTTTCACAGCCCTCTATAATAATTATGCTTGGGATTAAAATGTTTGTCTTAAAAGCCATAGAAAAATCATATTTTTCTTCATTCTTATTTGACTGCTTCCCTGGAAATAAAATGAAGCAAAGAAACATGTGCTGGAGAGGTCAATGGGGTTAGTAAACAAAGATCACATTTAAACTCTGTATATTCTCTCTTTTTCCTACCTTATATCCTAGTCCATCATCTGTTTTTCGGCATAACAATTCGACGTTTCCATGGAGTTGATCAGCAGAACAAGAAGACAACTGCCTTTTCTTGATATTGCTCCCTAATGAGTAATGTGTAGTATAGTAATTTCTGTACTTCTACAGCTGCTATTTTTAAGGTATATTCCATATATCAAACTGTATCATGGGAGGCAAGACAGAAACTGCTGTTGTACAGCTCTAATGGGGAACTTATCCCAAGCACGTACCATAGGTCTTTTTTTCTGCAGGCAACCGCAGGTTCACTGTAGTGCATCTCACACCTGCAAGCAAAAATGAGGAATGCAATGTAAGTTCTGTCATAAATAATAGAGTAGCTACTGTCTTTGTCTTCCCTGCTACGTTTGCTGAAAATGGCAGGGACCTGTTGGAGAACTTCAAAGCAACGTGTTGAAAGAAGCACAATGTGTGACTCAGCAATGCTGGAAGACCAATGAAGCATGATCTCAGACCTAACCAAGACAATAAAATATGTCCATGGGTTCTTTTCATCCACATTCTGCTTTTTGTTCAGAAGGTGAAGACAGGATACACAGCACTACCTCCTCCTATTACCCTCCTCCCCCAACAATAAGCCGATGAAGTTGGATTAGGGAGAGAGAGAAAAAATGACCCCAAATCACTCCATGAGATCCTTGGCTGAGGATGGGCTTTCTAATTTAAGTCCATCATGAGGCAAGTCTTATAAGGATGGAGTTGCCTTCAAATACTGTAGCTTAGTGAAAGCTGAATCACTTAGAATCAAGCCATCACTTTACTCTGACCAACAATGGATATTTTTCATAAAAGTTTGTTCTTTTCAGTCTAGGATTCAACACTGCCTCTAAAGCCCCCCCCCACCCCCGTTTTGACAACAATATCATCATCATCATCATCATCAAGATTTATTATAGGTGCCCTAATCCCAAAAGCATATTTCTACTTTCATATATTGTAGATATGAAGTATGAAAGTCAAATTCTCCATTCTAAGTATACCAGGTGATGACATATATTTTGTAATACACCCAATATTAGAAGAGCCTAATGCTGGGAAAGATTGAGGGCAATAGAAGAAGGGGACGACAGAGAATGAGGTGGCTGGATGGAGTCACTGAAGCAGTAGGCGTGAGCTTAAATGGACTCCAGAAGATGGTAGAGGACAGGAAGGCCTGGAGGAACGTTGTCCATGGGGTCGCGATGGGTCGGACACAACTTCGCAACTAACAACAACAAAATTCTTTTACCAATGTCTCATTCTGTCTTCAGTACATATGAGAACTGGCTATCTTGGGTTTTTTTTTTTCTATGCAGTAATTGTTATTTTCTTCAGGCTGAAGACTAGACAAAATTAAACTGGAATCTCAGACCAAAATCAAATCACACATGATCATTCTCACTTGACAGTACATCCTAACTGGACCATGATTTAGTGTGGTATATATGCACAGTATTGGGAAAAAAAAAGTGCGCGTGTGAAGGAGATCTCTTGAAACAATCTAGATGTACAAACTGAGAGAGCCAGAGAGCTATTTCTATGATTGCCCATCTGTGATATGATGAGAGATATAGAAGCAAGTCTTGGATTAGGGTGAAGGAAATCCAGTTTAAATAATCCATGATGAATTGGGTGAACCCGATCAAGCATTATTTCACAGCGAGCACTGCTACCTTAACAGTTTTTTTCTCCCTGAGGATAAAATGAAGATGTGAAGAATCAGGCTACCCTGTGCTACTTCAAACAAACAAATAAACAAACAAACAAGCAAACAAACAACTACATGCATACATACATACATACATACATACATACATACATACATTTTCTGCAATTGGATAAATCCATGGGAAATATTTTCCATGCAGAATATATTTCACAAGGTCCTACATGGAGGCTATTATGATACGTGGCCAGACCTACATTGGAACCAGAGGTTTTTCTCCCCCCCATAGTTAATGGAACATTTAAATTCATATTTCTTGATCTGTCAGCAGTTAGTTTCTTTTTATTTAGTTGTAATTAATTGCATATTCATTTCAGGTCATGCTTTTTCATATTATGTAAGAACTGTGACAAATTATGTACCACAGTGAGGAAATGGGAAATGTGGTGAAATATGAGTTGTTATTTAGAGAACTCAAAATGGTAAAATACACTCTCCTCTAATTCCAGTTATGAAAAATGATATAATACTGCTGAATCAATGACATTTTCCCCCAATAGCTGGGCAAAATATGTCAAAAAGAGTTTGATATATAGTATAGAACAGATGATAGAGTATCTTAAAAGTGCTGTGTTGGCTTCTGGAGGAAGAAATGATGAACTGAAGGTAGCTGTGCAAAAAGCTGATGACTGTGGCGAAGAATGAAAAACTGGTGAGTAAACCAGCTCTTCAGAAACTTGACCTTTGGATGAGAGGACAGGAGATCACCCACAGGCATTCCAAGCACTTGCTTCTCGTGAGGATACCACAAGTCAGAAATCCCTGACAGATTATGAGCACTGAGAGATGATGGAAATAACCATCTTGTCCTTTTAAAGGACACTAAATTTGCAAAGTGCCTTTTCTAATCACTTTTGGAAATTGCTTATTTACTACTTTTAAGCTATTGGAAACCTTCGGATTAACAAGTCTGAAAATGCCAGATGGGTTTGCCTTTCATCCTTAACAAAACAAACTTAACTATAAGCTTAAAAAAATTAAACAATTTGAAAGAAACAGCTAAATAAGACTTTGATCTTAGAAAGTTATAAATAGATTAAGGATCCAGATAAATCTGGAATGAGATTTTGGAATTAATTATAAAGAATCCTTCTTGTGCGGAATAGTCATTGTTTGGACTTTTTGCAAGATGCAATAAAGATAAGTAATTTAAAAAATTGGACACTAGAGGGAACTAAAGGTTTAATTAAAGGAGAAAAATACACAAACCTGATTAACAGCTAATTAACTGGGGCTTATAAAATGACATAAAACATTATAACATTGAAAATACTGAAGGGCATTTTTGAAATATGGAATCACAAGTTAGTATCAACAATATCAATAGCAAAGTTTGCTTCTATGGATAAATTGTGTCCAAAAGATGTTATGGAAGAAATGGTAGTTGAAGAATAAGTTTTACTTGGCAAGATGGAGATGGCATCAAAAGTGATCTATAAATGGCAAACTATGAAAATAACATGGAAAAGGATACATATAAAACAAATGGATTGCTATATCAAAAATCAAAAGGAAAATAGAAATAATAAACAAAGTGAGTGACCTGGGTAATTTTAAAAAAATATTAGACTGACAGAAGAGGATTTTTATAGCTTTGAAGATTCTTGTGAGAAGTGACCAAAAAGAAATTAAGAGAAATCAAACTCTAACAAATTATTTGAATTATTGAGATTTAATAATTTACTGTTGCACATAAAAGGAAGAAATATAAAATTGGTTTATTTGATCAAGATTAAAATAAGATATATTGTTTCTGATAACTCTTAATACTCCTTCTACTGACACTACGACTGAAAAGATGATGCTTTATGGATTTGTCCATAGGCAAGATATGGGATATTGGATGAAGACATAATTGAGGGTAAACTAAGGGAGAGAAGAATTACAAAATTGTTCTGAATTATACTTGTTCTGATGAAAGTTGGAAATCAATTCTTTATATATTTATTTTCTCTTTCTTTACTATATTCTTTTATTCTACATTCTTTTCTCTTCTTTTTTCTATTTTCCACATTTTTGCTTCTTTATCTTTTCCATTTTTCCTTTTTTAATTTTTACTATTGCTATTGCTATTATTGCTATTACTATTGTAATTAAATTATATATACAAATGAAAAGTGCTATGTTGTGGCTTTTATCATTTATTTTTCAATCAAAATTTTCCATTGATCTAAAATTATCATGCAAGATGACGTGTATTATAAAATTGTATGTTAATTGAATATTGTTATCATTAGGACAGGGGTGTCAAACTCACTTTTACTGAGGGCTGCATCAGCATTATGGTTGCCCTCAAAGGGCCAGTTGCTGTCCCCTTCTCTCCCTCAGGCTTGCCCCACAGAAGCCTCTCCTATCCTATCCCCTTCTCTCCCTCAGGCTTGCCCCACTGACATCTCTCCTCTCCTCCCTATTGCCTTCTCTCCCCCCTCACTCCTCCTCCTTCCCACCAAAACCCCTCTTTTTATATCCTCTCCTCTGCTCCCCCATGTATTCACTCACTGCCTGGCTGTCCTTTTCATACAGCACTCATCAGCTGGCTCTGCGTGTGCTGATTCTGGGATCCCCGCCAAGCTCCGGCAGCCAGCTGACTCTTCTCCCGAAGACTGCATGCGGCTGCCGGCCACCCCCAAGGCCACTGGAAGCCTGATCAGCCAGAGCTGTGCGCACCGATCCCGGGGCCTCAGCAGAGCCCCAGCAACACCACAGCTCCAGCTGACTCTCCCCCAGGCCTCTCTGGTGCTGCGCTACTTCAGTCAACCCTCCCACTACATACTCAATCACCTCCTCCTACTAATCTGTTTGCGGGCCATATCTAAACACATCATGGGCCGGATGTGGCCCGCGGGCCTTGAGTTTGACATGTCCACACTAGGATATAGACATTCCCTCCCGCCACCCCAATAAATTATTTTGCAGGAGCTTTGGGGCAGGCAAAATAAGTTTTCATGCAATACATAATTAATTTATGGAATTCATAACTTGCTACAAAATGTTGTGATGACCACTAGCTTAGGCTACTTCAAAAGCAGTTAAACCAATTCACTCTTTCTTAATAAATATTAGAACTAATGGAATACGACCTTTTTGTTCAGATGCAAAGTTTCTTTATTTGAAAACAGAATGGAAGAGAAGAAAATGTGGCTGCTCTGGGTCGTTGAACGGTCCCAAGGAGAAACCATTTTCTAGGTATCTTATGCCAATGTCAGATAATGTGTTGACATTGTTCTGATCTTTAAGCATTTTTACTTGTGCTTTTTATTAATATTTCAATGATAATCTTATTAATTTGTTATTATTGTCCCATTGTGTTTCATCCTTTGACAGGATGCCCCTTGGTCTTCACACAGCCTGCATGACTTCACAATATCTGGTCACAGTATATCCTTTGATCGGATTCAGTTAAAACTATATATTGTAAAATTATCCATAAATCTAAAAGAGTACTTTGAATCCTCAGTGATTCCAATTTGCTAGGTTAGAACAATATTAGACAGAAGAGTCTCAAGAATAAACATATTGCTTTAATATCAGTAGTTAAGACATTAGGCTAGAAACCAGGAGCTTGTGAGTTCTAGTCCCACCTTAGTCATGAAAGCTGCCTGGGTACTCTGAATCAGTCATTCTTTCCCAGCCCAGCTAACCCCACAGGGTTGTTCTTATGAGGAAAATTTGCTTTTTTACGGAAAATCCATTTCTTTACGGAGTTTGTGGAGCTCTTAAGCCAAGTATAGTGCCGCTTACAGAATAGCATGTGGTTGCCATGAGGCAATCTCTGTAGGAAAGTTGAGCCTTGCATTGTATCAGTAGAAAGCCTCTGCAAAAAATTCCAGAAATTTAAGTTGGGTGTTGCTGGGTCCTGGAGCTGACTGAAAAGAAGGCTGAGTCCTGCAAGTTCCTTGGGTAGCTAGATGGGTAATAGGCCTTGGCCTCAAGCTGTAACAGCCCCCCCTAAAGTTCTGCTGTCCAGCTTTAGGCTCTCTTGGGGGGCTGAGTGGCTAAGTGAGAAGCAGGCTGAGGCCTACAGAGTTCCTGAGGGGCAGGATGCGGAGCATGGGGTGCATCAAGGGGTGGGGGCAAAGGCCTTGGAAGGCCTGGGGCAGGTGGACCTGGACCTGCGCTAGGCCTCCCAGAGCCTCTCCTATCTAAGGCACCACATGCGCTGCTTAATGAACCATACATTTGTTTAAGAGCCGCATCAGGGACAGCAGGGGTTGTGGGTTAATGGCTGTCACCACTTGTGACCATAATGGGCAGGCTCCATTATGATCGTAAGTTGAGGACTACCTATGTGCATATGATACTGAACACTGATACAGTGGGTAGGACTTGGATTGCAATGGCACAAGTACCATTTGGCCTGCTTTGACTTAGCCTGAAAAATGTTCTTGTCTGTTTTCTCTTGGCCTTGGTAGAGGCATCTTTTCCATATAGGCTGATGGTTCTGAAGGCAAATTCATGTATTTTTTGAAGTTCACTAAATTAAGCCATCCTGACTGCTAAGAGTACACTTTCAAAACACAGCAATAATATTTTCTTGGCAGGCAGTTAAACATATATAGAAATAATAATGTAAGGATTCATTTCCTGGCCTAAGGAAGAAGCTCCTGGAACTAACTAACTTACTGGAAATAACATTTGCTATGATAATACAGAGTTCTGGTAAATGTTTTGTTTCAGATGCAAGAAAGTAGTATCAAGAGATGAAGACTTTATACCCACCTTGTTCCAGTCTGCTGTCATGAGGATTATTGGCAGGATTAGTTTTTTTGGGAAAACATCCTGTCCCCAGTAGTAGGAAGTGATTGATCATGTGTGGCAGTCTAAGTCAGGGGTCTTCAAACTTGGCCTTTTTATGACTTGTGGACTTCAACTCCCAGAATTCCTCAGCCAGGCACGCTGGCTAAGGAATTCTGGGAGTTGAAGTCCACAAGTCATAAAAGGGCCAAGTTTGAAGACCCCTGGTCTAAGTAGCCTAATTCTCCAAGTAAAAAATTGGTAGGATATTGAGAAATGAGACTATCTGAAAACAAAAAGAAAGCCCATCACAAATGAGAACCATTTGCTATAGATTTGCTGTGAAGGACTTTCTCCTACCTTCCCTTATTTATATATTATCCTGCAAAGTTGCATTGAGAAGAAAGGGGGGGGGGATTTGCATAAGCAGACCCTTCCCCCAATTTGTCAGTTAGAGGAGGGCAGAGACAATGCCAAAGTGAATATAAAGCTCCAGTCCTGTCTGTATGCCTTAGCCAGCGTGCCTGGCTGAGGAATTCTGGGAGTTGAAGTCCACAAGTCATAAAAAGGCCAAGTTTGAAGACCCCTGACTTAGACTGCCACACATGATCAATCACTTCCTACTACTGGGGACAGGATGTTTTCCCAAAAAAACTAATCCTGCCAATAATCCTCATGACAGCAGACTGGAACAAGGTGGGTATAAAGGCTTCATCTCTTGATACTACTTTCTTGCATCTGAAACAAAACATTTACCAGAACTCTGTATTATCATAGCAAGCCCATTGTCAGAAAATTCAGAACTTTTTTCAGGACCCAACAAACACCAGGCAAATGTGGCAAGGGATCCAGGCCATTACGGATTACAAGGTGGCTCCATCGAGATGTAAGGATGACACAGACTTCCTAAACAAACTGAATGCATTTTTTGGTAGATCTGAGGCATCAAATAGTACTCCTGCTAGGAAAGCTGTGCCCCATCCAGATGAGCAAGTGCCTAGCTTTGATGTCACCTCTGTCCGGAAAACACTGCAGACAGTTAACATTCGGAAAGCAGCAGGCCCAGATAACATCCCTGGACGTGTCCTCAGGGAATGTGCAGAGGAGCTGGCTTGTGTTCTCACTGATATTTTCAACCTCTCATTGCAGCAGGCAGTGGTCCCATCGTGTTTTAAGATGGCCATCATCTTGCCAGTGCCAAAAAAGTCCACAATTACAGGCCTCAATGATTACCATCCAGTTGCACTGACATCCACCATCATGAAATGCTTTGAGAAGCTGATAAAGGACACTATTGTATCTAGCCTCCCGCCAGCATTTGACCCGCTTCAGTTTGCCTACCGACCAAATCGCTCTACGGAGGATGCTATTTCTTCCGTTCTCCATCTGAGCCTGAAGCACTTAGAGGAAAGAAATACTCATGTGCGTTTGCTGTTTGTCGACTTCAGTTCGGCGTTTAACACAATCATTCCCCAGCATCTAGTAGACAAACTGGGCTTTTTAGGCTTAAACACTCCTTTGTGCAACTGGATTCTGGATTTTCTTACCAACAGGCCCCAATATGTGCGAGTTGGAACAAATACCTCAAATACCATTTTCTTGAGCACAGGTTCTCCTCAGGGCTGCGTCTTAAGTCCGCTGCTGTTCACCCTGTTGACCCATGACTGCTGTGCTAGGTTTGCCACCAACCATATTGTGAAGTTCGCAGATGATACAACAGTAGTGGGCCTTATTCAGGATGACAAGGTGGAAGCTTACTGCAAGGAGGTTGAAGGGTTGGTGAACTGGTGCAAGGAAAACAGCCTAGTTTTAAATACAAGAAAAACCAAAGAGATCATTGTTGATTTCAGAAAAGGCAGGCACAGCCACACTTCTCTGTGCATTAATGATTCACCTGTGGAGATGGTTACCAGCATCAAATTCCTGGGTGTGCAGCTAATGAGTAGGCTGACTTGGTCGCTAAACAGTGAGAAACTGGTGAAGTGGGCACAGCAGCGCCTGCATTTTCTGTGCCGCATGAGAAAAGCACATCTTCCTTCCCCTGTCCTGATCACTTTCTACAGGGGGACAATCGAGAGCATCCTGTCATACAGCATCACAGTCTGGTTTGGAGGCATCACTGCTTCAGACAGGAAGATGGTGCAGAGAGTGGTGAGAATGGCCGAAAAGATCATTGGCAGTTCCCTCACTCCCATCCAGGACATAGCACAGAAGCGTTGTTTGAGCAGGGTCCGTAAGATTATCTGGGACAATACACATCCTCTTCGCGACCTGTTTTCCTTGTTACCTTCTGGGAGGAGGCTTCGTGGTATCCATAGCAGAACATCCAGATTCAGCCATAGTTTCATTCCATACAGCATTAACCTTGCGAACTCTCAGACTTCCTCCTTGCGTTATATATTCAAGATGGACAGTATTTAATATTTATTTGCTATGTATATGTAGGGATGTGGGTCTATATATATGTTGTACATAGTATGTTTTAGGTGTGTGTCATGTATATGTTTCACTTTGAGAGCGGGCAACTAAATTTCATTTTTTATGTGTGCCATTGTGCCCACAATATAAAAATGACAATAAAGGTTATCTATCTATCTATCTAAGTCACTTGAAAGGAATTGTAAATAGGGCTGGGATGAGGATATGAACCTGTGTCAGATATTATTTCTCTGCCTAGTTAGATTTACTTCATCTTTTCACTAGATCAGTTTATTTAAATTTTTAAGACTGTTGTTTTAGTTGTATATATTAATTAATCTCACAGTGTGATTGATATTTACAATTTTAATTATTTATATGATTCCCTATCCTACTGTGCAGATATCTCTAGATGTGATCTTTTTGAGAATCTGCATTAATAAGGCACTATTTTGTCTGTCTGGTTTTGGTTGCATGAAGAGATCCTCATGTTCACGGAATTCTTTGTGCAGAGAAAGTTACCATGAGTTCTTGTTGTAAAATAAAAAAAATATTTATTTAACTCTTTGAGATGCAAATTTCTCCAATATATTTAATTTAATCACAAATTCCTCCATTCTTAAAAAGAGAGAGGGAAAGCAAACTGAAGAATTCCTTTTGGGGAATTTATATTGTTTTCCAGTTACATCTTTACAAATGGCTATTTTGTTTGATTTTTTTTAAAAAAAAAAAACTAGAGAGGCCATGGAAGAATTGCACTTTATTAAATTTATTTTGTATATGAATTGATATGTGATATTAAAACACAGAGAGCACAATTTGTAGTTTTAGCCATGATGCCATCCTACTGGTCAATAACTGATGAATATATCAAAATATATCAATAGTATTTGAAGTTACAAAAGGGTTCATTGAGATTAAGCTGTGATGGTGATGTAACAAGCAAATTAAATATATAGAAGCTCTAACTATCTCAGAGGAGTATGTTCACATTATACACTAAATTTGCAAGAAAAGCAGCTGATGTACTAGCAAGAAAATTGTCAATATAAAACTACATTCTTCAGTTTCTGAATAGTTGTAAAGTAATCTATGTTTTGGAAATCAAACTATTAAAATGTAAGTAAAATGTAAAAACAGAGCTCTTCAGAATGTGAATTAAGAAAATATAGCATTAAACATTATATTGCTGAAAGACAGAACTGCCCTACTGTACTTAAGTGATAACATTTATTTGGTTTGTGATTGTGCACCATGAATCTTGTTCTTACTTATGTAAATATCTTTTTTATTCATTTTTCTCTATTACTATAGCTCCCCATAATATATGAACCTGTAATTGCCAGAGAAAAAATAGTCAAGAAGATATTTACATAAGCGACAAGCATCATAAAAGAATAAACATTGGAGATATATGTTTGCATTGGAATGCAAATGACTTAACTACAGAAACACAATGAAGGGCCTCATTTGGAAAAAGGAATTTGTCAGTTGTATTTATTGGTTGGTCAATTAGAGTGATAGAGATGAATCAGGGCCAAAGAACAAAAGAGGATTAGAAAGATGTGAGGGAAGTCAGCCCCTCCCCAGAGAAGGAAATATTAAAAGGGCAGAAAAATATATTTCCTCAAAAGGATTTTAAAAGCAGAAACCAACCCTGTCCCCAAGTCTCTCTGTCCCAAGCAGAAGCCAGCTCTGTACAAATGCAGATGTAAACCATCAGAAAAGCCCTAGCTAGGAGATCAAGAAGACAAAGACCTAAAATCTGCATACCCCACCTGAGACAGGACATGGTAGGATTAACTCACAAAGGCCAAAGGGCACACCCAGACTCAGGTTAGGATACGTGACACAGGAAATACAAAGCCTAAAACAGGAACAGGAAACTATTCCAAACAAAAGGCTTTCAGAGGGTATAAAAACCTACTACCCACATGTGCTCAGCCCTGTTTTCTCTCCTCTTTCCTGCCAGAACCATCTTTCGGTCTGGCTCTTCAATAAACTGCAACCTTCTTTCTAAAGCAGTCGCCATATTGTTTATTTATCCCCGGCTTGGATGAACCAGGATGAAGACTTTTCTTTCAACAGATGCATCCTTGGTTTAACAATGCATAAGTTAAAAAGTGTTAGGAATCCCTGATAGTGATATAACAAAATTAGTAAGCAAGTTCTGCTACATCAAGGCATATTTTACATATGCATATTATGCTGATACAGTGCTGTGCCCCTATGTCCTACCACATCTCAAAATTCTTTAAAAGTTGAGATGATTAGTTTTCAGCTGAAACATTGCTCCAGAAAAAAATGTAGTGAAGATTATTTTGCCCTGGAACTATTGATAAAATATCTGTTTTAACCTGCTTCTCAAAGGTTCCCTTCCTTTCATCTAAAACAGGGGTCTTCAAACTTGGGCCTTTTATGACTTGTGGACTTCAACTCCCAGAATTCCCCAGCCAGGCACGCTGGCTGAGGAATTCTGGGAATTGAAGTCCACAAGTCATAAAAGGCCCAAGTTTGAAGACCCCTAATCTAAAACTATGATGTTATCTTCTTTCTTTCTAGTTGCTCAGAAGGACAGTTTTACTGATGTCTTCCCATAGTGGCCACTTGGGGAGTGATTCAAAGCAGGAGTTTTTCTCCCTTCCTTTGAAAAGAAAATGTGTGATGGAATGGAATAAAGGTAAAGGTTTCCCTGTCCAGTTGTGTCCGACTCTAGGGCACAGTGCTCATCTCCGGTTCTTGGATGAGGGAGATAGCGTTGTGCAAAGACATTTTCCATGGTCATGTGGGTACATTCCATCACAGTTGGGGAAGAAAGTGAACAGACAAGGTGCAGGTTGATTATTGTCTTTTGTGCTGTCACCTGTAATAAAAATGGGTTGGCTTAATTGCTAGGCAAAGTGCAGCAATGAGGACAGATGTGAGGATGTTTACGCATTTTTATAAAATGTAGAAGTATGAATGGCAAAGCTGGAGCTTGAATGGAAATGCCCACAGAGGTTTATGGTAGGAATTGTACAAATTTGTTTTTTTGGTTAGGACTATTAAAGAAAGAATATTTCGCTGAATGTCTGTGCTGTGATTACAATTGAATTCATTCATGAACTTTCATCCAAAGAACCGTTTTCTGGCAATATGTTGTACTTTCCCAGCTGGAAGACATCTTGGACAGTATTTGGTTATACAATGTTTTTAAATGAATAGTGGAAGACTTTAAGAATCATCGGCTGGTCTGCTGCTGATTTGCTTAGTCACTGAGCTCTCAACGGATCAGAAGGAACAGAAGGAAAGTTCTGGGCACACAGCGGAAATCTGCTAAACTTGGAGAAAATGACATTCCATGGCCTACAGCCTTTTGTGTTCTTAAGTACACAGGATCAACAGCAGATTATCAGTGATATTAAGCATCTGGGCTAGTTATTTATAATGTATGCAGTCAGTAAATTCAGTCACAAAAGGTAACTCAAAAAAACCTCTTCCACAGAAAGCATTATCCCCATTTTTTGAACATCACTTTGGTCTTTTATATGTCTCTCTGTTTGTTTCATTGATTAAATCTCCAGAAGCTCCTCATTCTAATCCTAGGTGAGGAAAACATCAATTAAGTATGCTGGGCTTTCATGCTTTGAGGTAATCCCAAACTTTCTCATAAAGTGTAGAAATATTAAAGGACAGTTTACATTAAACTTGGACTTTTGATTAAGCATTCTTATATCCTTAGTATTAACATTAATATTTCAAAAATATGTTATTCAAAGATTTTTTGATTTCCATTTGGAATAAAAGCCATCACAGACTGATATCTGACAATGGATTCAGAGAACAATAACAACAAATTTAAATGAGGCAAAGGTTCTATAAATGCATTAGATATAAATCAGAAAGTCTCACTTGCATTAACTTTAGAATAATGTGAAAGTATTATGGTGCAATTTTTTTCCTACCAAAATAATCTTTGTGGCCTGGCAACCATTTTCTTTTTCTCGCTTTCTCCTTTTTCTCTGCATACAATATAAATAGAAACCACCTTCTTATAAAACAATTAAAACGTAGCGGATAAAGGACCACACAATGTATCTTTTCCCCTTCATTTGCAATCCTACTATGCTGAGACAGAATATGAATTAGAAAACACCAATTTTTGATGGGTCGCCAGAATCTGGTCATTTCAAACCCCATGAGAACATGACACAAACTCTTCTGATAATGCCAAAGATTATGCATTCCAATAGCCTGTTCCCTGGAGTGCTCACAAACAGACATGGAACAATAACACCATTCCCACTTATGTTCTCCAATAATTAATATTAACTAGTAGCCAACAATAGTTTAATTATCATAAATTTGATTTACCTAATCCCCCTGTAAAGCTAAATTGGAGGTCATATATTCTATGTAGGGAGATGGGCGGTTAAGGAATATGAAATATAAATAAATAAATACATAAACAAACAAACAAATAAATAAATACTCTTTTTTGTATGCTCTAAATGTTTTCTCAGCTTCTTTAGATGACACTAGGGTTTCATCTATCACTCTCTCTTCCTGAAATTGACTTGTATATTTATTTATTTGTATCTCTCCTTTATTATTTTTACAAATGAGGCAATGAACATATCCAACACACCTTCCTCTTCCTCCTATTTTCCCCACAACAACAACCCTGTGAGGTCTGATGGGCTGAGAGAGGGTGACAGGCCCAAAGTCACTCATCTGGCTTTCATGGCTAAAGCAGAACTTGAATTCACAATCTCCTGCCTTTCTAGCCTGATATCTTAACTACTAGATCAAACTGTCTATTAGCTTTCCCTACATATTTATTTAGATCAGGGCTTTTCAACCTTTTTACCGATTGTACCACTTTTAGGATATGGCAATATTCGAGTACCACCTAGCAAGGTGTCAAAAACTTGGTGACAAAAAAAAAACCTGTTCAAAGTTGCAATTGCACTGAAATGACTTATGACTATTTTTCACACTTATGACCATTGCAGCAACAGGGTCTTGTGATTTATATTTGGGTGCTTGGCAACTGATTCATATTTATGATGGTCACAGTGTCCCAGGGTCATGTGATCCCCTTCTGCAACCTTTTGACAAGCAAAGTCAATGGCAGAGCTGCTGGTGGCCAACTGCTAAGGCGGGACTTCCTTCCCTCCCTCCCTTCCCTGTCTCCTTTTTTCTCATTCCCATCTCCTTCTGAAGGAAGAATTTGAACCCCCCCCATATTTTCCCTCTTCCATATATTGATCAAACAAGGAAAGGCCTCCAGAGACAGAAAAGACAAGCTGCTGAGTGAACTAGCTTAAAAAGGCGCTTCCCCTTTAAGAATTAGCTACTGGCTAGAAAGGAAAGTAAGGAGCCCAGCTGGCACTTAAGGAAGAAAAAAAAATGTAAGTACTGGCTGCCGGCTAAGGCAGCCTCCCCAAATGGCTCCATTCATAAGTAAAATCTGCAGCTCCAGAGGATTCTCTCACTGTAAGTCTTTGCCTGTGCTGGCTCTTTCCCTTCCCCACTACACTTGGCTAGGCAGGGCTGCGTACCACCTGCCACTCATTAATGTACCACAAGTGGTACGCGTACCACAGGTTGAAAAGCCCTGATTTAGATAACTCTAAATTTTCTGTTCTCTCTGTATCTTTAGTTTATAAATCTTTAGTTTATAAATCTCATCTTCATGTAATTATCCTACCCTTTGATAACTTTTCTTATATTTCTTCAAAAACTACAATGCCTTTTCAAAAGTATTACTTTTCTGCAATATTGGTACTGTAGGACCAAAAGTACTGGTCCTATAGCAGTGGTGGCGAACCTATGGCACGCATGCCAGAGGCGGCACTCAGAGCCCTCTCTGTGGCCATGCATACCATTGCCCCAGCCCCACCTCCCCACGCAGCCCCCTCACCAGTAGCCCCCCTGGAGGAGAGTCACCCCCGAGCGCGGCCCGTGCAGAGCAGCACAGCCAAAGACATGGCAGCTGGGCAGTGAGGACAAGATTCCGCCCTCACACCCCATCACGCGCAGTTGATGCTGCGGGGTGCGGGCAGAGGGCGTGGCCACCATGGTGCTGCTGGGCTGTCTGGGCGATCGGCGGGCCGTGGAGGCGGTGAGTGGCCCTGCGGGCGGGTGGGTTGGGGGCGGGATGGGGCGGGATGGGGCGGGGCGGGCAGGATGGGGTGGAGCAGGGGCGGGATGGGGGCAGAGGTGGTTTTTGGGCACTCAGTCTCTAAAAGGTTCGCCATCACTGTCCTATAGTGTGGTACAATATTTCTAGTATAAAACACTTATACAATATTTCTAGTATAAATCACAGTTACATTTATAAAAGCATGATTTTATTTTCAGTTTAGTGAGTTTCATAAAGATCATCACTAAGAAATTTACATATTTACAGTTTGGCCAACATCTCTTTCCTGGAATTTACTGATGGCTCAGATTCATTAGTAAAGATATTACTTAGTTATATGCAATATTTACCCAAATATTTGGCAACTTATTTTCTGCATATTAACCTCTCATTCATTTAACCCACACAGTATCTTCTTAATTCATTTAAATTCTCCTCTGTTAAAATATAATTAATTCTTTTTTTCCTCCTTTCATTCAGTCACTCCATAAGTATTGTTGATAGTAATCTTGTCTCGTAAAGGTATTATTTGAAATAAACAATATGCATAGCTGTATTAATTTAAATCTACGTTTCCACGATTGTAAATTCAGGCTATTATTTTTAGATCTCTGAAGCTTTTGCCATAGAAAATTTCCAGATATAAATGTATGAGGTTTTTTTTTTAAATCATCATATAATTATTTATATCAAGTTTGATAAACATTCTTTTGAAATAAATTATGACAGCAACGATAATCTCTCTGGAGAAATGAGTAACCAGTCAATTCATGCTTTGTGATGGTGTCCCTAAGAACAAATACTGTATTTGTCTTGCTTCTCTCTTTTAAAACAAACATTAGCAAGAACAATTGTACTACGATTTTGGTGTATGAAGAATCTTAAAGATCTCAGCATTCTTGAAAGAGCAATTTATTAAAAATAAAAGCAGATAGCCTTTTCTTGCTTTATAGAAAATAAGCATTCTGGTTTACTATACTTTCTGACTTTTGGATTTCTTTGCTTTTTGTTCAATACTGCTGGTTTTGATTCTGGGCACCAAAGCTATTCCAAGTTTTCTCTTTGTCTTTTTTAGCATGTCATTTGTAAATGATCATACTTTATCTGCATCTTGGGAGTATATTAGTCTTTATCTTCCCACTAGTGGAAGATAAAAGTTGTATTTGATTTCAGAGGGCCAGATTTTAGAACAGTGAAGTATGTTAGAATCTATATTGTAGAATTAATCTTACAGCTGCAAAGAACTTACTAGGTCCAATACATCGGAACAGTATATTATTATGAGGTAGGAGATGATTAAACTACCCTTCTTATTTTACAGTTAGAAGAAACAGAGCTGTGCAAATCTTGAAAGGAGGACTGGGTTTTGGTGAAACGTTAAGCTCCTTTGCAAAACAGCACTGTCGCCTTGCTTTTAAGAGTGACCTAAGTGGTTGCTATATTGCTTCCCCTCCTTCCCCTTTGGAGCACTATTCACTTCACACTACAGGACCACACTGAAAGAAACCCAAGTGCTTCAGGATTGCCTGCTGTTGAAGAAGATGCAGACTAGTGGGCTTCTGGGAACATTGGGAGGTTGCCCATGATTTGTGCTGAAGGTAATCAGCCTGGACTCTACTTGTGTCCTGCCAAAGATCTTCCAAGATGAATAACTTGGGAGTGAACACTTAACTCACATCATTCAGAATGGACTTTCTTCAAATCAGAAATTTTGGTGGTCACTGTGCAAGAATCACAACTTGCCTCTTCACAATGTCTTACCACTTTGGTAAATGACCAAAAGGATGCATCCATAGTCTCTGGCCAGCATTGCATAGAGCAAGGGCCAACTCCTGCAACAATTAGTGGAAAAGACCATTTGAGTTGTTTCATGAGAGTGAATTGGGAAGCCTCTTCACTAACCAAGCCAGCAAAGGGAACTACAATTAAGAATAGGTGAGAAATTTGTTATTTTATATTTCAGACTGAATGTACCAAATTGGCATAGTTGAAACCTAGAAGCACCTCCGAAACAATTATTCTGTAATATTGACAATTACCTAAACTTAATAATTTAGTTATCTGAATTAACTATCTGAATAATTTAGTTATCTGAATACTGTTAGGGAAAGTATGCTTTTATTTGTAATTTATATAAGATTTTTAATATTTAAAAACAAGTTATTCCAATAATTTAAATAAAGAAACTTTATAATAAAAACTTTCTTTGAGGAACATTCGCTTGGAAAGATGTTCTTATTAGGAAAGTGGATACACTAATGCAGATGTGGATAAGTGCTCAAGAAAATGCTTATGAGTTTACGTGCTGATTTACAGAAAGCTAACTGATGTGGAAAATGAATAGACTGAACACTGGGGCTGTGTAAACATTCAAAAGAATGCTACACAAACTGTAGTTAGTACAGGTGAGGTAATCCTCAGTACATTAAATATATACGATAATGTGGATGATCCTTTGAAGCTGCCACACTAATCTACTAGAGGCAGTGGCTGTTTTAAGGCTTGAAGAAAAGTTGGCCTCATGTGAATTTGGGGAAGAACCTTTTGGATACTTTCCCCAGGCCCAGTGAATATAAGATTGGAAAAATAAGAAACAGGCTTGACACAGAGCTCTGCTGAGTTACTTGTCTTGAGATTGCATCTGATTTTTAGTTTGATTTCTGTTCTTCATAATAACTAATGGGTAAGCCAGTTCTGTGGGAACCTAATTCCTGTGGAACGCTTACAGAGTTTAAAAATGGTACTGTTTGTTCCAGGACACTTGTTTTGTGCCTGAGCTCATGGTTATAAATCAACATTTCTGTTAAGACTGTTTACTGAGAGCCCAGTATGTGTTTTCTTATTAGTTACAACACTAATCTAAGATAAAAATGCCTTGTTTTTTTTAAACAGTACACTTTTCAAATGTCCTTTTGGCAATTAAGTGATCAAAGCCATTTTGCGGAATTAGCCTCTACTGGAGTAGACTGGTGGTGTAAAATTCTGTCAGTAAAATAAAATAAAAAATGTAAAACAAATTTGATTGTAATACTTCTAGTTATTTTAATAAGTCTCACAACCTGTAATACACCCCTCCCCCCGCTCTGTCTGATGTGCCAGGCTTCCTTGCTTTCTTATGTATTAATTATTCAACATGTGTGCCACTCCAAATGCCTTACATATAATAAACCTTAATTAGTCTTTGGCTATTATAATATAACATAATGTAACATAAGAGAATAAGAGAACGCTATTTGGGTAGCTGGTTCTTCCTGAGGAATCATATTTTAAAAAATGCATTAGAGAGTGGGTGATCTGAATATCCAGGGGTGGGGTGGGGGATATCACTGGGAAGCCTTACATAAGCAGCCTGCACCAAACTCTTGCCAGACCCATCCTTTCTATTTCTGAATTTTTAAGTGATTTAAATTTTTATTTCTCTTCCCCCACACTATTGCCTCCTTAGGTGCCAGTTCTTGGATGCAGAAGACCCACTGACCAAAGGAACCATTTACCATAGCTTTTCTTCTCTCCTCTCTTTCTCTTTCCTTTTCTCTTGCTTCTCTTCCAAGTGGAAGAGTGGAAATAAGGAGGAGAAAGGGTTCTTCTTTCCCATCCTATAGGGGAACTGGCAACAGAATCTCTTCTCTATGCAGGTCATATTAAGCACTTTGAATTGGTCCTGTAGGTTGGTTAGTAGCCAGTGCTGTGATTTCAGGAATGGTATTACTCTGCTATGGCAGCCTCGCTGCTGCATTCAGGACTAGTTGCATCTTCTGGGCCATCTCCAAAGGCTGCTGCATGTAGAGCATGTTACAGTAATCCAGTTCAGTGGTGATCGAGGCATAAGGTACCATCTCCAACCCAGTTCAACCTGCCATTAGATAGAATAACTGGGAACTGCAGTCCCAATATATCTGAAGGAGGCCAACTTGGGAAGGCTGATCTGAAGGCTTCAGAATCTGACTCTGAAGTTCTAGTGATGCAGCACTAATCATCTCTTGGCTATAGCAGAAGCAGGAACCTGTTGTATCTTCAAACAGCATTTATAAAAGTAAGGGAAAGGGATCTCCATTGTAGTTGGAATAGTCACACAAAAACTTCAATATATTATTTAAAATATGAAGGTTAAGCTAAAACACTCTTCTTATGGGGGAAAGTTTTTTCCTCCCATTATAGCAATAGGGAGCATTTATTTTTCACAATGGACAAATCAGTAATCTTGCAGACAGAGGAAATGCTTCATCTCAATACTACTAATCACCAGGGTTGTGCTTAGCCACAGGGCATGTGCTTTGCAGAAGGAAGCTTCCAGGGTCAAACCCTGGCTTCCTCAAATAAGACTGGAAAAGATTCCTGTTACAACTGGATTTATTCAGCTGGGTGTGATTGATTTATTAACCTCACTGGGTCCTTAACCTTTACTCAATCATATTAGTATGCGGCATTGATGCAATATTGTTCATGTCCTGGTGTAAAGAGAATGAAATCATAAAAGGCACACAGTAAAAGGCACACTGCGGCTCATTTGGCATGCTATGAAGGTCATGCTTCCAATGGAAAGCAACCCAAAACGAATGAAATCAGAGTAGAGCCATAGCTCAATGGTGGAAAACATATGTTCCTTATGCAGACCGTGCTGGATTGGGTCTCTGGTATTTCCTGCTAAAAGGATCTAAAGGGTAGGGCTATGAGAAAGCTCTGGCTGAGATTCTGTGGGATTTGGACAAATAGATATGTTTTCTAATTTTGTGTACAGCCATTTTAAGCAATAAGGATGTTTTCCAGTGGCAATCAATGGGAGAAACCATTGACTGTATTTCTGCATATGATAAGAAAAGTCCAAGCTTAGCTATGCTGATTATTTATACATCTGTAGAGAAGTATTCAGGGAATTCAAGTTCATTTTTCTACTTTAAACTAAGATAATAGCCAAATATTCTAGGATACAGAATGTTTAATTCATGCATCAGAAGGACATACTGTGTTGGGTTTCAAGGAAATTCCTGTCATGCTTTCAGATATGCATCGGGTAACTTCAAGCAAATGAGTTCTTTCCCCCAAAAGCTCAGTGACCCAGCCTGTCACTACTGGGATCCCATGTTTAAAAATGAGATAAAGTGTCTCTTTTTCTTACAAATGATTTGTCAGGTTCTCTGTATTGCTAGCACCTCTCTTCTATTAATGTAATACAGGGTTTCCCAACCCTGGTTATTTTAAGATGTGTGGACCTCAACTCTCAGAATTCCACAGGTAGGTTAAATGAGCCCGTGAAATACTGATTTCTGATGCCACTTTTTCATTTTATTCTCCTTTTATTCTCAATTTTCTATTATATCGACGGCTTTAGCTGCATTGCACAGAGATGGGCAGCCATATCAATGGAATAAATAAATAAAATTAGGGTTTTCTCTCTTTCCATGTTTCGATGAGATGGGAAAATCTAAGAAGCTTCACAAAATTTGGCAATATACATGAACCATAGAAAAGGGAAAGTCTGTAATGCAGTGAACTCTCTCCATATCTGTCTGGCACTCTTTAGGCAGAGCTAAAGATCTGTATTTGTGCTATAATAGAACAAGCTAGCCTTTCTCCACTTGTTCTGGAATTCCAACAATCGGCAGACTGCAGCAGTTCTCAGAAAATTTCTTGTCCTGAAAAAGGTTCCTTGGTACCGATGCATTCGTTCAACAAACTCTCCAAGATTTTCCATCTGAAATACACTGTGTAGAGTTACATCCAATCTGATAGATGTATATCGACTGACTTATAGTATTGATAGTAATTTAATTTTTATCTACTTCTGCATTTCTGTAAGAACAGAAACAAAAATTTCTCAGTAATATTTTTATGCTTGGGGAAGAAGAAAATAGTGATGGAAGTTTCATCGTTATCTTCAAGCATTTGACAAATACTTTCACTAGCCAAACAGTAATAATATTCTTCAGTTTCCACTAGTAGTAATTAAATAGCAATTAAAAGATATTAAGGTAAGGAATGGCAGGGAGTGGTGGAAAATGCTGATAGTGTTCCAATATCAGTGGCACCTTTATTGTTGAAGATCAACAATTTCTGGCAAAATAATATTTAATACTCCCACATGCTTACTGTTCAATCTTACACAATCTCATGTTTTAATCTATGACTGCTTTGTATAAATTTACAATCTTCATGTATCTTTTTTTAATTGTGGACAATATTCCTATCCCTGGTTTTAACTTTGTTTTTTAAACTGTAAATCTCTGAAGAACTTTGGTAGACAGTGCAGAAGTATATACGTATAATAATCCAATTTTATAATAAACTACAAACATCTTTCAAGCAGTCTGGTTAAAGAGTCAAAGTTGTGAAGATTTAATGTACAGTAGTGGAGTTATCCTATATCTTTAATATAAAGATGTCATTGCAAATCTAAGTTAACCCTAATCTATCATTGCTTCTTTTTTAGTTTCTCTTGTAACTGCAGACAATTTGAATCAGAGTTCTGAAATTATGTACTCTAGAATATAATCTCAGTGTTGTATTTATTGATTATAATCATGTTCATGCTTATTTGGCAGCAGGTACTGGATTCAGTAGGAATTCTCCTGAACTTTCATAGTAGCCCCTTAAGCGTCTCACATTTTAAATATTCAGACAGTTTCAAATGAGGAAGAAATGGTAAAGCATTCCTATTAAATGGTTTTGACTGTGGAGAATTACATTATTGAAATATGCATGAATCAGTTAGCAGACGATTTTGCAATCAGATTGGCAAAGCATTATATTTACTTTCATCACCTATAAAAGATGCCTTCCAATCCCCAGAAATATTACTTGAGGAATCTTGTGTTTTTGATTCTTGTATTTTGGGACCAATATGGCTACAACAAGAAAAAAATAAAAATTGTTCAGCTGGTACATTATGTAATGTATTAGGCTGTGTACTGTAATCAACTTAATATTCCCAATGCATTTTTGATACACTGAGAATTTGGATAATGTTGTTTGTGTCTTGGATTTGGCCTTTTAAACGATGCAATAAATCACAAGACAGTTCAATTCTGACATTGCCGTGGTGTTTATTATGCACAATACATCAGGTAGTCATTATAAGAATAATTTCCATCACAATAAGTTAGTAAATGGAAAAAATATTACTTTATCTTTTTTACTTATGCATTTTATAGCTCAGTATAAAAATATGGCTCTTGGATAAATTTGTTTTCAGATTCTGAAAACTATGAGTTTAGTTTACCAATTTAAATAATTTTGCACATGATATGTTTCTAGACAAAAATAAAGTGAATAGATCCAATGCTGGCATTCTACATTAATTATATATTTTTTTCCTTTTAAAATAATATGACCATGAATTATGGGACTTGTAACTCCAATCCCTCAATGGGGGGGGGAATGGCTGTACCCAAGTTCAGAGCGAAAAGACCCTTAAAAAGTTCTTGGACAAGGGATTATACAATCCGGAGATTGAAGGAAGCATTGGAAAGACACTCATAACATTTCCTTGATTTTATTTAACATGTGATCCAACAGAGATAAACTTGGACAGGCTTTCAAGATTCTGTTATTATATCCTACAATGATAAAGTAGCATTTTTGAATCACTGCAGTGTCTATTTCTTGATATAGTCTACCGCTACTTGAAACATTTGACGCATTTCCCATATAAATAAATCAGGCAATGAAAAAACAATGAATATGTTTTTTTAAGGGAGAATATGGTTCTTTTATGAATCATGTGGACACTTACCTGATAGATGAGTGACCCTGATTCCATTTTCTTCATGTCAGTTTACTGGATTTATTCAGTTCATTCTCTATTTAAGTGCTCAATTATAATCAGGTGATTGTGGTAATTAAAAATCCTCTCAAGATTAAGAAATATTTTGAGTGAACAGATCTGGAGAGATTACAAGAATTGCTACTATATATGCTTTCATTTTTCTAGTTCTTGAAACTGGGGATTTTACCTGGAGGTTGTCACTATCAAGCCACAAATTAAGAGAGCAAATAAAAAAGCAGATGCCCTCCTATCAGCTCCTCACTCCAACTCTTTGTGGTCTCTGATCCCACTCTTGTTTGAAACAGCTTATTAAGGCATGATAAACACATTACACTTGATGTTAGCCAAAAGGCCAAGAAGCCCTAGGATAAGTACAATAACAACTGCACACCAAGAGTACAGATCTCTTCAAGTTATTAGCGAGATATCAAATAGTTTCTTTCCTAAGAATCAAAGTGAATGTGCCTCTAGGGAAAAAAAGGCAAATAAATATATCTATTCATAGGTATTTTAATACTTCCTTCAAAGAACCTTGGACCACTTCATAGCAATTAAACCTTGTGCATTTATATGTACAGTATATTCATGTGTACCAAATTCTGGCTTTTAAGCTCCATTGAATTTAATGTGAGAGTTTCAAACTTCTGCCTCACTTGCCCACTGAAATCAGTGGTACTTAGAGACATTTATCTTTATACTTTGTAACTTTGCCTTTGATCTTCATATTCTTCCTCTGGTTTTAAAACTCATTCATACCTGGTGTAGAGATGGAATTCTATTGTGACAAATTGGAGCAAACAAAGAAAAGTTAAAGGACATTACTTGAGTGTACTAGTGTAAGCTGAGGAATAAACACCACAGTCTTGACAATAATAGCACTGGCAGAATGACAGTTGGAGAGTGATCCAAACATTTAATCCCAAATTGGAAGGAAATTTAAGTAAGCTTAGATGAAAGCCCAAGCAGATGGTTATTTAGAATCCAAATAATTTAAAAACAGATACACTTCAAACAGCTTTGAAATAAAAAAAATAGGACAATGCTTAATATTCATTTCTACTTTGAATTAATAGATGAGATAAAATGAGAATATTTCTCATAAAGCAGTTTAAATCAGCAAACGTGGGCAGTCTGTTCTTACTTTTCCACCTAAGAAGAAAACAGTCTTTCTTCAAGTCTAAATGCTAAGAAGACGTGTGATCCTTGTATAAAATTATTTTTCTGTGGTAGTCAGGTTTAATATAGATTGTTGGTCATAAAAGAGCTTCCAAGAAAAACTTTAAAGTGTTTTTTTCGGGGGGAACATATTGGATTACTAGAGTCATGGCCAATCCCAGAACAAAACATTGCCCCATCTTTGTTTGATCAACTGCTGAATTAAGTCCCAAAGGTGCTTTTTAAAAGGCAACTGGACTTTGTTTTTCCTTGAAGATATTTCACTTCTCATCTAAGAAGCTTCTTCAGTTCTGAACTGAAGAAGCTTCTTGGATGAGAAGTGAAACATTTTCAGGGAAAAGTTGCCTTTTAAGAAAGCACTTTTGGGACAAACATGACCTGAATGACTGAGAATCTCCATAGACATGTTGAATTCAGTAAAATCATTGTTAAATAAAATAAGGAGGTAAAGTATTTGGAACAATACTAGCCTGGACAATGCAAATAACCAATAGGGATAGAACTTGGCATGATCTTAGCCTTGCTTTTAATAAAAACAGAACCTATTTTCAGTCATATAAATACCGTATAGTCATGGATATTGTAAATTAGGACTGCAGCTATAGATGCCCTTGTCAGGCATTCAGTTTTAAAGAAACTTAATCTGGTCATGGATGTCTGAAGGTCAGTTTTTGCTGTAAAGAAACCTAAGCATTTGACAGGAGGGGGTGTAGAGAGAAGCATAACTAAGGTGATTATTAGAAGGCAGCAAAACAATACTGAAACTCTAACTCTTGGCTGCATCCAGTGATTGCCCAGATTTTTATAATCCAGTCATGGTAGCCTTCTTCTTGCTGCAACCAATGGCCCAGTTCTGTTCAGGAGAGCGCCTTGAGCCGCCACTGCTACTGTTCCTCCCCAACAGCAGGTTGTATGTGCAAGACCCAGAGATCAGATGAGATCTGGTCCTCTGAATGGAGGTCCCTCCCTGCTTTTTAACTGATAGTGGGATTGCAGGATAGGAGTCCCATTTGAGAGATTTAACTTGTGGCCCATAGAGATCTACTGATGATCTTGTTTCTTTCCAAGCATTAAAATGTAACATCAGTACTAACTCATCTTCTCTATCCTGCCTCTCTCATTTTGGCCAAGCTACCTAACACGCGATGATATAAATACGAACGGCTGAATTACTTGTACCATCTAAATCACAGATACAAATGATCTCAAAGAGCAGAGTTCAGTACCAGGCTTTGATTTGAACACAAAACGTATTAGACAGATGTGTACTACTTCCCTGGGTCCTTAACAAACTGTCAAGTAGATGATCAATGTCCAGATGTGAATTTAATCATCAGTAGAGTGTTTGTTGAATGGAACTGATGTCACAATGTTTCCTGCAAATAATGAGAACAGAATACAGTGCCATTGGGATGGAACCAGTGCTGCAAGTTTTGGAATAATTATTTTTATTGCTAAGTTAGTTGTTGAATAGACAGTTTGCCACAAATACCACCCCCCTGTCAGCCTCCCATATTTAGTTCAAGGTTTTGCTTTTCATGTTTATAATTATTGATTTAGGTATATCATCATCATCATCATCATAAATAATATAAATACAACAACATAATAAATTATAATATATATAAGAATATTTCTCTCAATTATCATTTAAAACTATTCAATGACAATAACCAAACTAATCTGTTTTACCAATGAATCCATATAAACTATCTGTGGAAATACTTTTTATTTCACTGAAATTTTGAAACTGGTGGAGCAAACCTTTGCAGTCTTAACTATGGGGATTGGAGAAGAGGGAGAGAAAAAAACTTACCAGGATTTGGTGGGAATAAATAACAAATTTGTATTGCAACAAAAACAAAAACAACTTTTTTTTGTAAGCTGTGACTAGTGCATTCTGCCAGAAATAAACTTGACTGGTTTATTCTGCCAGGAATAAGATGAAGCCTTTATTTTTATTTTTCAAAATCTTTCTTGTGATGTGTCTGCAATTTTCTGACACTTGACTGATGAGGGTAAGGGAGAGGGGTTTTTTCATTTCCTTCTTGTCTCTCCATAGTTTGATTGTGCAATATAGTCACTGGTGCATATTATGATGCCAGAGTGGATTAAACTCTATAAATAAACCAAATCAATTCTTCAGAGTTGTTCTCTTGTTCTCAACTGGAAAGATTGCCTTTACTGCTCCATATTGGATAAAAATAAATAATTAAATTTACACAGTACAACATTGCCCTTGAGGATATAAGGGTGATGACTGTAGACATGCGGCTTTACAAAAACTGAAATGGTGAACGACACTATTCATTAACAAAAGGCCAGAATAAATTAAGTCTCATAATGACAATATGGCATGTCAACATGGATTAGAGGGTGACATTATATGTGAAGAGCCTATGGATGCATAGGAGGTGTTTCACAAGCATGTATAAATTCCATGACTGCAGTACAAGTGTGACAATTATAAAGCCATTTTGTATTGGAAAATTATTGCAGATAATTTCTGGCTAGTTTGTATCAGACACACTCCTGTAAATTCTTACATCCAATTAAGAGCAAACCCCTCTCCAGCTTAGCTAGCAAAAAAAAAAGAGCTTAATGTTTATTTAATAAGCATCAGCAAATAGTTCATTGGAAAAAAAACCCCAGGTAAAAGCAGGGTAAAAGAGAGATATAAACAACAGGCAAGAATCTACATTTTTAATATATCTCCAGGTGTGTATCAAAAAGCAGCTGTAAGCTACCAGTTTTATTTTTCTCATGTGCCCTCAGTGGGAATTCTCATAAATTATGACTTAGTATGGTACTTAATATGGTACTTTCTTTATATAGCAAAATGCATTATACTGAAGCTGACTTTCAACTAATAGTGGAAAATTCCAAGGAACAGTAGATTCAATACCTGGAACACAGAACAAAATAAAGAAATAAGCTGGTATGAAATGTTACTGTGATCAAGACCTTTCAATAAGAGAACAGAAAATTATTTACACACACACACACACACACACACACTATAATATCTATGCATTTATTTATTTGTATGTATGTATGTATGTATGTATTTAATTTGTTTGCAACCCATCTTGCTATTTTTATGGTAATGATATGTAGGAATGACCTTGGGAGACAGGAATAAGAGTTGCAGCCTTGACAACTGGCATATGAAATTATCTCAGTTCATGGAAGGAGAAAAGGAAGCATTTCAGAAGGGACCCTCCATAATCAGAGGAGAGGAGTAGAGAAATACTTTCCATTTGGCAAGAATCTGTTAATGTATCCTTACAATGAAGGTTGAACTAGTATTGTACTTCTTGTCTGGACTACAGTATTGTTTTGATAATTTCACAAAAGCTGAATCTTGAGGTAAAATGATAGTTTTTAATAATTGAATACTGTCATGGAGCCAAGGCTACTGCATCTTACATGTCATCCAGATTCCTGATCTCATATTGCAAAAGTCAGTTTCCACAATTATTATCACTATATGTAGGACAATTATGTAATGTGCATTGTCTGCCCAATTTCTAGATGTTTTGAGCTATTGGCTAGGACACTGAAATCTGTGTCAAGTTGAAGGATATTGGCTTACATTTGAAGTTAATGTCTAAATTTACTTACATGGTTAGCAGCAGCCTTGGAATGATCTAGAGCTAAACAAAAGAGAGGAACATGCAGAGATAAGGATGGAGAAAAAGAAGTCAGAGGTTAAATCAAAACAACTCTTTGATGCTTCATAATTGTCATCATAGCCTTCCAAGTCATCCCTCAGTATTAATTATTGTCAGTCAAGTAGTGTCAAGTTGGGCACGCAGAATTACAGCAGAAAAGAGAAAGTACTGTAGTAGAATTTGGGAGTCCTAACACAAGGGAACATTTTTTTTCTGCTTGTGCATGATGTTGCTTTTAATTATAATTTTTCAAAATCATATTTGTAACCTGGTTTATGATCATAATCTATTTAATTTTCAGCCTTATTTCTAACTGTTTGCAATGATTTATTGCTGGTAACTTTAATTACAGAAATGCTATTGAGATCTCAGTTGAAGAGACAGTGGTTTATGAAATAAAATGAGTTTATCTAAGCAAGCTTACATTGTTCAAGCATGCTGGGGAAAAATTAATGGATGACAAAAATCTGTATACCCAAATCCATTGAAATTGACTTTTTATCTGAAACATGTAGGCTGGAGTTATTATTCATCAGTGAATAGATTCAACCTTATTTCTCCATTTGTAACAGAACATATGGACTGTATCAATAGTCTTTCCAGGTTTCCAATGTTATTTTAATGTTTGGTATAACTGCTAGATCAATGGTATGCTGATAACATAAATACTTCTGACTTCACCTGTATATTTTCATCACAGTAAATGGGATCTTTAGGAATCGATTATTATTATAAAAGTTAATCAAATTTAAGTTATTTTCCTATACTGTTACTATATGTTTTCAATCTCACTGTCTCTTTCTCTCTCTTCATTTCTCTCTCTTCATTGCCTCCTTGCATTACGCTGAAGTTAATTGTCCCTCCTCTACCTGACATAAAGGTATCATTATTATTAAAATACACAATAGCTACAGCACTTAGACTTATATACTGCTCCATAGTGCTTTACAGCACTCTCTAAGCAGTTTACAATGTCAGCATATTGCCCCCAACAATCTGGGTCCTCATTTTACCAACCTCAGAAGGATGGACAGTTGAGTCAACCTCAAGCCCACCAGAATCGAACTTCAGACTATAGATAGAGTTTGCCTGCAATACTGAGCCACCAGGGCTTTATAATTTCATGGAAATTAAAACAGACATTAATTTCATGGAAATGCTAGGACAGAAGGTTTGGTGAGTCCCCCAGAAGTTTTCCCAGATGCCTGTCTGGATGTCAGTTCAGAGGAGGATGAATCAATCCCAGGCACATTAGGAGGGGAGTTGGTCAATGGCTCTGAGGCAGGGGCTGTAAGTCCAAGTGAGGAGGAATGGTTGATGGGAGAGAAACTGGATGAGCAGCTGGCTGAGAATGATTTGGTTGAAGCACAACTGCAGCAGGACAGCCCTGAGCCTTCAGATGGAGAAAGCATGCAGCTGCAGCCGGTCAGTGATAAGGAAGAGGAACTGCCTTCTGCACCTCATCCGAGAACACATAGCTCATGTTTATGTTTATTTATGTTCACAAAATACTTCAGTATGCAATATCCCTAAATTTCTCAAAAAACATGTATTATTTTTTTAAAAATATTTTCATATGTTACATAAATTTCCCTGATGTAAACTAATCCTTTCTGAACATAATATATTAATAAGAAAAAAATATCTTATTTTTCAGACCGATTATTCATTAACTTGTAACAATTTTTTTTACTATAGAAATATGAATATCAGGGCATTCTGTTCAGTGATGCCATCAGATCATCCATATCATGCCAGTGTTATTTTTGCTGACTTTGTACTTACCAGATCTGTGGCCGGATTACTTTATGCTACTGCTACTGATTTCAGTTGCAGATCTGCAGTTCCCCTTAAGTTACTGATAACTGAAAATTATTGCTTATTTAAAAACAGAAGCAGAATTTCTCAAATGATGGCTATGACAGAGTAAGAAAGGTAACAGAAGTTGAGGTTGAAGCTAGAAGATCATGCTACCTCATTTAAGTAACAATTAACAACTGTTTAGCATGTTGCCCAGATAGGCTACCTTTACACATAAGGAACAAAGACCTAGGACTACAGAGATCTTAATTCAAATTCATGAAATATACAAAGTAACTTTTGCTTTGAGAGTAAATATGGAGAGATAAGCCAATCTACACAGACTTCTTTATTCCTTTTCGCTAATTCAGTTGTAGTGTTCATAAACTGAACCAAGCCAAGTTAAAAGGTGAGAATAGAGGAGACAATAAGGCCAAGGAAAGGAGGCAGCTAATAGTTAGGCCAGACCCAAGTAGACTTAAGAGACTTTAGTGAGGGTTAGAAAGGAAAAAGACAACGTAATAGTGGAATACAGGATCATTTCGGGTTTTTTAAAAAGTATTTTATTAGTTTTCTATCATTAAATTCATTAGTGCTTAATGAACTGTCAGAAGAATTTCCCGGTTCGTTTTCCAGCTGGGAAAAGCTGACGATGAAGAAATTTGCGGACAGCAGCTACCGCAAAGCAGGTCTTTATTACAGGAAGGCAATAAAGTGACAGAGAAGTGACTTCAGCGTTCCTGCCTTGCAAGGTGTCCCCCTGGTCCCATGTGTGGCTTTTTATATGCTTTTTCTACCCTGGGGCTGTGGCTAGGCTGGCTCTTTCTTTTGTGTTTTTAATGGTTGCTTGATGTTCTTTTCTTTGTCCTAAGTGGTATCTCCTTTGTCCAGTTTCTATTTTGGGGGGCTTAATCCTGTCAGGGGTAGGGCAGGTAGTTCTCCTCAGGGATGTTCCCTTTGTCCTGATTCTATTTTGGGAGTTAATCCCATCAGCGGCAGGGCAGGTAGTTCTTGATGGCTTTGCTATCTGAGTTTTCCCATTGTTCTTGGTGGTATGCCCAGGATTTCAGAAAAAGGGCTTTTACGGGGAAAAAGTGTCTCTGCATGTTTTTCTAATGGGGATGAGAATATGGGAGTTTTGTCAGGGTAAATCTTCCAACAGAACAACGTGTTGTCTGGGTTGATTTTTGTTTAGTCATAAAAGTTAAGTTCTTACTCTCTATCTCATTTTTCCAACCATTAATAAAATAAGTTCCATGTTTGAAAGTATTCTGTATCTTCTTTTTCTTTGATTCTCAATGTAAGTCTATTCATTTCCGCACAGTCCAGTATTTTCTTAATTATTGCTTCCTCCGATGGTGTTGTCTCATTTTTCCAGTGCTGCTCAAATACAATCCTTGCTGCTGTTAATACATGTAGTGTTAAATATACATTTTGTTTATCAATTTTTTATGGAATTATGCCTAATAAAAAAAATTCAGGTTTAAAATCTACATGTTTCCCTAGCATCTTTTCTAATCAAGTATATATCTTTTCCCATTTTTTTTTGCTTTAACACATGTCCACCAGAAGTGATAATATGTACCAGGATTTTGATTACATTTCCAACATTTATCAGACATATTTTTAAACTTTTTTGCTAATCTAACAGGTTTTGTTCTTTTTTTTTATAGCTTCCGTCACTTCCATCATTGTAACTTTTTCATTTAGTATATTTTTCAGGTTTTCTGGAATTTTTGGTAAATTAACATTTTCCAAATATTGTATTATTTTTTCCCAAGAAATTTCTTCTGTATCATATAATTTTTCATAAAATTCTTTAACTATTTTTTTATTGCATCAATTTGAAATTGTAAACCGCCCTTCTCATCTTGCAGTTTATTTATCAATTTCTTCTCTCTTTCTTTTTTCAGTTGATAGACCAACCATCTTCCCGGCTTATTTGCATTTGCAAAAAAGTTTTGTTTTGCCCTTTTAATTTGTTGAGCCAATTCCTCTGACTCTATTAGGTTTAGTTTGTGTTTTATCGTCGCCATTTCTCTTTGCACAGTTTTCTTTTGTGGATTTATTTGTAATTCTGACTCCAGTTTCTTAAATTTTTCCCTTAATGTTGTAAATTGTTATTGTTTTTCTTTGTTCTTTTTAGCCATATATGTTATAGCTAACCCTCTAAAATATGCTTTGGCTGTGTCCCATACATTCTGAGTTGATGTCTCTTCTTTTTATCTTCTTTAAAGAAGAATTCCATTTCCTTTATTGCTAATTCTACAAATTGTTTTTCTTTTAGCAGGGATTGATTCAAAGTCCATCTTGGTTTCTTCTTTATCTCTTTCCAAGTCAGCTTTATCGGATTATGGTCTGCCCAAACGTTAGGTTCTACCCCAATCTCATATATATTAATTCTTAAAGAAGAATTCCATTTCCTTTATTGCTAATTCTACAAATTGTTTTTCTTTTAGCAGGGATTGATTCAAAGTCCATCTTGGTTTCTTCTTTACCTCTTTCCAAGTCAGCTTTATCGGATTATGGTCCGCCCAAATGTTAGGTTCTACCTCAATCTCATATATATATATTAGCTCAGGGGACATCCATATCATATGAATTCTAGACCAAGAATACAGGATCATTTCTGAGTCAGATGACATGGAGTCATGCACTCTCACAGAAACAGTGAGAGCCAGTCGGTTATCCTTCAAATCTTTGGTGAAAACTTTCATCCTTGCTAAACTAAAATTAGTATTCTCCACCAACTGCTACTAGGAAAAGAGCAAATGTTTCATAGCAAAGAATCCATGTTGCATGCCAAATAGAGGTCCAGCTTTTGCTGTGGTCGTTACACATTTTTAATCACTTCAAATGGAATATTTAAACATTTGGAATATTTGTCCAGTTTAGAAAAAATGTCATGCATTTAAAATACTTCAGTAATTCTCTTCAGAATTAAGGGAATGATGATTTTCTATTTTTCTATTGTTGGTTAAAGAAACATAATGATAACTTTGGACACCTAAAGACACATCTCCATTTAATCCATTCAGATTTTAGTATTAAATATTGAAATTCTGGACAGTTTCTTCACTGAAGGATGGGTCAATTCTGGAAATCTTGGCAAAGGAGCTGAAGGAATTATATATTTCGCAATGAATGGAGAGGTGAGCTGTGCTATTTTTTCTGATGAAGAATGAAGTCTAATTCAACAGACATTTCATAATCATAGGGTTTGCGAAGCAAATTCTTTGTCCTTTGTGCATCAAAGTCTGCTTCTTCTGTGGTATTTTAGGAACAAGAGGAGCAACTGTTTCAATTTGCATCTGGGCCCAATTCTGTTATATGTTACAGATGACAAATAGCAGACATTTGATGCAAATAGGATTAACAGAGTTGGGTTTTTTTTTTTTGTAATCACATACAAGTTCTCTTACACAATCAAGGACATATAACCTAATATAACCCATTCTGATGCATACCATCTGTTTTTGCATGTGACTCAACATGCAAAGGTATTAAAGTGTCTGTTTGCTAATAGGTGAATAATTGCTAATGTTTTCCTTGGCTCATAAACAACAACCTTGTCTTTTAAAGCATTCATTAATGGATAATTTCAGGAATGATATTACGGTAACCGTTAATGATAGATGCATTGTGTACTTTTTCACTGAAAGAAAAATAATAAAAGTGAAATGCAAGCTTTATCAAGAGCACTGCTATCACATCCAATGAATCTTGCCCGCTAAATTGTCCACTTTGTTCTTTTGCTTTGAAATAAATATTAACACTATTCCACAGGGAGGCAGTGGATGAAGCCCCTGGCTGTACTAGAGTTAGTGTTGCTCTAAGCCTTTCTTGAGCTGTATCAGATCAGCCTGAAGAAACGTTTCTGCTCTGCTTGTTCATATATTTCATTACTGATAGTGATTTTTCTGATTAGATTGTTTTAACATATGCAGTTTTAACATATGTGAATGCATATTCATTGGCCACAGAATTAATATTGGGCAGGAGGAGAGACTGAAATTTGCAGAAACAATGAACCAAATTATTTGATAATGGACATCCTGGAGACTCTGTAGTAGCTTATTTGTGATTCAACTGTTTAACAATGCACCTTTGGCAAGTCGAAGACACTCCATACTTCCAAATCCACTTATATAAAGCCTGCATTGCATGAAATAAATATCAGGGAAAGGGAAGAAAGAGTCTCAAGCAATAATATGTTAAAACCTTTTAGATGTAAAATATTCAAAATGAGAAGAGAACATAAGCGTAATGTGTAGTTGTTAAAATGTTAATATGGAGAAAACAAAAATGGGGATTAATTTCAGTGCTACATAAATACAATAAATTGTAAATTTGAATTGCGTGTGTCTAACTTATTCATATATGTACACATTCCTACACATGTGAACCAGATGGGTACATTTTGACTATTTTGTTGTCGCAGTTGTTACTATGATTAAGTTGTGAATGACCTTTTCAAAAGCCAGAGGAATTGTTTTTGAAGAAGTTCCAAATACTACACTTCTTTGGAACATCCTTTACCCTTTTGTACTTCTTGCTTACGAAAGGATTGTGTGAGGATGAGACAGAGAGACATTATCCCACCTCACTGTAAAAAGGGCCAGAGAGCAATTTTATCCTTACTTTCTTTGCAGACAGGGGCTGTGGTGATTGGGGATTTGGCCTAGGGATAAAGCATAGAAACAGTCCAAATTTGCTCTTCCCCCAGCTGCCCAGTTCTTTACATCATGCAAGCCTACTAGGGGATCTGAAGAATTTGGAGACAGGATTTCTCTGTACCTCTGTAAAGTACAAGAAAAATGGCTTGAGAGAATAATATTTTGTTCAGTTCAACAGTGCTGAGAACAACCATCTTGGAAAAATGATACTTTAGCAGCACTATTAAAAAATCGCTTCAGACATACATATCAAAAAGTTAAAGGCATATTAAATGACAAATAAATGGAAAAGGTTTTTTTTATACATTACAATATGCAATATGCCTCACAAATAACCTGCATCTGCATAACTAACCTATTTTCATTTCCCTTCCCCGCTTCACCTCCTCCCAATTTAAATCCTACATTGGTCAAGCCTCTCTATTTATTTGATAGGTGAACTGCAGCTCATAAAAGCCTATGCCTTTTAAGAAAATGTATTAGTGGAAAAAGTACTACCAGACTTCTCCTGATACATTTTCTCCACGTTCTTGAATTGTATAAGAGAAAAATATGCGTATTAATGTAATAAAATAAAATCTCAAATTATAATATATGAACATATGCATGATAAAGCATGATCACTGATAAGGTTATATAAATATGCTTCCAAGAAATGATAATTTGGCTGACACTAGAGATTTCACTCATATAAAGTTTCTGTCTGGCAGTTTTATGCTGAATTCATCCTTGCCATATCAAAATGGAATTCATCAGTAATAAATAAAACAACATAATCATCAGTTGCACATCATTCCTTCAATGTCACAGATTTATGAGCTGAAATGAAAATTATTATACTAATTATGTGTTTACTTAACTATAAATAACAGAAGAATATTTGATGCCAAGGACTTCTGGTTTGCTATCGGTGCGCCGCTGACGCTGGAAGATGAGCTCCGTCTTTCGCGTCCTAATTTGTCCTGCTGGGGGACCCTGGAAAGGGTCTAAAGTCGTCCTGTAGGGGCGACGAGCAAGGAGGGGACCCCCGCTTGATCTGGGGAAGCCCTCCAAACTGGCAGGGGAAAGACCGGCCATAGCAATATGGTTTGTCACTAAGCTGCTGACAGCCGAAGTCAAAATCACCACCAAGCACCTTTAAAGCAACGCGAATGAAACTGGGTGAGATCTGATCCTCTCTTTAAGACTTTTAAGTATTTTTTCCTGTAAAAGCTCCCAAAGTATTTTTCCCCCTGTGAGGAGAGAGGGAAGGGAATTTCTACCCCACCCTGTAAGAAAAGGGGCGACTAACTACCCAGGGGAAACAGAGCAACTATAAGAAGAATTTTAATCTAATTGGATGTATATGCTTTTGAAACTTGGGGACTAAAAGTGTTCCTATTCTTACTGGAGACGTTTGTTTTTATCTAAAAAAAGAAATAAGACTTGAAAAACTATCACAAAAACTTTGGACTTAAAAAGCTTTAAACGGTGTCGGTGAAATCTTGTGGTGAAGTATGGTATTACAATTTGTTATTGCCTAAAAGAGATTTGGCTTGAAGCCCAGACTCCAGAAAAAACGTCTCTGACCTTGACAGTTACCACCTGTGAAAAACTCAGCTGCAAAGAAGGAACTTCTGGGCGGCATACCTGGCCTGTTTGAACTATGAATGTAAACTTTTACTGACTTTCAGAGCTATACTTGGGGAATTGCTTTCCTATTTCTTTACATGAGAAGCATATGTTATTATACACGATGATGGAATACCTTGGACTATAAACTCTTACTTGACAAACAATTTCTACTATAAAGACCACCTATAACACGTGAAATAGATGTCCCATACTTAGCTATAAAAAAACATTTTTTTTAAACATTTGATTCTAAAGTCTTCAACTTAACATACTATCAAGAGAATATGGATGAAGATCAGGAAAAAATCCTTTCCATGTTGAAATTAATACATGAAACCATTCTTTTAGCTTGTGAGAAAATAAGATGCAACATAAAGGAATAATAGGGAGGCGATCTAATGAATACAAATGGGCTAGTTCTTCCAAAAAAACTTCAACCAAGTGGTCTTTCTTAGTCCAAATAATATATATAATAATAGAGGGAGAACTATTTGATGATTCAAAAGCACTGACCTGGAAGGTTAGTTGGCAAAGAAAGAAAGCCAGAGTAAGGCTGAAGAAAATAATGGTTTTGATTTATTAGAGGGGATATCATATTACTAACTAGAGCAGGGGTAGGCAACCCAAAACACTCAAAGAGCCACTTGGACCCGTTTCCCACCGAAAACAAAACACTGGGAGCCGCAAAACCCTTTTGATATCTAAAATGAAGATAACACTGCATATATCCTTTTTTACCTTTATTATATATATATATATATAAAAGGATATATGCAGTGTTATCTTCATTTTAGATGTCAAAAGGGTCTCTCTCTCTCTCTCTCTCTCCCTCCCTCTTCCCTTGGTCTGCCAGTCCTCTTCCCCCACTCAGTGTGTGTGTGTGTGAGAGAGAGAGAGAGAGAGGCACTTGCACTTCCCCCCCTCTTTCCTCTCCTTCTCTCTCTTTCTCTTTCCTCTCCCTCTTTCTCTCTCTCTTTCCTCTCCCCCCTCTCTCGCTCTTTCCTCTCCCCCACTTTCCTCTCTCTCTTTCTCTTTCCTCTCTCTCTTTCTCTTTCCTCTCCCCCTTTCTCTTTCCTCTCCCTCTTTCTCTCTCTTTCCTCTCCCCCCTCGCTCTTTCCTCTCCCCCACTTTCCTCTCTCTCTTTCTCTCCCCCCTTTCTTTCCTCTCTCTCTCTTTCTCTTGCTCTCTTTCCTCTCCCCTCTCTCTTTATCTCTTTCCCCCCTCTCTCTCTTTCCTCTCCTTCTCTCTCTCCCCCCCTTCCTTTTTTCTTTCTCTTGGAGAATTCTAATAAATCACTCTCTTTTGAATAGGTCTCTGCCCTCCTGATCTCCATAGCAGAGAAACTCACTTAGAGAAAACATAGACACCCATCAGTTAGCCATTTTGTTAGAGCAGCCACAACACGCCCCTACCTCCAAATCTCAAACGAGCCTGCCAGGCTAAATAAAGCTGGCAGTCCTTCTAGCTGTGTTTCTCAACCTCTGCAACTTTCAGAGGAGGGGTGGTGGACTTCAACTCCCAGAATTCTGAAAGTTGCAGAGGTTGAGAAACCCAGCCTTACCGAAAGAGATTTTTGCACTATTGAAAACACCGACTGCTGAATTGAAATCCCAAATCCAGATGGATTTAATTAGAGAAGCGACCGCACCAATTCTGCTTAACTTGAACAGGGAAGCAACTTAAGAAACAGCAAGGGGGGGAACACACACACACAAACACACACGCCTGCACCAACCCAGCTCCCTCCGTCAAAATAGGACGCATCTATTTCCAGCCTCCCGTCCACACGGCAGCCGAAGCCAGCTCCGCTCGCAAGGCGGAGGAGGAGGCTGACCATGAGGAGGATTCTGCTGGTGGCTGAGATGACGCAGCGGCCACGGAGGCAGCACCGAGCGGGAAGGGAGCTGCCAGCAGGCCTGGGGAAGCAACTCTGGGGCATTGAAGGGGGAAAGAGCTGTTCCCGAATATGCTCAGTCACGCCCTGGAAGCCTTCCAGGTTCAGAACTGCTGCTGCCACGTGGTGCAAGGCTGAACATCAGCGCTCGGTCACCCTGGCAAATTCCTTCAATTGCGCTCTCTCGCTCTCTCTGCGGGGCGGGGGGTCGACCCTCCAGCTCTGAGCAGTGAGCGGCACAGCCAGCCCCCCTTGGAAGACCCCCAAAGCCGCTCAGCCGGGCTCCCTTCGGAGCAAAGACCCGGAGCTGAGCAGAATCAGGAAGAGACACCCCGGGGTCTTCAAGAAGACCCAGCCCAGACCCAATTCCCTGCCCTGCCCATCTGGGGACCCCACTGCAGCCCCCCCTGCAAACCAGCCTGCAGTATACTCGGGGGGGGGAACCCAGCACCGGGCTGTGGGGGGAGCCAGGCTCCTAGGAACCCTGCCCCAAGGAGAGGAAACCCCCGGCCAACATGCACTGATCCTTCCAGGCGGCCTTTCTTCCCTCCGGCTCTGGGGCTCCTACAGCGCCCGGCTTCCTCTCCCCCCCAAGCCCCAAGCCAGGAAGCCGTGGGACACCGAGAGGTGTGGGGATGGGCTGGGGAGGGGTCCTCCCGCTCCAATTGGGTCCCCCCCCTCTTTTCAGAAACAGCGCCCGAAAGGAAAGGATGGACGGAGCAAGCTTCCCCTGCGGGGATCCGGCCCTCGTTGCCTACCTCCCTTTCACGGGCGGGGGTCGCCCAGCAGATCCACCGGGCTGGCGAGAGGTCCCTTGAGAGAGCAGCTGCTGCCGCCTCCCCTCCCATCTCCCGGTGGACTTCAGGGGAAGCACGGGACTTCGAGGGGGCTGATCCTGTTCAAAGCGAGCCGTGCGCCTTCAGGGGTTGGGAGACAGAGCAACGCTGATCCTAAACGGGGCAGACCCCTTTCCTGGGGCCGCGGCTTGCGGGAGGGCTGGCCTGCTCAGCGGAGGCTCCGGCAGGCTGCTCCCAGGGGGGATCCCGGGGCTGCCCCACGTGGCTCCCTGGCCACGTGCGCTTCGGACAGGGCCAGGCTGGGAAAGGGACTTCCTGGCTGCGCTTCTGCCAGGCCAGGGGCAGGACGCCCGGGCACAGGGCCAATCAGGAGCCCCATAAGTCCACATGAGAGAGAGAGAGAGAGAGAGAAGGGAAGTGCAAGTGCCTCTGTCTGTCTGTCTCTCTCTCTGCAAATGATGGAGGAGGACTGGAGCCGCAGGAGAAGGCTCAAAGAGCCGCATGCGGCTCCGGAGCCGCGGGTTGCCGACCCGTGAACTAGAGGGTTGAATATGGTGGAAAATAGATATTTTTTAGAAAATAAAGTAACATTATAATTGAATAGGTAAGATGTGTAACAAGACTAATAGACTTTGGTATGAAAAGGGAAAAAGGGAGAACTTGAGATAAGGGAGATTTTAGTCACCTAATATAAAATATTTGGAAATCAGTTGAAAATAAGAATTCTGTTTGCCCAATATGAGATAATAGATATTACCAGAAAAAGAGAGGGAGTATTTGAGCTTTTAAAAATTAGACCTAAACTAAAAAATCTATGTATATTACTGATTTATTGGTTAACCCAGACAATACACATAATGGTTCTGATTTATTAAAGGGGATACTGTATTATTAATTAGATGGTTTAATATGGTGGAAAATAGATAGCTTTTAGAAAACAGAACAAGACTATATTCAAATAGATAAGATGTGTATTTAGAATATTAGAGTTTGTTATGAAAAGGGAAAAAGGAAGAAGTTGAGATAAGGGAAACTTTGGTTACCTAAAGCTTGGAAATTATAAATGCCAAATGTTAATTTGAATATTGATGGGAAATTAAAACTTGGGGAAAAAGCAATAACAGGACATTGATTGTATATAAGGGTTGAATGCAAACACAATTAAGATATGTATAAGCTAAAAATTATTGATAAATGTAACAAAGATGTTTTTACTTAGTTGATAATAATAAGAACTATATTAGCCTAATATGAGATAGTAGATATTAAGGGAAAAAGAGAGGAAATATCTGATGATATCTTGAGATTTATACTAAAGACTTATGTATGTTATTGAACTATTGATTAACCCAGTCACCACGTTGCTTTTTAAATACTTAATTGTAAAATTAGAAAATTAATAAAATATTATATAAAAAAAGAATATTTGATGACACCAACTTGGATAAACCATTGTACAACTTCATAGCCTAGATTGGGCATGTGGAATGTGATTGATTCAGCTTGAGAATATCAACACATCAGATAAATGATTTAAAATATAATGCAAAATACTAAAAAAATTATGCAATTTTGCATAGTTAAGACTTGTAAGAGCCAAAACTAATATTAAACAGTGCAAATCTTAGCTCTTTTGATGATAAGTAATAAAAAGACAACTTAAGGTTAGGATTGATAACTTAAGCCATTTTATACTTCTGCAAAGGTAATCAGAACAAATAAAAATGGCCTTAGGCTTTTAGTTCTAAGTTAATGCAAATGTTTAGAATATTTTACATATTTCTTCTTGTATTTTCTTCTTGTTTGTTTATTATAAATAAGTGTATAATATTTACACATATGATCTGAAATCCAATACATATACATTTAAACATCAATAAAAAATCAATCCAACATTAAAATAATATTTTTGCTCTTTTCAATTATTCCTCACTAAAGGCCTTAAAAAGGAGGACTATCTTTCCCAGTTTCTTAATCATTACTTATTTTATAAGTCTGCATCACCTAAACAGAAACAAGTAAGACAAAGGCTGCACCTGGATTGCACTCCTGGGCAGCTTCAGGCCCTCTCCTCCAGCCAGCTTTAAGATTTGTGGACTTCAACTCCCAGAATTCCCCAGCAGCCTTGCTGGCTGGGGATTTCTGGAAGTTGAAGTCCACACAACTTAAAGTTGCCAAGATTGAGAAACACTGGTTTAGGGAAATCCAAAATCCAGCTTGAGATATGCATGTGTCTGTGTGTCTACATATGTGTACACCCTGAGACATACATTTTACACCAAGTAATAATATTTACACACACACAGAATTAAACTAAATTATAATATATGAAGTTAAAGTAACAAAGGGCACATATTTGCAGGCAGAACAACCAAGCTTAAATATTTCTTTCTTGCATTTTCCTGCCTTTTCTGAGTAACATCTGCAAATTCTATTACAGCAGATCTTTCTTACTCACATAATGATTACAGCATTTGCCTTTTAAGTTGGCAAAAATGTAAAAAAAAAAAAGACCCCAAAACCTTTAACTTACCCTAACAATTACCATCCTCCCCCAAACTGCCTACTTTTCCATTGGACCTAGAAAAATGATGAAATAAAGTTGGACTTGTTTGTTGGCTTGCTTACTTACTTAATTGAGAAGCCCAGAAGCAAAATAATTTGCTAGGAAGATAAAAATAGTAATTAAAAAATCATGCTGTGGTTTAAACTAGAGTTATTCTGCATGTTAAAATCATTATGCTAGTATGAAAGAATGCTGTAATTATGTTAGCAAGTACATTTAAACTTTAATAGAAACATGTTTTGATTAAAAATGCCTATAAAATGTTTTATAGTATTAAAAGCTTTCAAATGATGTACTAGAGTACACTACCTATATTTTAAATTTGTTGGTTATCTGCCCATAGTTTGCTCTTTATATTTGGTTGCTTAAATCTGTATGATCTATCTTTAATATTATTTTAAATTGGTACTTGCATATGCATTTTTCCTCTATTGAATAATTTTAAGACATTAAAAACAACTTCTGTAATAGAATCTTCAACAGATATTTTTCAGAAAGAGCAAGGAAAATGCTATACTGTAGTTAATAATAATAAATAATAATAATATTATTTAACTCTAGTTGAAAAAAAGCAAGTGTAGATAATTGATGTGGCAATTCCAGGAGATAGTAGAATAAAAGAGTTGGAGAAGGTTACAAACTCTCAAGAAAATTAAAATTGAAAGATCATGGCATAAATTGACCATGGTGGTCCCAGTGGTTATTGGCTCAGTGGGTGTCATATCAAAAAATCTTGGACAGCACATAGAAATTCTGAGCATTGACAAAATTTCCATCTATCTATTACAAAATGCCACACTGCTTGAATTTGTACATATACCATGCCAGTACATTACAGCATCCTAGGTTCTTGGGAAAAACTTGATGCATATGAAGGCCAACACCAACTAAAGAACTGGCAGCTGTGATTTCACATTTTGTATAAATAATAATAATAATAATAATAATAATAATAATAATAATAATAATAATAATAATAATAATAATAATAATAACAACTACTACTACTACTACTACTACTACTATTATTATTATTATTATTATTATTATTATTATTATTATTATTATTATTATTATTATTATTATTATTATTATTATTATTATTATTATTATTATTATTATTATTAATCAAATGTCTATACCACCCACCTTCCAGCAACTCTTGGCAGTTAGTGCCAGGGCTTGACTTAGAACATTTTCAAGCTCATCAAGCAAACTGGATAGAGGTTCTAGAGCAGGGGTGTCAAACTGCCGGCCCACAGGCCGGATGCGTCATGCCGAAACCGCGTCCACCCCATTGCTGGCAATGGAAAAAAAGTCGCGATACGTCGTGACACTTCACGTGACGTTGCGAGTTTGACACCCCTGTTCTAGAGCTAACAAAAGCAAGAAAACACTACTTTGAAAGTGGAACAGGTAAATGAATATAGAAGCCATCTTTGGGGTGGGAGAGGGGGCTGTTTCTCCTCCCTGCAAATGATTGCTAGCCTATATGCCTGCATCAGGGTCTCATGGTGAGGATAATTCTGGAGTAAAAAATAAGAATAGAATATTGTTTTGATGTAGGCTTTCATGGCCAGTATCTGCTGGGTATTGTTGGGCTTCAGGATTTAGTGACAGTGTCGAGACAACAAAGTTCCTGACATTTCACTGGTAACTGCGGCTAGCTTCTTCAGAGGGAGAGTTGTCTACTCAGCAGGCCACAAGCAACTAAAAGAGAATGGCTGTTCCTCTCTTTATAACTGGGTGACCTGACTTCTGTTTGGTCTTTAGCTGAGCTGGTTTCTGATTGGTACAGGTTGATGAAGACTGATCTCTGATTGGTTCTTTGTTTGTGTCCGGTTTTTGTTGGTCATTTTGGTGACTACATGGCTAGTTTAGGCTAATCAGTTGATATTCTGTATTTATGTGGCATAGAAGCCATTTCAAAACAGTTATATTTACACAATCTGGCTCATTTTGTCTGCAAATTGTCTGTAAATTGAATGGGGTCAGGCTTGGTTAGTATTTGGATGAAAGACCGCCAGGAAATTTCAGACTAGTCTGGAAAGCTGAAAAGAATGATGGGCATATCCATAAAGTCAATCAAAGTCAATTCTGATTCAAGAGCAACTTTATTATGGCCCTGGCCCACATTTCCCTTTAAAAAATAAGGGAGAAATGTTGCATGGCTGTTGAAACAAAGATGTCAAGAGAGCGGGATCTTTTCTGCATTTTGAGGGAAGAGGCAAAATTGTGGATTTAAATATTACAAATGCTTATTACATCTATTTTGCCTTAATTCTGCAAAACATATCTCACTCATATGAAAAATCATATCACCAAAATCTGAGAGATGGCAAATGTGAGGCTGAGGTCACCTACAATTTCATTTGCTGATGGACAATAGTCCTGCTGTTTCCCAGGTTTATCGTAGAGCATGAACAAATGAACCAGTTTCCATGATCCACCCATGCAGTGTTTTGACAATGGAAAAATATCACACATGATGTTTCATGTACTCTGTGCCATTCGTCAGGTTGACTAATGCAAGAGTGAAAACAGTGATTACAAGTAACAGATACAATCCCCGTATTTCTTTTCTGGGACTGAATCACCTAGCTATACTTTACATCAGATGTGAGATATTTTGGATTCCTCTGATGTAGTTCTTAATGGCTAATACTGGCTGAGTTCACAAAGACTTTTTTAAACTATGGTTTGTTGAACAAACTACAGTGACCTACATCTATGCCATAATGGGTGATTTTCTTTGTCATGCGAAACCAAAAGCAAACAAATTTACATCAAATAAAGGCAGTCCTCTAGTTACAATGGCAATTGGGATTGGCATTTCTGTTGCTAAGTGATGCAGTTGCAAAGCATGACATCATGTGATTCTATTGCTTAGCAACAGCAGTTGTGGCAGTCCTTGTTGTTGTCTTAACTGAATCCCAGTGGTTGTTAGCGAGGAGCCACCCTGATCCAAGCTATTTCTGGTTTGGTCCCTCCTAGCCCTGAGTTTCTATAAGGTAAGGGATTACCTACCACTGCCTTCTCTTGATCTCCCCCACCCGTCTACTTCCCCTCCATCCCTGACCATTTGACCACGCATACATCTGCTGCCACCAGCTGCCCGCATTGCCCAGCTCTGCCCTGCACCACTGTGCACCCTGCACCCTGTGCTACTTCTATACCAGCAGGGGCCTTTTCCTTGCCCTGTTGCCACCAGGGCTTTTCTTGTGCCCTTGCTAGAGCCTCCATTCATATCCCGCCCAGGACTTCTGCATGTGCCTCCATCAGGGCCTTCATTTACAAAAGAAAGACAGGCTAGAAGGGTCCTTCTTTCATGCCAGAGCAACTGGGGCTGTCCTTCATGGGCCTGCCCTTTTCCATTTCAAGCATTAGTATGAAAGAAGGTGACCTGAAGCAAGCCCCAGCTGATACAGTGGTGCATGATGGAGTGGACATAGTGGTGGTAGGCAGGGCTGGGTGGTGGAGACGGCAGGTGCCAGCCAGTAGGAAGCCATCAAAAAGCTATTGTAAATGCAGATGCACTCAAGTGGGTCTGAATTTTGTTAGAAGACTGTGATGGTTCTGAGTCAGTGGCATTCAAAGACCAGTTGTAAGTCTCTTTGTTAAGTGCCATCGTAATTTCTAAATGCTTCGTAGTGAAGCGAGGACTATCTGTAGAAGCAACGGATCATTTTAAAAAGAGCAGGTAGTTACACAAAACCATTTCTCAAATACTGTATGTCCATGCCATTAAGTAGTCACTAAGTAGCCTAACCTATTTACCGTTCCAAATTTCCAAAAAATAGGTATTATTTTCACTTGTACAAATCTTATGTGTGTTTGCCAAATATAGAAACTCAAAATTAATGTAAAAGTAACCTTGGCTGGAAAAATTCCTGAAGTTATTTAACCAATATCTTTTGGACCAAAAGTATCATATGTTGAGGAATTCAGAATTAACAATAAAACTAGGAGCCTTTATTAAAATACAATGCTTATTGAGAAATTGTGCAATCTCTTCTGTAATCTCATTTTAAAACAAAGCAAAAGCTTTGATATAAAACTCAGATTTTTTTGAAATGTAGATGAATATGTCTGCTAGATGGACTTTCAATGGAAGCTATTATGTTTCAGTATTATAAACAAAGGCGATGTAAAAATGTTCAGTGGTTCATAAAACTTGAATGGGCAAAGCCATGCTATTATGATTTGAAGGCATGGAATGTATTTAAAATGATGTTTTCTTTGTAATCAAAAGTCTTGGAGTTTAAAATAGAGAGATGTTTCATTGTCCATTCATAAACCTGAAGGACATATACATATACTTTAGAATGACCCAAATTAGCACATGGTATTGTACCAGTGGCCCAGTTCATACATGAATTTTACTATTCTTTACTAGTCTTTTTTTTTTTTTTTACTGTCTTCCCAAAAACCTTTTCACTTAATTTACAGAATGTGAGTGAAGGACAGAGGGATATTCCACCCAATATTTTGAGGCAGGAAGGAAGTAGAACTTTCAGAAAAGTTAAGTGCAGGTGAAGGAGAAATTTTTTTTGTGGAAAAATGGTTCGGTTAATAATGAATTAACTTATCCTCTTACTTCATGTACTTGGATGAAGAAAGCTGGTGGCTTAAGAGAGGAGAATTGGAGGCCAAATTCATAGCTTCTTTATTAAAATAGTATGGAACAGTTTTCAAACTGGGACAACACTTGTGTCAGAGGTTCTCTAACCCCCAGATCCAAAGTCCTCACAAAATATATTGGAAAACCCTTTCTAGATTTCATTTAAGGAAGACTTTAAACGGTGTGTTCTTTTCTTTATTAACATGCCCTGTTGCTACTCAGGCCTTTTATCTTACTATAGTTACCATCCTACGCTGTGTCCTTCTGTGTTATTAGGGTTAAAGGATTAGTTCCAGGGCATCTTAGTTTTTTACTGCTTCGTTACTGATCTTAGGACGGTTCTGTTTTCTGTCCTCAGAGAGAGTGAAATCCTGAACAAGGTGAGAATATACACTTTGACAGTTGTTTGTAAAAAAAACCAAAAACTTCTTTCAAAAATATTTAGGCAGCAAGTGACATCAGACAGGTTTCCTTCATTAATAGTTTTTGTGCTATTATGGTGATGGTGGACTGGGTTATGAATATGTATATGTATTTCTTAGCATTTTGAGATAGAACAGACTAGGAAAACAGTTAGAAATGCTACCGTAATATTGCTTTTATTGTAAGGTTATAGTGAAAAGAGTCTTGCAATCTGAATGTGCCCCCCCCCCTTATTTGTATCTTCAAAGGAACTAGGGAGGGTTAAGTTCTCATCAGGCAAACCAGGAGACTGTGAGTTCTAGTCCTGCCTAGGCATGAAAGCTGACTGCGATACTCTGGGCCAGTCCCTCTTTCTCAGCTCAATATACATCACAAGTTTGTTGTCATTGTGAGGAAAAGAGAAGGAACAAGGAGCATTACTTTAATGCTACTTTAAGTGATTTATAAAAATAATAAAGGCAGATTTTTTTAAAAAAAAATTACATTTCTGCCTTGGACACAAATTTCTTCTGTCTTGGTTGTAGTTCTTCCTCCCATTTCTCTAAGTTATTGCTACTGCCTATTATAGAATTTGTGTGTGATAATCATTAGCTTGTTGGTTTTGTAAACTACTTAGATTTGTTTTGATTGAAGCAGCATGTAAGCACTTGTAGGCCAATAAGTAATAAAGTTTGATGGCATAATTGAAATAGCTTAGCAAATGAAATTGCACCCCTGTTCAATAACTGTAGTATGATCTCTTCCCAGTTTATAACTTAAATTTGCGAAGTAGGAACGCTGTCCCTCAGCGTGGTCTGGCCTTCCTTCACGGTGAGTCGGGCCCTTCGTTATGGTGGCAGCACAATCCCACCTTCGTCGCCAATTGTTCTGTCCTTAGAATGGTAGACATTGAAGAGACTCGCGAATACAACAACAAGGTTTATTCATCACACACAGAAAACAGAACAGAAAACGAAACTGGCTCCACCCTTTTATACAAGAGCTCTGGGTAACTGTAACCAATCATTGCATGAGTTTCTCCCGCGCTAACAGCAAGCATGCCTGGGTCTCCAGACATCCAGTCTCCGCAGCAACCACGTGGCCGCTAGCTTCGCCTGGTTCCCGCCCTGCACCTGCTGTCTTAGCAACTCAGTACATTACAAAAACCATAGAGCTGAGATATTATAAAATAGCAAGCTCCCCCCCACACACACACACCTCTTTTTGGATGCTGGGGTGATTTCTCCCTCCCCAAATCTAATATGCAGGCTTTAAGAGTCAAGTAAAACTAATGCATTTTAAAACTGCTCATGAGAGCTGTTTTGGAGGAGCTTTGCCCTAGAAAGAATGTGAAAACTGGAAACAACAACATACTTTGGATGAAGAATGGTGGTTTGACCGAATCTTTGTGAAACAAAACCATTCTAAAATAAAGTGGAAATTTTTGGGATACACACTACCAGGAAGTGCCTGGGGGGCAGTATGGCTTCTTTGACTAGTGTCTTTTTATGATATCTCTAGTTCTTAGGGCAAGGAAGAAAATGGTCAAACTTGATTAGGAAATTCTTGCAGTATGTTATTAATTAGATTGAAACTATCCTTTTCTCTGCAGGAAAAAAAGAAGAAGGAAAAAGACCCAGTTTCCTGCATTTTACTTAGCTGCCTTAAGATCAACTTCTTGGCTCCCTTACAGAGTTTCCAAGTCATTTCAGTGATATATTTTGCTTTTCAGAATATAACCCTTGGAAGGCGCAGAAAAGGAAAGCGCTAAGCTATTGGTAGATCGCTGGAAGTGCTGCACAAGTGACCTAATTCTTTTGATGAGAGGTTCCAACCACTTACCAAATGCATCTGGCAGAAGGAGAATAAAATCATTCTCAGACAGTTCACCATCATGTAGAAATTATTCCTTTTATTTTATTTTATTTTAAATCCCGCCATTGCTGGAGCTTCAGATAAGTTGCGGTCTTTAAACAACAAGGAAGCAAACTTGCACAAGCTTAGGTCCTGACTTGAAATAGGTGAAGGAAATGTCTTTGGGGGTATCTTCTTCAGCTGAAGAGACAGAATGACGTTCTGCACACCTGCAAATCACATTCAGACTGAATGGGACACTTTTCTGGGCTTACGTATCAAAAATGTTCAGCGAGCGAAGCCTGAAATATAGGAGGAAAAAGGAAAGGTTCATAGACAGAACATCCTAGAGACTATTTTGGTTATTAAGATACAATTACAAATAATCTTTATCAATCCAATTATCTGAGAACTCCTATTAAGTATTTCCCCCCTCAAGTAACATGTATACAATTATATTGCAAAGATCCAGCTTAGTACTTTTAGTTTAGCCTAGAACAGGGGTAGGTAACCTCGGCTCTTTTATGACTCATGGACTTCAACTCCCAGAATTCCTGAGTCAGCATAGCTGACTCAGGAATTCTGGGAGTTGAAGTCCATGAGTCATAAAAGAGCCGAGGTTGCCTACCCCTGGCCTAGAATCTACAGAGAGCCACTGAAGATGACAAAGTTTGGTCTTATGGTGTCTCTCAGATTCTGCTGCCATATTCTGAACAGCTATGTTTTCAAAACTCTATTCAAAGACAGCCCTACATACTGTGCATTATAATAAATCAACCTGGATGCAGTACAGAACAGAACAGAATAACAAAATTGGAAGGGACCTTGTAGGTCATCTAGTCCAACCTCCTGCTCAAACAGGAGACCCTATACCATTTCTGACAAGTGGCTGTCCAGTCTCTTCTTGAAAGTCTCCAGTGATGAAGCACCTACAACCTCTGAAGGCAAGCTGTTCCATTGGTTGATTGTTCTCGGTGTCAGAAAATGTCTTCTTATTTCTAGGTTGAATCTCTCCTCAATCAGTTTTCATCCATTGTTCCTTGTCTGGCCTTTGGGTGCTTTGAAAAATAGGTTGTCCCCCTGCTCTCTGTAACAGCCCCTCAAATATTGGAACACTGCTGTCATGTCACTCCTGGTCCTTCACTTCACTAGACTAGCCAGGCACAGTTCTTGCAACTTTTCTTGATATGTTTTAGCCTCCAGGCTGCTAATCATTTTTGTAGCTCTTCTCTGCACTCTTTCTAGAGTCTCAACATCTTTTTTGTAGTAGTGTGGTGACCAAAACTCGATGCAGTATTCTAGGTATGGCCTTACTAAGACTTTATAGAGCAGTACTAATATCCAGTGCTTTTTTTGTAAAAAAAAAAAAAGGTGCCGGAACTCACACACGTCATACAACCCGCCTTGCCTACCCTACAAGGTTCCATCCAAAAAAGATGCCGGAACTCCGTTCTGGGCGTTCTATGACAAAAAAAGCCCTGCTAATATCTCATGTGATCTTGATTCAATCCCTCTGTTAATGCAATTTAGGATTGCATTGGCTTTTTTGGCTGCTCCTGCACACTGCTGGCTCATATTTAATTGATTGTTCACTAGGAGTCCAAGATTCCTCTCACAGTTACTGCTATTAAGCCAGGTTGGTATAACGGTATGTGGGAATGACCTTGGGGGACAGGAGAAAGAGCTGCAGCCCGGACAACTTTTGTGTAAAAGATGCCTCATCTGACAGGAGAGGAGGGAAGAGATACTTTTAGTCTTTCAAGATTCTGTTAATTTAATCTTACAATAAAGATCATTAGTACTATTGTGCTTCTTCTTGCTTCTTCTCTGGACTACTCTGAAGGGCACACATCAATTTTGCAAGACTGGAAGCATTTCTCCCCTTTCCTCCTCTTACTCTCTGGAGATCCAGGAACAGTTCCTTCTAAACTCCTCCTCCTTCTGAGATATCTTTTTACATAAGGATTATAGTCTAAGCTATTCCACCTGCCCCCCAAAGTCACTCTCAAATACCATTACAAGTTGCCAGTTTCTTAGGCCTCATCCTCATGACCCAGGAAATATACTGTTTTTTATATCAAGCCCTTATAATGTAGCTTGCTTCTTATTCTGACCACAGCTGAGAGGTTTAAAGTTGCCTTTAGCTGTTCCAGTTTTCAAATATTGTTTTTCCTTAACCCCTCAACACAATTTAGGATGCTTTAAGGATGATTCCTTGATCATGCAGTCAAGAATTGGAACTTGTTCACTTCCGACTGGTCATTTTATCCTGCTGTGCCATGTTCCCTCCCTTGTGCTGTCCTGCCTTCTGTGGCCATTATAGGCAGCCACCTCCATAGTAAAGTCAATACTTTACTCAGGGTTTACACAGGCTCTCCCCCCTCCCTCGTGATCGGTTTAAAAATCACTAAACTCATTTATATAAAAGCAGGACTAAAGCTCTCTTGAACAAGTGTTAATTCTTTGCTATAAGCAACAAGTGTTAATTCTTTGCTGAGTGTATTCTTGTGCTGCTGCTGCTGCAAAGGGTTTTGTGTTTTCAGTGTTTTCGGTTTTTATTACTTGGGGGGTAGGGTGAGGTAGCATTGATGGTCCAAATCAATGCTACTGACTCTTTAGCATCTCAGGAGCTCCTGATTACAAGGGATCAGGAAGGGGTAGATAGAGAGAAAAGGGTTTACTGGGTGTCCTTTATTGGACACTGTTATGTCCTGGGCCTTGCTGAGTCATTCAGCAAGGCTCAGAAAGGCTGCAGGAAGGTTGCAGAGACCCAGACAGACCATGTGTCTGCCCGGGACCCAGACAGGCTGTCTCCGGCCTTGCGCGCATGCACAAGGTGGGAGAATGGCCTGAAATGATTGGTTGTGCATCCCCTTGCAAGGGGAGTATAAAAAGGTCAGTTGCCATTGTGTTCTTGCTTCTGTTCTGTGAATGTACTTAATAAAGAGATCCTTTGTTGTGAACCTGCCTCGTCTCGATGTCTGCTTTGCAAGAACAGAACATTGGCGATGAAGGTGGGATTTGCCACATAGGAAGCCAAAGGAAAAGAAGCTAGGGCCAACTCACCTGAAGGCCTGAAGCAAAGAGAAGCGCTGCATCCAGGAGAAGCAACCACCTGCCAGTATGAAGACGCTGGAGGTGGGCTTGGCTTCGTGGGACCCCTTCTCCTTCCTTGCGGTGAGAGACGTCGAAGAGGCTATCGGTCACAATGATGTCCAAGCTGGGCCGTCTTGTCGAATTCGATACTTCACACCCAGAACGATGGAGCTTTTATGTAGCTCGCGTCGAGAACTACTTCAGGGTGAATAAGATCCAAGAAGACGAATTGAAAGCTGCTACTTTGCTGTGTGTCTGTGGGCAAGAGACTTTTGACATTGCTGAGAACCTTGTAGCCCCAGCACCATTGGAATCGATCGCCTATGCAGATCTAAAGAAAATGCTGCGTGAGCATTTTGAGCCCAAGCTTTCTGTAATAGCTTGGAGGCACCAATTCGAGCAGCGGGATCAGCGGCCGGGAGAATCAGCTGCGGACTTCGTCGTGGCTCTGAGGCAGGCTGCTAGGCCATGTGCGTTCCAAGACTTAGAAGAGAGGCTCCGAGATCGACTCGTCTGCGGATTGCGAAGCTGTGAGATGCAACAAAAATTGTTTGCTAGAGCTGATGTTTCCTTCCAAGATGCCCTGAGAGATGTTGCAGCTGAAGAAGCAGCCGGCAGCACGGTGAAGGCTTTGCGGTCGACCAAGAACCCTCCAGCAGCAGTTCCCGTCCATCAGGAGGTCATGTGAGAGGCATCCAGAGAAGAATCCGAGGAAGAAGAGGTGGACAAACTTCAACAGTCAGCGGAGAGAAGACTGCAAGAACGCAGAGGACAGACGCCTGCATCCCTTCGGTGTTTCGGCTGTGGGGGTCGCCACAGGAGAGCCGACTACTGTTTTCGTTCTGCTGTTTGCCGGGCATGTGGCAGGCAAGGCCACATCGCATCAGCCTGCATGGGTCGCCAGAAAAACAGGTCCCCCGAAGAATTGCCTCTGAGAGGTACCAAGGTCCCCAGCCAACACACGGTGGGTTTCTGTGCATCCCATAGGGGGGTATTCAAAACTAGGGTTCACCGGCCCCTTAAGAAAAAGCTTCGTGTTGATGTAAGAGTGCAGGGAGTTCCCCTGGCTATGGAGCTGGACACAGGGTCCGCTCTTTCTATTATTTCTGCAGACACCTTTAAAAGGGTTTGTTCCAGGAGTGGCTCACGAGTCAAAGTATAAATGCACTCTAAACAAAGCCTTGCAGCAGCATGCATATCCAGTGCCTGTGGTGAGCCACATTCTGGCCTCACTGAAAGGGGGAAAAGTATTTGCTAAGCTTGACTTAGCTCAGGCCTACCAACAGTTACCTGTTGATGAGGCAACAGCTGAGGCCCAAACAATAGTTACTCACAGAGGGGCTTTTAAAGTAAAAAGACTACAGATTGGGGTAATGTAGCCCCTGGCATTTCCCAAGGGGTGATGGACCGAACGCTCCGTGGTATTCCTGGGGTCTGCCCCTATTTCAATGACGTCCTCATTGCAGGAGAGTCATCTGGGAACTTGGCTGAAAGGCTGAGAGCTGTCTTGCTGCGTTTCTGCCAAGCTGGGCTGAAGTTACAGCAAGACAAATGTAAAATTGGTGTAACATCCACTGAATTTCTAGGGTTTCGTATTGATGCTGAAGGCATCCACCCTGCAGAGTCTAAATTCCAGGCCATTCAACTGGCCCCAAGTCCCCAGTCAAAAGCTGAACTCCAGGCTTTCCTGGGCCTACTTAATTTTTATCATTCATTTCTCCCCCACAAGGCTGCAGTGGCTGAGCCGTTACACCGGCTCTTGGACAAGCAGACTCCATGGAAATGGACAAACGTCCATGAAAGGGCTTTTAAAGAAGTCAAGGCCTTGCTATCTTCAAATGCGGTCCTGGCGCATTTCAATGAGCAATTGCCTGTGTGCATCGCATGTGATGCCTCCCCTTATGGGGTAGGAGCAGTGTTAAGTCATCTCAAGGCTGATGGGACTCAGGTCCCTGTGGCCTACTACTCTAGAACTCTCTCATCTGCAGAGCGTAATTACACACAGATTGACAGAGAAGCCTTGGCAATAATCTCAGGCATCAAGAAATTTCATGAATTCTTGTATGGCCGCCATTTCACGGTCTACACTGACCACAAGCCTTTGCTGGGTTTGTTTACAACCAATAAGCAGACCCCACACATCATCTCCCCCAGAATGCTGAGATGGTCAATTTTCTTGTCAGCTTATGACTACACCCTGATTCACAAACCAGGGACAGAGATGGGCCACGCTGATGGCCTTAGTAGGTTACCTCTAAAGCAAATAGAGGCAGACCCTGCTCCTGCTGTACACATTCTTTTCATTCATTGCCTGAATCTCCCCTCAATGCTAGGGATGTGGCTGCTGAAACTGCCACTGATCACACGCTTGCACGCATGCTGACATGGGTGTTGTCAGGATGGCCTGACACGTGTCCTGGTACAGAGTTCCAAAGTTTCTGGCATAGGAAACATGAATTTTCTACATTCAAAGGGTGTATCCTGTGGGGAAGCAGTGTAGTCATCCCGGTCTCATTGAGGACTAGAGTCTTACTCTCTCTGCATGAGGGACATCCGGGAATTGTGAGGATGAAGGCACTTGCGCGTAGCCATCTGTGGTGGCCTGGACTCAATAAGGACATCGAGGCCCAGGTTCAGGGGTGCCAAGGCCCCAGGCCCGTGTACATAGGTGGGAAGAGACACTCACTCCATGGTCACGCTTACACCTTGACTATGCTGGGCCCTTTCAGGGGCAATTCTTCCTTCTCCTCATGGATAGCCATTCCAAGTGGCTAGAGGTCGTTCCTGTATCTTCCACTACTACTGCCAGGACCATCCAGGTGCTAAGAGGAATCTTCGCTTCCCATGGTCTTCCTGATGTCCTTGTTTCAGACAATGGTCCCCAATTTACCTCTTCTGAGTTTCAGGCTTTTCTTCAAGCCAACATGACCTGGCATGCTATGTCTGCTCCTTTTCACCCTGCCACCAACGGTCAGGCTGAATGCATGGTGCGTACCACCAAGGAAACATTAAAGAGAATCACTCAAGGACCCTGGCATCACAGGTTAGCCGATTTTCTCCTTGCACACCGTACCACACCTTGCACAGCTACAGGAAAGAGCCCAGCTGAACTCCGCTGGGGACGCAGACTCATCACAAAGCTGGACAGGCTGCACCCAGACCGGGTGGCTTCACAGGTGTCACAACCGCAGGCACCTAGGAGACTCCAAGTGGGTGATCCGGTATGGGCCAGAAACTATGGGCATGGACATATCTGGGTACCTGATGTGGTATGCAAGGTCTCTGGACCACTGTCCTACGAAGTGGCCCTAGAGGATGGTCGTGTGCTTAGATGCCACATTGACCAAGTGCGCTGGAGGCTTCCTGGCCATGTTTCTGCTCCTGGCTCTGCTCTCGGGGGGGAGGGGGACCCCAATTACGATTGTGGACCACAGTCTCTCCACGAGGGCGCTTATCCAAATGTTCCTACACATGTTCCAGGTGGGGGTCTTGCCATGGAGGCAGCTCCTGACTCTGGCATAGCTCCGGGGGTCTTGCCATGGAGGCGGCTCCTGACTCTGGCAGAGGTCCCTGGCTAGGGGCAAATGGCCGTAAATCGGCTACTCAAGGTACTCCTGCTGCTGGTCTTGGGCTCGAGGGACAGTGCTCCCAAGAGGAGTCCCATGGAATTCTGGGGAACTCCACCCCACCAAGGGACTCGGGGAACTCAACCCCACCAAGGAACTCTGGTTTGGGTCTGGTGGATCCAGCCAGTCAGCAGTCAGGGGGAACCCCTGAGTCTTCTGGGCGACAAAGTCCTGGTTTGTTTTGCGCAAACCGGGAGCAGGCACTCCAGGCACCTATTCCTAATCCCACACCTACAATCGCACCTGCACCTAATCTGGCTCCACAAAGATCAGAGCGGGTCAAGGGTCCTCCTAAGCATTTAGGGGAATATGTAAGATCCCTGTTCACTATACAGGAGGGGTATTAGTCCTCGCCATCTGAGGGGGTAAACAAAAACAATTGTAGGTTGCGGTGCGAATATTGTCAAAGAGTGACAGTCCGTGGACTCCATTGGGACCTGAAGGTAATAGGTTGCAAGGAGTAAGGTGGACGGTATAACGTGCTAACCGGCCTGCCATGTTGTGTTTATGTGAAGTGTTAAACAATTTGCTTACTTATTGTTTAATCCAAGGGGGGAGGGGTGTTATGTCCTGGGCCTTGCTGAGTCATTCAGCAAGGCTCAGAAAGGCTGCAGGAAGGTTGCAGAGACCCGGACAGACCACGTGTCTGCCCGGGACCCAGACAGGCTGTCTCCGGCCTTGCGCGCATGCGCAAGGCGGGAGAATGGCCTGCAATGATTGGCTGTGCATCCCCTTGCAAGGGGAGTATAAAAAGGCCAGTTGCCATTGTGTTCTTGCTTCTGTTCTGTGAATGTACTTAATAAAGAGATCCTTTGTTGTGAACCTGCCTCGTCTCGATGTCTGCTTTGCAAGAACAGAACAGACACATTGCCTGCTTGTCTGTCAGATTGCTAGCCTGATGTCCCTTTGTCTGTTTTCTTCTCTAGCACACAGGCGCAGAGCATGTGCTGTTTAAGTTTCCTCTGATCTGATGCAATTGAGTAGGTGCTGGGCTTCAACTTCCAATGGGGCACACACACCCATTTTGTCTGCCCCACAAACTACTACTGAGTGCTGCCAACTATGTTGCCAGCATGGCTATTCCTTTGCAGCACTAATCAAGGAAGAGGTCACTTTTCAGTTGCTCCTCCTCTGTGCTTGAGATCTTTTAGCAAGACGTCTTCTGGATGTGGGTCTAATGTCTTTTGAAAGAGTAGACCCATATTCAGTCTAGCATGTGCCTCTGACCTGTTAGTCAAGCAATTCAGCAAATGGCTAAACCAACTATTCCAAACATCTCCCTACACTTGCCCAAATCTATCACATTAAGGACAGGGATTGATTATTGTTTTTATCACTGGCAGGTGAGGAAGACAACAAAGCCAGAGGACCCCAACATTCACTTTCGTAAATTGTCGCACATTAAAACAGTAAAGACAGAACCATTTATCAGTCTTCATACTGAGGCAAAAAAAAAAAAAAGGGATTGGCAATGAAGAAAGCAAAGTTAATGATGGCAGACATTTCTGTGCCTTAAGGACCGGAGGACAGAACTTTAACACAGCCATCTGGCTGTGCCCTTAGTCTCTAAAAAAGGGATGCAGCTGGGAAATATCACTTTTGGCCTTCGCAGTCACTTGGAGAGGGTCCCAGAAGTACTGCCAGATTGTGAGCTTGTTCCTTTTGAAGGCTGGCAATTTTATTTATGAAGCTTGGAAACTCTTTGCCATAAAGTATTGAAATAACAGGGAAGTTTTAAAAACTAAAACAGGAATATTTAATGCTAGGGGGACACTGTGTTAAGCATAGTAAAACTTTTCTCATACTACAAACTTGCAAGATGTATTTATATCTTATAAATGAGACGATTAGAATTAGATAGCATCAGTTGCACTATGGATCTTTTACATTGTTATGATATGTTATATGCTATTTTCCTGGACAAGGACCATTTCCTTCCACAAGTAGAAAAATAATTTTTAAAAAGTTGCACTCTTTTAAATGTAACCCTAATATTTTCTGCCTTGAGGTGAATTTTACTGGCTTATGCAGTTTTATATGATGCAACACAATGTCCAGCTAGCATTATACTAAAAATGCAGTAAAATATTTATTTCAGCTATGCTGTACTGCTTTCAGCAACTGTAAAACTATGTGGTTTTGCTTGTTTATTGAGCTTGGCAGTAGAGAAATATATTTTTGCTGTTAAAATGTTAACAGAGTGTTGAAATGAATCTATTGCTATTGTTTGTTTCTTTACATGGTGCAGTTCTGTAGTGATTTGTTTAGGCAGTCCATGGTGCAAACATTATTGAGTTGTTGCCTTTATTGTTTGCTATGGGGTTATTATTTTCTGTTATTATTATTTGCCAACCTTTGCTATGAAAAGGAAGGAAGGAAGGAGGGAGGGAGGGAGGGAGGGAGAGAGAGAGAGAGAGAGAGAGAGAGAGAGAGAGAGAGCATTTTTATCCAAATTGTAAATTGGATGATAGATAGCATTCAACATTATCTGTTACCCTATCTCTTTTAGTGTTCATAAAGGAGGAAGGGGCTTATTCCAAGTTTGGGTTGTTCCTATGGCAGATAATTTGATCTATGTCAAAGTTTGTTCTTTGTTTTCTATTTTATGCACAGTAATATATACAATAGCTGATCCTGAGTTGACCCTTCATGTTATGATCTTTATATGACCCTGATAGATGTGGTGGGGTTGATCATGGAAATCCATTATTGGATGTACTATTATTTCTCATTCTTACTACATTAAACAGAAATAAAAAGTCTCCCATTTGTTTTACTTTCACTTTTGTTCCATCAATGTATAGTAAATTACAGTTGAAAGCATAGTCTTAAAAATGGTGAAATTTGGGAAGCAACTAGCATTGCCATTCCATCCAAGAAAAGAATTAGAATACTTGTGTGGACAAGTTATAAGGAACTGCACATTTTGTGGACATGCAAACTTCTGCAGAAATCAATAATGTCTTGACTCATAAAAATACAACTTGTTAATACTGCATATGAGATTTGCGGGCACAAATTCCCTATTGTTTAAATAGAAGTGGGTTGTTGATGTTAGCAAATGACACATATATAATACAGCACATTTATTTCTACCGGTATTATAGACTCTGCCAGCTTGTGGATAAATTGAAATGTATTATTTATTTCTATTGGTATCAGCCAGATGTCAGAAATTATGTTTCTTTGGCGCCTTGACCTGCTGAATCCATGTATCACTTATATAAATTCATGGTCTGCAAACAATTTTGGAATACATTGGAAAATAAAATAAAAATAATTTAGTATTATAGGACTGAATAGAATTTGATGAAAAACAATCCAATGGTTAAGAGACCAAGATTCAAGTTGTGTACAACATATATACATTATGTCTCCAATATGACTACTATATTAAAATCATAGTGAAATGCTGGTTGAGTAATAAAGCTTGGGGGAACTTGCTCAATACCTCTTCCAATATCGGAAACTGTAGAAGTAATCAGGCTTTTTTATTGTGATATTCTGTTGGAAGAGATTCCCTTGAGTGACCCTCTTGAACCATCATTGGACCTTTTGAACATATTTTCCAAGTTGATGTTTAAATATTATGTATAACTTAATGCTGTTTATCATTGCATCTTGATCACATCTTTTAAAATTCCCTTTGTCCTTTAAGCAGAAGAAAATGTAACATAGGATTAGAATTTTAGCGTTAGTTGGAACATATACTATATTTTTGTTTAGTTTGTAAAGTTTCTGTATGTTTTATTTCTTCTAAATTATTCCACTTGCATCTGACATCATGTAAAGTATACTTCATTTTGATTTGTGAAGTAGCTGTTGCAAGGAAATCTGGCAAATTAGTTCTGCTCTAAGTAGTGCATCGCTTAATCATCATAGCACTGTTAGGAATTACCAGTTTAGTATTTCAAAGGAAATTATTTTCAAAATAAACAATAAGACATTGAAAAAAGGGTGTAGAGAGCTGTAGATGAACAAAAATATTTGTAATTTACCATATATACATGGAGAGCTAACAGATTTTTAGTAATGAGGCAGACTCCTGTTTGACTTAATTTAATCTGACAATTGTGTGTTGGCAGATAAAAACTATTAACAAATAGCTAAATATTTTCCAGCAAAACCTTATTTCCCCTCCTTGAATTTCATGTACTGTATGTCAATTTAATTACAGGAAACGTAATAAAATAACTTTGTTTTATGGGTCTGCACAGATTTAAGTATTTGATTTCATCAAAATTTTGGCTGCCAATGACTCTATGATGGAAGATTTTGCATCTCCCCCAAAATGTACTATGCCAAGGCATCTATCATGCATTCTCACCATTCTGAATTTGCTTTTGGGTAAAAAAGGCTGGTTTATATTTGGTTTGGTGTTATGTCTGTTGACTTCCTTTCTTATTGTGCTTAATATACATAATAAGGAAAATGTGTAATCAATAACCAGTTAAAGTTATGAGAACACTGATATTAATTTTTACCAAAGTTTTAAAGGCCTACATTTTATTTCTGTGCCCATATAGTTTCACACATGGTCATCATGTTTACATTGGCTGTTATTGAACTTGTCTCTATGGTTATTTGTCATAGCAGTTATGTCCCTTTTGGTGGCTTTAGTCTTTTAACCTGCCATACCAACTTTGAACAATTACATTTTTGATAGGGTTGGAGCAGAAAGAAGAGAAAATATAGTATCACTACAGTGACCTTATTTTCTTGGAAAAAATAAAAAACAAATATAAAAAAGGGGCAGATCTGAAAGATAAAATGATTTAATTGTTTATGTTTATAACTTTTATTTTAAAGGAACATTCAAGAGCAAAACCAAGAAAAACTGTACTGTAAAAAACATATTCTAATAAAATATCTAAAATCAAACAGAATATGTAAATTTATTCTATAAAAGGCAATTCAGTTTCCATATTGCTTACACGCATGTGAAAAACAGTGAATTAAGTGGTACCATTTATACAGTAAACGTTAAATAATCAAAATGCAGGGCGAAAGTGAGTTTTTGAAAAATAAATAAAGGACAGCTTCTGAATTAAGGGTCTGTCCTTTGTAATAAAGAGCATATGGTCACTATAAGTACAACCTCAAATCCAACCATTGTTACTGTTTTTGCTTCCCTAGAATATAGCACAGCCATGCATTTAACTAAAAAAAAAGATGATCCCCTTCTCACAACAAGCAATACTAGACAGAAAATATATATGAACACAGACAAAAAGCTAGCACAATCTTGGTTTTCCACCTTGCAAACCATTGCTGACTCCAACTTAAACAGACGTAGAAATTCCTTCCTTCTCAATAACTATGTTCTTGCATACTATATGCGTATTGTATGTGTATGTATATGTCAGGAGTCACTTTCTAAAAAAAGATCTGATCAGGACAAAACCTCTAGTAATAATTCAAATCAACTTCTTGTTAGATAAATTACACCATTTACAGAATGAATTTGTTCCTCAAATATTAAATATCAAATATCCTCACTTCAACTGAAAAAAAGGGGAAGCTTTCTAAATGGGAAGGGAATAAAAGAGAACCAAAACATATGGAAATGAAGCAAGAAGGAAAAATAGACAGGAAGAAAGAGAGAGGGGGCATTTCTGCACTTGCCCTTTTAGCTACTCCTCAGTTGGTTTTTGAGAAATATGGGTTTTTTTGTAAGTGAATCTCCTTGATGACTCTGCAAGATGGGACTTGTACAAGGCATCGGCTGTATTGAAAGAGTATTTTTGTTTTGTATAATTTTATTAAAGATTTTAAATGATTACAATAGAAACGTCTGATACAAACTAAAAGAAAGATTAGAGAGATTGATAGGTACAAAGGAGAAAAAAAAGAAAGAAATAAGAATATGGTAAGGAAAGAGAAAAGAAAATATAAAGAAGTGACTTCTGACCTTTATCACAAGTGTAAACAATTTTTATAACTCTTTACTGCCTCTTAGTTTATAATCAACGATCTATTTATCCCATATGATTTTTGTATGTCCAGTGAGACATCCTTTTCCATGTCATTCTCATAGTCTATCATTGTAGTTGCACTAGTGGTGCCATTTCCATCTTGCCAAATAAAACTTACTCTTCAACTGCCATTTCTTCTATAACATCTTCTGGACACAGTTTATCCATAGAAGCAAACTTTGCTATTCATACTCTTGATACTAACTTTAGATTCCATTTTTCAAAAGTGTTCTTCAATATTTTTCATGTTATAATGTTTTGGGTCATTTTATAAATCCCGGTTAATTAGCTGTTAATCAGACTTGTGTATTTTTTCCCCCTTTAACTAAAATCTTTAATTCCCTGTAGTGTTCTAGGGAGATATTTACGCGAGCGAGATTCGAACAGCTTGACACAATGGTCAGATATGGGAGATTCCATTCTATACCTTACAATGAGCGTCTCTGCATTTGCGGAGCGGCAGAGGTAGAAGACCTGGCTCACATACTATTTGATTGTTGCCTGTATAAGAGGGTGAGACACAGGTACTTTGGTCTATATACCAAACGAATGACTCATTGGGAGTCAAAACAACTTACCTTATGTGCGGCCAGAACTTGAAAATAACATTTAACGCAGCACAGTACTTAAACAAAATGGTTCGGTTGAGATCTGCATATGTGGGACTAATTGGGGTATATTGCAAGGGTGACTCCAAGATATAATTTTATCATATTTTATCTATATTTTAAATTACTGTACTCTATTTTAATTTCATTTTAGACTGTACTTTATTCCAATTTCATTTTAAGTCGTATTTTACTCTAATTCCATTTTAAATTGTATTTTATCAAATTTCATTTTAAATTGCTTTAATCAAACTTTAGTAATAATTTGTTGCTGGAACTTTGCACTTTGATATGGCCCAAGGGCTAATCAATAAAGATTTATTATTATTATTAATTCCTTGTAGTGTTCAATTTTTAAAATTATTTATCTTTATTTTGTTTTGCACAAGTCCAAGGAAATATATTTCCCACAAGAAGGATTTATAATTAATTCCAAAATTTCACACCAATTTTATCTGGGCCCTTAATCCATTTATAACTTTCTAAGATCAAAATTTTATTTAGCTTTTTGCTATTTATTTCAATTTTAAAATTTTTTTTAATTCTTAACATTTTCTTTCATTTAGGATGATGGCAAAGTTACCTAGCATGTTCAGACTTGTAAATCAAAGTTCTCTAATAGCTTAAAAGTAGTTAACAAGTGATTTATGAATGTGATTAGAAAAGGAATTTTGTGAATTTAGTGTCCTTTAAAAGATGCCAACTGCGGTTGCAAGCAAGATGGCTATTTCCGTTGTCTCCCAGTGTTCAAAATTTGCTGGCATATGTCTTGTGGCATCCTCACGATGAGCAATATATGGGCAATCTTCTTGTCCTGAGATGTTCCGAAGAGTTAGTTTACTCAATGGGTCTTTATTCTTCACTAGGGCTGTTAGCTCTGCTTTTTGCAGAGCTATCTTCAGCCCACCATTTTTTTCCTCCAAAAGTCCCTAATATTGAAGGAGTAAACCCAGAGTTTGAATTCTCAGTCACCATGCAGTTGAATTTGCTTCACAAGCCATCATAATATTGATACTGATAAGGAGACATAATACATTTTTAGTAGGTAAGATATGAGTATGATCTTTGTTCAATACGGTTTAATTTAACAATATTATTCTGGGTCCTCTGGAGTGATCATCTATAATATTAAATCAATTAAATTAAATTATTTTCACACATAGTTCACATGATTATTAAAACTCACCTACATAGGATATTCTAAAGGTGCTTTTGAGGAGGCAACTGGACTTTCTTGTTTTTCTTTGAAGATGTTTCACTTCTCTTCCAAGAAGCTTCTTTCGCTCTGACTGGGTGGTGAGGAATGGAAGGATTTATATTCCTTACAGACAGCTGGTCATTTGCATTTTTTTAGAGAGTCGCTGAGGCCACTTGGAGGTTTATCTGTGTCCTCAGGGTCACCTGACTAGTGCAAGTGTGTGTGTAGCCTTCTTGGCTGCAGGATGTTTCCTGCCCTGTTCACAGTTGAAGACAGGTGCAGGCTGTTGGGAATGAGTCTGTGGTGTCTGAATCTCAAACTGAAATGCAAATGGTTCCTGTAATTTGCAATGTTTTCTGGAAATCCATTCATACTCCCATTCAAAGGGTGTTCATCCCAAAGTGCATAGCTAAATGTTTATGGAGATTCTGTGTCATCCAGGTCATGGTTGTCCCAAAGGTGCTTTTCAGGAGGCAACTGGACTTTCTTGTTTTTGTTTGAAGACATTTTGCTTCTCATCCAAGAAGCTTCTTCAGCTCAATGACTCTCTAAAAGAATGCAAATGACCAGCTATCTGCAAGGAATATAAATCCTTCCATTCCCCACCATCCAGTCAGAGCTGAAGAACCTCCTTGGATGGGAAGTGAAACGTCTTCAAAGAAAAACAAGAAAGTCCAGTTGCCTCCTGAAAAAGCACCTTTGGGACAACCATGGATGACATAGAATCTCCATAGACATTCTGGATGACCTGGATGACATAGAATCTCCATAGACATTCTATATAGGATACACTGTTCATCTCCCTCCCTTACAATTACTATATGTTTTGTTACTAATATAAATATTTCATTTATTTATCTGTTTAAAAGATTTATTTAGCTGCATAGTTTGGATAACTGCAGCTTTGAGTCTTTAAAAGCCAAACAAAATATATTAATTACATGTAAGAAACAGTATGAAATCAAAAGAAATGACATCTCTAAGCAATATACGGCTGGAATCAACCATAGACATATGCTACCTTTCAATAGTTGGGCTCATCTATCATCCTGATTTGGTGCCTGGGGTTAAAACAGGTTTTTAAAAATTTCCAGAAATCTAATAGGGCTGGGTCATCCAGTGGGTAGATATTGCCACAAAAAAGGCACACCTCCTAGGTCCCATGAAACTGCCTCAGAGAGGCAAGCCCCATCCAGGGGGGAGAGGGGGGCAGGCAGAAACTTTAGCAAATAAGCCAGTCCTGTGATGTATGGGACTTTACATGGCAACTACTTTTATATCTTCCCAGTTTTATTGCTTTGAACATGTGAACTCTCTACCCACTGCAAGAATCTTGGAATTTATACATTTCTCAGTTTAAGGGCACTTACATAATGCTGACTTCTGAAGGACTTTTGGCCACATTTATAGATTTAACTGATTTACAACCAATGGTTTAGCAACCACTGAAAGGTACAACCAACCCCCCCCCCCTGCTCAAAAGGGACTTATGACCTGGATTCGAAGTTCTGACAGTTGGGCCCATTCCACAGTCACATGACTGAACTTTGGATTCTTGGCAACATGGTCAATTTATGGCCATTTGCAGTGTCCTGTTATGTGACCATACTTTACTTGGGTTTTGCTGAAAACTGGCACTTCTCTGGTTTATTGGTTTACTTAACAAACCATAGCATAGCTTAATCATCATGGACTTACTTAATGGCCACAGCGTTTCACTTAATAACTGCCACAAAAGGTAGGCTCCACTATGGTCATATGTCAAGGATTATAGATGTTCTTTGAAACATACCTTGTTGATGTTTTCTCTCCAAACTTGCATATAAAGCTTTTTATTACATTGGTCACTTTTGCATTATTTGCAATGTGTCCTTTGTGTCCTTATATTCAAATGAAGGTCTACTTCATGTTGCACCACACTTGATGCATCTATATAGGTATTAATTCATGGATGATTGCAAATCACTTCCTGCATTCTCCGGAAAAGTAGCTTCGTTAATCTATTTAGCAAACACTATACTATGAAGAATCTTGCTTGGAGATTAACACTGTTTTGTCTTTATGATGTTGTAATTGTTTTACATTCAGCATACTAGCCACTGGGGGAAATGACTGCTGCAGAATTCACACCAAAATGAGTGAGTTTACCCAATGTCCCCCCTACATAAGCAAATGTCAAGACTCTGTCTACATTCATTTTCTGATGTGAGTCTTGGACAAGGTGATTCAGCCACTCTCTGGGGTAATTAGCTCATCTCTGTGCATCAGCAGTACACGATCACTGATGACCTAGTCAGTCATGCACAGCTATTTTAGAAGACATTCCAACCATCTGGATTTATTTATTTATTGCACATGAAAAAAATAATAATAAGAGGAAAAAATGGATCTCTGTTCCCTAAACTTATAAATTTCTCATGCCTACATATGTCTGCAAATGTAGGCTTACATGTGCGTGTTCAGGTCTTGTCACACCATTGAATTATTAATATTTAAGTCAGTTTATTTAATAATGGAGAATATATAAGAAATACAACATGAATATGCAATCCATATTTCTAAATAATTCTCCATTTTGGGTCTCTTGGCAGTAACATTTTCAGATGTTTTTAATTAGTGGAAAATAAATATCATTTCCAATCTTGTAGTATCTTTTTTTTTTTTTACAAATTCAGAAGTGTGCCGTGCTCATTTATTTTGCCCCTCCTTTTGTTTCCTGTTACTTCAAAGAACACATGCATATATAAAAACAAAATAACTTTTGTTGAAAAGGGAGCCACTATGACTATTCATAGGAACCAACCTTGCATTTTGAGACCATATCCCCAGTAATTTCTTAAATCCATAAAATTATTCTTGAAGATTTGTATATGTGTGTAATGGATTAAAAATAATGTGCTCCAATAGGTGTGTGTGTGTGTGTGTGTGTGTATGTTGTAGTAAAAACAAATTGGGGGTCTGATTGTGGGTAATATACCAAAGGTTGGATGGCCTTGCCCAATCTAATCTCTTTCTAGCCCTTTGACACTCCCCTTCATGGTTGCAGAGATGTCATTAGACTTTCCATAGCACTCTGATTGTTGATCAAATTAAGTTTGTCATGTGAATAGGGAACTGCATTCAGTGGGGCATATTCCTAGAAAAGTATGCATTAATGTTAAAAATATAAATTTAACTTGCAGTGGGAGGCTGACATAATACGAGAGGAAATCTCAGAGCACAACAGTCATTTATCTGAGATGTGGAAAAAGAATGTACCGAGCCAGGAAAATGTCAACTGTTTTTGTTCTTTTTATTCCTCTGCTCTTGCTTTTGGAAATATTTACTGATCTTGCCATAAAAAGCATCAGCAGGTGACGTGAGGGAGACTTCGTGAGATCAGATAATGCTATAAATACTTTACAGGGGATAAAGCACAGACTCACAAAAAACCATTGTAGATTTTTTAAAAATGATTTGCTCCAAATGTTTGACTTCTTCCCAGAACAAAGAAAGCGTAAATTTATATTATTGTAACTGAAATAAAGAAAGGGGTTAACCATTTTGATAACAAATTGGAGGGGATTTCTAGTGTCTGCTGGGGCATTCCATGGTGGAAGACAAACACCCAACCGTAAGTTTATAGGAATTGGGAATCCAGGGCATAAGCTTGATAGCTGACCTTCATTAAAGAAGCAGGCCATTAATTGGAGGGAATGTTTAACACGTCAGAAAATGCCTCATTTCCAAGCAAATTCTTCCTACTTAAAGCCAAAGAGATGTAGATCTTCAAAATCTACATCTGCATTACATTTTCCATATTTTTCGTTTTAGGTTCTTGTTTTCTATTTGCATGCAATGCTGTCCAATACTTTGCATGTAATGTTACAGTCTATGACACTATGAGTTTGAACACCGTTATGATAGATTTTTATAAGTACACAAGTATTTTATAGCATAAATAAAATGTGGACAGTGATATAATATGCACAGATACACAATAATATTCATGACATTCTAATGAGCTGCACTGATTTTCTTACAAAAGGCCCATAGTACATTTAACATGACAACCGCAACATCAACAACCAATGTCGTTAAATATTTAAATGTTATGACTAGACTGTACATGTTAAAACGGTTGCAAGGCTACATTCATTTATTCAATAACACTTACTTGGGAGTGAATGCAGGAAAAGTTTAGCTAATGAGTTAGAGCCTGGGATGCCCTTCTGTGTAATGTTTGATCAAGGAGAAGCTTCTCCTAATGGAAGGAGCCAAGACAATTCTTGCTGAATCTCTTCTTCCCCCATGATAGGAGGACAGCCATGTTAGTCTATGGTAGCAAACATTGAGGATTTGTTAGCACCTTTTTTCGACCAACAAATTGCATTATAAAGCACACGCCTTTGTGCGCTGCAGCCCACTTCATTAGTTTAAGTCCCTCTATCTAGTCTTCTTTTTCTCTCGCTTTCTCTCTCTTTATTTTAAATGCTTCACTGTGCATCTGATGAAGTCAGCTGCAGCTCACGAAATGTTATACCTTTTTTAAAAAAAATCTTAGTTAGAAAAGGTGCTACCAAGTGCCTTCTGATCTTCCTTTTCTATTCCTGTTTCCATACTATTCTGGCATACAAAAAAGAAAGAGTATTAAAAAAGATTGCTCCCCCCCTGTCTATGGGTACCCAAGGAAAGCTTCTTACAGACATAGGATCCAACCTGAACCAATGCTGTCTGTCCACAGCGTTACCACAGTTTCTCTGTTTTCTGGATAAATCTATTTCTTAAACAAGGGATGTCCTGCCAGATAGGAATCTAAAAGATGCCACAACCTGGGCTTCCTCATTCCAGAGCGCAAACTGCTCCTGAATAGACTTATCCCTCTTTCCCCAAATTTATTTTTGTTTAGTTTGATTTACATTATTAAATAATGTAAGCTTCTTCCTCTTTTCATACAGAATTTCTGTTCCATTCTCTCATAGCCTTATTCTTTTCTGACACTCTTTTAGCCTGTCATCCATTTCCCTGTTGCCTGCAGACATCCTGCTTTCTTGCCATTATATCATTATATCACCAGCCCATTGGAAAGGAAAAAATTACTGTGTAAATCAATCAAAATAACAGCATTTAGAAACCTGCAACATTCCAGACATCTCAATTTTTGTTCGCCCTCCTCCTGCTCCCTGACCTCCAGCCAAGAAGCAGAAACTTGCCTTCCTTTTTTGGCATCCAGCATAGAATCTGTTACATAGGATGAGTTATTCTATGCAGGAAAAAAATGTGGTAAAGCAGAAATTATTGGGAAATCCTAATTTGAACTGGTCTCACCTCTGATTTTTTAACTTTCTTATTTTTATTAAGTTGATCAGGATATAAAATACAAAATAAAATAGGAGGAAAATGGGGGAGGAAAAAGGGAAAGGGAAAATGTGTAGGGTAAAGGGAAAAAAAAGAAAGAAAAGCATTGACTTTCTTTCTAAGGCAAATAGAATAGGATAATAGCAGTAGAGCCTCAACTTTTTACTTTTACATGCTAAAATATACTATTTGTGTAACAACAAACCTATCTAATCAGCAAAACCCCACGTCAACATTTCTTCCAGAGAAGTGTCACTTCTGATTTAACTACATTTTTCTCCCTCCTTCTTGAACCAAATGCTGCTCTCAGAGAATTACAGCATCTTCCTATAAACAGTACCTACCATTGAAACAATATCAATGTTCACAAATAAGACAGGAGAAATGATAGTATTCTGTGTAATTATAATATGAGAAAAGAAAAGTGGAATGGTATATGGGAATGGCCTTGGAAGACAGGAGGAAGACTAGATACTTTCATGCAAAAGCTATCTCACCTCGCAGAAGCAGAGGAGCTGTGCGAAATGTTTCATAGATTTATGGAGAGTAAAAGGAGAGGAGGGGAGAAATATTCTCAGACTTGCAAGATTTTGTTAATGTAACTTTACAACAAACAAAGAGTTAATATTTATGGTTATGCTTCTTGTCTGGACTACCTTGAAGGGCTAACATGGGGCAACAAATAGGGTGAGGTTGAAGGGAGTCTTACAGAAAGGGACCACCTAACTTACACATATTAACAAAGAATAACTACTACAGTTAACTTTTCCTCGGTACTTCTTCAGCATAAAGAGATATAATGCTGATTAATCTGTATAGAATCCTTACGAATTCAAGTGTAGTGGCATCGGGGCCTAGGGCTGGCAGACTGAACATCTGTCCTCCCTCAAACTTCAAACTTTAATCTAATTTCTATATAAATAACCAGATGTCATACAGAGATAAAGAACAGGGATAGACGGAAGTAACCTGATCCCCTCAATTTTGATACCTAAGATCCAAAGTGGCAATAAAGTTAATATCAATCATAAACAAATACTGCGTAGTATATATTAGGGGGTGGGCAACTATGGCAACTTTACGACGTGTGGATTTCAACTCCCAGAGTTGGTTGGCTCAGGAATTCTGGGAATTGAAGTCCACAAGTCTTAAAAGTTGCCATAGTAGCCTAACCCCAGTAGACATACAAAATACTTAATCAGCTATTCAGCAGTTCTTTTTCTGGACCACCATGTGGCAGCATTATCAAAGAAAACCTCTGGTTACTTTTTTTGCTAAACTTCAGTGATGGAGCTCTGGTTTAACAATTTATTCTAGATTGTATCACTGAATAGATAAGTCTAAAGTATGTGATAAAAGGTGAATTTTATCTTAGTGCATTGGGACATTAACTTTTAAACAACTTTAATATAAGATAAAGGGATAAATGCTCTAATTGTAAGCATTCTGCAAGTAAACAAAAAATGAAAAAAAGATAAAAGCTATAGAAAAATCTTGTCCTATCCGTTGATAGTTTTGAATTTGATTTTATTAGAGAAGTATGCTATCATTTCTAAATGATATTAAATTTATATTAATTTAATAGAATTTCTATTAATATTGAATTCCTATTAAAATTCATCAATCAGTTAATAAGATCATTAATTAAAAACAGATGCTTGGAGGTGACAATAAGTGGTTTGGTAGCTGTGCTTTGGAATTAATTATCATTCTTTGTATTGGATCAATGTTCTGGGAAGTTATTGTATGATTCTGACTTTAAGTAAGAACAATAGCTGGAACTGGTGTCCTTCATGGGAGTAAGTTTTATTGTATTGTTGGCAATGTATTAAAGTTCTAGAATGATATTTTGACTAGGCACTATTTCAGGGGGTCTGAATAAAGTTCTCTTCATCTCATATATGAAATAAAGATGGCCCGTCATTTTCTTTCCATACTAAATGTTCCCTTCAGTCCTTTCATACTGGAAAAGTTTGCCACTCTAAAGTATATTCTTATTGATTGGGATCACGGTTTCCTGAAAAAGATCAAGACAAATTCATCTTTACCATTTTTTTAAAAAATTACTATTCAAAATATTTGATTTTGATGAATACGTGAATATAGATCTGTACACAATGACTATTGCTGATCTGAGGAAAAGCTGAGGCAAATGTTCAAATCTTTGAAATATGGAAAAGGCTAAACTATATAGAACATAATGTTTTGAAAAGCTATAGTGTTGCAGTGGAATTTTTCCAAATCTAAAGTACTTCCCACTTCAGAAGCCAAGATATTCTTCAAGAAAACAGTAAAAACAGAACCAAAACCAATTTGCCCTGAGATCCTGAGGAACCAATCCTTGACTGAATTACATTTGTGTGGTGAAAACAACACAAGTTTCTGGAGCTTAGGAATTATGGTCCTATCAACCTCCAGAAAAAACAACAGCAACACCCAATTTAATAAAGTTAAAACAGTGTTAAGAACGGGACAGGAGAAAGAAGACTGCTGTGTCAGGAAGAGAAATTTGTGGTCCAATTTCTTTGGTTGGTTGTGGGGAGGTGTCACATGCCTGTGGTACATATTTTCAGCTTCATCCAAATTGCTTTAGCAGAATTATCCTGGTATATTCATTTACTTTAAGGCACATTACTTGGTTAAGATGAAGTCTTAAGGATTCTTTGGAACAATGAATATAAATGTGCAAAAAATTGCAATTTATTACAAGTATATTTATACTAAGAATGATTCAACAGTCATTTGCTCTCATAAATGTGGTAATTAGGTAGGATCTTGTAACAGAATTATATGAAGAGGAGCATAGGGAGGAATTTAACTTCTATCTCCCCCCACCCCCACAAAATTAATTAGTTTATTTTCTGTATATAGAATTTCAACCTGCTATACCTTCCTGCTCTTTTTAAATTCCCTGGAAAATTTGGCTGTACTTATCAATGTAACTGAAATAAAACAAATAGTGTTCTTTCTCATTTAGCTTTCTGATTCCCACTTCTTTTATTTTGCGTAGCTCATTTGCAGATGATAGAGAAAGAGATAAGGATTTTTTTCCTCATTGTATACTAATATGCCATTAAAACAAACAAATACTACTTGGACCATATCTTGGCATATCATGATTAGTTATATGATCTCATCACTGATGTCAGGTGTAAATGCAGCTGTATTTCTCAGTCTTATTTTTCTAAATATAATCTCTCTTAATTTCCCTTGGACCAATAATGAAATAGGAGGTCAGCCATAACAGTCTTGTTGGTCTACAGAGTAGCTGCTTTAGCCAATGATATAATAGTCATAATAAAGCAGTTGGTCAAAAGGAAGAAAGCCAAAGCTAATAAGATATTTTTACACAAGATTAATCCAGAAGATTAGTTTCAAAATATGAGTTTCTCAGTGTTTTCTTAAGGATTTTTTAGTCTTTCAGAAGAAATCTAAGTGCAGAAAATTCATACTGTTTACACAACCAACTTGCTTCCTTCTCTTCCTAGATGTTCAATTTCAGATCAGCATCAAAAATGAAAGGATTGTATCCAGACATGAAGCAGTACCCTAACAGACAGATATAAGGAGAATGTAAAAAGAGATGCTGTTGGAGAAGAATTTAAGAAGAGCCTTAGTGGATCAGAACAGTTGGTCCAGCATTTTCAGATAGCTGCCCAGGTATATACTGGTAGACCAATAGCAGGATATAAGGAAAGAGCAGTGATATCTTTTCAGTGCTAGTTTAAAAGAGTATACTACAAATACACACAATATTGTGGAAAATAACCATTGTAGAATTATTCACCATGAATTTGACTATTACATATATAATATATTCTGATATCTACAGCCACTTCTTGCAGTAGTAAAGAGCGCTCTCTTGTTAATCAAGTTTTACAGGAATATGCAGCATTTATAAACAAAGCCCCATAAAAACTTGGCATGGTGAGTAACTTACAAGCACACTGAAAGTGTGGAAAGAAGAGTCCTTTATCCTCAGCAGAGATGTCTTTCTACATTGAATCATAATATGAATAAAAAAAGATTTATTTCCCTGTACTAGGTTTCATACCTACAAACATAGTATAAAATGGATGAAAAGGTATCCAACTTTGCAATACATATTTTCAGAAAAGTTTACATACTTCTGTAATTCTTTGATGGTGGCCGTGTCTATAAATTTATTTCACTAATCCTAAAATATTTTTCTATTTATCGGTAAGATTTTTGTTAACCAGTATTTTTTAATATAAATTAAACTCATACTAGATTAAAAAAACTCAAACACAAGTCAAGAATCTTGGGGAACAAAAGATGTCCATCTCTGTATGCAACTGAACTTGGGCAGTTTCTGTCCTTAGATAGTTTTTAAACAGATATTATGGTGGTTATCTTCACTATTGAGCACTAGGAGACACTATACAACCAGTTTAGTTCTTGTTAGTTTTTATACATTGTCCCTTCAACTCTGCACCAGGATTTGAACTCACACATAAGACGTGGGGGCTACCTAGGCCTGTTGAGTTCCAACAAGTACTAAACCAGTTATGTAATGCTTCCTAATAGTCAGCAGTGAAGATTACCACTTCTGTATAATGCAAAATTACATAAACCCTCCTCAAGGGGGAGATCTTGAGACTTCTGGTTTGAGGCAAATTAACATTTATAGGGGTCTAGTCTGAGAGCACAAACGAATAAGAAAGGAAGCTGTACCATTCATAGCATCTAAAGCAGGGGTCTTCAAACTTGGCCCTTTTATGACTTGTGGACTTCAACTCCCAGAATTTCTCAGCCAGCGTGCCAGACTGAGGAATTCTGGGAGTTGAAGTCCACAAGTCATAAAAGGGCCAAGTTTGAAGACCCCTGATCTAAAGGATATTTTTAATTGAGGTACATATTATCGATTAAATGTACCTGCAGTCTTGCACTGTTACTTGATTTTCTTGGCCTGCCTTTATATATTGTAATTCTTGCAGACTCAGTGGAATTTGTTCTAGACGTTTTAGTAGAGAAAACGGTAGAAAAACCTACTCCTAGTTTATATGTCTTATTTGATCAGTGGAAAAGACATAACAAGGTATGTGCTTTTTTTGTAAAAATAAAAGGTGCTGGAACTCACACACGTCATACAACCCGCCTTGCCTATCCTACAAGTTTCCATCCAAAAAAGGTGCCGGAACTCCGTTCTGGGCGTTCTATGAGAAAAAAAGCCCAGGCTGCATCTAAAGAGCAGCTATATTAACAGATGCCTTTTCTACTTGGGAGATTTTTCATCTGATTCCTCAATTTGGAGGGGAATTAGCTCAAATCTACACTGTTTATATTTGATTAGATAATTATATTTACAAAAATGGGGAATAACTATTAACATTTGAATAGGTTAATAAGTATTTTGTGAGTCCCTGGGGCTCTCTGAGCTTGGTTGTTTGCTTGTAATATTTCATTACCCAAAATGGTAACAGCATCAGTGAGAGTGAGTGTGGGGGTTTTATACAGTAGCTTGCCCTGCCAGTGTTGGTTGGATTATGGGTTTTTTCCTTGACAGTTCTTTGATTGGGGTATTGTTTTCTGCCTGATTGTTTGGCTGATGTTAATCCCTGTTTATCAGGATGTTAGCTGATGGAAAGGACTTATTCTGGTCTTTTTTCTCCTTAACTTCTTTATTGTATCTTTTGAATGGTGTATAAATGTGGTTTTATCTGTGTGCAATTTACACAGTCAAGTAAACACTCAATATGGAAACAATTACTTTTACAGAAGAAAAAAATGGAATAGTTAACAAGGTCAGCGCAATCAATATATCCAATACACTGACATGCCATTGGATTTAAATATTCTCATATAAAGATAGAAAAACAGAAAAGAAAACACTGTTTATTGGATGTGAAGAAAAGTTATGAAACTAGAGGAATAATAAAAGGGCCTTGGTTAATAATAAGTAAAATTGGATAAATTTAGAAAAGAAAGACATATGAAGAAGTTAAATTCAAAATAAGGAGCAACATAAAGGGTTTTATTTCCAGCTTGTTCAGAGGAAACCTTAAACAGCGGCTATATACCAAAACTTTCTAGAATTTCAAACTGACTGAAATGCTTGGTAAATCTAAATGCCACAAACCTAACAAATAGATTTCAGATTGCCTCAGAACAAGAAAATATTTTTTTAAGAAATCATATCTGGCAACAGTAAGGGAGAGAAGAAAACAAATTTAATCTGTTTTATTTAAGACAATTTGGTAAAATTAAATTTGAAAGTAGTCAATACTTACAATTAGATTAGGTTATTAAATAGCAATATCTTTGGGATGAGCTCATTATAAAACTATTGATTTCAACACCAGATGCTCAACAAATGAAGAATCCTTTATGCCAGGCATAAAATAATGCTGAATAATAGTGACTGATTATAGAAAGAATAATCTATGAAAGACTAACTTTACTGCTTATTCTAGAAAGACTTTAAAAGGCTTAATTAATTAAAAGCTTAAGCTAAGGCCAGACAAGATCAAGGAAAGGAAATGATTATTAGTAAATAGGACAACAGGGCTGCTTGATTGCTTGATTCCACCTAAGAAAAGTTAGAACTAACAGAGGATTGCTGAAAATGCCCAGTGCTTTTGTGTTATCATGATCTTGAATGGCCTGGATAAAGGTGATTTTGTTTTCTTTTGTTTAATCTAGTCTTTATTTGGAATAAACACAAGATTAAACAAAGGAAATTCTATTGTGATTGGGAACATATTCATGAAATACTGGAACTTGACTGAGTGAAGGATAGCTATCATGACATGAGGCTCTCCAGGCATAAAAAACAGAGTTAGAGGTATTCTTAAAGATGCCTTTACTTTCCCAAGGTCCATTGTGGAACACATTGGAGAGAATCTTCTCTGCTGTTCCCAAGCTGTGGAGTCAGCTTCCCCAAAAGTTCTGCTCAGCCCACATACTTTCTGCTTTCAGGGAAGGAGCCAAAAACCTTCAAATTTAACTCAGCATCATTGTCATCATGTAGACCTGTGTTTATGCTTCCCCATTTCTCAGCAACTCTTTTTCATTGTTAATCCAGATGAGCAAAGTGACGGAAGGCATACATCAGAGGTCTTCAAACTTGGCCCTTCTATGACTTGTGGACTTCAACTCCCAGAATTCCTCAGCCAGGCACGCTGGCTGAGGAATTCTGGGAGTTGAAGTCCACAAGTCATAAAAGGGCCAAGTTTGAAGACCCTTGGCATACATAAACCATTTTTGGGACATATTATAAGTGGCATTGAAAACACATTTGATCTTTGCACAAATGCTAGAAAGATTTAGGTGAGGTATAGGTGCTATCTACAGCAGAGTTAGATACCTGTCCCAAGTGCAAGATTATTTGGCGTTGGGGAGCAAAAGCAATATATTTGAACCCTTAAACACCTTAAGCTGATCAGTTGCAAGGGAGGATGCTAATCTATTGACAGTGTTGATGTAAGATTCATTTGCAAGCCTAATTTGATTTTATATTGAAGTTGACAAAACATAGAATCAAAGAATGTGAAAGAGTGCTATTTCACCTACCTTATTCCCCCCCCCCAATGAGTTACAATTTTCAAAGGGGAAATGAAGAACAATGACCACAAGGCTTTCCTTGCAAACTGTTTAAGAAAATGCTAACAGCTGTTTAGGCTATTAAAACCTTACATTTAAAATGCAGACATTCTTGTTTTTTTTTTCATTTGAGATCATTGGTTAAGCCAAATGGGTATAGCTTTTGCCTAACAAAAGAGCATTCATAAAGAAAAATACAGATTGTGTCTCCAGATATATGTATTTTTGCAAATTCTGGATAAAATAGAATGGAAAAGAACAAAATCCACTGGGATGCAAAATCAGCAAAACCCTAACCAACTATACTAACAAGGAAGTGGTCAGGAGTATAAGTTCAGTCTTCTCTAATTTTCTCAGCCTTATAGCCCTGCCCTAAGTTTGGAGCATCTTCTTTCTTTCATTACTCCCAGTGGGACAGAGAAACAAGACAAAACACAGACTGCTGAAAATTTTATTTCCAAAATTCAGTAGACCCGGCACAGTGGCTTTATACTTTGAAACATCTCCATACTACTAAAACTGTGGTCATTTAAGGACTACAAAGAACTAGCTTTCTTTATAGTTAGGATGATGACAGAATAAAATGTTCAGCAAAATAGTATTCATCTATTTTGTCTGCTCAGCTAGTTTTAAAAGCAATGGTCAGAATCCACAATTCTACATGTACACTATTTACACAAAAATAAGCTGAGTGATGTTTCTGAAGACTTGAAATTGATGACAAAATGCCTGGTTTTACCACTGCCTCTTGAGCCTCAAAGAAAATGAATATCAGACTTGGGTTCATATTTTGCTTTGGTGCAAAATAAAAGTTATGTTGTTCCCTCTGAATAAACATTACAAAAATTCATTTAGTCTTTTGGGTTTAGATCAGTTATTTGGAAAGAATGAATCTTTATGTTTTTCTACATTTCTCCTTCTGATCACATTGCAACTCAACTAAAAAATGGGGCCTAGATAAGGTGGGATCTTGTTTCTCACCTGTCTATCTTGAATGGAGTTGCTGGAGAAAGAGGAAACACATTCTTTGTTTTGAGATAATTTTATTGATGGACAGGCTTAGCTGGGCAGTGTTAGGAAATGGCTTTAAAAGATGTTTTGCCATATGTAAATTGACTCTGGGGTAGTGAGATGTTACTTTTATTATTAGCTTTTATTAATTTATTTGAACTGTGCTATGTCAGTGCCACTAGGTGAACAAGGAATCCACTCCACAAGAAGGCTAAAACTGTTTTTTAATGAGATTGACTATAACAACAGAATCTTGCAGATCTGAGGGTCCTTGATGTTCTCTTGGTTGTTTTCATGCAGATGTTTCATTACCCAAACTAGGTAACATTTTGAGTGCTACAGGTGGAACATCAGTGCTAGAGGTGGGTAATGAAATGTCTGCAAGAAAACAAGCTCAAGAGAGCATCAAGGACCCCTCATTTCAACCCTGAGCTACAACTATTCTCTTTTATTGATTTTGCAAATTTGATTATGTCATATCTTCTCCACTACTTATATAAACAACAGAACTTAATATTTATGACAATGGACAACTTAGAATGGCACCTAGTGTTTCCTCAAAGCAAAATACATGAACAGCTGAGGGGCAACACGTTCTCTCAGTTCAAACTTTAGAAATACAAAATTCAAGTGGTTGTAATCTGATGAACACGCAAGTATTATGGGTAGCATGTATTGTAGAATCTATAGAATTGCTAATGCTGGTTTTAAACCCTAGAGGGAGGACACTATATTAAACAGTAAATATATCTTATCATGACATACTACTCTGAACATTTTCAGGACTGGAATAGCTGCTCTGGGAGTCATTTAAGGTTCAAACCAATAGCGAAAGTTTCTGGTGGTAGTACTGATAGATGAGATGGATAGATAGATAGATAGATAGATAGATAGATAGATAGGTAGATAGGTAGATAGATAGATAGATAGATAGATAGATAGATAGATAGATAGATAGATAGATAGATAGATAGATAGATAGATAGATAGATAGATAGATAGATAGATAGATAGATAGATAGATAGATAGATACAGTGGTAGGATTTAGCCAGTTCGCACCAGTTGGGCAGAACCAGTAGCTATTTTTTTGTTGCTCGGGCCCAGAATGGATTTCGGGAAGCGGCATCCACACAGAGAACTGGTTGTTCACATATTTGAATCCCACCACTGGATGGATAGATAGATAGATAGATAGACAGACAGACAGACAGACAGACAGACAGACAGACAGACAGACAGACAGACAGACAGACAGATAGATATAGGTATCAATATCGATATAGATTAGATGTAGATATCTTCTGTTGATGGACAGAATTGTGTTCACTGATTCTAAATAAGCAAGGAATGGAGATGTAATTAAGAGTGATAAAGAGATTAAGAATAAATAACACTAGCTTACAAGAGCTAAAGACGGACAAGAGAAGGAACTTCCTTTCTAGTATTGCATTCTTTAATGACATCTCATTAATTAATCACTCTTTTACACCCTATACTTGACTATGACAAAGAAATAAACAGTGGATATTAGATGATAACTTAATAGCCAGAGCTCCAGGTTTTAATTTTCTTGGCATTCTTTTTTTTAAATCAGATCCTGGCAATGCCATAGAATGGTCCATAAGCTCACATCAAGAAAGGCTTGTAAATTGTTTAACAGTGGGAGTGATCATGTATCCAAAATATTTTGCAATCAATTGTCATAAAAACTGTAATACAATTTTTTTATAGGACAGAAGTATGGAGCTTGAACAGTCCCAAATAAATGTACTGGATACATTTTATCTCTTCTATCTTGCTCACCAGCTTTTCAGGGGTGGTAAAATGTTTTCTTTCTGTTATAAAAAATTAATGGTTATGTCCAACGTTTATCAGATCAATTTAGAGCAGCTTGGCAAGTGTTGCTGGGCTCATATTGTAGAAAATAAAATCTTGTACAACATAAGTTGATAAAATTTTAAATCCACTATTCCAAATTAGTTATACAAGGTTAATTACAATCAAGATATGTGAGAGCTATCCAACTGACCAAGTTTTCCGAGAAGAAATAAATTGTTTCAATTTGGTTGTACTCCAGGACTCCTCTTGCTTTGAGACAGAGTTTTTACACAGTTGTCTTCAGATTGGCTCCACCACCTGTAGTTGAAAATATGTAAATATTTAAATCCATCAGCAAGTTTATATTTGTACAATTCCAGAGGAAAAGGGCATTGTCCCTTAGCTTATATTCTTGTTCAAGGGAGAGCTTTTTATCTCCATGGATTAGAAATGTACCCCATCCAATGAGATAATCTGGTTTGTTATCAGATAATAATATTTATATTACCAGAAATATTGCTTTCTTTACTGACACCACCAAGATTAAACTAAACTGCCTCAAATATTATTGTAAATTGTAAGACAGATTAATTAAGATAGATAGCACAGTACTTTGTCTGTAAACTGCTTTGAACCATTATCTAATTCTATTTTATTTTTGCTGTTATAAAAACATAGGGTTGTTAATCATGCAAATATGAAGAAAGTATGTTATTATAGTAGTGTAAATCATTGTAATATTTAAAAAGAATGTAAGTGATTTCATTTATTTGTAGGGACCTTGGTAGACTCTGAGCTTGGTCGTTTTCTGGCAGATGTTTCATTACCAAACTAGGTAACATCATCAGAACTGGAAGAAAGTGGCGTTTGCTCTCATTTTATATACCAGGGGTATCAAACTGCCGGCCCCCGGGCTGGTTGCATCATATGGATGCTGCGCCCACCCCAGCTCTGGCAATGCGAAAAAAGTCACGATACATCGCGACACATCACGTGACGCGGCGAGTTTGACACCCATGTTATATACTAATGGTTTGCTCTGTCAGTGTTGCTGGGAATGGTCTTGGAAGTTACTTGATTAGGCTGTTGTTTACTGTTAGCTAAGTTAGTGGTTCCTTGATGGTAGTATTGTTTATTTCTTGATTGCTGATCTAGTGCTAATCTTGGTGTTAAACTAAGTTCATCTGGTTGTTGATTACTGGCGAGGAGATTGTTTTTGGTCTTTTATTTCCCGTTTGGCTTTCTGATTGTCTCTTTTGAGAGATATGTAGATGTTGTTTATCTCCATGTGCCTGTTGATGGAAGTGTCTTTGGATAATGCTGGCTCCTTAAGCTAAGAAAGAGAGATGAGCACCACCCCTAGAGTTGGACATAACTGGACAGGGGAAACCTTTACCTTTACCTTATGGTGATTCTTACAGGTTAAATGAATACTTTCCCTTCTTTCTGTGCACACATGGAATTTACAGGCTTTTGCCACAGGCACATGGATGAAAAAGATGATGTTTTAAGTGTCTCTATTACTAAAACATTCTTCCCACATTTCTAATACTTGGGCACTCAGTAGACCTATTTGTACCTTATATGGAAAATCAGTAGCACTTCACAAAGACTCATTTGTTTGGACCATTGTCCACAGAAATATTCTGAGCTTATTACTTCAGCATGGAAGCGTAGAAATAACACTTCAAATAAGACCTTTTTTTAAAACTGTAGTGCTAATTATACAAGTACATCTTTGACCTTGGTAAATTAAGACGTGGATTCTTCAACTCCCAGAATTCTCTAGCCAGCATGATCTAGATGTCTTAATCTGCAAGTCTTATATCACTGATATTAGTCTTGCTGGCTAAGACCAAATACTCACGTGAAGGTAGGTACAAAGAAATGTGTAGAAGATGTTTCTGTCATGGTTATGACTAATGTTTCCAACATTATTTATGATCTTGTTGATTTTTTATATTTTATAGATGATGTATCAGTGGAATCTCTTAAGCAATGTTGTCATTATTTTGGAAGCTAAGGAAATATCTACCAGTGATTCATTGCTCTAAAATAAACCTACCAGTAATTGCTCTGTCCTAACCATCCAAGCAGTTTCATACAATTATGACTTCATAGAAAAAGGAAAAGCCAAAAGTCATAGACCAACACTGTTGTGAAATAATGAGCAAATACTTGGGAACTTGATAAATATTAACTTCATGTTATCTTTCATCCAAATATAGGATTAGTTTGATAAAAAGATGAATGAGGAAAACAGCTACTGTTTATAATAGTGTGCTTGTTTATTTTCCAGGCAGAGAACAAATCAGCTGTAAATCATGGTTATTTAATTCAGACTGGTTGTCATAGTTCCATCAAATTAGATCTAGACTCTGGAATGTGAAGATGTAACATTTTCCATGAGTTTGGTGGGCAGATGAAAACACACTGTGCTCCTATCAGCCTAAGTCAAAGACAGTGACACTAAACAGCCATTTCTGAAGAAACAGTACTTCTTAACATGCTTAACATGCACTCATATGTGATCAGAAGCCTCTATCCATAACTGCTAAATCTGTACGGAAGGGATGCTGCTGAAAAAGAAGTAAACTGTAGATCACACAAGGAAACATCTCAACCAAGTTCTGCCTGTGATTTTCTAAGAATTAACAACTGTTGTCTAGGACGCTGCGAATCTGTCAAAAGTGATGCTTCTAAATACACAGGGGCATAAAAAGTACCTCTTTTCAGATTGTTAAGCCAACCACAACTTTTTCCACAGCTGCTTCGGAAGCTGCTCCCGGCTGTCTCCAGCTTGCCTCAAGCCAAACAGAGATGGCTGAGTTCCTGGAAAAAGATGTGGTCACTTTAAACATTCAGAAAGAGATGTCTCACAAAGCATCCTTAGGAAGGCTTGGGACTACTGTTCTGCAATTTATCCTGGGTGCTGAGGAGTTCTAGCAGCTAGCCCTTTTGCTAAGATGTTTTGACTAATTTTTCCAACATTATTTATAATGTGTTGATTTTTAAAAACATTTTATAGGTGATGTACCAGTGAAATCTCTTAAACAGTGTTGTTTTAGGCAAAAGATGGAAATATTAGTACATTCTGTATGAGTAACACACTGTGGAAGGATGCATAGAGTTAAAGATTAAGCTCTTTCTGGGCAATTTATTGGTCAAGGGCACAATTTTCTCTTTGGCTTATTTATTTCACCCTGATTAACAAAAGACAGTGCACTATATTCCACCAATTGGGGTTGATTTTAGCTTTGGTCTCAGCTAGCTGCACATCTTGCCTGTGGTATACTGTGAATTCAGCAGCATGTTTATATGTTGCAAATGTATACTATGGAAAGAGCCAAAGGATAAGTATGCTGGGAGCTGTTCTTTTAAATTCCTAGTTTATTCAGAAATCTATACCTCTTTGACTATGTCTACTGCATCCCTACATTATATTTAGAAATGAAGTTTATATGACCTGCATTGGGAACCAGTTCTGGGTTTAGTCTAAAGTACTTTCAAGTCCTAAACTTCGATCAAATCACTTGAAGAACCATTTTTACTTATAAGACTTTCCCTAGGCCTTAAGATAATTTACAGATAGGCTGTAAGCATTAAAATACCTAAGAAATGCATTGCCAACTAAAAAAACCTAACAGTAATAAACTTAGGTATATACCCATTAAGCTTATAGTCTTCCACCCTTAGACATGCCCATCCACACAGACTCTTATCTCATGTGCTTGCTTAACTCTCTTGTTTTGCTTTCTCTCTCCTCTCTGCCCACTAGCATATTATGACCAGTGGTGGGATTCAAATACCTGAACAACTGGTTCTCATATTTGATGCAGGCCTGGGCCTCCGATGCCTAGAACGGACTTCCAGAAGTGGCATCCATACACTTCCGGTGGGCTGTTCTAGGCCTGGGAGGCCTCCTCGAGGCCTCCGATGCCTCCTCCAGGCCTCCGAGGCCTAGAAACGGACTTCCAGAAGCGGTATCCTTGCACTTCCGGTGGACTGTTCTAGGCCTGGGAGGCCTCCTCCAGGCCTCCGAGGCCTAGACTGGACTTCTGGAAGTCAGCTGGTTCTTCAAATTCAGGTAAATTTAGCTACCGGTTCTCCTGAACCGGTGCGAACCGGCTGAATCCCACCACTGATTATGACAGATTAATAGCAGCAAGGAGTTTTAGGGAATTCTCTGTGCTGCCACACAGAGGATGTCTGAGTCTTTGTAGCTAAGAAGCAGTTCAGGGATCAAATATGCAGATCTTGTATGGGGACATCTCTTAAAAGAGAGCATGAATCAGTAGTGTGGAGTGACTGTAAATGTTGAGGCAGAGGAATAGTTGTTTCTCTGGGATGCTTTAATTGGGATGTACGCATTAATCAGGAGGCTGAGTTTGATAGCCTAGAGGTTTTCTAATTCTATTCTAATTCATTGATTATGGGCCATCAAGTTAGTGTCAGCTCTTAGCAACCATATAAACATTGTCCAGGGAATTAGGGGATTAGCCACATTGGACTTAATTCTCACTAACAGAGATGAAATGATAGAAGGTGTTGAATTAACAGGAACCTTGAGGGGAGAATGATCATGCAATATTGGAATTCAACATTATGCAAGCACAAGCAATAGAATATAGTTAAACTAGAGTCTTGGACTTTAAGAGAGCTAATTTATAACAAGTGAGCACTTGTCCACCCTAGCTGAGTTCAAATCACCAGGATCAGATGGATTTCACCCCAAGGTTCTGAAGGAACTGGCAGACGTGATCTCAGAACCACTGAACTATATCTTTCAAAGATCCTGGAGCACCGGGGAACTACCAGAAGAGTGGAAAAGAGCTGATGTAGTTCCCATCTTCAAAAAAAAGGGGGGAAAAGATCCAGGAAACTACAGACCTATCAGCCTGACCTCAATACTTGGGAAGATTCTGGAAAAGATAATCAAGCAATGAATCAGCGAACACCTAGAAGCAAACAAAGTCATAACCAAAAGCCAACTTGGGTTTGTCAAAAATAGATCATGCCAGACATATCTTATTGCATTCTTTGACCAGGTGACAAAATTAGTGGACCAGAGGAATGCTGTGGATATAATTTACTTGGACTTCACAACCTACTACTAGATAAGATAGAAAAATGTGGGTTAGACAGCATCACCACCAGATGGATTCATAACTGGCTGACCAACTGCACTTAACATGTAGTCCTCAATGGAACTGCAACTACATGGAGGGAAGTATGTAGTGGGGTACCCCAAGCCTCTGTTTTAGGCCCAGTACTCTTCAATATCTTCATCAATGATTTGGATGAGGGGATAGATGGGGAACTAATCAAATTTGCAGATGACACCAAGCTGGCAGGAATAGCCAACACTACAGAAGACAGGCTTAGGATACAGGAGGATCTTGACAGACCTGAACATTGGACGCTATCTAACAAAATGAAATTCAATGGTGAAAAAAGTAAAGTCCTACATTTAGGCAAGAAAAACCAAATATACAGGTACAGTACCTCGCCCAATAGTAGTAAATGTGAGAGGGATCTTGGAGTCCTAGTGGACAATCACTTAGATATGAGCCAGCAGTGTGCTGCAGCTGCCAAAAAAGCCAACACATTGCTAGGCTGCATTAACAGAGGGATAGAATCAAGATCTCCTTCATGGATTACTGCCTTGTCGTGGCGAAGGGGCTTGCGTAACTCAATGAAGTTATGAGCTATGCCGTGCAGGGCCACCCAAGACGGACAGGTCATAGCAGAGAGTTCTGACAAAATGTGATCCACTGGGAAGAAATGGCAAACCCACTCCAGTATCTTTGCAATGAAAACCCCATGGACAGTACTAAAAGGCAAAAAGATATGACGCTGGAAGATGAGCCCCTCAGGTCGGAAGGTGTCCAATATGCTACTGGGGAAGAGCAGAGGGCTAGTACTAGTAGCGCCAGAAAGAGTGAAGCGACTGGGCCAAAGCCGAAAGGACGCTCAGCTGTGGATGCATCTGGTGGTGAAAGGAAAGTCCGATGCTGTAAAGATTTTTTTTCCATAGGAACCTGGAATGTAAGATCCATGAATCAAGGCAAATTGGACGTGGTCAAACAAGAGATGACAAGAATGAACATCGACATCTTAGGAATCAGCGAACTAAAATGGACAGGAATGGGTGAATTTAATTCAGAGGACCATCAGGTATACTACTGCGGGCAAGAATCCCTCAGAAGAAATGGAGTAGCCTTCATAGTCAATAAAAGAGTAGGAAAAGCAATACTGGGATACAATCCCCAAAATGACAGAATGATCTCAGTGCGAATCCAAGGCAAACCATTCAATTATCACAGTAATCCAAGTCATTCCCCACCCACTGGTGATGAGAGGATGAAATTGGGACCGGTTATATGAAGCCCTACAGCACCTTTATAGAATCAACACCAAAAAAAATGATTCCTATCATCATGGTGGATTGGAATGGCTATAAAGTAAGAAGCCAAAGATAAACGGACAACAGGCAAGTTTGGCCTTGGAAGTACAAATGAAGCAGGGAACCAGGCTGATAGAATTTTGTCAAGAGAATACGATGGTCATAGCAAACACTCTTTTCCAACAACCCAAGAGACGTCTCTACACATGGACATCACCAGACGGTCAACACAGAAATCAGATTGACCATGTGCTCTGCAGCCAAAGATGGAGAAGCTTTATACAGTCAGTAAAAACAAGACCAGGAGCTGACTGTGGCTCAGATCATGAGCTTCTCGTTGCAAAATTTAGGCTTAAATTGAAGAAAGTAGGAAAAAACACTAGGCCACTCAGGTATGAACTAAATCATATCCCTGATGAATATACAGTAGAGGTGACAAATAGATTTAAGGAATTAGATCTGATAGAGTGCCTGAAGAACTATGGACGGAGGTTCACAACATTGTACAAGAGGTAGCAACTAAAACCATCCCAAAGAAAAAGAAATGCAAGAAAGCAAAATGGCTGTCTGAGGAAGCTTTGCAAATAGCTGAGGGAAGAAGGGAAGCGAAAGGCAAGGGAGAAAGAGAAAGATACACCCAATTGAATGCAGAATTCCAGAAAATAGCTAGAAGAGATAAGAATGCCTTCTTAAATGAACAGTGCAAAGAAATAGAAGAGAATAATAGAATAGGGAGAACCAGAGATCTCTTCAAGAAAATTGGAGATATGAAGGGAACGTTTCATGCAAAGATGGGCATGATAAAGGACCAAAATGGCAGGGACCTAACAGGCAGAAGAGATTAAGAAGAGGTGGCAAAATTACACAGAAGAACTATACAAGAACGAGCTTAACGTCCCAGATAACCACGATGGAGTGGTCACTGACCTCGAGCCAGACATCCTAGAATGTGAAGTGAAATGGGCCTGAGGAAAGCTGAGCCAACAACAAAGCTCGTGGAGGTGCCGTATTCCATGCTGAGCTATTCAAAATCTTAAAAGAGATGCAGTAAAAGGCTACACTCAATGCCAGCAAATTGAAAACTCAACATGTGGCCACAGGATTGGAAAAGCGTCAGTTTACATTCCAATTCCAAAGAAAGGCAATGCCAAAGAATGTTCAAACTATCGCACCATTGCACTCATTTCACATGCAAGTAAAGTTATGCTTAAAATCCTACAAGCTAGACTTCAGCAGTATGTGGATCGAGAACTTCCAGAAGTTCAGGCAGGATTTCGAAGAGGCAGAGGAACTAGAGATCAAATTGCCAACATACGCTGGATTATGGAGAAAGCTAAGGAGTTCCAGAAAAACATCTACTTCTGCTTCATTGACTATGCTAAAGCCTTTGATTGTGTGGATCACAACAAATTGTGGCAAGTTCTTAAAGAGATGGGAGTACCAGACCATCTTATTTGTCTCTTGAGAAACCTATATGCGGGTCAAGAAGCAACAATGAGAACTGGACACGGAACCACTGATTGGTTCAAAATTGGGAAAGGAGTCCGGCAAGGCTGTATTCTGTCGCCCTGCCTATTTAA